>OY747126.1:69549076-70161097 GCA_963556465.1 Berberis vulgaris
CATACAGAATATCTTGGCACATGGCCAAATTAGTTAAGTTGATTTAGCAAAGGCGGGGATTACTCCACACCACCATATATATTGTCTCACATCACCATTCGGTTATTTTTTTTACTTACCCACACCACCCAAATAATTTGGAAAACCTAAACCCCCAAAATCGCAAAAACCCATCGATCTCATCATTTTCCTTACTACGTCACGTCCAAAGCTCGGCAAGCAAACTCATCTTCCTCGCAGCTTCCTGGTCTTCTTCCCTATCTCACCCTCCTCGGTTGCATTCCACTATTTCTTCCTTGCATTCCACTACATTCCCCTTGGAGGAACTTAGATTGATTTTATTAGATGAAAATGAATGAGTTTAGTGAAGTTGATGATGTTAGAATTGAAGATTTTAAGGGTGAATGTCACAACCCGATCTACATGAAACAATATTGTCCGCTCTGGGCCCAACCTAACTACCCGCACGGCTTTAAAACACGTTGTCTCATGTAGATCCAAACTCGTACATATATAGCACATCTCCATCTCTCACCCAGGCGATGTGGGACTATAACACCGAGGTAGCCTGCTAGCCTCCTGAGTCCGCCTACATATGGAGCTGCTAGCCTCAAAGCTCGCCCACACAAGGTAGCTCGTCAGCCTCAGAGCCCATCAAAGGTGTGATGGCTCAGTGGTTGAGCAGTGACAGAATGGTATCAGAGTCGGACCCAGCCGGAAGTGTGCCAACGAGGACGTTGGGCTCTAAGGGGGTGGATTGTAATACCTTGAGTGGGCGGGCTCTGAGGCAGACGAGCTACCTTGTGTTGGCGGGCTCTGAGGCTGGCAGCTCCATGTGTGGGCGGGCTCAGGAGGCTGGTAGGCTACCAAGTGTGGGTAGGCTCAGAGGCTAGCAGGCTACCTTGGTGTTATAGTCTCACATCGCCTGGGTGAGGGATGGAGATGTGCTATATATGTACGAGTTTGGATCTACATGACACAACGTGTTTTAAAGCCGTGCGAGTAGTTAGGTTGGGCCCAGAGCGAACAATATTGTTTCATGTGGATCGGGTCGTGACAGTGAACACGAGGGTGAAGAATATGATCAATTTAAAGAGCAAGAACAATCCATTCCAATTGAGGTAACAAAGTCAATTTACATCGTATTAATTTTTTTTTACAAGTGTTTGATGCATTGGTGCATAGGCATTTTTCATGGATATAATAAATATGGACATGCCTATAAACGATGTTGAGAACCCAGAGACGAACCATGTAGAGGTAACCGCCATTTTGCTGTTAAGTAAATTAAAATTTTAATTTAATATATGGAACTAATTATAAAATGAATCATCATGCATAATGATGATGATAATGTTGATGGCAAGTTACTCGATGATGGAAGGGGCGAAATTAATAGTGGAGAAAGATCAATGGAAGTGGTACTCGATGATGGTCACTTATTTGTTACGAACGAGGTAAGATAGTTTGTGTATTTTCGTTTTCACCAGTTTTCATGCGATATTGTTATAAATATGTTGTTATTAACAAATTGTATATTTTTTTAGGTATTCTCGTCAAGGTCTGCGTTGATAGCTTGGGTCCAAAGCATTGGTAGGGATAATAACATAGTTAATATTATCACTAAATCGAAACCTATTAATCACAGACAGAAGGGAATGATTCATTTTGGTTGTGAAAGGATGGGGGGAAGCCCGACAAAAGGTTAAAGAATATGTTCGATCAAGAAGTACAAAGAAGTGTGACTGCACATTTCAGTTGAGAGAGATCCCACTAGAGAATGACCATTGGATGTTGCAAGTGACATGTGGAACCCACAATCATCCTCGAGCAAAATCACTTGTTGGTCATTCGTTTGCTGGTAAATTGAATGAAGATGAGATGATATATGTGCATAATATGGCAAAGTAGGATGTGAACCCTCGTTTAAATCTTGTCTAGGTTGAAAGAGATGTATCCGAATAATATCTCGAAATTGAAGAATATTTACAATGTAATTTGTCGGATAAAGACAGACCAACAAAAAGGCAGGACGGCTTTGCAACATACTTTGCACTTGTTGAGGTAACACAATTACATAGAGTGGAATACTGTTGATAAGGGGAACAGAGTCACCAACATTTTTTGGCGCATCCTGAATTAATTAAATTAGTAAAGTGTTTTCCACAAGTGGTGCTTGTAGATTGCACATATAAAATGAATAGCTATAAGATGTCGTTGTTTGAGATTGTTGGCGTGACGTCGACCGGAAAGACCTTCAATGTTACATTTTGTTTTATGTGTTCTGAGAAGGAAGAGTCATACGCTTGGGCATTGGAAAAACTTGTAGGAATTTTTGAGTCAGACAACTTGCCAAACGTGTTTGTCACTGATAGATAATTGTGTTTGATCAAGGCAATTGAGCAAGTTTTTCCCAAGGCAATGAGATTATTGTGCACATGGCATATAAACATAAAATGTTGAGAAGAATTGCAAAAAACACTTTGAAGATAATGACAGGTGGTACGAGCTTATAGATTCTTTTTCAGATTTGTATAGATCAAGTACAGAGGAGAAATGGAACAAGGCCACAATTGACTTTGATAGAAGATGGGCATCACACCCGAAATGTTTGGATTATGTAAGGACGTTTTGGTATCCGCAGAAGGAGTACTTTGTCACTGCATGGACCGATACATTTATGCATTTTGGCCAACGGACAACCGGTCGAGTTGAAGGGGCACACTTGAAGTTGAAGAACTCGTTGGAAAATTCACAATGTACATCCCTGAATATATGGACAAAGATGCATGATATGATCCAAATCCAACTGATAGAGATAGAATCGTCATTTCAACAAAGTCAGACGAATGTGAAGAATGAGCATGTGTTAAAATTATTTGTCAAACGGCGTGGGTCGGTGGCGTACAAAGCTCTTGATTTGATTTTATTAGAAATTAGGAGGTGTGAAAATGTGGGAAATGACCCTGTCAAGTGTGGATGTGTGATTCGAACCACTCATGGATTACCTTGTGTTCATGAAATTACAGGGTATCTAACTCCCACTGGACAACTTTCATTAGGCACCATAAACAAGTATTGGCTTCAACTTGGCACAACACTTATTCATGAACATGGGGATGTGATTATAGACCCAATGGTCAACGCCCTTATGCATAGGTTTAATGAATCAACTCCTGATCAGAAGTTGGTGTTGAAGAGGAAGCTTATAGAGTTGAGTTGCCCAAGTTCAACTATAATGATTGAACCATTAGCATTTGTGGCTGGCAATGGGAGACCTGAAAAGAAGTTGTCTAAACACGAGAGGTCGACAAAAAGGGATCCATCAGGGCACGAATACGCCATGACTCAAGAGAAACTAAAAGGAAAAATTAAGAAGTTGTCTAACAAAAAGGAGAAGCCGAAAAAATCATAAGACTAAATTGATGAGCCAAATTCTGTCTTGGATACGAGATTATATTGACAACCTTGAGAACGTTCCAGGTAATGGAAATTGTGGATTTCGATGCATAACCAAATTCCTATATTATGACATCAAAAGGGGTTGGATACAGGTACGAAAAAACCTACTAATGGAGCTTGAAAGCAATGAAGAGTTGTGGGTTGAAATGTGGCACGAATCATAGGTCAAGGTTGTCAAGGATGTTTTGCTAATTCCGGAAGGTCATGTGCGGATAGACAAGGAAAATTGGTTTATAGACCCCGACATGTTAGAGCTCGTAGCGAACTGTTATCAGTGTGTTGTTTGTTATTGGAACCAAAGCTCTACCTATTTTCTATATCTTTACCCGCCATCACAGTTTCACGACATACCAGTATGTTTCATGGCACACCTTGCACAGAGTAGTCACTATGTCTTGCTTCATATGCAATCCAAACCATCATTGCCTCCGATAATAGCAACTTGGTCGTCTCGCATATTTCATGAAGCAATCTCGTGGTAGAGTTCATTCGATGCCTAGCTTTTGATTGGTGTAGTGATAGTGAAGAAGTTCACTGAGAAGAATGCAAAGAATGTCAAAAGGTTGAACGAGATCATAACCATATTCGATTGATGCACATATTGTTTTTGCATGTAAATATTGGGATGAAAAAATGTAAATGACAATTATAAAACATAGGAACCATCCTTTTGTTAGAAAAGTCACCATTTTTGTATTTACGGATGACTTGTATGGCTCATTTAATGTTAATATATTATATATTATTGACTCTATTTAGTTAGAGTTTTTCTTTATGTTTGATGACCAAAAAGGATCATTTATTGATTATGGTTCAGCAATTTTTTTTTTGTTTATATTATAAGTTATGTTTTTATTATCATTTAATGGTTATATTATAAATATAATTATAAGTTTAAGTTTCAATTGTCATTTAATGTTAATGGTTCAGCAAAAAATTTCCAAAAATCACCAAAAACTATAAACTTTAGAATTTTTTTTAGAAATTACAAAAAAAGTAAACTTCAGAATTTTTTTTCAGAAATCACGAATAAAATGTATTGTTCGCCTGGGACAATGCGAGATTTTGAGAAAAAAGTAACAATGTTCTAGGCGAACAGTACAAAATTTTACTGTACAAAAGTACTATTTACCAGGACCAATGCGAGGTTTTGCTAGGCGAACAATACTTTTTCCCCTGAAAAATCACAAAACAGAGGATTTGAAAAACTAACAGCATTGCTTTAGGCGAGGTTTTGCCAAACCCTCACCTGGGGCAATGCGAGATTTTTCAAAACTCTCGCCTGGATCAATGTGAGGAAATGGCAAAACCTCGCATTTGTCCAGGTGAACAGTACATTTTGTTTCTGAAGAAATTGTTGAAGTTTACATTTGTTCTTGAAATTTTTTGCAAGAAATGAATAAGTTCTTGAAAATTTTTGCAACTTAAAAGCTTGTTAATTGTCTGGACCAATGTGAGCAAATGAATAAGTTCTTGAAATTTTTATAACTTGAAAGCTTGTTAATATGCACACCATAAACTGAATCATTTTTGTGGTGAACTAGTGACTAAATAAATAATGAATCCTCCAAGAAAATTGAAATTTCAAATGTTATGTTGCTCTCTGGAAATATGGCATTGCCATGTACCAAAACATATGAATAGCATTAGTTTACAACAAAAAACATGCATCCATTGGTCATGAATTAATATGATAAGCCACCACAAATGAGCATAATTATCTTAGCCACCAAACATTTCTATCTTTGTTCATGCCTTGGTTTGCTTCTACGCTCACTTCTTCCACCACCAATTTCACCAATGTCAACACTCTGGCGTTCGACAGACTCTTATTTCCCTTATTCAAATGTAACGGGCATAAATATTTCTTCTAGCAAGTTCCATAGTCTTTTTTCCTTAAGAGTAACAAAACCCTGTCAACATTCTCCCCTTCTTCAATATAGGCATTGAACATCTTAAAAGCTAGCGCAACCGCAATATTCTACAGGAAAACATTTGATGTTAGTACAAACCATGTAAATTTTAAATATTCCATAAGTGTAAAATGTTTATAATTACCCTATTGTTAAAAAAAACATATGTTTTCTTAGGGGATGAGTTCTCCTCTTGTTTGAAAATCGATAAGCACCCAAAACATTGATTTTTACACCACTAAATAGACAATTGTTAAGTCCTATTATCAATAAAAATAAGATCTCATTACGTGTATTTTTTGTATTTTGTTGGAATTCAAATACTAATCTCAAATCATGCACAAAATGGCACAATAAGGCTAAATTCAACAACTAGATGGCTCATTGGGAGTTTACATGCATTGATAAAGACTAAAGAATTTCAAGCCCAAAACCCATGAAGTCAAGCCCACAAAGCATCAACAACTACTGATCTCGAGGAAATCAATATGAAGATTTGGACATCCACATGGCCAACTTTATCATAAAAAAAATCTCTAAAAGACATGTTTCCTTATTCAACTCCAACATATTTCCTCATTTTACTCAAACATCTTTCCTTATTTCACTCAGCCCTGTTTCCTCATTCCACTCCAATATATTCCCTTATTTTACTCAACCATGTTTCCTTGTTTCAGTCAACCATGTTTCCTTGTTTCACTCAACTATGTTTTCTTATTTCACTCGAACCATTTTTACCTATAAAATCCCCATAAATAAAGTTCATAAAGGGATATAGTTTTTCTTAGAGAGTTTTTTTAGTTGTAGTTCTTGCCTTTAGATTTTTGCTTGGTAGAGAAGTGCATGTACTACTTTCCAACATTTTAATTTTTCCATTGAAGTAGAAGTAAGTTCTATTTTTGTTTCTCTTTCTCTTTTAACTTTTAGTTTATTTTCACTATTCATGGAGAACTAATCTCCATTTTTCAAGGGGAAAAAATTGAGCCCCATTAAGATTAATGATAGTTAGATTGTGTTTCATTTAGAAAGTAAAGTAGAACAATGAATTGTACGAAATTCGAAAGAATGCTTTATTTATTAAATGGATAATGATTCTGATTCGAAAGAATAAATTATTTCATGTCATTTAGGATTTTTCCAATGAAAAACATAATCGAAATCTAATGATGTTGTAGAAATAAAACAATGAATTTAGTTAAAGTTTGAGGAAAATGAAAATACATTTGTTTCTTTAATCCCACAACTCAAGTCATGTAGGTTGAAAAACCATGTGATTTGAGTATTTTGGGAGAAATTGAAATTACATTCTACAATCATTATATTGGAATGGGGTGATTCTCATACCCTTGAGATTTCTCTATATTCATTTTTGTTATAAGTTAATTATTTTGTTTTGAAATCATATCATCTCTCAACATCTCACCATCCATTATTTTGCTCTTTTCTTTATTCTTTAAATTGAAATTCAAATATTATTTTCTGATCCAAGTGAAGTAGTTGATGACCCCTACTTCCACTATGCATTGTTGAAGTGTATTGTAGGTTGAAGGAAAAAAAATAAAAATTAACAAAAAAAATAAGTATTTCTTTGATTGATTTTGAAAATCATGGAATGACATTAATGTCGATTTTTGACATTAATCAAATGGCGTCGTTGCACATCACTTGGTGAAGGAAGAAATTATTGAAGATACAACTTTGGATACAATAGAGAAGATTTTTAATTTCTTTAATTTGTTTCTCATTTTTATGTGTTTTTGGGTAATTTTCAGCATATAACGGAAACAACACAGCAGCAGACGGCTCAAACAATGCCTGTTTAACGTGAAAATTTTACAAAATATTCTGTGACAAACCCTTGAATTTCTGTGATTGTTTCAGATTTTTTTTTAGATCAATTTCCAATGGAACAAATTCATTGGGAAAAGTGGGCGATAAAGATGCGAAATTGCCTAAGTTGCTTGAAGACATTTTATTTTATTTTATTTTTATATTTGCAGTTTCTAGTGAGGAAGAGAGTATTACTTTTAATAAAAAAATATTATGCCACGAATGGGCGAGTGCAACTTGTAATAGCTAGACATTATTTTAGTATTAGGTTGATTGTTAGTTTTAGGTTAGAATTAATTCACTTTCACAAAACAAAAAACAAAAAATAAACAAATACAAAACAAAGGCAAAAAAAAAAATTTGACTTCTTGACCAAGACCATTAAACATATTTGAATCTGTAATTTCTTGATTGTGTGTTTATTTACGTAGACAGCAATCAAAGTCGGAAATTTAAAAAAAAAAATGTTCTTTGAAAATGGCTAACTTTTTTCTTGTAGTGGACAACCAGTGGTGTTGTGGGGGTGAGAGCAATTGCTTGAACGAAGGAAGAGTAGTTTTCAAATAACACTTTTCTCTACCCCACGGTGGAGACCTTGTGTCCAAGCTTACAAGTTAGTAAGTATCTCTTTTAGACACATTGTTTTAGTGGCTTGGGTGCTGAGTGAAATTCGATTGGACATTGTTTGGTGTTTGTTTATGCTTCTGCATCTTAACGGACTGCGTGGTTGCCTACGTTAATAAACTACCATAAACAGATAGGGCATACCTAGCTTGTTTTTGAAACTGGTGGGATTTCATTACCCACCTCATCATTTCAGCTGTGTGAAACCAAGGCACATAATAAAATCAACTAAGATTAGAGCTAATTAGAATGGTGTTCATAGGACAACTAAGACCAAGGTTAATCTGCTGAATTTTGTGTTGACCAAAGCTAAACGTGACGTTGGGTTTAATCATTCAATGAACTCCGGGAGGTCGCTGCCACATGGGTAACTCACCCGGTACGCCGAGTCATTAGTAAGCTGCGGACCGCGGAAGGACGTGGTGTAACTAACAGTTTTGGCTAGGAACACACACCCTAACTACGTATTTGACACACATCGTTCTCATATCAATCAGTCTATAGAGTGGTAGCACAGGTACAGTTCTTAATTAGACCATGCGATCTCCTATCACTTGTGTAATAATTCGACCTTTGGCAAATGTAACTCGATCTGACCTACTGATTTGGACTTTGTACTATTGGATACAAGCTTTTAGGATCATCCCTTAGCACCCTATCTAATCAAGCAATAATAAATAACAACGTAACACCCGCTGATTTCAATCAATCTTGTCCCTCACAGATTAACAAGATAAAATCCCATTAAAACGTTGTTTGCTTAGATTTGGCATTTGTATGGTACATAAGTGATTGTTGCTTATATATGTCTACTTAGCAATCGTCTAGGGATACTCGATTTTGTGTTTTGTCACTGTCATATTTCCATCTTATTTTTTTCCTTTTATGAAAGTTTGGGAACGACTCAGCAAACACTTGCTTCATACCCAAAAATTCTCTAGCCACCCTAATCCAATCTTTGTCTCTACACCACACTCATATCCACCTACCTCCTCTCACTCTCAAATCAACATTAAAATGGTAGAACGTCCAATTTGGGAATACAATGTTCCCCTTGCTGCTAATGTGCACAAATGCATTGAGTTGCTCCCTATCACGACAACTCAATTTGATATCCGACCAACTATTATTAATATGTTACTAAAGTTTCATGGGCATGATCGAGAAAGCCCATATGTCCATCTTGAAAAGTTTCTTGAAGTTTGTAGTACTTTTATGAACCAAAACATGCATAAGGAAAATGTTAGACTTCGCTTGTTTCCTTTATCTCTTGAGGATTGGGCCACCTCATGGCTAAATTCCCTCCCTGCCAATTCCATCAAATCATGGGAGGATTTAGTTAGAAAGTTTCTAGAGAAATACTTCCCCATGAGAAAGACCCTAGAAATTAGATGAGAAATTGAGGAGCTTGCTCAAAACATATGATGAACTTTTTATGAAGCATGGGACCGCTTTCAAGATTTACTCATCAAGTGCCCCCATCATGGCTTTGAAAAACGAGTGCTAGTGCAGAGTTTCTATTGGATTGATTGTTGAATCTATAAATATGATCGAATCCATGCACCAAGGTAAATTCATGCGTAAAACTGGTACTGATGCTTATACCTTTCTAAGTGAACTTGCTGATGATTCTCGACAATGGACAACCCATAAAGACTTGAAACCTAGTTCTTCTAGAAAATCACGTCTATTTGTACCAAAGGAAGATCATGAACCAGACATCAAAACCTTCCTCAGGGACTTTGCTAAGGAAATTAAATCTATTTTCCTTTTGCCCCAAAGAAGATCATATAGATTTTGATTGTCCTTTAACTTTGGGTGGCAATGAATCTCTAGAGGAAGTGTGTGTATTTAACAATGAACGTAAATCAAATACATTCGGTCAAACATACACATATGAAAATCAACATAAATCTAACATTTCCTATGGTGGTGACTTTTATGAACAACCACCCAAAAGCTCAGGGAACCCTCCTGGGTTTCAACACCCTAGGCAACCTAGTGGACAAGACCACAACTCACGCACCTATCCCAGACAGGTTCAATATGGACCTCAATCTAACCAGTGGCAACAAAATCAATATCCACCACAGGGAGGACCTCTTTCATACCGGCAAAATCAGCCTGTGAACCTTTCTATGGTAGTTGTCCCTCATAATTCCAATGGTCAACCTCAACTTAGCAACTCTCGGAAGTTAGTACCTCAACTCAATAAGTTGCTCTTTTACCACCTCCAAAACAATCATTGGAGGATATGATGCACCAATTAATGGCAATCAATGTTGTTAATTCCCAAGCCATCCACCAGCTCAACAACAATTGCAACATTTGACCGTGGGAAGGGAAAAAAGAACATTCCCCAGTCAACCCATCCCTAATCCAAAAGGTGATCCCCAAGCCCATGTCAATGAAATTAGAAGTAGTGTTGATTCACATGGAAAAGTAAAGTGGTCTCCACCCTTCGTTCTAGCCGAGTAATTGATTATGACATAGACAACCAAGACAATTGATGTGATTTCCAAAGAGAGCGTTCATAAACGAATTGAGAACGCTAAAGGTTCTTCTCAAACCAGTTTAAACTCACACTTTCAGCTTCTCGTAGAGCCTAGAAAGTATATACCTACGACACTTTCCCAAAGCCCTTTTAGGTAACAAAAAGAGAAGCAATTTCAAGAAATACTAGAGATTTTTAAAGGAGTATACATCAACATCCCTCTTTTGTTTGTTATCCAACAAGTACCAATCTATGCAAAAATTTCAAGGACATGTATACTAAAAATAGAAAAATGGAAGTACTTGAAAATGCATGCCTTGCAAGCGATGTCATTTCGCTTATTCAACAAACTGGAGTAGTTAAGTACAGGGATCCAGGAACCCCTAATGTACCGTGTTTCATTGGGAAAGACTTTGAAAGTCATGCCTTGATCGACTTAGGAGCGAGTGTGAATCTCTTACCTTATCATATATATTTAGAATTTGGGTTGAAAGAAATGTAGCTCTTAAGCTAGCGGATGAGTAAAAAATAATACCCTAGAGGAATAGTTTTGGATGTGATTGTCCAAGTTGCAGATTTTTACTATCCAGTTGATTTCATCATCCTAGGCACTAGCCCGAGCCCAAATAATCAAATTCCTATCATCTTAGGGCGACCCTTCTTAGCAACTGTGGATGCCAACATCAACTGTTGAAGCGGTAACATGTCTGTTTCCTTTGTGAACCTTAAAGCTGAATTAAATATTTTTAAAGCCTTGCAAATGAGAGATGATCTCGATATGATTGAGGAGGAAGAAGAAAAAGTGTGTATGATTCGATCTTTTGAGTCTATGGCTCAATCGTCACCAAATGATGTATTGTTTCGTTGTCTTTCACACTTTGGTATGAACTTAGATATGGACGAGGCTATTGAAGATGTCAACAGTATGTTGGATAATGTGCCCATAATGCATATACCTGAATTTGAGCCATTATCACTTTATCAATATGAGGAAGAGTTGTATTCCCCATCTTCCTTCATAGAACAGTCACAAGAGAGTAACCCATCCATAAACTCTCAAAAATCACTAAAATTTAAGCCTTTACCAAATGAATTGAGATATGCATTTCTCAATCCTGAGGAGAGTTGTCCAGTGAGTATTACCTCAGATCTCACTGAGGAACATAGTAACAAGTTGTTTGGAGTCCTTAAAGCTCACAAGTCAGCCATTGCTTGGAATATTCATGACATTAAGGGTGTTGACCTTATTGTCTGTGAGCATCATATTTATTTGGAAGATGAAACCAAAACCTCTAGAGAGTCCCAGCGACATTTAAATCCCATTTTGAAAGATGTCGTAAAAGAATAAGTATTGAAACTCTTGGATGCAAACATCATCTATGCTATCTCTGATAACCAATGGGTTATCCCAGTCCATGTGGTTCCTAAGAAGTTAGGAATTACATTCATAAAAAAATGAGAACAATGAACTTGTGCCACAAAGAGTGAAAAAGGGATGGAAAGTATGCATTGATTATCGTAAGCTAAACTCTAATACTCGAAAGGATCACTTTCCATTTCCCTTTATTGGTAAGATGGTTGAGAGGGTAGCAGGTCATCCTTCCTATTGTTTCTTGGATGTACATTCTGTATACAATCAAATCCCGATTGCACATGAGGATAAAGAGATAACCACATTCACTTGTTCTTTTGGTACCTATGTTTATCGCCGCATGCCTTTTGGGTTATGCAACACACCCGCGACATTTCAAAGATGCATGTCTAGCACATTTAGTGATATGGGGAAAACTTTCTTGAGATTTTTATGGATAATTTTTCAATATCCGGCTCATTTTTTTACCAATGCCTACATCACCTCTCACTTGTCTTAGAGCGTTGCGAAGAAAAATGTCATGTTCTAAATTGGGAAAATGTCATTTCATGGTGAAGCAAGGAATTGTTCTTGGGCACGTTGTCTCTCGAAAAGGCATTGAAGTGGACAAAGCTAAAATTGATGTCATTTCAACTCTTCCGATTCTAAAATATGTTAAAGATATGCGATATTTCTTAGGGCATGCTGGATTTTATCACCGGTTCATTAAAGATTGCACACCCTTTGAGCAGTCTCTTAGCCAAAGATGTTCCCTTTCTTTTTGATGACAAGTGCATATTTGTGTTTCTGCATCTTAAATCTGAACTAATCTTAGCTCCTATCATCCGAGTTCTTGATCGGGCGCTACCTTTTGAGATTATGTGTGATGCCTCTGCCTACGCTGTAGGTGCAGTTTTGGGTCAGAAAGTTAACAAGCTTCCTCATGTCATCTATCATGCTAGCAAGACTCTGAATGAGGCTCAACTCAATTACTCGACCACGGAGAAAGAAATGTTAACTAGGGGTGGGCATCCCATCCCGCGATCCCGTTCCCGTCCCGATCCCGTCCCGATTTTTTCGGGTCTTAATGGGATTGAATAATTTCATCCCAATCCCGTCCCGTCCCGATCTAGAATGGGATGGGATGGGATGAAGATTTTCAATCCCGCCAATCCCGTCCCGTCCCGAACTAATTTATTAATATTAATTATTAATATTTATTTTATTTAATTAGAAGATTGACATCCATCAGATGCGTAGGATGAAGATTAGTTATTGAATGATTCATGTCTTGCAATTCAGCAGTTATGCTAATTCTGCAATTCAGCAGTTTGGTTTCTTAGGTAATTCTGCAATTCAGCAGTGATGCTAATTCTGCAGTTATGATTCATGTCCTGCAATTCAGCAGTTATGCTAATTCTCTGTTTGTATCTATCACCTTTTGTTTACCTAAAATGCTAGTTAAGCAAACAATAACATATTTTTTGATTTAGCGTGAAAAGTAAAAGCATAAAGAAAGGATATTAAATAATTGCCAAGACTAGGATACAGCTTTGGGATCCCCCAAATCTGCATAAATAAATTGAAGCCTTCCAGCATCTGGAAATAGTTCCTGGAGAACTTTAACAGCACCCAAGTTTCCTCTAGAGAGATTGTCCTGTCAGAATAGGACACATGTGCCAGACAAATCAAGCATTCAGTATTTAAAGAATTGAAATGTGGATAGAAACTTATCAATACAATGGAAAGGAAGTAATACCACTATAGTTACGCGATATGAATCCTTTAGAAGTCGAAGTGCAGCATGTGAACCAATGTAGCCAGCACCTCCAGTTACTAACACATGAGTTACCCCTGGTTCGAGTCGTGAAAACTGGGTACATAAGGAGGTGTGAGGATTAACAGAAACAACATATAAAAAAGAGACAAACCAAGTATTCTTCATTTTCATTTTGACAAGTAATAGGAAATACAATAGGGTGAAGGTTTTACCACACTGGGACTATTGAATCTAGATGATTGCTTGAACATAGCAATGCATAGAAACGTAAGGAGAGCCCCAAAAATAATTTTAACAGTTAGTTAAAGAGGGCAGCAGTTCCAGGCCAGCAGACTGCTCAGACTCAGACTGCAAGTGAAGAAGATTGGCACGCTGATCCCGTCCCGTCCCGTCCCGAACCCGTTTGGGATGGGACGAGGTCGGGATGAGGTTTTTCCCATCCCGTCCCGTCCCGATCCCGTATGAACGAGATGGGATAGGGATGGGTATATCTCGTCCCGTCCCGTGCCCACCCCTAATGTTAACCATTGTTTATGCATTAGATAAATTTCGTTCCTATCTCATTGCAGCTAAAGTCATTGTGTATACTGACCATGCAACCCTTAGATACCTTTTCAATGAGAAGGACACCAAACCTCATCTGATCTGATGGGTCCTTTTGCTTCAAGAATTTGATTTTGAAATACGAGATAAGTCAGGTAAAGAAAATGCGGCCGCCGACCACTTGTCTAGGCTAACATCTCAGTCATCTAGTATCTTGCCCATTCAAGAGGACTTCCCAGATGAACAACTTATCTTGGTAGAGCAAGAGCTTCCTTGGTATGCTGACATTGTCAATTTTTTAGCAATTGAGGAACTCCCTTCACATTGGTCTAAGCCAGATCGTGATGAGTTTTTGTTTAGGGTCAAGTATTATTCTTGGGATGAGCCATATTTGTACAAATACTCTCCTGACCAACTTATCAGAAGATGTGCTCCAAAAGTTGAACAGTTAGGCATTCTCTCAGTTTGCCATAATCAAGCATGTGGTGGGCATTTCAGTTCTAAGAAAACTGCGGAGAAGGTTCTCCCATCAGGTTTTTATTGACCTACTCTTTTTCGAGATGCCCATGAGTATTGTAAAGTTTGTCACCGATGTCAACAACTTGGGCGAATAACCCGTGTCAACATGATGCCTTTGAATCATATTCTAGTGGTTGAGGTTTTTTATGTTTGGGGCTACTCACAAAGTTGCCATTTCCTACCATCCTCAAACAAGTGGTCAAGTTGAAGTCTCAAATCTTCAAATCAAGAACATCCTACAAAAACTATCAATCCAAATAAAATAATATTGGTCTTTACGCCTTTTGGATGCCTTATGGGCATACCGAACTACATTAAAAACCCCTTTAGGGATGTCTCCCTATAGATTGGTATTTGTTAAACCTTGTCACCTTCCTATCGAACTCCAACATGGATCTTATTGGGCTACAAAAGTCTAAACTTTGACCTTGATATGGCTAGTCAACAACGAAAGCTTCAGCTTGATGAACTAGAAGAATTGAGGTATGATGCTTATGACTTATCCAAGAACTATAAAGATAAAACGAAGTGGATACATGACAAAAACATCATGAGAAAAGAGTTTCATCTTGGTCAGAAAGTCCTACTCTACAACTCTCGTCTTCACTTCTTTCCAGGTAAGTTAAAAACTTGTTGGTCTGGTCCTTTTATTGTTCGTGATGTTAAAGACTATGGTGCCATCACCATAGAAAACCCTACAAATGGTAGTCTCTTTTAAGTAAATGGATAGTGACTGAAGCCATACCATGAACTTCCACAAGGTTAGTGAAAACCATTCAGTTGATTGATCCTAACTATGAGGATTAGTCACGCCTACAAATTCCTACTCCACTAAGCTTGTTTGGGGGTGGTGGATACCACCCCCATTGCGTCCGACCAATGACATTAAACTTAGCGCTATTGGGAGGCAGCCCAGCCCATTTATGCATTCATTCATTCATTCATAAAAAATAAAAATATTTTTTATACAGCCAATGCTTGTTTGGGGGTGATGTATTTTTTTAATACATCACCCCCACCTACTCAATCTTTTTTTATTACAGGGACGGTACAGATGTTCATCAAATCACCTGAGGTAATAAGTTCTAATTTTTATTTCTCACTTTTCATTTCATTTGTTTAACACTGGGGACAATGTTCTATTTGTTTGGGGGTGGGGAGATTTATCAAAATTCATACCTCTTTTGAAAATCTATTTCTAAAAAAAAAGATAAAAAAATAATAATAAAAAAATGGTGTGGTATCCTAGTTATGATAAGATTAGATTATTTGATTCATTACATTTAAGCAAAGAGATATTGGAAGTTTATTACTAGAGTAAACATTGCATTTGAGCATTTAAAAACAAATAAATTTCTGCACAATAACCACAGATGTAGTTTGGAATACAGAAGTAAGTAACTTCCTAAGAATCTAGGGGAATAATAGTGGAGACTTTAACCCTATGAACTATCAGACCTTTCATTTTATTCAGAGAGTTTTTACACAACTCCGAGTCATATGATGACTTAAAATTTTATTGGACATTAACTTGTTGTGAAATCTCATTATTCTTCTTTTTGGTTGATCACTGAGGATGACATCTTTTTCTAGTTAAGAGAAACATAGGTCCTGTAGTCTATTTGAAACTTATAACCATTACCAAATCTTAGAAGGTAAATTAGGCATCTCTTATCCATTTGAACTTTCTCAAAACCATCTTACTAAACATTTCATCCAATATCAATGAGAGCCTTTGTCTTGGATTATTAGACATATAAAAAAAACCCCATTTTTTCATTTATGTTTCTGAAAAATGTTAGAAAGTTTTAGAAAGAAAAATGGGAGTGCAAAGTTAAAATCCAAGTCCAACGTATTTCAAAAAAAAAAAAGTTGTGAAAAAAAAGGTTCTGAAGAAAGGAAAAAAAAAGGGTTGTGAAGAAATGAAAATAAAAGGAAGTGATTGATGAGTTCCCTATTAAGCTACTTGAAGACCCTACCTTTTCAGAAACATCTTTTTACTTACCATCTACCCCACTCTTCCTCATACAAAAAATTCAAGCCAAATTCTTTTTTGTTTTCAGAAAAGTCCTAATTAACCCTATGGTAAGGTATGGTAAGAAGTGGAGAGTAGATGAGAAGGCACTATGGTGGGTAACTCGACATTCTTGCAAGTGATCAACATTCATTCAATGAGACTATTATTCTCTTTCATGTCCGTTTATTCATATGAGCATGTGACAAGTTTGAATTTTTGCATTTACTCTTTTCCTCACATGCAAGAGAGAAAATATTTTACCCAAACTCAGAGTGATCATTTCAGAGAGATTAACTGGTGAGTTTTGAAATCAAAACGACTATTCCAAAGGTGGATTAGGAGATACATTACTTTGACACGAAAATTTGCATTTGTTGGTTATTCACACACACACACACCTTGTTCCAAAGTTGCGCACTTGTAATTTGCATTTTACTAACTAATTACATATGTTTCTTGTCTTCTAAGTGGTTGAGTAGCAAGGATATTCTCTGAGAAAAATAGGAGACACATCAATTTTGTTTAAAAAAATAAAACCATGTTTGGGGGTGTATCTTGGATAACTTTCAGGAGGCTAAAACTCTTCATTTAGTGTCATGCTAGAGGTTCAAGGCGTTGTTGCATGATGTAAATGCAATTGAGTCATACCAGTGAAAGTGGCGTTGATTTCTTTGTGAAGTTTAAAACGAATAAAAATATTTTGTTTTGTATTCTTGTCTTTCTTCTCGTTGTAATTTGCTAGAGGACTTGCAAAAGGTTGTTTGGGGATGGTATGATAAGCACCAAAAACACAATTGTTAAGTCCAATTTTCCAATAAAAAATCTCATTACGTGTATTTTGTAGGAATTCATGCACTAATCTCAAATCACACACAAGGTGGCACAATAAGGCTAAATTGAACAACTAGAAGGCTCATTGAGAGTTTACATGCATTGATAAGGACTAAAGAATTTCAAGCCCAAGACCCATGAAGTCAAGCCCACAAAGCATCAACCACTACAGATCTCGAGGAAAACAACATGAAGATCTGGACATCCACATGACCAACTTTATCATAAAAAAAATCTCTACAAGATATGTTTTCTTATTCAACTCCAACATATTTTCTCATTTTACTCCAACACTTTTCCTTATTTCACTCAACCATGTTTTCTCATTCCACTCCAACATATTCCTTTATTTTAATTAACCATGTTTATTTGTTTCACTCAACCATGTTTCCTTATTTCACTCAAACTTTTTTTTACCAATAAATACCCCATACATGGAGTTCATAAAGGGATATAATTTTTCTTAGAGTCTTTTAGTTGTAGTTCTTGGCTTTATAATATTTGTTTAGTAAAAAAGTGCATGTACTAATTTCCAACATTTTAATTTTTCCATTGAAGTAGAAGTAAGTTCTATTTTTGTTTCTTTTTTCCATTGTTTCACTTTCTTCTTTAACTTTTAGTTTATTCTCACTTTTCATGGAGAGCTAATCTCCCCTCTCAAAGGGGAAGAGATTGAGCCCCATGAAGAGATAATGATAGTTAGATTGTGTTTCATTTAGAAAGTAAAGTAGAACAATGAATTGTAAGAAGTACTTCGAAAGAAGACTTTATTTTTTAAATGGATAATGATTTTGATTCGAAAGAATAAATTATTTCCATGTCTTGTAGGATTTTTCCAATAACATAATCGAAATCCAATGTTGTTTTAAAAATAAAACAATGGATTTGTTTAAAGTTTGAGGAAAATGAAAAAACCTTTATTTCTTTAATCCCACAACTCAAGTCATATAGGTTGAAAAACCATGTGATTTGAGTATTTTGGGAGAAATTGAAATTACAACCCCCCAACAATCTCCCCTCCCGATCGTGAGAAGGGATCTACCATACCCAAACATGCAATGCTACAAAAAACATCATGCTTGCTTCTAGGTAATGCCTTTGTCATCATTTCTGAGTCATTGTCGCGAGTATTGATCTTCTCAAGCTGCAAAGACTTTTCTTCAAGTGCATCACATCCAGTGACATCTCACATTAATGTGCTAGGACTTATAATGAAAACTTGGATTCTTGCTAAGATGGATGACACTTTGACCGTCATAATAGAGAACAAACTTGTCATGTTTCACATCGAGTTCTTTAAACAACCTCTTCATCCATAACATCTCCTTGCAACCCTTAATGACTGCAATGTATTATGCTTTTGTTGTCGATAGAGCCATACACTTTTGCAACTTGGACGGCCATGAAACCGCTCGCCTTGCATATATAAATAGATACTCCAAAGTCAACTTCATAGAATCAACATCTCCGGCCATATCTACATTGGTGTAGCCCGCTAGCACAGGTTCACCACCCGGAGATTCGTTAGTGAATGGTTCAATTGTTAGAAGAGATTGAGGAAGAGGAAGTGTAAATTAGTTGAGGTGCCTTTTAGAAATGTAATTCTGATGTGTCTTTAACCTAAGGTGTGTGATTTTGCCTCTTACCGTAGGTGCCCTGGTAACATAATATGGCTGCCTTTATTGCCTAATTTGTTATTTAATTTAATTAAATTTTTTTTTTAAAACCCCAATTGGCAAGAGAGGATTGCTGGTGATAATACATTTGGGGGTTTTCAAATTCTGCCTAATCCTATTTGTTTGTAGGGGGAGTCTGAGACAGACTCACACTTGTGAGCCCTTCTTCTCCCACCAACAACTCGATCGGTTGCTGATATTTAGACACTCACTCAGGTCAGGTACTATCTTTGTTTTCACTACTTTCCCTTTCAATTTCTGGAGGTTCAAATTGCCTATTTGCTCTGATTTTGGGTTCGCTAAGAATTTTTAGGGGTTTTACACCAAATTTTGAAATCTTTATCTGAATCTCACAGCTTTTTAGGGGTTTATCTGAATCTCAATTATATATATATATATATAGTTACACTTACAGGGCACAGTTTCAATGTTTTGTTCTGAAAATTGCTATTAAAGAATATGTCAGTAAACTGTAGATGGAATCATCAAATGTCATTTAAAAAGATTTGAGCCTTTGAAATCTACTAACTGCAGGCCAGTTTTGTTGTTATTGGAAACCAACTAATCACACTTGTACACATTTTCTAAGGGTCATTCAAATCTTTGTAGGTTATATTTGTATTCAATGGACCAAGCAGCTCCCTCTGCTTTCCTCGGATCACGACAATGTCTTCTAAAGAAGTCATTTAAGTTGTTCATTAGATATATGCTAACAACATGCTCAACAGAGGTAACCGTAGTTGTCTAGTCCTAATTTCCTGTTCTGTAATTTTTGCTTGAATAAATTGATGCATGCCCAACAGAATGCTTAATACTCACCTTTGGTTTGTTTTAAACTTCCTTCCTTTCTTATTTTTCTTCGTATTTCTTTATTCAAAGGGCTTTATTGGAGACCCCCAACCTTTTTCATTAAAATTCAAAAATATTTTAAGTACATCCTCTTATTTATTTTTCCACTCCCATCGTGATAACTTTGTTTTATCTTCATGTTAACTGCAAATGAGGTGGGGGTAATCTCAATCCATATGCTGCTAACTTGAATACTAGCTAAACCATCCGCTGCTCTGTCATTATCCCTGTAGATTTGTTTCATTAAAAGGACTGAAGGAGGTTCATAATCTTCCTTTCATGCTTCTTGCTTCCTAATGAAGATCCTTACTATTCTTTATAAGTAACTGCGGTATAGCAGTACATGAATCTGTAGCTGCAATTACCTTGATTAATCTTTAGGTACTGCCTTCAGTAAACCAAATTTCTATTACTTGCCATTCATGACGTGGGACTGATGATGCTGCAAAAGAGCCTGCTCCTGCTGCTATCCCTTCATCATCAGTATTCCTTATAGAAGCACCATAATCCTCATGTTAGCTGGACAGAGTTATCACCATTAGTCATAGATTTTCCAACAGGTGGTTCTACTCTACCTATTCATTAAGTGTTACTCTGATTTTCAATAAGTTTGAGGTCCCACCCAGCCAACTTTAATCTCACCATATCTGCGCCGTTGAAGAACCGATGAACAATGTTATCGCTTGCCAAGTGCTAAATTTATTTTGAATCTTGAGAGATTTGTTGACTTCTAAACCATTTGGTTACATGACATCTTCAGTTTCCATTCCAGAACCGCACAAGAGTTGTCCAGCTCTCATCTTATATATTAAATTGGCGATTAATCAGATTATCACTTCTCATTAGTAGAGCGTTACGATTTTATAATTCACTGTTATGAACAATCTCAGCCCGAATAACGGGCGATTGCTTGCTGAGTTACAATTAATCTCTGGCCTAAACTGACCAAGTAATCGATCTTTAGCCATGTGTTATAAATAAAAGAGAGGAAAAGTTAAGGCTATTTTTTATTTTATTTTTTATTTTTTGTGAAGAGATTAGGAAAAAAAAAGATTCAAAGAGAATGTATATATCAATTGAAGAGAAGAGAAAAAAATGATCAAAGAAAAATAATAAGCAAAACTGAAGGAGAGGGAGTCATTCTGACAATTTTCAATTCTGTTATAATTTTCCTTGTATCTTCTACTTTTTACTTTTCTCATGTAGTACACATATTACTTAAAAGGACAGATATAAATATTTTTGTGAAATATTGGCCGAAATTTCATGTCATTCCAGAACCGATTAGGATCCTCTGCTGCCCATACCACCTCATGCTGGTAATTAGGATCAGTAATAATATCTGCCTACTGTACAACAATCTCCCAAGGCTATGCTTCATTTGATTAGGAATGATAAGCACTCGTTATAATGAATTATGTGACTAACCGCATATATTTTGTTCGAGGTGAAATCAAACTGCAATTCTAAAGAAACTTCTTGTGCAGAAGTAATTGATGCCATGGGTCAGACCAAAATATGTATTTTGGGTATCCCCAATAGCAGGCAGTTCAAGATACTTTGCTTCAGTTATTCTCTTTTAGATCTGTCATTCTGTCTCCTAGCAGTTGATTTATTAAATGATGGGGTTCTTCTTTCATTGTGTTTACACTTTCTAGAGATGCTAATGTGATTGCCAACTCAGACAAAAAGGAGATATCATTATCTTTTTCTTTTCTTATGTGTATGGAAGTTTCAACTTGGGTGCTGCATTATTTCCTTATGACATTATATCTTGTGCGATCTCCTTCATTGAATATATTGTGAGTGCAAAATGCTTAATCTATTTCAATTTATTCAAACAAATAATAATCAATATTTTTGTGACATTTTATGCATTGTGCTTGTTGAATATGTATTTGAACAATCCTAGTAGGACATATTGATTAGCTTAAAACCTGTGTTCAATCATTGTATAAGTGCTTACCTATGTGCAATCATTGTATAAGTGCTTTCTTTGTTTACATGAAACCACAGGAATTCTTCAAAGCATTTTCAACATATGACAAAAGCAAACAAGAGGCTCTCTATCAACTATTCATTCAGGTATACGTTCTCTAGTTTATTTTTTATTTTTTTTTGTAATAATGCAGCTTGACATTTATATAAAGTGAGGTGAGTTTATTCCTCTTTCAGTTTGTCATAGTTGTTGAAGAGTGGACTGCATCAATGTTGAAATAAAAATTAGTATTCATGTTAAGTGCAAGGTTTCAAATAATATGAAATTAATTAGAGCTTATTAGCTTCAGATTATCTGATATTTTCTTGGCTTAGGAATGATTGTTGGAATGCATAAATATTAGAACATATACATAATGTACAAGCATATAACAGAATTAATAAAGAAGCAAGATAAAGAAGAGGAATAAGTAAAAAGCATTATAGTTAAGGCGAAGGCGATGCGGACGGGCCTGAAAGCGCATGAGGCGTGATGCGTGAGGCGAGGCAGACGCCTAAATGAAGTGAGACAGTCTTAACATTTTTTAAAAGATTTTTTATGTAATAAATTGAAACATATCAGCATAGTAGTATACATTATCATTTTGATAAGTATAATAAATAAATATGTACAAAAAGTGACACAACCACATAATAAATAAATATGTACAAAAAGTGACACAACCACTTAGAATCGAAATGGAAATATAATAAAGTTGTATAGCATAGCGAAAAAATGCACTACATAAGTGTCTAGTAACTTACAAACATCCACTAAATTATTAAAAACTATTAATCTTGAAAGAATAGAAACCTGAGAATATTGAGCATTTGTTAGAAGAAATTGTTGGAATGGTTGATAAAAATCTACAATTATGATCACTATTGGTATTCCAAAAACATTAAAATCATTGAATTATGCTATGAAAAATTAAGATTGACGTTGATCACAGATTGATCAAAACATGATATGTTTATTCCATAAAAAAATGTGACAAATTTATCAAAATTCAAAAATGTTTTATCTTGTTTTTATCAACTATTACAGTAAGAAACATAAAACCTTATTATATAATGAGTTGCAACTTCTTTTTGCTACAATTGGGATGACTGCAACCATTCTTGGGCTGAGGCGGGGTGAGGCAGTCCAAGGCGGACGCCTCATTTGTCATTTCAGCGCATCGCATTGCCTCATTTTGAAGCAAAATTCTGTAAAAACGCCTTGAGGCACGCCTAGGCGTTCGCCTTGACTACACTAGTAAGAAGATAAATAAGTAATAATGGGAGGACATAAAATAAAAAACTGGGCTCTAACCATAATGGGAGGACAATATATATTGGTGAATCGCTGACTAACGCTCTAAGTTCTTCAAAAATTATGTGATTAGGATATTTATTAATATTAGTACTAGTATTATTTTAGCAGTATTAGACATTTTATTATTTTTGTAATAGGGATTGCAATTAGGGTTCTCACATTAGTTTCCTATGTTTAGGCTTGATTAGAAGGTAGGTTAATTAAAAATAGGGGTGAAGGTTGCTCATTGTTTGTCGGTTGATTGAATAAAATTTATTTGTTTATTAGTTTAATTCATTTATTGTCTATTCAGGTACTTTCATTTTTCGCAATTTTTTTATTTACTAGTTCGAATCTATCAATTGGTATCAGAGTCGAACGATTCTTAATGCTTGGTTTGATTTGGAAAAAAAAAGGTCGAAAGAAGATGACAGACGAAGAGTTTGTGAAGAGCATGCACCTGATGCTCGCAGAATTGAAGGTTGAATTGAATGCAAAATTGAAGGTAGGGTTGAGGGCAGTCTTAGCAGAATTTAGGGCATACATGGATGTGAAGAGGATGAGACAAACCCAAACATCGCCATCACCACCACCACCGGCAGAGCCACAAAGGCCCACGTCCAGCACTTTGACGACGCTGCAGCAGGCCCACAGTCCCAGGTTGATTGTCACCCTGCTCGACAGTCTTTGTCGATTCATTGCAAGCCTTAGTCGAGCCCACCATTGATCGATCACCAACTCGATCATCATCCACAGCCACCACAACAACTCAATTGCTCCGATCGATTCCCTTCTGCACCCATCGATCAACCCCTTCCAGCTTCCCCTCCACCACTACCACCCATTGTCTCTGTCCCACAACCCAAACAGTCCATCGGTTCCCCTGCTCCACTGATCGATCACAGCTCACCTCCTTATCATCAGATCGATAACACCCCCAGTCCAGTCACCCCCTCTCCAAGTCAAACCTGCAGCCTATCCAAGTCTCCATCGTCGATCGACCATCCCATCTTCCAATCGATCACAATCAAGTTCCAGTTGACCTCTCGCCACCCTTGGTCGATCAAACGCTCGCCAACTTTTGTCCACCATCGAAGCCCCCTCCCTTCTCCTCGAAATCCTCCATCGCGGCCTCTCCATTGTCGCATAGTAGCCCACACCACTCCCTCCTTGTTTATGTTTGTGAAAAGGAGGAAGAGGGTGAAATTTCAACCTAGTCCCTCCTTCAGTTTCACTTCAGTCCCTGATCAAAATATTATTGTCAAGTCCTTTAGCTATTTACATCCCATTCACATGTCAGTACCTCCACACGTGTTTCTTCCTACCACTATTTGCAGCCACTGCACTGGCTATGCACCACCACAAGCTGTTGTTTCTGATAAGGTTGTTTACCCCGCCGAACCGCACCCTTCAGACCACATGACACATTTTCGGATTCAATTTGGGACAATTTCATCGCTAATTTTGGAGACAGATTTGCGCACCCACAGGTCCTACACATTGGATCTCCTTCGAGCCGGGGACTTCTCTAAGAACTTACGTGTTTGTGATCTCAGCGATTATCAAAGCAAGGTTCAAGGTTGACTTTTGCTTGGACACTTCACATTTTGTTGCTGCTTGTGCTCGTATGACTTCCTTGGCTTTAAACTTGAGGACAAGTTTTTTCAGTCCGAGGAGGTTGATGTAATTAACATAATTATTAATATTAGGAATAGTAGTATTTTAGCAATATTAGGCATTCTATTATTTTTGTAATAGAGATTCCAATTAGGGTTCTCATATTGGTTTCCTATTAGGTTTATGGTTTGATTTCAAAGGTAGGTTAATTATAAATCGGGGCGTAGGTTGCCTATTGTTCATCAGTTGATTGAATAGAAGTTATTTATTTATTAGTTTATTTCGTTTATTATCTATTTCGTTACTTTCGTTTATTTACTAGTCCTAATATATAAAAAAAAAAAATTAAGTGGCCTGTAACCATATTTGGATTAGAGTCATTGCTAATTAACCATATTTGGATTACAGAGTCATTGCTAATTAACATAGATGCCCAAACTCTTTCAGGCTTGCATTTTCAACGCTGCCTTTACTTATGAAACCCAAACTAACATTTGTTAATGAGATATTATCTTTGTTATTTTGAAATTATTGTAATTAGAATTTGGGTTTTACAGTAACATTTATGGCGTAAATCATGGATTATGATGATGATGATGATGAGGGTCTAAGTTTGTTTTCGTACCATCATAGAGAAAGCTTATACAGGCAGAAGAATCATCTTGACATATTCCATTTGCCTCACTTTTCTATCTTTTTATTGTCATAATTGTTGGATAAGCAGAGACAAAATGGATATAAGAAAGAAGAAAGCTAGAGAATTTGTTTTCTTGTTACTGTAAGTTTGACTAGTGTTCTGCTATGTTGTGTAATTTTTCAGGTTGTCAATTCTTTGCATCATGATATCGAGGTAATTTTTCTTGATTCATTTGTAACTAATCTGCTGCATTTGTTCTCATCTTCATATTTATATTTATTGTTGATACCTTCTGTCTTAATTAAATTTTACTTAGGTTCATGTTTTTTTATTCTTTAATGCGTCTGCTGTAGAATATTCCTGGTTTCTGGTGTTTTAATCTTGTAGTGTGGCCATCTCAATATCTGACATGTGATTCTTGATTCAAGGGGCTCAGGTTTGCATTTTGTTTGCATAAGCTATGAGTGAACTTAAACTTCCTTATTTGGTAGCAAAAGTGTTTAGCAACTAGTCCAATATTTGTGAAGCAAATTAGACCAAGTCAGATCCATGACCTTGAGAATGCCATATATGGTACTGCTAGTCTTCCCCCATGCCTTTTCAGTTGACTAAAATGGCTTGAGTCGGTGTTACCGTGCTACCTTTTCACCGACTTCTAGTTATAGTTTCATTCTTTATTTGCTGAAAAAAACTACCAATGTCATGATTGTCCAAATTGCAATGGTCAACGTTCTTTGAATGACCTTGTGTATCTTTGTCCAAACATACTAGTGATCAGTTTTACCATTTTCATTATCCCCAATTTTCAGTGAAATGGAAATTATGTTGAAATAGAAATACTAGTTAAAATCAGGACCAAGGAATACCTTGCTTATGGGAAGTGCATCAGCTTCAATATGGCAGTAAATTTGAGATTCATTTGTCTTACCGCACCAAGCATATCGACATACCTCCTGTCCAGAGTAACAAATTGCAGATAGTTGAAGAAGTCACAAAATTCTACACTTCATCACAATTTGCAAACCAAAGGCCTATTTCTTGATTTAAGTAGGACCGGTAAGGGCTTGGCTTTACCGTGTGTTCTTACCTGGTTGTTCACTGCTAAATGCTTTTGGTTCAAATCCTTGGGAGCCTTTATGAATCTATGAGGCTCTAATTCTTCGGTTTTATCTTTTATAGAGGTTGCTTTCATATGCCTGTGCATTGATCATGCACTAAACATCCATTTACCCCCTTTCCTTAGTCTTTAGCTTTCAGAAGTGTTGCATGGTTTGAATATGAGATTTTAACTGAAACTTTCTCTCTTTTGCTTTCACAGGAAGAGTTTGAACTTATCTGTCATGACACACAGGTATGCTTTGTTGTTTTACTATCAATTTTTCCCGAATAGGTTTGACAAATGTGCCTGTGAAGTTGAAGTGGAAGAGTACACTCTCTCCCTAGATTTTCAGACAATATTAGTTTTTTGTTTTGTTTTGACGTGGACGTGATGCTTCTGTGCATATATTTTACACTTGTGGGTCCCACACTAAGTCTTTTTGTCATTATGGTTATATATATATATATATATATATAGACGGTTCATATTTATGGGTAATGATCAGGCGTTGCATAAGAAAAATTAAAAAACATTAATACACATAGCCTATGCTGCTCATTCTAGGCAATGCCCCTCAACACCCAATTATATTCTGTTACAGCTCATGATCCCTCAGGGCCTTCCTTGAGATCCAGGGCATGGAGACCCATGGAATCGTCAGACTTCAACTTAGAGATTATTATACCAATAATTAGAGATGATATTATGTCAATTCATGTGTATGCTTATATATGTTATTTAAATTCTTCACAGGTTGGTGCCATTCTTGATAAAGTAGAGCAACTTGTGGATGAATGGAACCAAGATATGTTGTCCGACGACAAGTAAATCCTCTAATCTCTTGAAGAATAATTGTGTAGTTTATGATTTGGCCAATGAATTTGGTTACGTTGGGATTCTGAAATTTTTTATTAGTATGCAACATGCAAGTACATCCAATGGATTGAAAGTTACGCCAGAAAAACTCTGAAGCACTTGTGAAATCCCAATAGCATTTCCTGTTGTCTACACCGGCTTTTGGATTGGACTTGCCTGCAATAATGATATAAACTGCAATACATACATGGAAATGGAATCACTTCCACTTTAGCAACTCATTAACAAGGATGGTATCAGTGACTTATTCTACAGTTGTGGGTATATTCATATTTTCTAAATAAAACTTGTTGAATACAGAATAGGAATATGGGATAGCTCATTAAAATCTGTAGCAATTTAGGGCAACTGAAAATGTTGGCCTAGCTCAGAAACAAATACTGGTCAATGTTTGACATTGTACTAAAAGCAACTGTAGCATAGGGCATAAAGCATCTAAATACGGTTTAAGCTTCTGAGTGTATACATTTTGTTATGAGTTGGTTCATATACAGTGAATGACAAAATATGCAGGGGCAATTTAGCTGAGGTCAAACAAGCGCAGTCAAGGGACAAGAAGGATGAAATCCGATACTTGGAAAGCAGGTTGGCAATGGTGAGAAACTCCAACTTAATTACTTATACTCCTGTTGCTGTATTTCGCTGTTAGATACTTTCTTGTCATAAAGTGTTTATTATTCTTTCTATGCGAATAAAGAATGTCATAAAAATGTGTGCCTACATGTGCATCGCATGTGTTGTATGCGTATTTTGCTTCATTTTCCTTGACCAAAAGCTGTCTTATCTTTCTCATCAATAACTTGTTGTCTATGGCGAGACAGGGTTTTATTTTTATTTTTTTAATGTCCGTCCTTTACCTATTTGGAAAACTTAACACCCTGTGATTGTTTAGACTTGTGAGTTGTGAGATTCTTTTGGAAGATCGCCATGTCGTTTCAGAGACACCTTCACTTCTACCTATGCCCATAGGCTCTCCCATTCTCACACGTTGGAGTTTAAATACAAAAAGACCAAATGTTCTCTCAGTGTTTCATGATTTACACAAGTGCTTTGATTGAGAGTGTGAGCACTAGATTCTTTCACTGGAGACCCAGAGTATGGTGTTGCATCTGAGTGGCATCAGTCATTATTCCTGGTAGAGAAAAGATTATTCGAACATGAGCAGTGTTGTAGGGGTGACACTGTTTTCACGTGACTGCAGTCAACAAGCCTTGATCAACTTTTCTCTTTTATTATTAATATTATTACTTATTAGTACAGTTCTATAGTTTTCTTGTGCAAAAATAAAAAATAAAAATAAAAAATTTATAGTAGTTTTCTTGGGCAGAAAAGCAGTTCTATATTTCGGTTATATTTCCTTGAATGCTGATGTTACTCTTGTTTTCTTTTGGTTGATTATCATCTTGATCAATCATTTCAGGTGATAGAAGAAAACCGTAACAAGAGAGCTCAAATTGAATCCCTCAAGAATGGGAGGCAGGACTCCTTGGCCATTGAAAATGCTGTAAGTTTGAATTTCCTAAGCATCATAGGACTGGTGTAGAGATGATCACTTGTGCCTTACTAAAGTTAAACAAATGCTAAAGTACCATTTAATTCATTGCCAAATTTTACAGGTGAATAGCTGGAGTTTGAAGTATCGACAAATATCACAACAGTGGGCTCCATAATGACCTGTTTACTGTGTTGAAAACACGTTTTTCCATAATGCACTAAATTGCTGAAGAGGGTTTTTATTTTTTGTTCGATTTCTTGCAGACATTATCTATTACCCTTGAATGCTTTCATGTCCTTATATATTCTGTAAAAACCATTCTGAAATCCTCTGGAACATGATTTTGAGTATGGGACTCTGAAACGTGGTTTTGCATGCTCTGATTTTAATACTTAGGCAGCAAAAATGTGCATCCACCATTTCTGGTCAGTACCACCATAAATTTTTTTTTTTTTTTTTGAATTTTTGCTAAATGCCATTGCCATATCAATAGTGAAAATTAGTCATTTGTGCTCGATTTTGAGCAAGAATGAGGAGGCAAACTTGCTTGAAATCGTTGTTCAAGGCGTCATTCCCTTTTGGTTTATTCGATCTATATCAACTATTCTTCTTCCCTGATCACTTTCTCCTCCATTGTGAAGTACTCGGGGGTAGGGTTTTACAAATTTGAAGACTTACGGGATGAAAGTTGAGGAGTCCAAGGAGATGTTGATTTTGAAAATGAGGATGATGGAGTTGGTCTTTCAGGCCAATAAGAGAAAAATAGACAAGTGTCCCCATTGCAAGCCCATGGTCTGCTGAGAAATGATGGGCTTTGGGCTCCTTTGATTAAAAGCCTTTTTGTACTTAAGAACTGATCAACACATCCTTTTAATTCAAACGGCCATAAATTGTTTTGTTATCTATATATTGAAGGAAAAAAAAAACAGGTTCTTCGACATATAATTTTTCAGAGTTATTAATTCATTCCTTCACATCTGAGAGAGAAAATATTCAGTAAATTCGCCAAAACCAACACCCTTGTGTTAGGATGTTGGTAATAGATAGTTGAATCCTGGCAGTCAGACGCTCAACGAATTACAACACTGAATAGGGGCGAAATCTGTCTATAGGACATAGTATCTTCGCTAGCCTCTATTTGCAATTCAAGACGCAGCAACTTCGCCAATTCAAGACAGTGATTTTGCAAGCATCTATCTGCAATACAAGTGAGTGACTTATTTATTTTATTTTTGTTTTAGTTGTATTCTATTTGTAATTATAGTTTTGTATTATTATAGTATTTATTTGTAATACGTAGTTCTGATTGTTCTCCAACAAGAAAATTATCGCAGCACAAAGATAGGATGTAACATTATGTATGTGTCATTCTCACGTGTCAATATTGTGTCAAGAAATGGTTTTAAATTTTTTAGACAAATGAGCATAGCCTGCATACATTGGTAATCAATCTCACAACCATTGCCTGCGTTGGGTCCACATATGCATGGATAAATCTCAGTTTTGGGTTTGCATAGCGAGAGATTAATTTTTAGTTATCTATTTTGTAACTGGAATTGAAGGCGAGCGTGACGCCGGTGGGTATAGAACACAAGACATGGGGTTAAACCACCACAGCCTTAACCATCAAATCAGACTACCATTGACGAATTGAATTGAAGTTCATTGTAGCGTTAATAGTATGTGCCTTAACATCTCTATCAAGATTTTGGAATTCCAAAATACCCCTGCCCACTTTGTGAAGAATAACTCCCACTTACGTCATCTTTTTTCCTACGTTATAATTTTGATAGCCTAGGAAGATAACATGTATATTATTTGGTATTTGAACGACTTGAATGCCCTTGGAGTTTAGAGGGTTTACTATAGTTGTGAGAGAGAAGAATGGTTTTAGTAGGGGTGGGAAATGGGATGGTCATCGGAAGTGTGGGTGACTGAGGGATGTTGGATAAGACATGTCGCGAACCAAGTTTTGTGCCAGTTTTTCCAGGTGTGGTGTAAAACCGAGAGGAAGTGTTGAGTGATAACCCGTCTTACGAAAAATAGATTTGTTCTGCACATGCCAGATAGTGTGGAGAACTACTGTAAATTGAGAAAACATTTCTTGCTTATCAAGCAAATGGGCTTTGGCCGTTTTCAGCATGAATTCGAAAAACCCCAAAAAGGAAGGGGGTTGACATTGGTGTTTCTCCAATCAATTGGCATGGGGGAGAGCAACCAAAAGTTGTTAATGACCGTACAAAGAAAGAAGATATAGGTGATTTCCTCTGTATGATTTTGACAGAAAACACAACAATCATCAATTGGAGTGTGGAGCCTAATTAGGTTAGCCCTAGTGAGAAGAATGTTTTGACTGATTTTCCATAGAAAGAAGAAGGCACACGGTGGTGCTTTAATTCTCCAAAGTTCTCTTAGTTGAAGAGCTCCATACATGTGAGTTGTTTGAGTGGAGATAAAGCCCTCAGAAGAGTCTTTCCAAGAAAGCATTGGTGGCAGTTTTGACCGAGAGCAAACATTTCTTCCTAGAAAACCAAAAAAAGTTTGTCCAAAAGATTTGTTGGTCTAGCCATGATGTTCTGAATATCTCTGGCCACTCGTGCCGAGAAAGAGAGTTAATAAGATCCATATTCCAACTGATAGTCCAGTCAATGGAAAAATTCCACAAGTCCTTAATAGTGTTAGGAAGATTTGGATTTGACACGGCAGATATACAAGCTGTCAACAACAGACCTGGTTTGACCCAATAGTCTTTCCACGGATCGATCCGATCGCCAGACAAGACTTGCCATAAAAGGTGTTTCCTCATAATCGCAAGAGTTGTGATACTTTCTCTCCAGGCGAAGGATGCCTGCAAGGGAGATTTGAAGAGTTGAAAAATGTTCTTTGAGTTGTAATAGAGAGTTTTGAGAAGCATGTAAGGTTGAACAAAAAACTGAACAAACCGATCAAAACTAAACCGATTGGTTTGGTTTAAGTTCGATTTTGGTTTTAAAAAAAATTCAAAATCAAAGTGGCTGGTTCGGTTTTCAATTTCTATGTGATTTTAATCGACAAAATCGAACGGACCGAATATATATAATAAATAATATATATTTTATATAAATATAATATAATTTGTTTAAAATAATCGGTTTGTTCGATTTTATTTCGGTTTTGGTTCGATTTTAGTCGGTTTGGTTACTATTTGCATAAATTAGAATCGGTTCGGTTTCAATCCAATTTTGTTAATGGTCGGTTTGATTTTGGTTTGAAAATTTTGAAACCGACCAAAGTGGGTTTGGTTCACGATTTAGGTGAAAACCGAACCGTCGGTTCGGTTTTCAACCCTAAAAGCATGTGTTGAGTGTTACAAGGAGAGGAAATAGCTTGCCATAAGCTTTTGGCCATTAAGGCCAGGTTTTTGTTCCTGATAGAAGGAATATTGAGCCTGCCAAGTTTTAGGGTCGAGTGATCTTGTCCCAAGTACACAAATGCTTAGCATGGTTGTCTAAAACACCATTCCACCAGAAGTTTCGTGCAAGATGATCAATTTTGGTGGATATAGCACAAGGAATGAGAAAAGTTTGCATTGTGTAAACTAGGATAGAATGCGGGACACCTTTGATCATAACTGCCCTGCTAGCCCGAGTTAACACTTTAGATTTTCAGCTAGAAAGTTTGGCATTGATTTTGTCGATTAAGAACTGGAAATCAAAAGCTTTCTTTTTGGAAAAAAGCAGTGGGGAGCCTAGGATTTATCCTTCGGATTGTAAATTTTTTATCTCAGAATACGATTGATCATTTTTTAGTGTCTAGGGTGGACATTTGAACTATAGTAAACCAAGGATTTTTAGTAGTTGACACCTTGACCCGAAGCTAGACAGTCATGTTGGAGAATATCTTTAATAGAGCTTCAGTTAGGGAAGCCCTACAAAAAATCATGAGATCATCCGCATAAAGGAGATGACTAATAATGGAAAGGGAGTGTCATGTAATTCTATTCCCTTGGATACGACCATCGAATTTAGCACGGGCGAGGAGTCTGGACAGGGCTTCCGCTATCAGGATAAAGAGATAAGGAGAGAGGGGGTTTCCTTGGTGCTACGGGATGATTTGATAGTAGGGAGAGGGGAGCCATTAAGTAACACTTGAAGTGAGGATGTGGAGACACTGGTGAATCATTTGTATCCACCCTTCCGCAAAACCCAATTGCTTGAAGAGTTGAAGTAAGAAATGTCATTCAATTCTGTCATAAGCTTTGGCCATGTTAATCTTAATTGTCATCCACCCCTGTTTCTTTCGCAGTGTTTCATCTGATAAAAAGTCTCATGGGCGATGCTGACATTGTTCAAGAAAACTCCTTGGTTATGAGAGATAATATTATCCAGCGGAGGTTTGAGTCTATTAGCCAAGATCTTGGAAATGACTATGCACAACCCTATAGGTCGAAATTTGTCTAGCAAGATGGGCTTACCAACTTTAGGAAACATGGCGGCCAACTTTAGGAAACAAGGCGATGAAAATCTCATTAAGCTTGAATGCAAGTAATGCAGAAATTAGTGGAGGGAATACTCTCTAGACTCAGTTTGAGAAATTCGAATCAACATCAAGCTTCATCTTCATTATTTCCAATAGAATAGGGAACGTTAAAGAGTCACATTAGTCAATCAATTTCACCTCTCTTATCAATATACAACACACCCATAGGGTCATAGATGAAAAGGTCAAAAGGGGAAGCAAATAAAAAAGAAACTGTCTTAAGGGACTTTGGAGTACATAACAATTGGCATCGTCCATAGATGAAAATCCCATTTCTACGAATCATGAGGTTGCCTTCAAGAATGATTCATACTCAATTGAGGAAGTCACACTTGAGCATTAAGAGTCATCAAAAGCGTAATCGAAAAGGGGTAATAACAATCAATCACCAAACCTGCCAAATCGATGGAAAGCAGCACAGGGAATACGTCCTTCAAACAAGGCAGCATAAACTATCACCTTATTATAAATATATCTGCCAATTGTCTCCTACAAACATTGATTCCATTAGTTGTCCTTGAAAGAACTTTGATAAATACATTCAAGGGTCCAAATGCAATAAAAAGAAAGAAGCCAAAAGTCCTGATCTTGTTTGTATGAAAGTTTTCAGTAAATTTCTATTCTGTATTTAGATTAACTGCCTGCAAATTGACATACTACAGAGTTGCAACTACTTTACACAAGTAAGCGAGTTTCAGTCCAGGCAAGAGCTTTGTCTGTGGACCGATCATCACTCATGAGGTGGCTTGAACCCCTATGATTGTGCCAAAAGGAAGCACCTGCATGAAAACCTAACAACCCAAGAGCCTCAATATCCAAAAAGCAATTTGGATAGTAACAAAAGTTCTATGCCCAGAATAAATTTACATTTTCTATGGGAGGATTTGGAGCTAAATGAACTCCATGCGTAAGAGATGGAAACTCACCTTCCTCACAGTAATAGTTGGAGAATGGCTACCCAGAAGATTATTGCCCCATGTAACTATTCCACATTTGGGGCTTATGATGGTTTCTTTTCTGTATCGCCGTTGACAGTACTGTGATTGGGCAGCCTAGATGGGGGCTTACCCACTGCTTCCATTAACCTGCTGAACACTATCTTCACTGGTATGCAGGCTAAAGGCCCATTCTCTGGCTTGATCAAACCATCCAAGCTACCACTCTTGTTTTCATGTTTGGGGTTGCAAGCCTTGCCACTGACTTTATGGTCGATGGCAATCGAAGATAGTGTTCTAGTTTTCTGATTCAACAAACTTACCTTCTTTATAGGCTTCTTTGAAGATCTCTTTTCTGGGTACCGAAAGCTCTTTCTTGCCTTCTGATATGGATTTTCACTATGCGGTTTTTTGTATAGAGGCTTGACTTCCAGGTCTGAATATTGAGATGGGCCACCACCTTCTTCATTCAATGCTGTCGAAGGATGAGGCCGCGGGATTCGGTGCATCGCTGTCCTCCTAGCAGTTCTCCAAACTGGTTTTAGTGATGTACTCCCATCATTGCCCACTGGTTCTCCACTGGAATCATCAAGACTTGAAAAAAAGGCAGCTGTAGAACCATCTTCTAATGCTTCAATTTGAACCGGATGTCCTACTATTGCTTTCCCATTCAATCTACTCATCAAGGACACTAAAGGTACACGCTCTCCTTGATAGCTTGATCTTACCTGTAAATCCACATCTACCAACATCGACTTCTTCCCATTACCCAGACGTTGGCCAGCATATACTGGATCAAGTTCGGCTGATTCATCCCAGTATCCTCTGAAAGGTGTTTGAGATGGCCCCTCTGCCTCCCAAACCGTGTCATCTTCTGATTCAACAGTGTCAGTGTTGCTTGCACCAAAATCTTTTAACATTGATGGGTATCTTCTATTGCCAAATCCTGATAGTTGTGTCTGTGTGGGTTTCTTCTCAATCAACTCATCCTCGTCATAGTCATAATTTAGAGCATCATGTCCATGATATAGAGTCTGCCCAAGGGACCTTTTCTTTAAGCTGTTTCTTTTTCCTTCCAAATAGGCTGCATAGATGGACCCATTCAAACCTTTCGGCCCTATCTCCATGGGCCTCTTCATTAAATTGCGAGTGTTTCGCTTTCCCTTTAACTGCCATTTGGACACACCAACATCAGCAGCACCAGCTGCAATTTGATCATGAGGATGAAGATGTGGCATGTAGCCATTAACCGCTGACTCATCTAAATCCTCGCTGCTCATGCTTTCTGTTTTCCCTTGAACATGAAAGTTGGCCATGTATCTCTTGGAAATTCTTGGTTCTGCTCCTGTCATTGTATGAGTCAAATCTGCAAAATCAAATAAAATCAATTTGGCAAACAAGAAGTATTCTCCTTCCATTTATAAATAAATAAATAAAAATGACCAAGTTATAGGCAACTCCACCTAACAAAATTTTAAGAGGATGTGCACAGATATAACAACAAAGAGATTAAAACATTCAATTGAGGGCACACACAGAAACTTGAGAACCAAAAATGCATGTAGGTATGTTTCAATGCATTCAATTAAGTTTGTGAACAGTCATTGCAAGGGAAAAAATTAACAAAAAAGAAAGATTTAAACTGAAAAGGCGGTAAAGACTTGAATAAAACACGTGTAGATATATTGCATTCTCTGAAGAAGATGGCGACAAACACCTTATTAAACTTTAGCAACACCATGGGAAAATGGGGATCCATTGTTTCCCAAATTGGAACCTCCGCCTTTCTAGAGCATTGCAAGGTTAGGTTTGATTTCTACTCGGTTTAAATGAGGTTATCTTTAGGTACATGGAGGATTAATGGGTCCATAAGTGTCATTTTGTCATGAAGGAGGAATTGTTGTCATTCCAAGCGATGCTTAAAGAATGTCCTAACAAGACTAAAGTGTGGACAAAGATTATTCCCCTAAAAATAACTTTCTTTATGAGGCATGGAGCTGGGGATCGGTCACCTGCGACGGATGCCTTGAGGAGAAGAGGAATGGACATAGGAGAAACTTATGAGGTTTGTCAGTGTGTTAGTGAATCACATCACCATGAGTTTGTCAAATTAATGGGAAGTTCCAATATACAACTTGTCCATATTCCAATCTTTGTGACCAACAGATCGGAGCAGGCAGTCAAGAAACTTTTATTGTGTAATTGTCAAAATTAACATTTTGACATCTTCGATAAGAGATTGCTACAACAACTAAGAGTTCAGTAGGTTGGGCTTGAGAAACACTAAAAGTTGAACGGAGCACTCACAGAAAAGGTGTGAAGGTGGTTTTGCAAAGAACCAGATAGTCCTTGCGAGAGGATCAAATAATCTAAATATGCCGAGGGAGTAGTGGTTGGCCGTTGGCTTCTTCCTCATCCAACTCACTCTTATGGCATATGGGTTTATGGAAATGTATTTCTGATACAACTTCTTTAAATGGATTGGGACATGATGTTGAGAAGAGAAACAAGAGAAAATTTTAGCATGAAAATTGGTGTGTGAGGAGTCTTTGCGCTTCCATATACTATACAAGGAAGGGATGGTGATTCTTTCTTAGTGATGAGGTTATTGTGAGTTGGAGCTTCTACTTGAGGAATATTAATGAAGAGGGGATTGAGAAGGTGGGCAATATCACTGAGTTACTAGCTCAGACAATATTCAGATGATTGGGTTGGCAATGGTCCAAGAATGGTGACTTCTCAGTGACTTCTTAAAATGGTAATTTGGTGAATGAGGCTTACTGGAGTATCACAAGGGATTTCCCATTAAAATTAGTGGGATAAGGGTTCAGTCTGAACCCGTTCCCACTCCCTATATAGAACTGTGCGATCTCATACACTGGTGTCTTAAATGTCTTAAACAGATAGAGTAAGTAGTATTTTGTGATGAGCACAGATAATGTAACATCAAAGGTTAAAAACAATAGCAAAATAATATAAATACTAAAAAACAGTGACAGTTCAAATCTAACCTTGAAGTACAGCCATCTCTTCATCCATTTCAGGATTCAGATAGTCCCTCTCAGAGGAATCAGATTCTGCCTCGTCCATCACTCCTGAAGAAGTGTTCTCTTCAGTCGAAGAGCCTGGTGTACGACGACCGTTATCCATTCCAAACTGGGATGGCAATCTCTGCATTTCATCTGAAGATAAATCCGTATGATTCAAAAGTTCATTTGACTCCGCTGGCTGATATATACATCGGCTTCTTTTGGCACGGCATACGACTCCCATCTGCTCCTTTTCTCCTTGCACTGACAAAGAAACATCACCATCAGACTGCAAAGCATGAGATACTGGCATTTTTGCACTACTTTGTAAAATTTGAACAAGAGGGCGACGTCTATCACGTCTCTTAACAAGAGAATTCTCAGTACCCTGTGTTTTTCGTTTAACAGCCAATGAATTTCTACTGCTATTAACATGATTTGCACCATCCATGCTTCGACTGCCACTGGGAAGACCAGGGACATGAATATCATCTGAAAAAGCCTTACAAGAACCCTCAGAAGCAGAAAGCTTTCTTTTTGTGGAGGAAGTCCTGAGCCCAAAGTCCTGCAAACCTCTCATTCGAGGTAAGGCTTCAGAGTTGTCTTTTACTCCAATTGGTAGTTTTACAAATTTTTCCTTTTGAGCGTATAAATGATTTTCTGTGCTTTCTTCCTCAAGAGAAGAACCTAACCCTTTCGAAAGTGACTGCGCTTTGAGGTTTACAAGTTTGCCATGGTCATAACCTACACGTTCTGTAGGAGCAACTAGCTCTTTTTTCAGCTGAGGGGGTAATTTACTGCTCGAACCGTTGGCAATACCTAGTTTTTTCTCCAGTTGCAGCCTCTCAAGTTCAAGTGCATGTAAAATAGCATCTTCCCGGCGTGCATATTTTTCTCTTTTCTTTATAGCAGCTCCTTGAGACTTATCAGCTTTATCAATACAATCATCGAACTCCCCACATCTAAATGCTTTTACCCGCTTGGATTTCTCTAGATTGTACCAGTCCCTGAAAACAGATACACAATTAAGTAAATTTTGATAAAACAAAGATCAGACAAAAAAATTCATAGAAATTAAGAACATGACACATTGCAAGTCAATAAAAGCATATCTATATCTTTGAAATTAAGATGCATATAATCTCTATAAACGGAATTCATGAAGCAGTTGGGAAATTTAGGGCTGCATTTCGATTATAATGACAATTTTTTCAGAGAAGAAAAGGGAGAGAATTTCTTCATATCCCTGTTTCATATAAGTACTCCACCCCCTCTTTTGATGAATGTAATTTATTATTTAGAGGTAAAGACTTCAAGCAAGTATGCCTTCAGAAGAAAAACAAGAAATCCATAAATCTTTTCTGGACCCTCAAAAGACCTTTTCTGTAGTTCCAAACTTAAGGTGTCTATTTTCGTTTGCAAAATTTTCACATGAAAATCGATCACTTACATTTCCATTCAAAATGAAGAGATAATCGCTAGAATTTCATATTAAAGGGTTGATGGGGTCCATTCTAAACTGAAGAGATGGTTCCGGAGAGGGAGTGGGATTGGGGGAAGGGAATCTTCTTTCCAGATGAGAATGCAAGGGCATAAAAAAAGAAGATGAACATCCTAAAGGGAGATAAAATAGCATTGTTCCTTAAGTCAGCACTTTCAAGTTACAAAACCAGGTAAATTAGGTACAAAGGGGTTGTATGAATGTTTTATTTTCCCACTTTCAGTATACTTGCTACAAATTTACTGAAAGCACAGATTTCTAATAGAATACAATATACATAAGAAAGCAGCCTTAGACTAGAACCAAGAAGCCTCAATGCTAGTTATAAATTATTAGGATCCTCGCACTCAAACTACAATGACTATTTTGCTTCTCTTCAGATCCCCTGGTGGCAGCAATGAGAGACAGCTGCTACACCTGAGCCCTCTACAAAAGCATATGACTTGATTCCCTTCTTTTGATAATAATAACGACAGGAGTAGTTTTTTCCCGGCGTAAGCACTAAGCAAACTGCACTGGGGCTAGATCTGACGACATATACCAGATTAACAATCTCATATATGTCAATCTTTTTTTAGAGTGCAACTCAAGTCAAACTTCTTAGCCTTCTTGGAGTAATACTAAAAACATAAATAAAGAAAACATCCTATCCAAGTCTTACATTAACTAGTCATCCAATTCCCCCTTGTCTGAATATAATCTGGAGAAACTCAACCTTAGTAGATATTTCACAATTAGTTATGTTTGTAACAAATATATACTTGCTAATATGATCATCGTGAACAGAATACCAAGGCACAAAAGGTTGATATGATAATCATAACTTTTTCTGTTTTTCTGCTGAATATACTTTCAAATTTGTTCCTTTTTTCCACATAAATCAACCACTTCTCCCTTGGTTTCCAGGATGATATCTTCAGTACCACAACACTTTTACCTAATTTTTTTGGAACCAGAAGGACTTCTGAGTTACCAGCATAGCATTTTACAATTTCTTTGTCAAACAACAGGCAAAAAATTTGCTCCCATTCAGTTGATTGTGAATAAAGAGAAGTCGGTCTAGTGGATAAACATCCATCATTCTTCTTTGGATTGATAAAGATTACAGGCTGTCATGGTAGTAGAGTTGGTGAGACTTATGGCCGATGGAAAAAAAAATTGTGGTGGAGAAAATGACTGATCAAGTTTTGTGGCACTGACCTTCCGAAAAAAAAAAATTTGTGGCACTGAAATGGTGGTGTCCTTGGGCGAAGAGTAAAGCAGATGGTAGAAGCAAATATCTGTTCAAAACCGCCGGAGCATGCTTTTAAAAATCATGGATGGTAGGCAGGGACTTGATGTCATTGAAAAAACATGAAAATCAAGGAGTTCAGGTTTAGGCATCCAAGTTGCTTACCTTACTTCAGAGCACCAAATATTGCAACCAATTATGATCTAAAATCTCCTACAGATTATCACTGAGTTGATTCAACAACCCTGTAATGAACCACACACGGAATCAACTTCCAGTCCTTACTACTACAAATTCATACCCAAAACAACCGGGCCTACAAACTAAACCCAACTTAAAGACAGGTTTCACCATCCCAGTGTCTCACTTCCAAGTTCCATTTCATCACCCAAAGTACAAAAAACAGAGTACCCATTAATTTCTGATGCCAATTCTCCAACTCAAGATCACAAAACTCACACAATCTCAATATAACAATCCAACTCATAAACATCAAAACTTGACTTACAAACTGAACCCAACACAACAAGTACTAAACTTTTAGACTTCCAAACAACACACCGACACAACCACATGAAATTAACAATCTAAATTCAAAATAAACACACAAAATAACTCGAATTGAAATAGAGAGATACGAAGTTGATGAAACTTACACGCTGGCATCCTCTCTGCCGAGAAGCTTAACAGGGGTCCCAGATCTCGGCGACATGAGATGCGAAGCCGAGAGCTCCTCGGGCCCCAGTATTCTCCCAGGCCACCACGATCCATTCCGTCTCCGAACCCAAACGATAGTCCCCACACTGCAATCGAGCTCACATCCCGATCCCCCTCCTTGGAAACCGTCCGAAACCCCCATCTCTCTCTCTCAAAAACCCTACAAACCAAAGCCTAGATCGTCCTCGATTGATCTAAACCCTACCACTTCAAGTTTTCGTTCCTTCGTTCAACCTCCAGCGAAGGACAGAGGAGGTAGCTGGTGATGGCGACTTAGGATCGAAAAACAACTCCTTTGGGGTTCTAAGATTAGGGTTTCCATTTAAAGCTGGACGAATTTCATTTCTAGGGTTTCAATTTCATCGATTGTTTTGATTACAGATGGATCGAAAAAAAGGGTTTTCTTCTTCGTCTTTGTTGTGTCTGTGTGCTTTGTTTCGAATAGATCAACAGTTGTTTTTTCTCGTCTCTTTCTCTCTCTTTCAAAATTAATCAACCCCTGTGTTTGGTTCAACGCGCGAGTGAGTTAGGTTTAAATCGTAGTTAGGAATATATCACGATCCGATTCTATATCCCGTATTTCTCAATTGGTGCTCGCTCCTGTATCTCGCGTGTTCATGCTTCAATATATTTAATATTAAATTGATGAAAAATCAATACAAATAAGGCAGCAACTGTTTGACGCCACCCTTTTCCTTCTTTCACACCACCACTTTTTTTTTTTTTTTTTTTTTCCCTTTTTTTTAACCTACAAAGAAAACCATCAATAAAAGCATTTTTTTTTTCTTCTCATCTATTCTCTCCTTCTCCCTCTTATATCTTTTCAACAAAATACAAATAAGGTAGCGACTGTTTGACGCCATCGTTTCCCTTTTTGATGCCACAACTTTTTTTTAACCTACTAAAGAAAACCATCAATAAAAGCATTTTTTCTCTTCTCTTCTCCTCTATTCTCTCATTTTCCCTCAGTGATCACTTTCCAACAAGTAGAAATAACAGCGTCATTGTCGCTGCTGCCCTGCCATCGCTGCCACCGCCCTTTTTTCCTCATTTGTTCTTGCCTCGACCTTTGCGGAAGATAAATGGAGTGGAGATCCTCCATCTGTAGTGGGCCGGTTGGATATTGGGGAAAAAAAAATAGTTAAACTGGGCAGATGCGGGGATCTATGAACCCTAACATGACCCACACTCACATGTTATCTACTATTGATTCACATTGCCATAAAGACGAAATAGAGTTTGGATCCACAAACTCATCGCTATTATTTGACCCCAATTGTGCAAAAATCTCGCTCCACAAGCCCCCTCCATCGACCACTATGCCCCTACCTCATTTCTACCCAACAACATCCACAAAGAAGCGATCGCACATCCATCCCTTGCAACTTCACGTAAAGCCATCAAAATCTAATTTCGAACAAGTTCTAAGGAAACGTCTGAACATATCTAATGGAAGTCTTATAGCACGAAAAAGATAACATGACAAAACTAACAAAGCATAATACAATAAAAAATGAAAATAATAAAAGAATAGCGAGGAAAAGAAATTCAATATAAAGATATGAACATACGCGATGAAAGAAATACCAAATTCATATAGCTGATAAAGGTGATAAAATTCAACAATTCGTAATCATACATATTGGGGGAAAAAATATAACAATCATGAAAATCAAATAAAATGAGACCAATAATCATCAGATAGGGAAAAATATTATGACATGACTAATGATTATAAAATTTTAAGAAAATAAAAATAAATTAAGAAAAACTACAAAGTCAAAGAGTTCATGCTTTATGGGCAATGAGTTACTATTGTCGTAAAAAAAATAGATTCATCTTTAATTTCACCTCCAAGTGCTAACTCAGTTAGTAAGACTTGTAGATGGTGGTTTCAAAAGTTCACGGTCTACAATCCATTGAAAATTTTGCATTCTTTTCATTAATTTAGGAATTTTAAAAATAAATAAATAAAAGAAGCTAGTGGTGTGGTGGTAGAGATAATGGTGTAGATATTCTATATGTACGAGAAAAAGGATATAAAAAAAGGACACCCTATAAACAAATGACATGTAAGAGAGCGACAATAGTTTGAAGAGGTACTCTCTTTCCCTTCTCCTTCTTATAGTCTTTGTTTTTTTTTTAATGGATTAGAGGTTCTGTTTCAATTGTTTCATGAATTTTTCTGAAAAATCACTGGATTTGAGGGTTTTTTGGGTTAATTGCTACTTGCCCCTACAATAAATAGTCAATCGCTAAGTACACCCATCATTATTCACTATTGCACTTACCCTCATTGACTAGTAGTCAACGTCCATTGATCATCAGTTTTCAAAGCAGATTACCAAAATACCCTTGAGAAATCAAAGGCTGAGATTAAATCTTTTGTATCTTGAAAATCTTACCTCAAGGAAAATCCTAAGGCTCACCTGAAATCGTAATCGTATCTCGAGAAAAATCCAACAATTGATTTTAAATTTTTGTATCTCAACCAATTCATCTCGAGGAAAATCTAACAGTCCAAATTTAATCGTACACACATTTCGAGGTAAACCTAACGATCCAAATTTACTCATGCACACATCTCGATGTAAATCTAACAGTCCAAATTTAATTGTACACTCATCTCAAGGAAAATCTAACATTTCAAATTTAATCTTTCACGCATCTCGCAAAAAATCTAATGGTCCAAATTTAATCATGTGCGCATCTCGAGGAAACTCTAACGGCTAAAAAACTTCCACTTCTTCCTCTTTTGTTTCGCAACCCTACTATCATCAAAATAAAGAAGGGAGAAGGAAAAGGAGGAGGACTGAGGAGGGAAGAGGGGTTGCAAAACAGATGAGGAAGAAGGAGGAGAAGGGAGAAAGAGGAGGAAGAAGGGGGAGGTGGGGGCGGGGCTGCGAAACAGAAGAGGATGATGAAAGAGGAATGATGAGAGAGGAGTTGGCGGCGATGCTGCAAAACAGAGGAGGAAGAAGGAGAAGGGAAGAAAATGTATTTTTATTTGCAGCCGTTAGAATATCCTCGAGATGCATGCACGAGGATTTTTAGACAGTTAGATTTTTCTCGAGATGCGTACACGATTAAATTTGAAATGTTAGATTTCTTCGAGATGCATGTACAATTTTGACCATTAGAGGTATCTCGTGATGCGCACATGATTAAATTTACCGTGAGATTTACCTCGAGATGCGCGTACGATTAAATTTGGATCGTTAGATTTTTCTCGAGATTGGTTGTTTGAGATGCAAATTTTTAAATCAACTATTGGATTTTCCTCGAGATACGATTACAATTTCAGTTAGGCCTTAACATTTTCCTTGAGATGAGATGTTCGAGATACGAAACATGAAAGCTAAGCTTGTAATTTATCAAGGGCATTTTGGTCACTTAATTTGAAAATACATGGTCAATGCACGTTGACCGCTAGTCTTGGGGGGGTAAGTGCAATAGTGAATAATGATGGGTGTACTTAGCAATTGGCTATTTATTGTAGGGGGCAAGTAGTAATTAACCTTTTTTTAGGTTTCAATTTGTCTACTGATTAGTTTGGACAGTTTTGGGCTCTTCATTTCACCTTAAAAACAATCACCAACTCATGTTTTAGTTTGAGAATGCCTAGTTATGATTGGTAGATTTTAAGCAAAATGTTTTTCTAGCAGTAACTAGGGGTGGGCATTTGAGACCGAAAACTCGACCCAGACCGGGAATCGGACCGAGCGGTCAGGTCTGGTCCAGTTTTCTATTGTTATTTTATTAGCCGGTCCCAAAGCCCGGCCTGACCCGAATACGTCGGTCCGATTATCAGATTCCATTCTCAAAGCCCGATGGATAACCGGCCCGGCCCAAATATTTAAAAAAAATTAAGTGACCATTTTCCCTAAAGCCCAACCCAAGCATTTTTCTCTAAAGCCCACCCCCTCAAAATATCTAACCCACCCAAAGGGTACTCCCACCTCCAAATCACCACCAACTTCAACCCCACTTCAAAACCACCAACCCCAAAACCACTTCACTAATCTTCTTCAAAACCACCAACCCCACCTTTTCATCTTCTTCAAAACCACCAACCCCACTTCACTCATCTTCTTCTCACCGATCCTCTCCCTCAAAACCTCACAATTTCCTCTGAATTCGACTAGGAGGAGGTCAATAGTGGGACGTCGACCAGGAGGAGGTCGACAATTTCCTCTAAATTTGACCAGGAGGACGTCGACAGCTCTAAGCTCTCTGCCTCACACACTTCACTGATCCCTCAGCACCACCTCTCTGTTTCTTATAATCTCTCCTCCAAATTCCAGGAGGGCAAGTCTCAGAGCATAGGACAACACTAGGAGGGGGAAAGAGTAGGGCAGAGCCTTCAGCTTGGCCTGGGACTACCTACGATCAGGAGAATGAAGCGGTTGAGCTGATAAGGAAAATGAAGGCTCGAATAGAGGCTTTACAGAAGGAAAAATGAGGCCTTGAAGGGGAACAAGCCACGGGAGGAAGAGCAAGAACAAAACAATGTTCCTACGAGTACCCTTTGGGTGGAAAGAGTAGGGCAAAGCCTTCAGCTTGGCCATGGTCGAAAGCTCCACCACAGTGGTGGTGCACCACCACCAGAAGCAGAGCCCCTCCCCTGCCCTCGTTGTGAGGAACTGGCGATCGACTCTCTGTCTCAGTTCCTCACCACCGTCCAAGCCCGAGAATAGACTCGAATTCTCGGTTACCCGAGACTCCGATTAATCGGTCTCACCGATCCAAGCTCGGTCCCTGAGAATCCATTTTTTTAAAGTTCGGTCCGGTCCGTTCCTCAGTTTTGGTTATTAGGGCCAGTTAACCGGACCTGCACAGCCCTAGCAGTAACATTAGTTTGTAATAGTCACTCAATCATATTTATATACTCAATATGTGTTCGTACATTCGTTGGATTGTTTATTTGAATCTTTATATTGTTTTTACAGTGTTGATAAGTTTTTGAGTTAAAAACAACTTGATGATGTATGTCATTATAAGTAGGAATTGCGGTCTACTTTGCTTCAATGTTGAAATCACTCAAGTTTCGTTGTTTTAATGAACTTGGCATACAACCAATTAGTTGGAGTAATCTATTTTAGAGATTAATAGTGTGTCTTGTTGAATGGAATCCATGGAGAGACCCTGTAAGGATATTTGATGTTGCAATCATCATTAACTTGAGGATTTTGGAACTCCCCCAAACATGGAAATTATACTCCTTATTCACTCCAAAGAAGAATGTGATTTGATAAAAAAAAACAAAAATAAAAATTACACATATATATAGAAGTTGATGAGATTGCAGCCTCAACATAACCTTAGCAAAATAGTTTTAGAGGTAAGTTGTCTTCGATGGATTCCATGGAACCAAACACTCTGGGAGTGAGTTTAATATTTGGGGAATGGCACCTTATCTTGACATGAAAGACACATAATTTGGATCGATGGACTTTAATTTAGTAGCACTGAATCTTAATGCCCATTGTGTTGCATTTCTACAGTTGTTTGATCTTGCTCATTCTTTCACTTTTGCGGTTTATTAATAATTGATAAATTTGCTTTTGCTAGTTAGATTGCGTTACTACTCTTGCTACAAATGGAATGCAGACTAGGAGAAAGGAAAAAAATCTAGATCAAATGAAATGAGATTTGAGGGCACCAAAACAACATATAAGGAAAAAGAAACGCTTGTCTCTGATTTCGATCCTGCTACCAGAATATGTGATTGGTCATCTTTCCATGTTGATATTATTGAGAAAATAATGTTCAAGCGTCAACTTCACCTTATAACTCACATTTACTTTCTTTGTGTCTGTGCTCGATAGTGATTTTTTTGTTTACTAATTTGGCATCGGGTAATATTTTTTGTAACTCAACTTCTATGTTTACTGATTTTTCGTTGTGTCTGTGCTCAACTTCATCTTGTAACTCACCTTTACTTTCGTTGTGTCTGTAACTCACATAATAATAACAATTTCAATAATAATTTCTGATGCACCCAAATCCATCCTTGTCGATTCCTGACCTGTAACATGAACAATAGCTAGTCAGGGACTATCAATGTGGTGGCCGAAGGCACTCCGATGCTAAAGTCAGGTGACTGAGTATGGATGGATGTAGACTGTAAATAAGATTATAAGTGCACACCTTTTTTTTATCTCCTTTGTTCACCTTATATAGCGAGTACTTTGCTCCTTCATTGACTTTATTGTCGAGGTGCGATGGAGGGAGGAGATCTTGCTGAGGATCTTACTCGTCCATAACTGGGTTCCATTTGGCTCTTGGCTCTGTCTGGGACCCAATACTTGATTGGATCAAGACTTGTACAAAATAGATTGTGGGCTTGTGACAGCCTAGAGATCCGTGTTAAGGCCTTAATGTCATGGTCTCCTGAGCCAAGCTCCAAGATTCACGCCATGTTGGGTTTGCATGATCTGGGCTTGGGTGCTTGACTTAGGGCTAAACAATGACTTGGCTAAGTCTGGGCTGGACTGTGCTTGGACCTTACTGTATTAGGGTTGGCCTCTTCCACGTGTATGGCTATGACTGAGTGACTATTTGATGTCTCATCAATTTCTATATTAATCATTGTTAATTTTATCGTCCTCATTATAACAATCCCCACCATGAATATCTCTTGATGACCTGCAGCTTATTCATACCAAAGGCTTCTCCTAGTTATAACTTTTGTACGTGGTTGTTCTCAAAGGTTGCTTAGTTTTGTTGGATAACAACTATCCGTCCATCTCTATAATCAATCCTTTGACTCGTACTAAAATTTAGCTTCCTCCCCTCACTACTTTTTCAGATGTATTGCATTTCAATCCTTTCAATACTGGCAGATAGTATACACTTTTATAATACATTTACAATGAACCCATCTCCCTTGGTATAAGTTCTGTACACGAGAATTTCATCTCCAACATACTAGTATTTTCATTCTGGATAGTAGTCTTAAAGAGCCATTTGCCCCTTCCCGTGGACAACATCTCTCTTCATCTTGGCCTACACCCATAGGGTTTACACCATCACTAAGTTAAAGATCTCGATGTTCAGGTAATATTTATTGCAATTACCAATTTTTTTTATTTTTTATTTGAGTTGCTTATTGTATATATTTTTCCTAAACTAATGAATAAACTAAAGGCAACGACTGTTTCACACCTCCTAAAGTACTGTCCCACATCGCAATATCAACTTTTTATCTCACACGCCACCTACTTTAATTTCCACACCACCACTTCCCTCTCACACCACCAATAAAAACTCAAAATTTAAAATTTTCTCTCTCCTCCCCTCTATTCTCCATTAGACACCACCATCACCCCGCCATCATCACCCCCCACCACCACTTCTCTCTTTCCCTCCACTGCCACCTTTCTCCATCTTTTCTCCATCAAGCACCACCTCTCTCACCCTCTTTGTCTCTGAAAACAGGGTATTATCTCTGACTTTGGTTTAATTTAAACGCTCAATTGAGACCGATTCTCAAGCTTATCAAAACATAAAAATTGTACTACTCTTAATCTCTAATCAACATAATTTAAATGAATAAAAAATGTTGTGAATTGAGCAACTTATGGTCATTTTACTAAACTCACTCAAAACTGTCACAAAGAAAAAAACAGGTATTGTCCCTGATTTCGGCCAATTGACGTGCTCAATTGAGACCGATTCTCAAGATAATTGAAACATAACAATTGTAGTACTTCGAGTTACCTAATAAACACAATTTGAATCAGTTGAAAATGAGCAAGTTATAGTCATTTTACTAAAGTCACGCAAATCTGTCTCACAAACAAAATGGGGTAATGTCCTTGACTTTCGACCAACTTATACGCTCGATTGAGACCGATTCTCAAGCTCATCAAAACAAAAAAAATGTAGTACTCTAAGTTATATAATAAACCCAATTTGAATCAATTGAAAATTGATGATACATCAAAATAGATCGATCATCACGACCATACACATGGCAGATAACGTCCATGGCAAGGATATGGCATCCCATCTACTGGGCTAGCTCGTAAAACCCAAAAAGCATAATGCCAACCACAGAGGCTCAGACAAGGCCCACTATAAGAAGATATAATCAAAGCCTGAATCCAAGCCCGAACGAATCAAGCCCAAATCAAGGCCCGACACGAGTTCTCATAAAGAAGAGAAATGTTACACCAAAAAGAGTTGTGGAGGGAGTTACGCATCCACGAACGCATCTCCATCAAGGAGGAGATTGTTACGAGAAACATCTCCTTCTATTGCCTCACATGCTCAAGCCTCGCAGAGAATTAACCGCAATCATTATAAAAGGTAAAGGGAACAATCGACACATATATGCAACCTTAACTGAGTTTTGTCCAAATTTACTTCCTTCTTCAAACAGATTTGCTGACTTAAGCATCGGAATGCCTTCGCCACCAAAAAGATGGTCATTGGCAGTCTAACATCTGTTTTGCAGGTCAAACTCATAGGAGGACGATTTTTGGACCCATCAGTTTGGTGCTGTCTATGGGAAACGAAGAGTTTTCTTTCTAAAAATAAGAACTACAGTGACGAAGTTTATCAAAATCTGATAAACAATCAACAAACTGTCAGAACAAATGACACACTCTACAAATCCTCTACACGGTGACGACAAGACCAATTCTCTTATTGGCGACAATGTATCACAAGCAGCTCATGAACAATATGTAGCCCAAATCATCGGGCAATGGCACCCGAAAATCAAGACCCACAACATGCAATAACCCAAACAACACAGACATCCAATGACGCCGCCACGGTTCCTTTGGTAGACCTGCTTATGGTCCATATGAATTACATAACGAAGATGCTAGAGAAAATCACACAGGAGTGCATCCAACCAGCTGATCCCGTCCAGACACCGCCCCAACAAAACTCCGCCAACCGAACTCAAGGGAGTGGTAAAGTCCTAGCAGAACCCCAACAGGGAAACTTCGAGAGCATGAACTCCTCCAAGGCAAGACTCCATAGTGTGACAGAACACTTGTTGAGATTCCGCTCAGAATCGGAGTCACGGATCCCAACATACTGTACGAATTAGCCAAGCCACCATTCTCCGATGCCCTCATGAAAACGTCCATGCCGAAAAAGTTCACTCTGCCAAAGTTCGAAGTATTTTATGGCACTACCGACCCAACTAATCACTTAAGACGCTTCCACTACATGATGACCCTGAAGGAAACCTCGGAGTCGATCTTATGCAGAACATTCCCGACCAGTCTCACATCTACAACGATGAATTGGTTCAATAGCCTACCACCGAGGTCAATTGACTCTTTCCCAACGTTAGCCACCGCTTTTATCACCAGATTCATCGGGAGCCAGCGGATGAGGAAATGGCCACACTACCTCTTCCATATCAACAACTCACTTCCAATCTTCGAATCTTCGACAACTCACTTCCATCCATCAATAAGCTCAACCCATCCATCAACAACTCACTTCCAATCTTTGACTTTGACAATGCGGAACCTGTCCTTGGCAGTAGCGAGTTCATTTTTTGCCGCAGCAAGTCGTCCCTCGGAGGTGGTAAGCATAGCGACAGTATCTGCCTTGACCTCGTCGAGCGTAGTCGTCAACTGTTCCACATGTCTCTCAGCGATATCACGAATAACAGATTGTTTAATCTCAGCACAAGAAGCTTCATCATAACCTGCATTCCCAGCAGATAACTCCTTTTCCATATCATGTAGATGGGCACGAACCCCATCCAACTTGGTTTTCAAAGACTCAAGCACAGCGGCAGATTTATCCCGCATACTTTCCGCCTCAATCAACAAAGTCTGAGCAGCCCTGGCAATTTTCTCCGACTCTGCGCATTGCGCTCTCAACACGTCAAATTGGAAAAGAACGTGAGAAAACACCAGCAACAGTGCCGCCAACCTTCTATCCAAATAAGCCACCTAATCACGACTGGCTCAATAGACTGAGCCCATCATTCCTGCATAGGCGAGATGATTCATCCCGTCCATTATCTGCTCAAGACCGTGATCAAGGTGATCACATGGATCCAGTACAGGCATCGAAGGTCTTTCCACTGATCACCTATGCCATTCATTTATCAACATGCGCGCACCATCCTGCACATCAAGCTGAGTGAACCAACAAAACTTGTCATCTGACTTGATACTGATATCTTTTGAGCCAGGCTCAGTCCAACCAACCCATGGATGAAGAACACAAGGATCAGACAACACTGAGGAACCACCCCCAACAATCGAAAAGGCGGAAGGAACAACATTGACACCAGAAAAAACGTTTTTACCTTTCCGTCGAGGAGCAACCGTGGCAGGAGTAAGACTGGTAGTGATGGCAGGAACATGAGAATCCAGATGGGCAGAAGAAGAAACTAAGAATTCGGCCACATTGTTGACGTCAATAGAAGGAGAATGAGGAAAGTGAACCTCAAAACTCTGACCACCAACAACATCTTTAGACTGTTCCAACGCTAACTGAAGCATTTTATCATCAATAGCCCGGGGATCATCATTAGACAACTCAGCAATGTCCGAAACACCTTAGGCAGAAAGAAGCCTATTTTCATTATCGTCCAACGGACGAGTAGTATCTTTTTCACTCTTCTTCAACACCAGTCTCATCTCCTTAGCCTTATCTAGAAATTCACGATCCTCTTTTACGACATCTTCGCAGGAAGGAATTGGACGAGAGGTAGCCTCCGTAACATCCTGACTCGGACGGGATGTAGTCCGATCAGAACCACGAGTAGAAAGTCGTTTCTTCATTGGAACCCAACTAGGATCTATCGGCGATTTCCTCGACGGACTAATGGGCCTCGTAAGTTTCCTTTTTCTGGAAGCCAAAACTATGACATTAATAGGAGCATCGAGATCCGTAACACACCTGTCCGAACTTACTTACCAATCAATGCTAGCACCACTAACACCAGCACAAGTAGCGCGAGTAACAATATCCTCATCACGAGACTCAGTAAGCAAGACTCGTTCCATTTCATTCATAGTGTACAAATCACTACGCTCCAGGATGTCCTCTACAAGAAATGCCTCAACAGGAAACCGGAGAAGCTTCAAGAATCAGTCAATGATCCTCTGCTCCTCAATAGTAAACTGAAGATTTTTCCGTCTATTGGGAACTCAGAATGATCAAAAAATCAGACGACCTTGCAGTTGGAAGTAGCCAGAGTTAACAGATGCATAAAACCAAGACCTTGACCAATCATGAATGTTATCGTTAATTTTCTCAAAGCAAATAGGAGAACGGAGGAAGCAAATATCTTTGCTCACCAACAGACCAACCACCAAATACAAGACCCTCACAGTCAAAGGAATGTCAAACAGAAGAGCCCTCATGTTAGAAGAAACCACCATTTGAGCAGGAGGAATGCCCAAGAAGTTCAGATACTCCCAAAACAACTCTGGAACTGAGAACCGAAAGCCAGAATAAAACATGCACAGACACAACGCGATGTACCCAGACCTTCGATTACAAGGACTGTCATCCTGTCTAGGCAAGATAATCTCGAAGTCGAGCGGCAAATTGTAGTCAGAACGAAGACTGTCTAGCGTCGCATGAGAAGCTTTCTTGGGAGAAAATAAGCCTCACAATAGCTAGCGACTTACCGCTTAGTTTATTACCAACGAACATTGTTAAGGAACAGAAGAGCAAAGAGAACGAAGAAGGCGAATGAAGAAATGAACCCTAATTTCAAAGATAGCGTAAAAAGGGAAAACAAATTCGTCACGTCCCCTTTTAAATAGCTGAGCAATGAAGAGACTGCTCATGGGACAGCGTGCGAGATAGGATGGCTATGAGAAATCCAAAAAATGTGTGCAAAAACAAACGAGCAAGCTAAGAATCGAGACACCAACTCGCAAAAAGTTACTGACAACATTAAATACAAGGCAATGATGGAATTAAAAGATAAACCGTCATGAAGTTAGTGGCCACATCAGTAAACCCACTAACTAAAGGGGGAGTAGCTGATGATACATCAAAATAGATCGATCATCACGGCCATACATGTGATAGAAAACGTCCATCGCGAGGATATGGCATCCCATATACTAGGCCAGCTCGTAAAACCCAAAAAAGAATAAAGCCAACCACAGAGGCCCAGACAAGACCCACTATAAGAAGATATAATCAAAGCCTGAATTCAGACTCAACACAAATTCTCCCATAAAGAAGAGGAACGTTGGACCAAAAAGATTCGTGGATGGAGTTACGCATCTCCATCAAGGAGGAGACTGTTACGAGAAACATCTCATTCCGTTGCGCTTCACATGCCTAAGCCACGCAGAAAATTAACCGCGACCATTATAAATGGTAAAGGGAACATTCAATACAGGTATGCAACTTTAACTGAGTTTTGTCCAAATTTACTTCCTTTTTCAAACAGAGTTGCTGACTTAAGCATCGGAGTGCCTTCGACAACCATAAAGGTGGTCCTTGATAGTCTAACATCTGTTTTGCAGGTCAAACTCACAGGGGGACGATTTTTGGACGCATAAATTTTTTTTTGAAATGAGTAAGTTATGGTCATTTTACTAAAGTCACGTAAATCTGTCCCGCAAAGAAAATGGGGTAGTGTCCCTGACTTTTGGCCAACTTATATACTCGATTGAGACCGATTCTCAAGCTCATCAAAACATGAATAATGTAGTACTATTAGTTAACTAATGAACACAATTTGAGTCACTTGAAAATGTTTTGAAATGAGAAAGTTATTGCCATTTTACAACAAACACTCAAACTGTCCAGAAAAAAATAGAGTTTGTGTTTTCACCCATTCGCATAGGACAATGTGAGTGGGAGTCTCATACTCGCAAAGGTCCATGTGAGTGGAAGTCTCAAGTTTGCATAAGTTTGGGCGAATTTGAGTCTCATACTCGCATTGCCCAATGCGAATGTGTGAAAACATGACTAATTAGAGAAGGATCTCTATGAAGATCTCTTTCCTAAACTACGCCTTCAATGGCCTAGTAGAATTAGGACTCCTTGCACTATAAATAATACATAAAGTTGGTACTCTAAAGCTTCCCTGTTTACAACATTACGCCTTCTTCAAATCCCTGTCTGACTTTAGCATCGGAGTGTCGTCGGCCACCACAACGGTGGTCCATGGCTCACGTGCATTACTTGTGCAGGTCAGCGAGATTAGGTCAAAGCAGGGAGCAGAAATTGACTACATCAGTTTGGCGCCGTCCGTTGGGACAACATAGTTTTTAACTTTTCATTAGCGTCGTCTCCTTTCAAAACCCAGAAAGATGGTGACCACTAGGTCACGCAACAACGGAAACCAGGGGGACACGTCAAGCGCTCTAGCTGGTGCAGCACCGCCGCTTTTAGTGGCTCCAGTCATACACGGGCTGCAGACTCACGTCCCCGCACCGACGACAGCAACAACAAACCCCCAAATCGATAGGCTATCATCTCAAATATAGTAGATAGCTAAGGCGGTGGAGGCTCTCACGTGACGAAATCCACCACCTGCCAATGGAAACCAGGAGCATTACGGGCCTTCGTCTCTGGAGGATGGCAGGGAGCAAACACAAGAAAGCCAAGCCCCCGCTAGTTCTCATTGGACTAGGGGAGGCTGCGCGGCTAACGTTGAGCCCGCCGCCAGGGCAGAGAGACTCGAACCTCAGAACCCCCACCGCAGAGGGGCGCACGACCTAGATGTATTGTATCGCCTCTCCGTCCCACCATTTGTGGGCCACATCATGAATGAGGCATTTTCGAGGAAGTTCACTCCCCGAAGCTCGACTTCTACGATGAAACCATCGATCCTTTCAACCACCTGCGCCATTACTAGCACGTAATGGCCCTTAAAGAATGATTTGAGTTTGTCATGTGCAGAACGTTTCCCACTAGTCTGAAAGGTTCAGCACTGACATGGTTCCACAACCTTCCTCTGAGGTCGATCGACTCCTTCAAGACACTGGCAAAGGAGTTCCTGACACGTTTCGTAGGGAGCCAACGTTATTTAAAAGGCCCACATTACATACTCTCTCTAAAGCAGAGGTCCTACGAGACTCTCAGAGAGTATGTCACGTGCTTCAACAACGAGTTGACTCCCATCGATGGGTGCAGCGACGACATGGTCATGACAACCTTCACTGCAGGCCTCAAGGAAGGAAAGCTCTACGAAGACCTCACCTTAGAACCCCCTCTGGACATGACAGAGCTCCTCACGAGCGCTCAGAAACATATTACCTTGGAGGAGCTGAGAATCGTGAAGAGGGAAATCAAAGGCGAGAAGAAGCCCTCTGCTCCTAAGGACAAGAAAAAAGGGAAAGAAATGCGAGGACGAGGAAAAGAGCAAAAGGAAGCACAATGACAACAGGCCAGACCCTGGTCGGTCCAGGCCGGAGAAATCATCCAACTACGTTGGATCTAGAGATGTGACACCCCTAAATGCTAACCTGTCAGACATGCTAAACTCCATGAAGAACTGAGAGGATCTGAAGTGGCCCCCAAAGCAGCGTGAGGACCCCACCAAGCGTGACAACGCCAAGTACTGCGCGTAGCACAAGGAGGGTGGCCACGATACCAACGATTGCAAGAGTCTGAGGTATGAAATTGAGTACTGGATTAGCAGAGGCAAACTGAAGGAATTCCTGAACTTTGAAAATAGCTAGAACAAACCAATGACAGGGGGAGTCAGTTAAAGAAATGGCAAAGGAGACTCCAGGGATAATATATGTCCTTCATGGAGTCGGATCGAATGAAAACCATTCGTACATGTCCCACAAACGAACTCTACTGGAGACACAGATGCAATCCGCGGACGAGGACAAATGCATCTGCCACTCAAGGATTCAGAGCCTCATTCCCACCTTGACATTTACGGACAAGGACCTCGAAGTAGTCCGAGCGCCACACAGCGACGCCCTAGTCATCTTGGACTCCATAACAAGGTGGGCGGTAAAAAAAGCTTTGGTGGATACAAGAAGCTCGCTCAACGTCTTGTTCTATAGCGCGTACTATAACATGGACTTCAAGGAAGAAAACTTGACACCCTCGGATCACCCGCTGATTGGATTCAGCTGGGAGAAATGTTTCCCCCTAGGAAAGATAAGGTTAGCAATAGTGGGAGGAGCCACAGTTAAGAAAGGTCTTGTTTCTGGACTTCATGGTAGTAGATGCACCATCAACCTTATCTTGGGAAGACCATGGCTCCAACAGATGGAAGCAATAGTCTTCACCAGTGCGTTAAGTATACCGCTAACCACTTCGAAGGGACAATACACGGAGACAAGGCTGCCATTACGCCGCATAGAAACGGATAAAATGCTCCAAGATCCAGCTACATACTGCGGGGTAGCCTAAACCAGTGTCAGGCCAAACGACAACGGAGGCATCGCCCTCAAACAATGAAAGAGCAATAAGCTCTTCCGCCCAGCGAAACGGAAAGGCCAAGGCAAGCAGGAATACATCCCCTCGACGTTCTGTCGGTACAGAGATTGACCCCTCTACAAGGTTTACTCTCCAGTAACCTCTGAAGCATCTTGACAGTCCGCTGAATGATCCACAAGAGCAACCCAAATTCACTTCAAGGCCAAGATCAATTTCTCTCCGTCAACAGTTAGTCTACTTTCAGTCGTTTGTTTCCCGTTTCATAGTCAATATATAGTTTTAGTTCTTAAGACTTGTGTGATTTTCAATCATTTAAGAAATAAAGGAAGTGTTTTGAAAACAAACTCTATTGATTATTGGAAAGATGTAACAACAAACACCTTGAGGCAGATACAAAAGACTACATACTACAATCATATGAATACAGTGCGATAAGAAGTAAAAGACTCGCTTAGATAATCTGACCACGTAAGGGTGTCTGAAGGAGGACATGCAAGCTATTTGCAGGTGACAACAAAGATATGCAAACATACTTCGCTCAACCCCTTCCCAAGATAAAGACAAAGTGTTAGAGGGAATTGAAAGGACTGAGCGGCCAAATGGCTCCGTCGAATCACCCCAGAAAAGTGCCCTTACAATGGCGTTGTAGACCTTACAACAGACTGCTGATTTCCTCAAGAGACATTCCACCCCCCTTACAGACTTCCTCAAACAGTTGTTAGCATACAAGGGGGGTAGAAGAAGGCAGATGAGGATGGTCACAAGCGGCGAAGCAGACAAAGTCTCACAATGCTGCCAAGCGAGGCCATTTTTCCCATAAACGACGCCTGGAGTGACTGAGAGATACCACACCTGGAAGCATTGCACATCGGTTAATACTTCGATCAACCATTCGTTAGCAGCGAGATCCACGCACATACGGACACAAGCGACATGAAGTAACACCAAGGCATCTTCTTTGGTAGCAAATCTGTACTACTTCTCCATGATATGTGAAGAAATTATGAGACCTCGGCAGATCAACTACATGCCCACCTAGAACAAATGACCATGCATAACAGCAACTATCGTCGTGCCTGATCAGGGCAAATGTCAGAACATTTGAGGACTCCATTGCTAGAGATCTCATTTCAGCCTTTGGAAATTCCAAAACACTTTCTTCAAACAAGAACATTCAGGAGATAAGCTTTGTGAAAGATAGTGCCTACAATGATTTGAAAACACCATTATATAGGCGTAATGATTCACCAAACGGGCCTTTTGCATTAACTGTTAAGCATAGAATACTGTGTGGGAAATGAAGAAACGGAGGTTCCCAAGGAAAGTGCGAAGACCACGTTCGCTCAATTAATGGCGATGCACGCATCCCCATCAAGTCAGGAAGAGTAACAAGTACTCAACCGTCCCGCAGCCTAAGCCGTACACGTGTCACCACGCGATCTATGCCGTAGACGTAGCACAACCGTACAGGAAACCCTAACTCTTCCTTTGCGGTCCCAAAGGCTCGATCCACCATTCAAATAGTATTTTGCTACATGCTTGGCACGAGCGCAAATCCAAATAATCTTTGACGCTTGAACCGTACCTATGGATCACTGTTTATTTTAAGGTAATGTTGTCCACACAGTGTGCGACATTAGCGGAGATGGGTTCGCACGCCCTCAAACGGGCGGAACCCCTCTCGAACTGGGTAAGCTTAGTCCGCCAAAGTTGATGACAACGACTTTCGGTATCTCCAAACACCTAGTCCGCTCAGCGCGAATCTCGATGGTCTAGGAAGTGGGAGTCTAATCAGCGCTATCACGCCTGGTGATGACGACTCGCCATGGATCATTGCCTCCCTTCATGGTCAATGATCGACAAACCCAATCAGGTAAGCCTAGCTGGTGACGACTGGCAATGAAAGTTTCTGATCAAAGCCCAAACCTGTAGCCCCCACTGCACGGGTGTAGATGGTTTGGAAGGTGGGAGCCTAGTCAGTCCCGAACTGATTTCGGCGGCTCGCCACGGGACCGTCGCTTTTCAACATTGTCACATAATTACCATCCCTGAACTTGTAGCCTCCACTGCGCGGGTGTAGAAAGTTTATACAATGGAAGCCTAGTTAGTCCTGAATTGATTGCGACGGCTTGCCACGGGACCACTGCTTTTCAGCATGGCCGCCAAATTACCAACCCTGGACCTATAGCCCCCACTACGCGAGTGTAGATAGTTTAGAAGATGGGAGCCTAGTCAGTCCTGAATTAATTCCGACGGCCAGCCATGAGACCATTGTTTTTCAGTGTGGCCGCCGAATCACTAACCTTGGACTTGTAGCCCCCATTGTGCGGGTGTAGATAGTCTAGAAGGTGGGAGCCTAGTCAACCGCGAATTGATTCTAACGGCTTGCCACAGGACCATTGCTTTTCAGCGTGGCCGCCGAAAACTCACAAATTTGTAGCTTGATGCGCACAAGTGTAGATGATTTGGAAGGTGGGAGCCTAGTCAGTCCCAAACTGATCTTGATGACTTGCCACGGGACCATTACTTTTTAGCCTAATCAACTAACCCTTCTTACTCAAACTTGTAGCCCCCACCGTGCGGGGCGGGTATAGATGGTGCGTAAGGTGGGAGACTAGTCAGCCCTTAACTGATGTCGACGACTTGTCACGGGGTTACTGTTCTTCAGCATAGTCGCCAACCCTTCACTCCCCGAATCTGTAGCCCACATTGCTCGGACATAGATAGTTCGGAAGGTGGGAACCCCAAGCAGCTTGCCATGCGACCACCGCTCTCATTCAAAATAGTTGTCGCAAACATGAATCTAGGTGAGTCGGCGTCTTCATGCTCAAACAGACCGCCATTCTAATATTAGCAAAGGCCACTCATGCCGATACAAAGATCGTACGGCCAATGCCCAGATAAAAACAACTTAGGATGCCAACCCGAGCTTACGGCTCCTGACTCGGCGCGAACGCTCTAACACATACACTCGGCCATCGCAACTCACCCATAGTAGCAGCTGACCAATCAGACAAGTGACGTAAGCCTCAAACAGCTTACCTTGGGGACAAAACACAACTCGGGCAACTCACCCTTAGCTAATTTTTTTGCAACATGCCCACTATCGGACATGACTACACAGCAATGACCCTGAGTCATTCGCAACGCAAAACGGTCAAGCTCTCTATCACAGTTAGACCAGTCGACGTCCTATTGATTCAACCAGCCTATGCCAAAACAAGATGAAATGAAAAACATGCAGTAGAGACAACAAGTACGAAACGGATAAAACTATTTTCATTAATGGTCAAAACGAAAAGGGGTACAAACACACAAAGTTTACTCTCTATCAGGAGAAGGTACAGAAATAAAAGAGTTGAGCCTAGTGGAAGAAGGAGCAGGAGTTGCGTCCACACGTGCCACGACCTGGACATCAGGGCCTAAACTGTCTTCCTCGTCTGATGATGCAGAGGTAACAAATAAGTCTACATACAACATCTTCTTATAACGGCCGAGATCCCACTCCAGATGCTCCTCATTCATCAGTGCCAGCAGCTCCAGCCCGCCATGTACAACCCAGCGAAACTCACATTTTCCTTGTTCCTGAAGAAGCTCCTCCTCTCACACCTTTGCATCTACAAGTTCAAGCTCCAATAGCTCCAACTTGCCAGATAGCGCGTCGACTTGAGACTATTTTCTTGCCAGACTGCTCTTCACAGCAAGAACTTCACATTGGATTCTAACTGTTGGTCCATTTCGAGTTGGTCCTCGGCCTTCCTCGCCTCTCGAGCATAGAACTTCACGTTGGATTCTAACTGTTGCTTCTGAGCAGCCCATTTGGCCTCATTCGAAGCATTCTCATCAGCAACAAACCGCAGTTCAGAACATGCCTTACTCGCAGTTTCTTGCGCAACTTTTACGTCTTGGCATACCCGGCTCAACTCCTGCTTAAGTTCGTCTCTCTCGAACATCGCTTCTGCCAGATCACGCTCAAGGGCCTCCAGACGAGCCCTCTGAATCTCAGCAACCATGGTTGACTACTCCAGGTTTTTTTCCCCAGCCTGCTTCTACAGCCGCTCAATTTCATAAAGCGTATCAGAATACAATGCTTGCATGTGCGAGAAGACACGCTTTATGGTGTATATCCTCTCACGAGCCACCTCGACTTCCATATCAGCAACGACCACCTAGCTCAAGTGAGACATACCCAACATAAGGTACTTTAAACCCTTATTCATACACCGTTCCAGCGTATCCTCTTCGGGCTTCGGAGCACAATCCATCAGCTAGCTGTGAACCCATCCTCACCAAGTTTGGTGCAAACAGACTTATCTACGCATCCGGATGAAGCCTTCCCGGATCAGGAATCACGCTGGCACCACCCTTCGCAGTTGCTACTGTCCTCAGGTTCTCCTTCGCAGTCTTTCCCTTGTCACGAACAATCGTCCCTTTAGTGCGAGATGACTCAACAGGGTCGGAGGAAGAGGAGGAAGCAAATTATTTTAAGGACCCCCAACACTTCTAATTATGGCCTGGAACGAGACGGGGAACAATGCAGACTACAAGAAACCTGACCCACGATACCATGAACACTATAGAAAAGCGCACCAGTGGGATGATTAAATTCCACAACCTCAGGTAGGTCTTCACAAAAGCCTTCTGTCAGAACAACCCTGCACGAATCAGCAACAACAAAAGCCGCCATTGCGCGATCATTCAAAGCTTTGGCCTGCGCGTCACTGAGATTCGACCTGTTTTCAACCCCTACAAACCACATGTAATCTTTCTCCAAACTGGACACATCAGTCTCTGCCTCGACATGCTGAGCAGACTCGCACTCTTTTCTCAATGGAATGGGTCATGTTGAAGGCAACCCGGTTTTAACACGAGACCTTTTCCTCACAAAAGAGGCAAGCGTTTCAGACGGCTCCTCCACGCCAGAAAAACGAGAGCTTTGGCCCCCAACAACCTTCCTCTTCCTTGAAGGGGTCCATTTTCCAACTTTATTCAAGATACTCGGTACAGAGTGGGAGCAACGTGCCAGTTTTCCCACAGCTCACTACGGATGAAGTTGGAAACTCTTATGACACCGACCACGTTCCTCTTTGGCAAGCCACGGAATGTCTCCATGGTGTTTTTGCTCCTTTAAGGTAAAAGGAGTAGTGAGAAACCTTCCTGCGAAGAAACATAAGCAATGATTAGCTAGCCCGCATTCAAGCATATCAAAGTCACGAGAAAGGGTTGAACTTACGAAGCGGCCTGAACTATCGCTCAAGCGGATGACCCTTGCATAAAAAATACTTCGAATCCACAGGGGCCAATAAGCAATACTTCTGCCAGAACTTGAAATCATCGAGCAGATTCACTAAGAAAGCTGGCGACGTCATCTTACAAACAACATTACCCTTCAACCGGGGTGAAGTCAACAACTAAATTACTCGCGGAGTCATGCTATGCCTGCCTCCTTAGCACTGATCATAATCAGGAAGATGATCCTATATCCATTAGCCCCAACTGGGTCGAAGGAATCCCTAGGAGATCCAAGAACTCCCAAATCACGTCCAGAACTGGAAAACGCACTCCAATTTGAAACATCCCATGATGCAAGCATATGAAATCGGCCGGAGGTGACATTGGCGTTTGATCACCCGTTAGGACATACAACGGCAGGTCCTCAAGGACCCCAAACTTCGTACGGATTTCGGCAAGGCCAAGCTCGGACAACAACCTGTCTTCAAAAAACTCCAGGCCCTTGGCCAAGGCTGCGTCGTTAAAAAGGTTTTGTTGAGCCATGAAGAAGATGAACAATCTTTTCTAATCAGAGCGGTATCTTCAATAGCACAGAAAGTAGAAGAGTCAGACTCTACACTGCGGATGACCTAAATAGAGATTGGGTTCTCACCTTTTTTTCGCTAGACCGACGCACGTTCAATTAATGCAACATGTGGCTTAAGCAACGATTCAGACTCAATCATCATGAGCGGCGCATCCCTTCAAGAGATGATTTAGCGAACCGATGTGATGTCCCATTAACTCAAGGGGAGTAGCTGATGATACATAAAAATGGTCACACCTTTGAGCCATACACGCGTCATGATGGTCTCGAGGAATTACGGGTCCCAGCATCAGCCCAACATTGATCCGGCCCAAGCGGTTCTAAGTCCGCACAATTCAGACTGACTCGAACTCTTACAACATGCTAGGCCACACGTCTTACAACTATCCTCAATACCCGTAAGTCCTACTAAGGCGAGTATATGAGGATCAGCTTCGGACGGGCAGCTACAGTAGCTCTCTACTTCCAACTATGAAACAAATACCAAAGTACATCCCACACAAGGATTCTTCCTTCTACGGATTGCTCTCGCATTGAGAAATATCTCCCGGGTATCTAGGATCACAAGGCTAACATGGAACATACCTCTTACAACACGACTACTAATTAGAGAAGGATCTCCATGAAAATCTCTTTCATAAACTACGCCTTCGATGGCTTGGTAGAACCAGGACTCCTTGCACTATAAATAAGACATGAGGTTGGTAAGCTAAGGTATGCTAAAAATTTCCTATTTACAACAGTACACCTTCCTCAGATCTCTGTCTGACTTTAGCATTGGAATCTCATCGGCCACCAAAACGGTGGTTCGTGGCTCACGTGTGTTATTTGTGCAGGTCAGCGGGATTAGGTCAAAGCAGGTAGTGAAAACCGACTGCATCAGTAGGTTAAAAAAATATCTAATGGTGGTGTGGGACAGTACATTTGGTGGTGTGAGGTAGGCGTTGCCTAAACTAAATAAAGCGTTCGAACCGAGCCGGTGATGTGAATTGATCTGAACGAGGAAAAGGACAATGTATGTTGGAGTTTGTATAACAAATAACCAACATTGAAGAGAAAAGATGTGTCTTTTGAATTAAGAAAGGATGTGTCTGATCAATACACCATTTTGTTCTCTATATATTGAAGAGAAAAAAAAGTTCTACAAATACATTAATTTTTTCTAGAGTCATTCATTCTTCTTCACTTCTCAAAGAGATTGCATTCGGTAAATTCGCCAGAACCAACACTCATGTGCTACGGTGTTGGTATTAGATAGTTGAATCCCGGTAGTCAGACGCCTAAAGAACTACAACACCGAGTAGGGGCCAATTCTGTCCATAGGACATAATGTATCCGCTAGCCTCTATCGACAAATCAAGACGTACCAACTCCGCGCAATTCAAGATAGTGATTTCACAAGCCTCAATCTATAATGCAAGTTAGTAGAATTATTTATTTTATTTGATTTCGTTGTAATCAATTTATAATACAAATAGTTGTTATATTATTTATTTCAAATAAATTTATACATTGTTCTGATTATTCTCCAATAGTGTAATCTCGGGCTTTGATTTATAGTCTAGTGGAAAGTTGTTACCTTTTGGATGCATCATTCATTAAGACGAGCATTTTCCAATTAATGTATTTAAATCGTTAATAGTTAAAAGAGGAAAACTTGAAGTAGTGTCGCATGTTATACTCATATTGGATAATAACCCGATGTGCAAAAAAAATATCTCTGAATTGGAAAGACCCAAATATGAAGCTGTCAACTCTCTCCCTTGATGATCTTTCAAGCAACAACACCACTCACAGGAAGCTCTAGCCCCTGCCACATTCAAATCCAATAACCATGACCTGAACTCACGATCTACACTACCAGCCTTGGATCAACAGAAGTTGGGACATTCGGATACTGGAAATGCAGAGTTTGAGTATCCACCAATCGAAACAACAATACCTTCTGCAACACAATCTCCAATCCTTCAATTCATCTCCGTATTTAAGTACTAATTCTAAAATCACTGCAGTGGCGTCTACACCCAACCTCTTACAATTGCCAAGACATTCCATTGCACCCATGTTGCGTAAGTCATCCATATCTTCCAATACTAGTCACAAATTTTTCTCTAGACATTTTTGCTCCCCCCTTAGCTGCTTAAGAGGCATAGGAGAGAGATATTGACTGGGAAGTACAAGGCTTTGAAGACCTCACTCCTAGCTCTACAAAGGTAAGTAGCACTGATTAGTCGCTTGTTTTTTCATTCACAAAGTATCATTTAGTTTCATTTTCTAGGACTCTGATCTTTATGGTTTTGATAGAATGACGTCTGCACCAACAAAATAACTAACATTTCTTTTCCATCTTTTAAATCACTGAGAATCTGTTAATTCATACTCACTATCACTACAAGAAAAAAGCTCATTCATAGCGTTTCAAAAACATGGTAGGATACCATAGCGTTTTCTATATGTCTGCCGGAGCTGGGTCTATTATAGCGTTTTTAAAACGCTATAGTAAGTAGCCTTTTATAGTGTTTTAAAAACGCTATGATAGAGCCTTTTATAGTGTTTCTGAAACGCTATGGAGTCTACCATAGCGTTTTTGAAACGCTATTGTAGACTCTACCATTTGAAACGCTATGGTAGGTATACATAGCAATTTTTTTATTTTTTATTTTTTTATTTCATTTGCTATCAATTTGAAATTTCATAAACACTATTATAACACTGATTTCTTTAACCATAGAAGCTAAACAATTTGAAACTACATTTCAAAGAAAACTGAACAGAGAGGTGAATGATATATTTATCAGATTTCCTTGAAGATGGTAAATCCCATCAAATAGAGACATCAACGGTAAAAGTGGAATGGCTATTCTGATATAATTTGAAGCTCAACAAATTAGTTTGTTTTTCACTTTCAAGCATTGTAAGACGAGCTATCATTTACATTCAAGCATAAAGAAATAGAATTACAAGTAGGAGATTTAGTATTTGGACTAAGTAGGAGATTTAGTATTTGGACTATTAATGAGAAAATCCTCGATGAGCCTCAGCAAGTTGTCCAACTGGCACAATTCTAAAATGACATGTTTCAACTCCGCATCAGACATCACTGCAGATAGAGAACACAATGTTATAAATTGTACAAACAGAACTTTGCAATCCACAACCAAATAAGAAAACAACTCCAATTTGTAATAAAATGATGATACCTGTCTTCAAGTGCGTCAAAAAAGAAGCTGAACAGAGGGTGGAATCACCAGTCAACAAATTCCAAAAACTAGCTGATGTCACCACTGAAAAATTTTGCAGCAACAATGAAAATAACACACAAGTTTTCTCCCTGTACAGAAATTACGAAAAAATTAGGCCTTCTTAATTGTGATCTGTGAATCGATTAAGAAGATAAGAACCTAAAGAATGGCTGAGAGCAGCAGTTACTGGAAAGTAGCAACCATGTATTTTTCATTAAATGATTTGTTAGTAAATGATTGATCAGAAGGGGCAGATCCACCGTGACAGAACTAGTAACCCAACCACTTTCTAACACTACTTAACACTCTTCCCTAAAGACTCGAACATAGTGAACCAGAACTAATAGAACCATAGAGCAGAACATAACAGATCATGGTTTTGGACAGCCGTTAGGCTGAACCATAATGTTTAAGAATATCAATACCAAAAGTGAAACAATACACATCTGTAAATAGGAAAATGTGATTATATATCCAACTTACTCTGATTGTTTTGTCAATGGATCCAGAGTAGAGCCTATTGGCTCCAACAACTAATGACACAACAGAGAGGCTATGTCCAGTGAGAGAAGTAGTTGGCTCAAAATTGTTGGTTGCATCATTAAATCTCCATACTAGTATATTACCATCCTGCAACAAGTGCAAAATATGCAAGGCACACCCACATCAGAAAAAGAAAAATATCAACAATTAAATGTTGTTTATAAATTCAATGACTGGTTGGAAAAACAAATTAGAAAAGCAAATGATAACCTGCATTCCAGCAAAAAGCATTCCATTGTCTGCAAACAAGGCATACACTTGTCCAACAGGTGCACTAAGACTAATCACAGCATTAATTTGGGTATTCCATGCCTGCAATCAGAAGACCACCATTTGTGTAAAATGTTTTAATTAGTAAAGAGATGGGACACCGAGAGAAAACAAACAAGGAAAATAGTATATTATTGGTATGAAAATAGAATAGGAAAGTAAAAGAAAATATCAACTGAAAAGGGTAAGAAGTACGCAAAATCTACAATGATGCCGACATCACCGGAAATATCAACTGAATCCAGTGTTCATGAATAGAGCATCTGGAATCCTAACATGCATCTGAAATCTAATTCATTTTCAATGTATCTGAAAGCTAATCACTTTACAATTTGCTTGATCTTAATAGGTAGTTGTTTCACAGCTTGAAAGGCATCGCAAAGGATATGGTATTCACTATTAAAAATCAGATATCTAATAGGGAGAAAGTCCAAAAACATGAAGGGGATTTTCAGCAATTCATTTCTCAGTAGAGGAGAACGAACCGACGAAGCACACAAATGGGACTGGCTAAGTTTGCTACCTCTGAAGGAAATTTCTCGCCTTTGGATTATCACTCTCAACTTTTACTAGGATAACTCTTACTTCTTATACTGTACTATGGGTTTGCCAAAACTGTCTATAATATGTTAATGTACTGTACTATGGGTTTGCCAAAATTGTCTATAATATGCTAATGTACTATGTTAACTATTACTTCTTATAGCTGTTATTTTTTGCTAATGTACTATGGGTTTGTAACTATTACATCTTATAGCTGTTATTTTTTGTATACATGCAATATGCACATAAGAGACCAACAAGTTGACAGTTGGTTACTCCCTATGGTTGACCAAGTTTGCTCAACCCCATGTGAACCTCTCTTTCATACAGAATTAAATGTTCTGGCCCCAATAATCACATACAACAATTGTAGGAAGACTGCTCCAACTAGGCAATAAATCACAACTTAACTCACCTCCCATTGCCACATTTAAAACTATTAAGAGAACATGAACTGGCAAATGGACATCTAACAAACATTCATCAAATCCACATCTACATCATCAACCTACCCTATAGCATTAATTGGTTTATCAAGTGTTGGAATTTCAATTAATGGAAAATTTTTGACATCATTAATCAGGATTTTTTCAAACCACTTGGAGAGAACTAATCATAATAAAAAACACTTGAAAATTGACATGAATTAATCATAATAAAAACACACTTCAAAGCACACTATACTGTGTAAGAACTAAGAAGTTGCTCCATAAACAATTGTTTCTCATAGAAGGAAAAGGAACAATAGGAATCCTTACTGAAAGATAGACTCGTTCTGCTGCCAATCAGATATCACCAAATGGTTATCTTTTACTCCGGAGACCTGCACGTAACCACAAGTTACATAAAGTCATGACAATTTTCAATTGGAGATCACTAAAAAAACTTAAAGGTTATCAAACTCAGTTATAAAGCTTTCAAACTACCTAACCTCATTATGCAAATAGATAGACTTCAGAAACCATATATTGACAGAAGCATATATTAATACTTTACGACTGAAGCTAACAAAATATGAAATGGTTGACTTTGAAATACTAACAAATATTAAAAAAAAAAAAAAAAAAACTTTGCCAAGGGATACCTAATATCTCAGAAAGTAATGAAATGCATACAATTGAACTCTAATAATAAGCTTACCCTGTTAAGAAATTCAAAACCCACGTCATTCTTCATAGCTTCCAAACTTGGAACTATATATTTTTTTGAAGAACTCCTAACAAGCATACAATCAGGAAATGACCAGCTTCATGCTGCACAAACAAATCCTGAAATTTACTTCCTGGAAAATTAAAAAGAGAAAAACTTTCATTGAAATTCTGCCCCATCCTGATCTAAAAATTTTGATGGGGTAAAATTTTTCCCCTTCCTGATCCAAAAATTCTGATGGGGGTAGAATTAATGTCAGGGCTTAGCTTTTCCAATCTGCTACAATATCCATGCTTCTTTAAGCACTTCCTTTCTTAGATACCCAAAGCAAAGTAATAGTCAAACAACACGCAAAAATAACGCTTTAGTAATAGTCAAACAACACGCAAAAATTATAATGATAGTTCTGCAAAAATTACCACCCAAAAATTCATAAGAAAAAACGAAAAACTAAAATGGAATAGTGAAAAGGGGTGCATGGGATTACCAATCATGACAGTTCTGATGTTTCAAGCAAGCGAATCCGGCCAAAAATTTACAATGAAACATAGAAATTACAAGGAGAAAGAAAACATCCTTGGTAATTGAAACACTTCCACTAGTTAATATGAAAAAAATACCCTGCTCAATGAAAAAACAGAAAAACAACGTTTCTCCACATTGAGCTATTGATTGTCCCTAAACAATTTATAACATTCCTGCCTTTTTCTAAAATTATTGAGAATAGGAAAGCAAAAAGAGCTAGTTCATACCTTGACATAATTATTGATACAGTGGAAGGAGGTTCAACTTTAACATTAGCTGGAGTACAAAAACTCTTTCTTATCGAAGTATCAAAAAAATTATATAAAGAACATATTTATAGTATAAAAGTTTCAAGTATTAAAATGACTTATCAAATACACATTAGAAAATAATGTTAACAAACCTCATTTGCCAGGATCATAAGTTCATCAACATCTTTAACTAGGAACCATCCACTCGCGCAAGCATTCTACCAGTGCAAACAAAAGAACAACATCATGTCATATTACGAACAACATCATGTCATATTACTTTAATGCAATGGTCTCAAAAATGGGTTAAACGAACACAAGGAAGCCCCCAACAAAACCATGAAGGTGTTAAGAAAAAGGCTCTAGCTTAATCTACATGAAAATAAAAAAACAAAAAGTCAGGCTGACATGGAGTGAGTTAAGGTGTTTCAATTTCCTTTTATTTCAAGGAAATGAAGGAATAAGCCTCGCAAGCATGCATTTGAAACCTTCGGATCACCTACGTTGTAACCAAATTCTAGCAACGAGAACTCTAACATCTTAGTTGCTTGATTGCTCATTATGATTATGAACAAATACAATAAAGACCTAGCAATTGCTGACACTAAGAGAATATAACACAAAATCCAGTATCTGGACTATAGTGTAGGTGACATAATAATGATGATGTGACAGCTAAGAGAATTTTTTGCTGACAGTTCATATTCAGAGTTTGTCACTCTGACACTCACAAAAGTTGTATCTATGAAGTCCCACTCTAAGAGTTGTTTTAATCCGCAAGTCCACAATCACAAAAGATAATGAGAGAAGTACCGTATAAGCATGCTTACCTCCATGGCCATCATAAACACCAAAGAATGATGTAGAATTGTCCAAATCCGTGAGTGCAACATGCTATAGAATGCACAAAAGAAAAACATCAAGGTACAACCTAAGTAAATAAAGCAAGTAGAATATGAGTATAGCATTTTCATTTTATCAGAGAAAATGTTCAACAAATGAAACTCCTTGCAGTGAGTAGAATCAAATATTCTACAATGGTCTTCATGGGACAGTAAATTGTATTCCTAATCTTATCTTCAAGGCCTAATTGTGATATTGAACAAGTCGAGTGCTTTATCTTCAGATGAAATGCATAGTATTTCAAGTTTGAGTATCTCTCTTTACTTGTTTTTGTACCCTCTGTCACTTTGGAGATTTCCTATTAAAAACAAGAGAAGAGCTTGGTTTTAGTGAGTGAGAGAGAGAAATTAAAAATGGGGTTTAAGGGTTTGATCACTTTCATTTATTGCTTAATAAAAAAGCCTAAACCAAACATCATCAACAACAAAACTAGGGAGAGACACATTGAACCAAAAAAAAAGTGCTTATTATAATCAATAATAACAAAGTTGGGTCATCAATCAAACTTATTGAATTTCAAGAAAGAGTTTCAGCAACTTACAAAGGCTTTAAATGCAGGTTTTAGAGCAGTCATTTCATATATACAACATCATGCAGAATGCAAAAAATTCCACATATAAACAACTTAAAAGGTCATTGCAAAACATATGTAGAGTAAAGGTAATGTACCTAAGGACCAGATATCTGATTTAGTACCATAAGGAATATCAGAGAGAAGTTCGGGGCACATATAGGTTGGAGTTCCCACCACCTGCATTTCAGTGACAGTCCTTGTTACTTACGCAATCATTCATGCAAATGTCTTAGTTGGAGGACTAGTTTTATCATTGAAATTACTCACAGAGCAAGCAAGTTTATCTGAAGTCAACATCTTCGCAAGTCCAAAATCACCTGCAAGTCAAATAGTAATCTAATAAAACTTCAATCATGCGACATAGAGAAAAAGCATTCACAATAGGTGGTTTAACAAACTTATAGATTATAATCATTGGATAAAACATTTTAAAAATAAAAGAGTCTTTTACCTAGACGTAGGTCTTGATCTTTTGTCAAGAAAATATTTGAACACCGAGGAATCATGGAACATTGTCAGTACATATAGGTTCAAATATTTCACAACTAACACCATAGGTTGTGCCTCCAGCACAAAAAGTTACCTTGACATCACGGTGTAGAATATGTCTCACGTGCAAGTAATCAAGTGCCATTAGCAGTTGAACAAGCCACATACAGAGCCTCTGCACACAGTTCACGCATTTTAAGTATAAAACATAAATTAATTGCAGGTACACATAAATTACTTTGTCAACAGGATAATCCACAGAAAATTTAAAACATAAATTACTTTGTCAACAGGATAATCCACAGAAAGTATGGACAACACAGTGTTAGCTATCACAAGGGGAGGCTCTTTGAGAGGATCCACTGTACTAACAAAAACATCGACTGGAGCCAACTGAGAAGGCTCACCTTCCCTATCAAATCTGTCAAATTAAAAATCAGTATTAAGAGATGAACTCTATATAGCCTTATAATAATAATGGTAAACATCAGTATGAAAATTCAAGTCAACCAACCTCAGTGCAAGTCTATCAAGGTAGGTTTCACGGTTGATGGGCATCCATTTTGGAAACTGATCCAGAAGCCAAGACAGAGCGAACCAGATTTCGCAAATAACAGATGTCAGCCACAGAGGGTAAGCATCCTTAACAGGGTGGGTCACACGATATTGCAAGAAAAACCCCAAGATGATAAGCCGGAGTATGATCACAATGCGGTAAGGTGTGAGGTGGGAAGAAGAAATAGGCACTATGCAACTCAAAGGTTGATGAGCATCATCAGGCCTGCAGCAGATGATCATATTAAACACACTGATCTCATGAAACGAAAAAATTCTAAAACACAACACAGGCTCAAATCTGCGTCAGCTGAACTATATCACAGTGAAGCTCTTACATTTGCAGGTCTTCCCCATTTGAACCAGTGCCTTCCATGTCACCTTTCCCATCAGCGTATTTGCTGCTCACTTGCATCATATTTTTCTCCTGTTTAAGTTTCCACCCTTCGACTATTTCTTTCCAGTCAACATTTCCAAGTCCATAAGAATTCAAATCCTTTGATGGATCCACAATCCTAACAGGAACTGTTATCATATTAACAGAAAACGCTATTAAAAGAATGTTCAAATAAGTAAATGGGTTTCAGAGAAAGTTTGTTTCAAACTTGTTCTGAGAGCATAAAGTTTACAAAATACCTGGTGTGCTTGGATCAATATAAGAAAGTGAATGCCTGCACTTTTCACCATTACCCAAAGGACCTGAGTTTGTAGTTCGCACAGATTGGTTGTCAGGTGTCCCAGGTATTTCCCCAGAGAGTGAGACCTGAATAAAATTGAATGTGTGGATAAGTAACTAACCTTATTCCAACTTCTTCATTTATTTGGACTTTTCATGAAAATTTAAAAAAGAAAATTAAAATTAATTAATTAATAAATAATAACAGAAAAGTACTAAGAAGTATGGGATGCTAAATAAGCTAAAACTGAAGATTGGAAAATCTATTAGTAACATTCAGAATTTGCAATATCATGCAAAACAGAGTTGATGCCTGATGCACATCCATGTATTTGCATGTTCAGTGCCAAATCAATCACATTGTCTAACTGTGATTGGTAAAAATGAACCAGAGTTCTATGACTCCAAGCTCACCCAAGTATTCTCCTTCAAGATGTTGGGTCTTTATCGTATCTGTTTTCTCTCCTTTCATAAAACTTTTTACCTTACCTCAAAAAAATAAAATTGATGATGTAATTAACCTACTTAAAACCAACTAACTAGTTGCTCGTGTAGTTACAAAATTTTTTTCTGAAGTTTGGTATCAAGATTCAAATCTTGAACACTGATTGCAGAAAATGCAAGAACCATGAAAAATAAAGTTCCCTTGTCTGTAGTGTCAGGGTGTATTGAGGCGAGGGTTTGGGTTCATTGGTTTAGAATGCAAGCAGTAGCACAGATCATTCTCACCAGTTAATATAATCGGAGAATCATCAATTCAATAGAAGTTGATACTTACAGACTAACATTAACACAAACGTCTCTATCTTGGTGCCAATAATAATTACGAGAAAACTGAACATAACAATCATTCATATGCAGATATTACCAAATACAAGGATACATGTTGGTTGACTGACGTACCGATAGTCCATTGGTGAGAAGTGGAATGGGTTGAGACTCGTGTCTAGAAGAAGAAGAAAGATCAACATCTTCTCCTTGCCATGGACGCATTGTTTTCCCATTGTTGTAGTTGAACTCATTCTCCAAGTCATCAACATCGTCCTCATCATCATCTCCGTCCACTCTAGGACTCCCTAAATTTAGTAGAGCGAAATCAGATCTCAACCAAATGATGGCAAGACAGAATGGAACAGAAATTATCAAATCAAAATTGCATATAAAGCCATGCCTTCGGAACTAATAATAGGCATAAGTAAAAAACAACAGGGCAACCTTTGTGTCTTTTGTACCTAGTCTTGCACTGAGGGCAAGACTGATTCCCATCTCTTCTTTCATATTCATAACAAGCCCGACAAACTGAAAAGGCGCACTCGTTGCAAGCAACAAATATGTCCCCTGTGGCAGTGACCCCAACGGTATCTCCACAGATCTGACACACTTGGCCATTCAAAGACTTCAAGGGTTTGGCCTGCATTATCCAAAGAATGAAATCAATAAGAATTCAAGGTAGACCTAATAAAATTGCATTTGGTAAATCAACAACACACATAACTAATCCACATTATAACTTACAAAAGGAACTGATCAAATTCATCCTAAAGACGAGCGCAATCAAGTGCAACTACATTTAGCCCACACTGAGGACAGGACACTAGATCTTACCTTAAACCTCCAAGAAGCAACTTAATTCTCTAAAACGAAATAAGAAAATATATAAAATTTTACACTTGGACAGCTGAACTACAAAATCTAGAAGAAAAAAAAATTCATTATCTTCTATCCGCAGACAAAACCTTTAAAAATATGAACCACTTAAATCAAGAACACTTGAAGACCTTACTTTAGCTGAATCTGAAAATCTAAAAATAGTCATAAATGGAATGTCATCTAACATCCATAATCAGATCTAATGTAAAATTCTCATAAAGTTCACATCTTACTGAACTGGTGCACTAAAACCACATCTTTAACTCAATTACAATAATAAACAAAGACAAATACATCAATCTATATTGAACTCCTAAGATCTGAGCTGAATCGAAAAGCAAACTGCAAATTTCACCCAACAAGTCGATCTAACGAGAATGAAAACATGGCAAGGTAAAATAACACTAAAAAATTTATTCAAAGATTTCAGCAGCAAAAGACCAAATTAGGAATCTGGAGATTGAAGATCTTGCAAAACCAACCAAATCAGCAATACCCATTCTCCAATTTCACAAAAAAAAAAACCACGAATTCGAACTCAAACACTCAAATTTGCACCCCCAAATAAATAAAAAAAATATATATTTTAAAAACATAAAAATTGAAACTTTATAAAGAAACAGATCAAATGGGTGAGTGAGAAACACAGACCCCGGCTTCTCCTTCGTTGCGAATCCTCACGAACTCGTTCCGCTGGTGGGAACCCGCCACCATTCCACCTTTGGCTTCCATGGCTTCTTCTTCTTCTGCAATAGATACAATAAAAATCCAATCTTTGAGTGTAAAATGAAGCAGAGATTGCTGGAGATCAGAAGATGAACATGTCCACTGAGAGAGATTTCTTCTTCTCAGTTTCTTCGCCCATCAATCTTCCATCTCTCTCTCAATCCTCTCTGTCTCTCCACTGGTTTTTATCAACCTTTTTTTTCAATTTTTTTAATTAGCTACTAGTGACTGACTAAACCAGTGACCAATGATTAATTGCAGGCGATGCAGCAGAGAGCGAGAGAGATCAGGTGACGGTAAGATGAGAGGTGATGGCGAGAGAGATCAGGCGAGGTGAGGTGACGGCGAGAGGAGAGTCGAGGTGGGAGAGTTGCGTTTGTGAGGGAGAGGTGCGTTGCGAGGGAGAGTCGCGAGGGAGGAGATGAAAGCCTTGGTCGCGAGGGAGAGGTGCGTCTGTGAGGGAGTTATTGCGAGGGAGGGAGAGTCGCGAGGGAGAGGTGCGTCTGTGAGGGAGTTCTTGTGAGGGAGAGTCACGAGGGAGGAGATGAAATCGATCGAAAACGCGCGTACAAAAATTTCGCTCTCCCGCTCTGTTTTACTATGAAAATCAAAACGCTATCAAATAAAATTTCATTGGTTTTGATAGCACAAGTCCAAAAAACGCTATGGACTTGTGTTGTAGTGTATATTACTTTGAAACTCTTACGAACATTTGCATGAATGCCAATTGTGCATCAAAACGAAATTTATTCAAAGTTCTTTCTTTTTTTTTCCTTTTTCTTTGATTATAATTATAATAGAGCGTATTTGAAGGGGCTAATTTTCAACAAGGAAAGTACTTTTAAGAGATCTTTATGAGAGCAATAATACCCTTGTTTTACAATGCAATTTTCAAGCTAGCTTGTTTAACCCAACAGAATAGAATAGCGTTTCAGTGAAATTTTCTTTACTTTTCAACCAAAATGATAAACCCAGTTAACTTTTTGGCTTCCTTGTTGCAAGAATAAGAACAACAACAACAAAGGTGATCCTTACAGCACCAAGTTAACAATTTTTCAAACAATCTGACATTAACTATTTATCTATAATTTGTGGTGTAATTGAATCCATCAAAGAGCTGCAAAGAACAGTTGATGAACTGAAAATGTTGGTAGATATATGCGAGAATCAGAAGCATGAAACTCAAAACTGAAGACGAAGCAGTCAGTTCATGCAAAAATTCTACGCCACCTGGTGGTCCATGCCTGGATGGTACCAGGCACGTGGCTACCTTGACAAAAAAAAAAAAAACATTTTAATTTGTCAAGAAAGGGATCTGAAACTCGAGACTGTCTGTAAAGCAAAACCCTTAGGGCTCAAAATGAAGATCAGATCCGCCGTTGCCTGGTGCAGTCGTCCTCCTCCACCTCCGATTGACGAAGTATCTGTATGTTAAGATGGAGTAGGGTTCGCTCAACTCTTCATCAATCAAGCGCATGATAAGAGGTAAGTGATGTTGGGACAAGTTCATGTTTTCAGCACACTTTAAAGTAGCTAAAAATTCTACATTTCATAAGTTTCTTATTGCAAAATGAAGTGATTGCGTGCTGCAACTGTTAAGAGCGTAAAAAAGAAAAGTTGTTTTTGTTCTGGGAGTATTGCAGTTCAAAATTTTGTTTCTAAAGTGTAGAACTGCCCAAACTCTTTGTTGTTAGAAATACTTGCTAAGTACAGCTTAAATGTATTCAACCTAAGTGCAGTTGTAAAGGAAATGTAAATTATAAGTGAAGGGAGAGTCTAAAGTGTGGGGGGGGGGGATACACCTTATGTGGCACTAAAAAGGTAACACATAAAAAGCGAGTCAATTAAAACTCTAATGGAAGAATAAGGAGCATCATGTCTAGCTGCATTTGAGACAATCTGACAAATAAATAAAAAATAATTGGTTTGTTTTCTATTGATAATTCTTAAGCAAGATACCTCAATGAGATCCAGTTACGTTGTATATCATCGAATCCGATGAATCTCTACTGATCAATTGTGTTATTGTATCCCAAGTCGTGGAGAACATTGGCCAAATTATGTCAAAGGATTATACTTTTCCTGATGATCTGTTGGTCCTTTCTTGTGAAGAAGATTATGAAACCGATGTGCCTCTCCTAGAAAAAGGTAATTGTTCCTATTTGCTATTTATTTCATTATCACATCGAGCATGCTGCTGGACTTGGTATGAGCTTGTAGCTTGACTTACTCTTACAGGAGCAGCAGTTTACAGTTCAGAGCTTCTACTGAACGGGATAGTCATTCAGAAGCTTCAGTACAAAAGGTAAGTACTAGTAAAACTAAACCATTCCTAATGTAGAGGTTTCTATTTGCATCAATAAGGGGGTGTAGATGTCACTGCTAGATATGTCATACAACCTACAAGGTGGGTCAGATGGTACTATCATATCTCTGTAATCTCTTGAATTTACCTATCTCAATATCTGAGGAAGTCATTAATTAAATTGAGGTTATAAAATAGCCAAGTTTATTGGATAGTAGATCCCCCCGGTGTCTTCTATATAAATTGCAGACGTTATCCAGTTTGAGTCTTAGGTGATTAGCATTACTAAACTCCTTTCTCTTTCATTGGGCAGACATCGTCTCTTCGCAGATCATGTTAATAAGAGGAAGAAGATCAGCTCTACTACAATTGTGAGAAGAGATGGCATCCAGTTTCGTCCTGTAAGCAAATGTCAATAATATTCAATTTTGTCGCCATTCAGATTCCGCTTTGTCATATATCTCTGTGTTATCACCAGTTTTGATGATTTCAAGTGGTCGACCTTATTTTCGGTTTAAGCAGGATCAGCTGATATTCATGCATGTTCCACTTGTCTCTTGTTTCACTTTGTTTCCTGACTTGCATCCTTTTGCAAAATTTCCCTCAGACTATATCAGATTTGTAGTTTTCCACTCTCTACATCTCCCACTGCACTATCATCTTCCTTTCTTCGTTCTTTTTTACCATTCCATCATCTTTTGCCTTGGATTCCCACTTCTCCCTCTGTCTTCCTACTTTTACTTTACCACCCAGAGGGATTGAGGACAGAGCAGACTATAGTCCCGAAAATCATGACTAGAAATCCTAAGATTGTAACGTCAGATTCGTTGCTGTTGTTGTGGGCATTGTTGAGAAAGGTTGTTGTTCATTGTTGTCCACACCTCGTGACAAGTCTTTGAAAAACTGAAGTGAATTTGTTATTGTAACTGTTGACACACCTTTGGCTTGCATGTATATTGCTCTGCAAAAGTTTTTACTTCTTGTTTCTGTGATCCTAAATAAAGTGATTTTACTTTTGTTGTTTTCACTGTTGGATAATCGAATTTTGAGGCATAAAGTCCCCAACTTTGAACCGGATTGTGTGAGAACACTTCCATGGGACAAATGCTAAACCACAAATGAGAGACTTTCATTGAAGAAAACTTCTAAACAATAAAGATCTACCATCAACATCCCAACAAACTCCCAGAGTTTTGTTACCTACACAAATCATTGTGATCGTGTCAATTTTCATTCAGAAGTTACCGATGGTTATCTCTAACTAAAGTAAAACATCTTAATTCAACTCCATCTAAACATGAAAATATATCATGTTAAGTTCATGAATTGATTAAAAAGTTTGGCAGTAATTAACAAATTCAAGTGTTAATTAACCGGCACCACTACTAAAATCTTATATAGTTTGAAGACTTGCAAGCTCCATTGGAGAAAAAATAAACCCTACTGAGTTGATAGATGCCAATTATTCATTGTTATGATTGAAAAGCCTGGACAATCAGCTAAGCTGTTCCATTTCACTTCAACCTCCAACCTTAGGAGCCTTTATTTGTTCAATCTAGCTAGTTAACGGGCACTTCATCTCTGTCATACTAACTGGCAATCTGGCACCCTTATCCTACATGCTCTACAACACCTAATTTGTTCTCTGATGTAAATATATAATATGCTTGAGCATCTCCAAGTAAGAACTAGAGCCTTAAAAACGTCCAAGGCAAAAACACAAGTTCACAACCTTTTTTGTTTCCGTTGCTAGAACATATTGGGGTTGGTCTCATTTTTCTTACTCGTACGAGTCCTAATACATACTGTAATTACACTCCTCCATAATTTTCTCTATTGATAGTACTAGCTAGTCAGGGCTCTTGGGAGCATTCTCAAAATAGGACTCATTGCCTTACTACTCCTGTTGATTTGTTGGTAGCACCTATTAGTTAGACCAAGCATATGAAAATTAAAAATGAATGCAAGAAAAAAAAATCGCCGCACCCTCGAGTACATGCGGAGTGGTGCAATTAGAATATCTAAAACCTAGCTACATACATACATTGGGGGATTATAACATCCAAACAGAACATGTTTACAACTTACAAGGAAAGAAGATTGAGAAGGGAAGCAATATTAGTTTACAATTCCTACCACAATACAGTACTGAAAATCTGCTCACACCATCCCACTTGGAATTCAAAATATATTACAACTCCAAAAACAAGTTGTTGCATCAGATGTCCAATGTGGTTTTCTTCTTATCTTCTTCTTTGTTGCATGCATGGAGTCTACCATGGAGTACGACCCCCGCGGGGATTTTAACTTGACTTTTCTCTAACTCAAATTCTCTCTTGGGAAGCTAGACAGAAATACCAAATCTACAGAACCAAAGTTGCCCTTGCAGCCAAGAACATAACCCCGAGTTGTATTCACTTAACAAACCACAGAAGTTTAGTTTCAACCCTGTTTTCAGAAGGAAATGTTGATTGGCAAATAAAAGAAACATCATTTTACATGAAATCAACTTGATCACAAAATCCCCCCACAAAGATGGGAATATATATACAAGATAATGTTCAACTAAGTTCCCCAACTTCTTTTACTTGGGGTGTTTTGATAAAACATGTTCAGACGGTCCATGATTCTGGTACTCAACATAGAAAATGCTACTTGGAGGCACAGCATTTGTAACCCAAGGAGTCCAGCCCACAGGGTCTACTACAACATCAATATGTTTGCATGATGACAGTGGTTGGGAAGTTCTTCCATGGCCTACCCAAGTAAGTTTTAGCTGTTACAGTACCCAATGGCGCGATGACACAATCTTGAATCGAAATCCCAGTGTTCTGATTGGGGTCCTTCTTTCCCCGGGCAGTGATTGTGATAAATTGGTTGGGCATTGGTTGTCTGGGTTGGATATTACACTTCTGGAAAATAGAAGCTGCATTTACACTGGGGTGTATTGTATCTGGATTTTGTGGGCAATTTAATAAATTTCATGGATTCTGAAAATTCAAGTGTATTCAATTTGGATTTTAAAAAGTCCACAAAAGTCTAGGGGTATTCAATCAGGATTTTAAAAAGTCTTTCTGAAATCCACAAAGTCTAGGGGTATTCAATATGGATTTCAGAAAGTCCACAACAGTTTTAGGGTATTCAAAATATCATTCATATTTATGGATTTGGAAAATCATGGATTCTCATGGACTTTGTAGTGTTAGGTATAAATAACAAAGTTCAATAGTTTGCCAGCCTCCATATCAAAGATTTCAACGTGAAAAAAAGTCTCCCAAAGTTCTTCCTTGTGCCAGCCGCTAAGAGGTTGGTTCCCATCCTCTTGTTTTCTCGATTCTTTTTCTATCTTTGCATAAACACAAGAGAGAGAGAAAGAGAGATGACGATGACTGGCCTGCCTTTACGTTTATACATAATACACAACACTCCACCAAAAGCTCTCTCTTTTATCACATCTTCTTCTTCTTCTCTGTAAATGAACGATTTTCATGGCTTTCTTACAATCTCCATCATCTATCGTTGAACCCATGTTACCCCTTGTGTTCATTTCATGTTCCCTCTTGTCTATGTGCTTTCTCTTTGTGTTACTGTACAAGAGATTCAGGAGAGTCAAGGAAGACGAAGATGAATCAACCCATAACCCATTTTCAATCTGCAGATGTTCCCTTTCATCTACAATAAACAAAATCCATCAAAGCAATAAGGCCCACCAGCTGTTTGTAGAATTTCTTACCTCAAATTCGCCTAAATTGGCCTCTCTGTGTGCCCCCATTTGTTCTGATTGCAATGAGGGGGGTAATGGGGTGGTTTGTAATGAGGGTGTCTCTGATGGGTCGGAGTTGGATAAGGAAGGTGGGGATGATGATTGTAGAAAGAGTGAGGAGCTTGGTGGGAAGAAAAAAAAGAAAAAGGGTAAGAAGAAGAGGCATGTTGATGATGGCGGCTATGACCACGGCGTTGAGATTAGTAATGCGGCAGCTTCACAACATGATAAGCATCGGTGTATTGATTGCTCTTATCTGTTTACGTCTTCGTCAAGTATTACACAGCGGAAGATCAAGCAGCAGTATGATCAGCTTATGAAGTCAAATGACTCCAAGTGTATTCAATTTGGATTTGGTGAAATTGTCACCAGTTTTAAAACAATTTGTGTCATAATGGAGAAGAGAGAATCAATGAACAACGAATGTTGGATTGCTATTCAAGAGACCCCAGGATTGAATAATGGTGCTCAGTTTTTTGCGCTTAGTTTTCTTAACACTAAAACAAAGCAAGACACCTTCTTGAAGATGAGCCCAGACCAAAGACTTGACTGGATCACTTGGGCACAAAGGGATGCATAAAGCTAATAAGCTATAGGCCATTTGGATTTTAAGTCATGTAGTTTGATACTTTTTTATATGAATAAGGCTAAATACTGTGTGTTTGTTTCATTTTGCAAGTGATGATTTTTAATTTAGTTGTGTTGAATGATTTGATTTTGTTGAATGTTGGATTGCGATTTCATGTCATTACCTGCCTGGTTATCTTTTTTTTTTGGTCAGATACATGTCTTGTTCTCTAATGTCTAATATATTTGGTTTGTTAGAGGATATGTCATTACCAACTTTTTTTTTATCTTGCAAATAATTAGAAATCTGTAAAAGTCGTTCATACAAAGTCCGTGGATTTTCATAAATCTCTAGAAAGTTTGTAGCAAAAGTCTATGGATTTAAGAAATCAGCAGAAGTCCGTGGACAATTTAAAGAGTCCGTGGACTTTTCAAATTATTTATCAATTCCATAAGAATCCATATACAATACACCCCCATTAAGGTTTCCTTGCGTTTCTTTCACTCTGTTTTTTTTTTTTTCGCTTTTGATGAGGTTGCCACCTCATCACCAGACACGTGCCTGGTACCATCCAGGCATGGACCACCAGGCAGCGTAGAACTGCTCCAGTACATGATCTGAAGAGCTCCTCCATGAAGTCGCCTACTTATTGAAACTAAGTCTTGTTTCTAGAAGTTTTCTTTGACGACTGTTAAGGACCCTGCTAGTGTGCCCTCAATTTTTTTTTTAATAACAATGTTAAAAAATAATAATAAGCCCTCAACCTATTTTAGTTTGTGAGGGGACCAAAGTTTTGTTAAGTTCCATAAATTATTTTTAATGTTTAAGGCTAGGTTTGCACAGTTTCCTTGAAAATGTACTTGTTGCCACGTAAATGTGCAAGTTTCAATTGTTAGGTATATGCTTCATTTTTTTCAAGGAAACATATTTATCCACGTGAGGCTATCCTTATGAAATGAACCATGATGGAATGTTTGTCTCTGTGGAACTCGAGGGAACTTGTAAATACATCTATCTCAACGGCCAACTTCACGCATTGACCGTTGAGCTAATAGAGACTTCGAAGTACTAAATATACAAACGAGGCTCATCCTTTTATGATAAATTTTTTTCTCTTATATGTTCGTTCACCGCTAAAAATATAGAAAACAAGACGAACAGTTAAACACCACAAATTATACATTTTTTAGTTATATTGACTGGTCTTCTCCCATCTCTTCTTGCCTTTATTCAACCTTCAGCAGACATCTTTTCTCTCTGCTCCCTTCAATCTCTCTGCCAGTGTTTATGTCAAATAGAAAATCTTATCTTTCAAGACCCAAGAGGACCAATCTAGAGCAAATACTAGAATAATACTCTTCAACAGAACCGTAGCCTTAGCTATTCTCTTGGTTTTTTCCCTTTCTTGTGAAATTTGATGTTCATTCTTTTAACCTATAAAAATTACATATACCCACTCAAACTGCCTTGAGATAGCCAAGAAAATCACGACGAGGGGGCATATTTTAATTATATAGGTTTGAGGAGAGAGTGTCAAATCTTGCACTAATAAGAAGAATGGTAGAATGGACATTTCAAAAAAAAAAAAGTTATGCAAATTGGGGTCTAAAGTTAATTTTGGACAAGTTTGGGGTTTTAAAGTTAAACTGGTGGTAACATTGGAGAGAGAGGGGGGGGGGGGGGGGGGGGGGGGGGGCAAAGTTAAATTACCCTATGGTTATATATGGCAATCTATATTGGATTTTTTCGGCTTTATGAAGTTCTGGCTGGTTATGATGTAACATAATATAATTAACATTAACGTTAGGTTGAAGTCCAATACACTATCGCGTCCGATCCACGTGCTCAATTCAAGCACATATTTGAAAACTTAAAAAATCTACCCTCTTAGACCATCTCCAATGATGATGTTCTATAGGATTGCAATTGGGCATGCTGAGTAGGTTGAAAGCATTGCTCATGGCCAACCCAATATTTCGATGTTTTGCCCATTCTCAGCCTAATCAAACCTCGAGTTGACCTTTGTGTAGGGGTGGCAATAGGTCTATAGTGTTATAACTGTGATGTGCCAAAGTAAAATCTTGTGTTAATTTGTCAAACCAAAACCGACCCATTTAGTAATCGTGTCAAACATATCAAATCTGATACGGCTTTGAACCATGTCATGTCGGGTTGTCCCGCTTGATACGTTTGGTCACGCTTATTACCTTTTAGACAATGTTTTTACCATGTCAAAGCCATTTTCTAAAGTTTGTACATACTTTAAGTGTAAGTTTGACACCGTTTTATTTTTGTGATAATCCATGACCATGCTAAAGTCACATAATTTCCAAACATACGAAATATATTTAAGATACAAAGTATACAAAAGTATATATATAGACTCGGGTTGGATCGGGTTGCGTAACTCAATTGCCCATGCCCAACCTAATTTTTTCGGATTAAGAAAAAAATGATGACGGTGAACGACTCTAATCCAACCTAGGTATTGTCCATCCCGCCCAAATTTCGGGCTAGGTGGGATGAGCCCCCCAAGTTGCAACCCTATTGGTATACATGATGAATATGTATAAAATTCTCCCATTGGTATTGCCCATCCCGACGCTCGAGATAATGTTTGTTAGCACTACATCACAGTAATTTTGATGGCTAACGAGGGCACATGTCACATAAATATTTGGTACTCACATTTATACATGGTTGTGTGGTTTATAAAAATTGCACGACTAGTTATGGTTAAAAATGGCTAGTTTTTTAGTGGGTTTTGCATTAAATTTTTAAGGGTTTAGGGATGTGCGGATTGTCAAAAATCACATGCCCAATGCAGTTTTACCAATGTGGGAGATGAGATGTATAGGGCACGGTTGGAGATGCTTTTGGAAAAACACCCACAATACTAGAGACGCCAAATGATTTATTACACCAATTTTTTTTAGTGTCGTTGCTACAACACCCTTAGATGCAACCACACTTTGCTCAAGTACCTAAGATTGTGCACGAAAGAACAATAGCTTTTTAAACAAATTTCAACGTATAAAAACAGTCTTATAGCGGTCCACAAAAAAAAAGCACAAACAAATAGGAGAAGACCCCTATATTTTTTATATTTTCTATATAGGATTTTTATCTAAAGAATTTGATGGCTCCAACATATATTTTGCACATTAATGACTCTAGGCAAAGTGACTATAATATACAAATTCTTGCAGACTTGAAAACACGATCAATTCTTTGCCAACAACATATATAATCAAATTAAAGATTAACATGTTGATTTAAGAATAATCAAAGACAAAAGTAAACACATACAACATGACTTGCGTGCCCCCTCCGAACCATCCAATTCAAAGGCTATAAGTTAGGATTTTAAAATGTAGCTTATCCACGGACATGGGAACACTCAAGAAATGTGGTTCAATACTTCACTTTACTACTCTTAGTCTCTTACTAAAATGGTGGGAAATTCTCTCATTACACTACCTTCCTCCAAGTTCCAAGACTTCCGGGATTATACATAAATTTGGGCGTTAATCGCAAAAAGGTTGTGCCAAGGAACTATAGAGAAAGTGGTTAGTCTTAATTTCCTAAATTTACTCGAGCTAATAAGATTAAATAAATAGGAATAACCACCAAACAACATAACTTAAATTGGAGATTCTTTTCACCCTTCTTTTACCATTCTACCATAGAATCCTTAAAACCTAACAAACTCTTGCAAAACACTCAAATCAAGGTGATTCCTCATCATTTAATCAACTCAACCTCATATTAAAGGCTTATGTGTAGGTAAATTGTGGCTTTGGCAAACTAATCTTTGAACAAACTTCGCTAATTCCATGGTGTATATATATACACCATGGAATTAGCCAAGTTTGTTCAAAGATTTCAAAGTGGTATTTTACTGGCTGACATGTCAACTAAGGATTAGAGATAAAATAGGGCTAGGATTGAAAGTCGGGAAATGTGTTGAGAGTTGAGATTTATTTCATGTGATGACACATTTGTAAAAATAAAACATGTAGAAGGGAAAAAAATGGGAAAATTGAGAAAAAAAATTGATGGAATGTACACGTGGTGGAGAGAGAAAGTATGTATTTTTTTCAAAATGAAATTATCATAACTATATACGTAGTTGTCGGATTTTGGTAAACTTGGTATCATTGAAATGCATTTTTGAAGATCTTTCCAACAAAACTAATAATGAATACAAATGCTAAAATTTTGAAAATATGTATTTTATTATTAAAATATGTAAATATTTTTAATATTTTCATGCCTAAGTATAATATCTTTTAAAGAAACAGACAGACATTTTAATGAACATTCACTCTAAAAAAATTAGCTTACATTCTACAATATGATTTTTTTTAGGGAACTAATTGATGGCAATGGCAGAGATGGTGGTGAGGGCGTCTAGTGTGTGATAATTAGTAGCCAAAAAAATGTATATGGAGTGCCAACAACATGGGTAATTTGTTAATCTATATTTCAATTCAGAGTGGTGATTTACTATTCATTGCTGATTGAGACAAACTAAGGATTGAAAATAAAAGATGGTTAGGAATGAAAGTTGGAAAATGTGTTGAGGATGGATATTCATTTCCTATGATGGCATGTAGAAGGGCCAAAAAAATTGAAAATTTTGGTGGAAATGAGTTTTTTTTAATGTGTAATGTGTTTTTTTAAATGAAAATCTTCATAATTATATACTTAATTGTCGGATTTAAGTAAACTTGGTGTGGTTGAAATTAATTTTTGAAGATATTTCCAATGAAACAATCATTAAAACAAAAGCTTAAAGTTTTAAATGTGCATTTTTCCAAAAAAATTGTAATCTAACGTACATTGCGTCGTAAGTATTTATTAAGACACATTCAAACAAAGACCATGAGCTCCATATTTTGGGAAATCAAAGTTTTGAGGGGATTAATAGTGCTGGTTTTAAAATGTGTTTTTTCCTAATTGTTTAAAATTTTAACCGAATTTGACCTATTGCCACGACCCACCGTCTATTGTGCCAACAACACGAGCAATACACAAGTATATATTAATTCAGAGTAGTGTTTTATTGTTCATTGTTGACTGCGACAATCGTCAAATCATAAGGAATTGGAGATTAAAATATGTCTAGAATTAAAAGTTGGGAAATGTGTTGAGGGTTGGAATTAATTTCTTATGATGGCATGTTTGTAAATATAAAAGGGCAAAGAAAATGAAAAGTATGGTGAAAAATTGGTGGAATGTACATGTGGCGGGGAGAGAATTTTTTGTGTTTTTTCTCTCAAAATTAAAATTTTCATAGTACTTATTTGTCGAGTTTTGGTAAACTTTGTATCGTTGGAATGTATCTTTGAAGATCTTTCCAATGAAACTAACAATCAATACAAATGCTAAAAATTAAAAAAAAAATATTTTAAAATTTTGTAATGCATTTTACGTTGTTAGTATTTTCAATATTTTTCAAACAAATGAGACGGGCCGATCATAATAAAAAAATGGAACGCACATCTTAATGCACATTCAAACAAAAACCTTGAACTTCGTGTTTTGGCGAATTCAAAGTTTGGGTGAGAACTCACTCTCGGCATTTGAATTTTTTCCTCAACTTATTCAAATTTGACCGAGTCTAACCCTAAGATTTATAGTATATATTATTTTACCTTAGAATAGGAACTCTCGACATTTGAAATTTTTTCTCAACTTATTCAATTTGACCGAGTCTAACCCTAAAGTTTATAGTATATATTTTTTACCTTAGAATAAGCTTACATTTTTAAATTAATTGAGGGCAAAAGTGTGGATGGTGACGGGGGTGTTTAGTATATGATATTTAACAAGAAAATGTATGTGGAGTGCTAATGACACAAAAAAACCCTTTGTGATCCATTAAATATTTATGTTTGGATAAATCTTAGCCATTTTTTATCTTCAACCTCAAACACCATTCCGGTTTGTTATATAGACTAGGGTATTCCCCATGCCTTCGGCATTTAAATTGTTTTGCTCATAGATAGAAAATGTGTGTGATGGGAGGAGAATTTTCAACGTTGATTAGGGGTATTTTAGTCTCATGCGAACATAAATTTAAGACAAACACCTTTCCCTCCCCCTCTATGTGATCCGTTAGATCTTATATTTGGGTAAATCTCAACCGTCTTTATTTCCAACCTGAAACACCATTCAGATTTGCTATATAGATACGGTATTCCCTGTGCCTTTGGCACTCAAATTCAATCTGAGCATTTATATGTGTGATGATTGGAGTTGGTTGGGGTATAAAAGTTAAAAAACTTCATTCTCCAACCTCCCTATTTATTATTCGTTAGATTCTTATGTTTAGCAAATCTCGGTCGTCTTTTATCTCCAACCTCAAACACCATTATGATTTGTTATATAGACTAGGGTATTCCCCGTGCATTCGGCACTCAAATTATTTTGCATAGGGTTAGGAAAATGTGTGTGATAGGAGAAAAATTTTCAACTTTTACCAGTCGTATTTCAGTCCCATGCGAACATAAATTTTAGCCAAACACCCTCCCCTCCCCCTCTATGTGATCTATTAGATCTTTGTGTTTGGATAAATCTCAGTGTATTTTATCTCCAGCCCGAAACATCATTTTTTATGCATCCAAATTCTGGTATCCTGCAAGTCTGTTATACAAAACAAATGTTAGATTGTCAAAAACCACCTTTTTGGTGGCCGAAGGCACTCCGATGCTTAAGTCAGTAACTCAGTTGGAGATGGAGATAAATGTGGACCGAACTCAGTTAAAATTGCATACCTTTGTCGAATGTTCACTTTACCTTATATAATGATAGTTATTTATTCTCTCCGTGACTTAAGCATGTGAGGCGCAACGAGATGAGACATTCTTTGTAACAGTCTCATTCTTTATCAAGATACGTCCTCAAAGGCGTAACTCCCTCCGCGACTCTTTTTTCTGTAACGTTTCTCCTTTTTATGAGAGAACTCTATTGGGCCTAGATTGCCTCTGACTATGATTTATTCTGATGAGCTCTGTTTGGGCAATCTTATTTGATGTATCATCAGCTACTCCCTTTTGTTAGTGGGTATGCTGACGATGGTTGAATTTTCAATTTCATTATTGCATTGCATTTAATACTGTTAGCAGCTTTTAGTAAGGTTGGTATTCTGATATCTCATTCATCCGTTCATTTTCGTGTGCATTTGGGATTTCGTGCAGCCATCATATCTTGCACGTCGTTGTATGAGCAGTCTCTTCGTTGCTCGGCTTTACAAAAGGAATAATTTTGTTTATCTTTTTACGCTATCTTTGAAATTAGGTTTTATCCTTTTATCTTCTTCTTCGTTCTTTCTCGCTCCTTCATTCCTTTTCAATGTCTATCGGTAGTATACTAGAATGCAAGGCGCTTAGCGCTTGTGAAGCATTCTTTTTACCTATGAAGGCTCCGTAGGCGACGTTAGATAATGTTTGTTTCAACTATTCTCTGCCATCCGATCTCGAGACAGTGCTGCCTAGGCAGAACGATAGCCCTTGTCGTTCACGGACTGGTTATATTGCACTTTACCCGTGCATGTTTCAGTTTGGCTTTCGATTTCTAGTCCCAGAGATATTTTTGGGATTATTTAGATTTTTTTGGGTATTCCTCCTGCTCAAATGGGTCCTAACGGGCTGGAGGGTGATTGTGTCTACTTATGCAAGAGCCATTCTTATTGGTATTCCCTTGACTATTAGGGTTCTGCATTCGGTGGTTGGTCTTTTGGTGACCAAGAATATTTGCTTCCTTCGTTCTCCTGTATGTTTTGGGAAGCTTAACAATGACATTAGGGACTGGTCGAGGTTTTGGTTTTATTTTTCTGTCAACTTCGGCCATTACAACTTGCAAGGTCATCAAATTATTCGATCGTTCCGAATCCCCAACAAATGGAAGAACTTGCAATTGTCTATGGAAGAATTTGCAATTGTCTATGGAAGAACAGATGATCAACGACCGTTTCTTGAAACTTTCTGTAGTTGTTGTGGAGTCGTTCATTGCTGAGGACATTGTGGCGCGTAGTGGCTTGTACACTATGAACGAGGCAGAACGGGCTTTGTTTATTGAGTCTCAAGCTTCTGAGATCGCTGCTCGTATTGTTCCTGTTACATTAGTGATGCTAACGTTGATGGTAAAGTAAGCTCTGGTAGGGATGTTACGGATCTCGATGCTCCTGTCAACATTGTTGTTGCTAGCTCAACTACCAGAAAAAGGAAGCTTCCTGGCGGTCAACACTGGCCATGTTATTTAGAGGAAACGACTTTCTGGTTCTACTCGTGGTACTACTCGAACTGCTCCTTGTCCGAGTTCTTTTGATAAGGAGGGTGGGAAGGAGGGTGGTTTTTCTCTTGAGGAGGTTGAGGAAATGAATTTGGCGATGGAGAGGAGCAAGACAGAAATAATTCGTCCGTTGGTCGATAATGAGAAAAGGCTTTTTCGGCTTGTGGCTTTTTCGAATTTGTCTGAGTTCTGAGGTTCCTCCTCCTCAATTCCTATTGATGAGCTGTGGAGCTCCTAGTTTCTTCTCCTTCCCATTCGACTTTTGTTGGTGTTATCACTGCTACTGTTTTTCCCACTCCAACCATGACCGCTTCACTGTGAAAAGGCAATAGTGGTTTTTCTGTTATCACCGCTACTCTGATCGTCGGGGTGGGTCTTTTGTGCTTCTTCGTCACCAAGTTCTTTATCCATGGATTGCTTGGAAGGAGCCCAACTTGGAAGACATCCGTATTAAGTCGGATGGGAAGTTTTGTTGATTTAGTGAGATTGACGTGCAGGATAGTGCACGCAATTTAATCAAAGAGTAACATAGGCGGACAATGGAGAGGGCTCTGATGCCTGTGCAGGAGCCTAGCAGTCATCTCGATCACAACCTCAAGCAGATAATGGATGGGATGAATCACTTCTCTTATTTTGGGTGATGGGATCAGACTATTAAGTCGTTTATGACCAGGTGGTTGCTCTTGAGAAGAAAATGGTAGCGCAAATACTGGTGTTTTCTCATGTTCTTCGCCAGTTGAACGTGTCAAAAGCGTGGTGTGCGGAGCAGGAAAAAGGTAGTTGGGGCTGCTCAGACATCTCTAAGGGATGTGGAGGCCGCACGGGATAAATCCATTGTTGAGCTTGAATCTTTAATGGCTGAGTTGAACGGAGTCCGTACTCGGTTTGACGAAGTGGAGAGGGAGTTGTACGTTGAGAAGGCTGGTCATGATGAGGCCATGTGTTCTGTTATTGAGCAATCTGTCAGCCGCAAGGTTGCTGAGGAGTGGGTGGAGTAGTTAACAACCGTACTTGATGAAGTTATGTCGTATATTTCCGCAATGTTGACCACCGTTGAGGTACAACTTATTTCGACTAAGAATGAGCTTGTTGCAACAAAAAATAAGTTGGAGATTGCAAAAGCGGAGGATTGGAAGAAAATTGTTGATGGACGAGTCGAGCTTCTCGACTACATTGAAGGGGATAGGCTTGATTTATCCAAGTATCATGGCTGGGTCGATCAAGTTTTCGAGGATGAAGATGGCGAGGAAGGTATTCCAGATCCCCCAAGTAGTCCAGTGGATGAAGAACCGTCATTTCTTCCTCATTCCGATTTTGCTTCATCTTGTCGTCAAATAGAGAACTTTGTCTCCTCCTGTTACTGACATTGTTGCCCCTCTTCCATCAAATGCTCTTGCTGTCGGTGCTTCTACTGTTTCTTCTCCAACTGTTCTATTTTCTTCGCATGATGTAACATGATAGTTTTATGAATGAAAAACCTTTCCATTTGACAATCTTGTGTTGCCTTTTATTGTATTTCCTTATTCGCATGCTCTTCCTTCTTAGTCGTGATTTGTATTGGATCAATCGCGTTGACTTATTGTATATGATAACTGTGGGTTCACCTTGTACTATCCGTACTCTGGAAAGTTGGGCTTTTCTGGATTTCTATTTTTGCACTCGTTTGTTGACCATCCGAAGCTTTTATTTATTCGGTCTTGTCGATCAGACCGTGAAGCTTCACTAATTCATTTTTACTCGTTCGGATTTCCGCGTCTCTATTTGGTGGTCGGATGTGTTGGTCATTATAGAAGGTTTCCTGAGTAAGTCTTGACTTGTGTGTCAAGGATTTTGTAGACGTATTTTGTGATTTGATGCATTGGCCAGGGCAGAAGGATTTATGAATGCATCTTCACTTATTCTTCCAGATTTTTACTTTGTTCCACATATTAGTAGGTCAAAAGATTTTTTGAGTAAATTGACTTGTTTCTCCCAATTTTGTTTCGTTGGTCTGACATATTAGTTGACCCAAAGTTTTTATGAGTAAGTTGACTTGTTTGTCCCAACTTTTGCTTCGTTGATCCGACATATTAGTCGACCCGAAGGTTTTATGAGTAAGTTGACTTGTTCGTCCCAACTTTTACTTCGTTGGTCTGACATATCAGTCGACCCGAAGGTTTTACGAGTAAGTTGACTTGTTCGTTCCAACTTTTACTTCGTTGGTCTGACAAATCAGTCGACCCGAAGGTTTTACGAGTAAATTGGACTTGTTCGTCCCAATTTTTACTTCGTTGGTCTAACATATCAGTCAGCCCGAAGGTTTTACGAGTAAGTTGACTTGTTCGTCCCAACTTTTACGTCGTTGGTATGACAGATCAGTCGACCCAAAGGTTTTACATGTAAGTTGACTTGTCTGTCCCAACTTATGCTTCATTGGTCTGACATATTAGTCAACCCGAAGGTTTTACGAGTAAGTTGACTTGTTTGTCCCAACTTTTACTTCATTGGTCTGACATGTAAGTTGACTTGTTCATCCCAACTTTTACTTCGTTGGTCTGACATATAGTTGACTCGAAGGTTTTACGAGTAAGTTGACTTGTCTATCCCAACTTCTAGTTCGTGGTTGATCATATAAGAAGTTTGTTGTTTGTGTCTGACTAATACGTCCTGACCTGTTGTTCGTGGCTTGACATGCAGACTACTTTGCATTACCTGGCTTTGATGCCTTAATTTTACTGCTTGGACGTAAGACGGAGGGTGTTAACTCAAAGTTTTTATTGATAATCCTATTTCAGGTTCTTAACAATCTGCAATAGTAGTCATTTTCTTCTTGTAAAGCTACGCTATGTGGTAGGGTCCGTTTGTGAATATGCATTGTGTCTCTCTGACTGCTGCTCGATTGATGTCATTTTTTTATGATGATAGGGGGTTGATTCATGTGCACACTTGTTGTGTAAAGGGTATTCGTTTATGATTTTATGTCGGATTTGGTTTCACATTGCCCTGGAGTATGCTTTGGTGTTACTTTGCCTTGAGTGGACTTGACTTGTTCGTTGCAACTTCTTCCTTCATGATTCTTTGATAGTATTTTGTTACGTATATTGTTGTCGTGAGGTAGCTAATAAACTTGGAATACTTCTTGATCAAATCCTTGGGTGTGTGCTCTTGACAGGTGGTTCCGACGAGTGGAGTAGAATCCAACACCAAATTGTCCGATTATGCTTACATCAACACCGGCTGCCAAGGCTTTCATGCACTTTTGTATCAAGTTTTATACGTCGAATCAAATTTGTTTCCGTCAGTTCCGTTGTCAGTAATGGAGGAGGCGTTGTTGGCATTGTCAAGGATAATGTGTATCAAACTTGCGTTTGTCAGTAAGGTCTTCAGACTCGGTTAGTTGGTTGATTTCTACTTAAACTGCAAATTTCTCTATGTTTTCCGTTGTGAGTTGCCATAGTGGTTTTTTGGTCTCATTTGATGGTGTTGGCACTTCTACTTCGATATAGATCAGCTCGAGTGGGCGGTGTTATTGGTCGTCTCTTTGGTTGGCCTAATTGTTCATTTCTTCTAGCTATGTAGTGTAGAGCGTATATCAGTGAGTTGCTCTTTTGATCCCGCAGTGGCGTTCACCTTCTCTTATGTAAACATGTTTTTCTTTAAATGAAAGTATTGTTTTGCCCTACATAGTGGTGTCTACTTTTGTTGCTTTGTGGTCTGTAGAGTCGTCGTATGTAATGACTTTTCAGTATTGGTGGGCTAGCACTGACTTTCTCTTCCATTTCTTTGGCCGTTGTGACCCGCATGGAGCGGGTTAGGTTCTGCCTGACAAGTTTGGCGATCATTGTCTTTAATGAGGGTAATGATCCCTTGGTGAGTCATCTTCACCAGCAGACAAGCGCTGACTAGACTCCCACTTCCGCTGCCATCTTGATCCGCGCAAAGCGGATTAGGCTTTGGGCACCATAAGCCATCATCATCAGTCACTAACTGACTAAGCTTACCTAACAAGTTCGGTGATCATTATTGGCAGTGAGAGCAATGATCCCTTGGTGAGTCGTTGACATCTGCGGACAAGCGCTGACTAGACTCCCACTTCCTCCGCCATCGCAATCCACGCAGAGCGGATTAGGCTTTGGGTAGGTGTTAGAATCTGGTCGTAGTCGGGTTTCTCGTGAGTCGCAACGAATAACAGTGGAAGTTTTTGTAAAAGCAAAAATATTTTATTGATAATATTTTTTAAGAGATCTACATTCCATGGTCATTTTAGCTCATCCCCGTCGGCGTCTTGTAGCTAGTACGTCCCCAACCTATTGACCTTGGCAACTCTATAAGGTCTTTCCTAGTTTGGGTTTAGTTTTTCCGCTCCGGCTTCTTTGGTGTTTTGCTGGGTCTTCGTGAGTACCCAATCTCCCACCTTGAATTCACGTGGCTTGACCTTCTTGTTATAATATTGTGCCATTCGTTGTTGTAGGCAGCTATCTTGGTGGAGGCTAGGTCCTGTTTTTCTTCAAGGAGGTCTAGTCCCCACGCGTAAGGCTTCGTCGTTATCATCTCATCTGAAATCTTCCGTCCGGAAGGTTGGCACGTCAAGTTCTACCGGAACCATAGCTTCTGACCCGTATGCTAGGGCGAAGAGAGTTTCCCCGGTAGGGATTCTTTTAGTCGTTCGATATGCCCAGAGTATCCCTAGTATTTTTGAAACCCATTTTCCTTTGGCCGCGTCGAGTTTCCTTTCGACGGCTTCTAGGATCGTTCGGTTGGTAACTTCCGCTTGGCCGTTGGCCTGGGGGTGTCCTGGTGAGTAGAAGTAATGCTCAACTCCCAGACTTTTGCACAGTTCTTTTACCTTGTTACCTTCGAGCTGAGTTCCGTTGTTGCTGACCAATACCTAAGGATGTCGAATCTGCAGACGATAGCGGCCCATATGAATTTTTTGATCTGGACCTGCCCTATTTTGGATAGGGCTCAGCCTTGATCCACTTAGTGAAGTAGTTAACGGCTACAAGAAGGAATTTTTTTTACCAGTAGATGCCAAAAGTGGTCCGATGATGTCAATTCCTTATTGCGTGAATGGCCAAAGACTAGTCATAGGAGTTAGTGAATGGGTTGGCATATGGGTGTACGGCGCAAACCTCTGACATTTGTCGCACTTGAGGACTGTATCTTTGGCGTCCCACTGCATGGTCGACCAATAGTATCCTAGAGTCAGAGCTTTGTGGGTGAGTGTTCTCCCGCTTGGGTGATTCCCGTATATGCCGCTGTGGAGAGTCCCCAAGACTCAGCTAGCATTCGGGGGTGATAGACATCGGAGTAGTGGTCTTGTGATCGATCTCATGTACAACTTGTCGTTTAGGATAATGTACTTTGCTACTCTGTTTTTAAGTTTCCGCGCTTTGACCTTTTCAGTTGGTAGAGCCCCATACGCTATATATTCTAGAATCGAAGTCATCTCGGGCACTGTGTGAGTTAACAACTCTTGAATTTTCTTATTATGCCAAGTACCTTGTCGTGATAGGCTATCATACGTGGATCTTTACTATTGAAATCTTCTTTGACCTGGTTGACCACTAGCCTTGAGTCGTTGTACGCTGTTAGGCGATCTATACTTCGGCAAGATCTTGGACGTGGTCTGGGCTGCGAAGGCTCTTGACCAGCATGTCGTCAATGTATACTTCCATATTTCTACCGATATGTCGTTTGAACATTCGGTTAACCAGTTGCTGGTAAGTAGCAAGTCGAATGGCATTACCTTATAACAGTATATTCCTCTTTCTGTTATGAAAGAAGTTTTCTCTTGGTATGGAGAGTGCATCAATATTTGATTGTAGCCTGAATATGTGTCCATAAAGCTGAGGAGGTTGTGTCCTGAGGTGGTGTCTACGATCTGATCAATGCGAGGGAGTGGGAAATTGTTTTTAGGACAAGCTTTGTTTAGGTCCGTGTAGTCTACGCACACTCTCCACTTCTCGTTCTTCTTTTTCACGAGAACAATATTTGCCAACCAGTTGGGATATCGTGCCTCTTTGATCATGTCTGCGTCAAGCAAATGTTGCACTTCCTTGTTTATGATCGCATTTTTTTCAAGAGCGACATGCCTTTTCTTTTGCCTGACAGTTTCTTTGAAGGGTCTACTTCGAGGCGATGTGTGATTATCGACGGATCGATTCCTACCAGATCCAGCATAATCCATGCAAAGATGTCCTGGTTTTTTTGTAGCAACTCCGTAAGTTGCCCTGCCACCATATTGTCTAGGCGGGAACCGATTTGAATGGCCCTGTCATTCTGAGGGTCATTGAGGTAGACTGTTACGGTTTTTTCTTCCGGTTGTCCGACATTGGGTCTTCCTCGAGGGATTACCTGTGCCTCATCACCCAATGCTGGTTGTTCTCCTCTTGGGCTTCAAATTGAGCAAAGGACAATCTTTACCGTTGGGCTAGCTACCGGTCGAGATCTGTCAGATGGCAAAACCGCCATGTATTGGCATTCCCTGGCTAGTAGTCTCAATGTACCGATCACTAGGTCTGTAGGATACTTGAAGCACTGGTGCAAGGTGGAGATCGTCGCACTCATCTGATGTATCCAGGGTCTTCCTAGAACCATGTTGTATGCCGGAGGCGTATCGATCATAATGAACTCTCGAAATGGGTTTTATGGGTTGGCCATTCCCCTGCTGTTATCGTCAGTCGTATTTGTCCCAATGGGAGCTATTTTCTGCTGCTGAATTCAGTTATTGGGCAGCTATCTAGGGTCAATGTCGTTTCGTCTAGCCGCATGCTGCGTAGCATGTGAAAGAACAGGACGTTCATCGAGCTCCCGGTATCAATCAAAGACCTCCTTATCTCCCAGCCTGCGAGGGATATTGTTACAATCAGGGCATCGTTATGTGGGCATTGTATGCCTTGGAGATCCTTCTGTGTGAATGTCAGAGGCGCGGATAAGCCTCGCCTTCGCTTATGTTGCGTCAAATGCTCACCACGTATAGCTTGAATCTTCATCCCGCACAGAGCCTTTTTCTGGACCTATTGGATAGTTCAGACTCATAATATGTTCCATGAAGCACATGTATTTTGTCGGGTGGTGACACCTCGTATCCGATTCTCGCCGGCTCTTTTCCCAGAGTGAGGGAGTTTTGAGCCTTTTTCGTCAGACCTGACATGTTTGCCGGAGGGTCCTCCCCCGCAATTGTCATTGACGCAGGGGCGTGAGTTGGATGCCCATGCACAACAGGAATTGCTGGGAGAGATGGTATAGGGACCGCCCGAACGTTGGACGTGTTCCTTGGTTCTCCATCACCGCGCAACCTGGTAGTCACCATATATCTGGATTTTGGTAGGAGACAACACTTGGTCTAGAATTAAGAACTATATGCAATCATTTTTCGCTGCCTGCTCCGACCTGTTTGACCTGCACAGGTAGCACATGTGAACCACAGACAACCGTGGGGTGGCCGATGACACTCCGATGCTAAAGTCAGACAAGGATCTCAGGAAGGTGTAATGTTGTAACAGGGAATTTTTAGCGTACCTCAGCTTACCAACCTCATGTCTTATTTATAGTGCAAGGAGTCCTGGGTTAACCAGGCCATCATAGGCATAGATTAGGGAGGAGATCTTCGTGGAGATTTCTCTCTAATTAGGAGTTGTGTTGTAGGAGGGAAGTTCCATGTTAGCTCCGTGCTCTTAGATATGCGGGAGATAGTTCACAATCCGAGAGCATTCCATTGAAGGGAGTTTCCCTGTGTAGAAGATACTCTAGTATTTGCCCGTCCGAAATAAATCCTCGAGATACTTGCTTGAAAATGGCTTATGGGTATCGTGAGTAGCTGTGAGACGTGTGGGCCTAGCATGATGTGAGAGTCTGAGCTCGCCTGGTGGGCTGGAGTTGAGCGGGTTGAGAATCGCTCAGGCTGGATCCGTACTGAGATGTTGTTTGAACTTGTGGTTCCTCAAGATCATCATAACACGTGTACGGTTTACGGGTGTGACCATTTTTATGTATCATCACAATGTATAATAATATGAACTATATAGATCCATCTTATGAGAATTTTCTAACATGTTTTGGGTATTTATTAGATGAGATGCCACTTTAGTTTTTAATCTCCTATTGAGCGTGGAGAATTATGAATAATCATGAGATGTCTAGTTTCATGTATAGTATTGGTCATGGCTTGTTCCTTGCGAAGTTTCTTTTTAGGGCTTCCAAAGCCTGAATCCTGATTTTGTGGGACTTACCAATCCTCAAATGCTGATTGTGATGATTTCATAAGAAATATTTCTTGTCCTCTAACCATGTCTTTCCTTGTTCACCAAATTCATACAGGCATGGAATAAAGTAAGAAAGAATGATAGGCTTACACAATGGAGCGGAAAGAGAGGAAATCGATGACAAATCATTTTTCCTTGTTTTGATTATGGAATTGAAAAGCTACCGCCAAATGATCAGTCCAACATATTTGTTTATTGGGAATCAATTAATTATGCATTGCATATTTGTTTTTAGAATTAGATTGTTCACACTATGGTGTACAATGTGAATGCTCTATTTGTCGGCATGCACAGAGCATGTATGCGCACCTGGATCCATAATACATAGCAACACACATAAAGCATGCGTGTGCACCTGGGTCCACTGGATCCATTACTTATAGCAACGATATTGTCTCTAACTTAAATACCACGAATTCAAGCCTCATGGGCCTCCGAGGTATGAATTTTTTTTTTCCAAAAGGCCTCTTTGTTGAGTATGCCAATAAATCAATTGACAATTATGCCGATGCTAGATATGAGACTATTTAAGCCAACACAATATCCTAACATTATTATTATTATTATTATTATTATTTTTTTTTTTTTTATTTATTTATTTTTTTTTTTTGGAAAGCGAGCTGGGTTTTAAGGACCCCAAAACCTTTATACAAATGAAACAAAAGCAAAAACAAAATAAAAAAATAAACAAACTCTCACAAGAAAGAGAATTCTAGTGAGAGTGAACATGGTTACTAGGCCTATAGAAATCTTCAACTAGCATCGGCCAAAGAAGAAAGCTATTGTTTTTTTATCCCTGTCTCCTTTGTTAAGGAGGAAAAGATTCAACCTTTGTACTTTTTGTTTGCTTTCTTAGCCCTGGAGGATCTTCGAGGGCAAAGACTAAAATCTTTAGTGCAAGATTTTGAAAACAAAACCTCATCACTAGAAGGATTTTGCTCATGTTCCTCGTTACTACTCTGCTCATCTGTTGTGGTGTTCTCTTTCTCCTGAGTCGGTGTGTGTTCACTTGCCTCCACATTAGCACTACGCTCAAGCATTGGGTTGATAAAAAGCAATGGTTGTGGACTCTGCGTTATGGCATCACTCTGGTCAACATTTATGTTATGTCTGCCACATTGGCAGCCTCTATACTGGTCACATTTCCTGTTTTTCCTGTGACAGGCCTTGGTCTCCCCTCTAAACTGGGTGGAGTCTTCGACTTGAATGTATGTCTACCCTTGGCGATCGTCCAACCATCGGAGTTTTGTCTTTCTAGTGGTTGGGTCCTACCTGTAGCTTGCCATACCATATGGCCTGGATTATTAATTTCTTTGCTCTTTGAACACTGCTGTTTTGTATGGCCAAAAACTGTACAAGAACTGCATTTAACAGGAATCCATGCATACTCAACTTCAACTATTTTTTTCTTATCTCCATTGATAACCACAGGGATGTCTTTGGGTAATTGGTTGTTTACATCCACCTCCACACACACCCTCGCATACGCTAATCTTGTCCTTTCTTCAGTAGCTTTGTCAAGCATGATAGGCACTCCAATAAAATTAGCAATCCTTTGAATACCCTCTAGATTTCATAGGAATAAAGGAATTTTCGTCAGTGTAACCCAAATAGGTATCGAGGTAAGCACCTCGGCATCCTCGTCCATAGAAGGTGATCAGGCCCTGAGGATGAACAACCTGCTTGCAATATGCAGAGGTCCCATTTCCAATACCTTACTTCTATCTTCTTCCTTCTCGAATTCCCCACGTCCTTATCAACCACTCTTTGACATAACCATATGCCAAGCGCTTGCCCACAAAGCTGCCAATAACCAACCTTTCACATTCTTCTATCTTATTCGCAAAGTCAGCAGTTTGCACTTGTACTATTTTCCTTCCTTCAACAGTAGCTGGAGGTTCATACCTAAGTTTTGTAGAGCCCGTATGCTTGCTTTGCTTAAGCTTTGATGCCCAACTCATCCCCACTGGTGCAACGGTAGGGTTTGTTGTCATTGCTTCTTGAGTTTTGCTAGGGCCAGAGGATGTAACACTGGTTGGCATTGTACATTCATCTGCTTTATGCAGAACCTCTTCATTCCTTTGCGCTGCAGCCTGCTCTTGACTGGCTGACACCCTTGCAGTTAGCATTGCCCAGTTTTTGGGGTTTAGCATCATTTCCAGTCCTTCTGTACCTAGTTTATCTCCATTTTTTTACAGCCACTTGATATTCATTTGTGAGTAACTGTAGCAATCCATTGCCATGAATGTTGTACTTCTCCTCAAAAGCCACGAACACCTCATGTGCAAACACGTTCGCACTGACTGCGTCTCCACCATTTGTTCCTGTCATTCAGTTACGAAAGCCACCGGATCTGAGTTGGAAAGACCAAGAGAAGAAATCAGATCTAGAGAGTCTAAATCAGGGCCTGGCAAAGAGTCTTTGAGCCCGATGACTAGGTCTTTGCCTCTCATTTAGCGCACTCAATTTTTTATTTTTTCCAATAATAGATAATAATAAATAGATAAAATTTTGGGCAATCTTGCTATTGTGATACCTCAACTTGGGAAGCCCTCTCTAGAGTGCTACCTCACAAAAAATATTGCAACATAATCTAAGAAGCCTTCTCTTAGTTAATAACTCTGAATGCTTGTTAAGGTAATTATGAGTGGCTGGTCTTCTACTTTGTTAATCTTTGTTCACGGGGTTATCTTTTAGAGCTCTTTTTTTTTTTTTTTTTAAATCCCTTCCACCCCATATGCCATTGACAGGTTTGAATTTACGTATTTCCATCCGCCACAGTCTACCATTGAGCTGGTAACCCATTGGCTTGTTTTATAACTCTTGTTCATTCACTTGCTCGACTTTTGGCTTTTAAAAAAAATTCCAATGTAACAAACACAGTTTTTGTTCAAATTACCTAAATGGATTGATCAAACCCAAACTCCCAAGTCGTCAAAGGGTTGGTATTGTTAAATTAATATATTGCACGTTATTCATAAATCACTTGGACTCCTAGAAAACAAGTCTAAAAATGTAGAATTAGTGAACATGGACATGGTATCACACATGTGCATGTTTAAATTTAGGGAATGCAGTTCAAGAAAACTGTAACAAAAAGCTAGGATTATTAACGAGTCAAAAAGTGAGAGCATTCCACGGATGAGAGAGATAACGTACGGTACGTACGTAGGTACTGAATTTTGGTGGGAGTCACAAAACAAAAAGAAATTATGCGATACAGTCAGTCTACTGCCACTGCAAACTGTTACACTGCACTGCACTGCACTGCACTGTTCTGCTCGATCTTGAGGCCAGAGAGGGAATATTTGTGTATTTTTCTGGTTTCTGTAACATTTGTCCAAATTTGCAGCAATGGTCGGAACACTTCAGTTGTGATGAAAATGGCAAAAACCCAATCCTAACACATGCCAATTTTACCATTTTTGTAGTTTACCAAAATATCCTCCTCAATCGACTGTCATTTTACAATTAAAAAGAGGATTGTGACATTTTTTGGAATTTGATTTTGCTAATTTTGGATAGATATGTTGTTTCAAGACACTAATTGTCCTGGCACTTGAATGATCGATATTCTGAAAATGAAATACAAATGTTGGATAACTATGTGCATATCATAAACATTGAATTATTGGGATATTAACATAAGGTATTCCGAAGATATATCCGATCGATGGACAGAGTAGCAACAACCGAAGATACAATTTAGGTGCGTAAACTAAACTAAAAAGATTCGAATAAAAAGGAGGGATGGTGAGAGGCATGAATTGCATTTCCCAACTCCCTTCTAGGAAGAATAACTGCTAATAAAGTGTGAAGTAAAGAGCATGGAGAAGACCTATTAGTTCAGTTGGGTAAAAACAATGTGTTTTTTATTCCCATTTCTTATATATCAATTTTCAGCATGTCTTACCCAATTATTACTAATATATAATAGTAAATACATACATAATAATTAATTTCTCATCTAGTTGGTTGTTAAGACCCTGATGGTATTAAAATGAAATACGATCAAACATATCATCGATATAACTAATATTTCAATCCTCCCCTTCATAAACCATAAGGAAGATGTCCAGTCCTTTAAGAAGAAATGATAAAATGTAACATAACTAATCACATTCTTGTATGATCTCTCAAATAAAACAAAGTCGATTGTCCCAACAATATTATGACTTGTTTGTATCATTTAAATTAACTTATGGGCAGATGGAAGAGAGAAAGTAATTGTTCAGTTAGGTTATTTCAGGTAATTAACTGGTTGGCACATTTGGATGGAGCCCATAATGAAAAAATCACCTAATTACCCTTGTCTTTGTAAAAGGGAACCTAATTAATCTTTGTCACTTACCTTGGGGGCAAATAGAAACCTAACAACGAGTCTGTTTATATCAACAACATCCTGGTTCAATCATCTGCTTCCTATCTTCCCGTTTTCATGGACATAAATAATCATTTCATTTTTAGAAAGAAACTACAAGTTTGTACATGCATATCTCCAATCTAAACCTAAACGTTCAAGAAACCTCTATAATATTTTTGACAAATACATTTTTTTTTTTTTTGATCAAGTCTCCACTGGAATGGGAGAAGGACGAGCAAGAGTGTTTAGCAATTAAGCCAAAATCAATCTAGGACAATGATGAAGAAAAATGAGAAATGGGCAAAAGAGAAAGTATACATATCACGCGGGAGGATCGAAATACAGGAGATTGTATTTGTGTGGGGCCCATTAAGGAGGTGTAGGGGAATCTCACAGTAACAACTTCTTCCCAGCCAGAGCCAGAGCCAGAGCCAGGCCCCACCTTGCCTAGCCTAGCCAAAAGAAATCAAGCTATGCTCTATCTATGACTGTTATGGTTTGGTACCATACCATTACTATATACACAAACAACAAACAATTCTCTCCTCCTGTGTATATAAATAGACTCTCCTCTCCTCTCCACACACCCCCCAAAACAAAACCCATATCATATCAAGCTTTTCCCTTGTGGACTCTGAATTTTTCATTACTGCCTTTTCTTGATTTTTGCACATTTTAAGCTTCGATTCTCACTTGGCTCTTGTCTCAAACCTCTCTTCACATTGTTGGCTGCTTGTTCACTAGACTCTTTAGCACTAAGTACTTACAACTGCTCCCTCTCTCTGTCTCTGTCTCTGGTCTGTTTCTGTTTGTTTCACTTTTTGCTTTTAATGCTTCCTTTATTGTTCATTCCATGATATTCAAATAATTACCACTTTTTTTGGTAGCTACTACTATACTATATAACCACTTATTGTTTGTGTTTCTTTCAACTTGTTTCTCTTCACACAAAAAAGACCCATAAATCAAACAAGGGAAAGAATCAACCAATTAATCCCACAACCATGTATGATCATGAGACTCAATACTTTGATACCCATGATCCTAACAACTTCAACCATGGAGGATCACTTGGTGGTGGAGGCTATCTTGCTGTACCACTCATGGGAGGAGCAACAAGTAGCACAAACAGCATGGAAGAACACATGAAGATCTCAGCCTTCTCCCTGGATGATCTCTCAAGCAGCCACCACTACACGGATGTCGCTGCGGCCTATGAGCTTGAAAACAACTTCAACAACCATTTAATGCAAGATGTGCTCCATGACCAAAACTCAATATCGATGCCACCGGTCTTGGATCAACAGAATTGGGAAACTGGGGTACCAGAAATGCAGCAAAATATGAGTACCCAACAACAATACCACCATCCACATGACCACCAGATTGATCACCATCTGCAGCACAATCTCCAACCCTTTGATTCATCTTCTTTCAGTGCTAATTCCCAATTCAATGCTGCCGCGTCTACACCTGACCTTCTCAATCTCTTACAGTTACCCAGATGTTCCATTGCATCCATGTTGCCTAATTCATCACTATCTTTCAGTACTACTCACAAAACCTCTCTCGACATTTTTGGGGAACACCCAAACATCGGCGGTGACAATGGCTTGTATGACCCACCCCTTCATTTGAACCTTCCTCCACAGCCTCCAATATTTAAAGACCTGTTTCACAACTTGCCACATACCTATAACTTGCCTCCTGGCTCAAGGGGTGGTAGTTCATTTTTCGGTGCAGGCGTGGATGAAAGTAGTGGTGGTGATGGGGTTTATCAAGATGGGGATAGAAGACAGTATGAAAATGGGGTGTTGAATTTCAGCAGGCAAGTGAGTGGATTGGAAAAGGGTGGAGAAGTGAAGGCTCAACATTTTGCTACTGAGAAGCATAGGAGAGAGCAATTGAATGAGAAGTTCAAGTCTTTGAGGGAACTCATCCCTAACCCAACAAAGGTATGTAACAATGAACACTCCCTTCGCTTTCATTAATTCACAAAATATCATATAGTTCCTGTTTCTTTCTATGAATTTTCATGGAATGATTTCTTCACCTACACAATAACTAACAATCTCTTTCTTCATCCATGTTTTCAATTCCAATTCCCAAGACATCTGTTTAATCATATTCACTTTGAAGCCTTAACAAACTCATACCAACTCTCTTTCTCATTTTCTTCAAATTTATAAAGCTTGTAGGGAAACCCATTTTCGCATAATCAATTTCAAATTTCCTTTTTATGATTATTATAGAGGATTTTTTTTAGAGTGCCATTTTTCAACAACAAAGGCACTTTTAAAGAATTTTTGTAGAGCAAAAATATTATTTGATTGTTTGGAGAAAACCAACGATGCAATTCAAGCAAGTTTGTTTAACTTGTTCAAAATGTCTTTCCTCCCCTAGACCACACACACACAATGAAACGCAGACTGAAAACCCTTTGCTTTTTTACATGACCTATGCAGATTTCCAACAGAGTAGTGTTGGAGTGAAACGTTGTTTACTTTTCAACCAAAATTACAAACCCAGTTAGCTTTTTTTTTGGTTAAAAGTAAAGATTACCCCCTTTTTGCAAAACAAAAAGAAAGTGATCCTAACAGCACCTAGTTTATCCAATCCCACATTGATTGATTTTTTTTTTTTTTTCTATTCTGTTAACATCAATCTAATTAATCAATTTCATCACCTATGTCTTTCTTTTTGGGTTACTAAATAAGAATGATAGAGCATCCATAGTTGGTGATGCAACTGATTACATCAAAGAGCTGCAAAGAACAGTTGATGAGCTGAAAATACTGGTAGATAAGAAAAGATATGGGAGAGAAAGAAGCAAGAAGCGCAAGATCGAAGATGAAGGAGTAGGTGACATGGAGAGCTCCTCCATGAAGCCCCTCACTGACGCAGAGCATTCCAGTCATACAATGAGATATTCATGGATCCAGAGGAAATCCAAGGACACTGAGGTTGATGTCCGTATCATCCACAATGAGGTCGTAATTAAGCTCATACAGCGAAAGAAGATGAATTGCTTGTTAACAGTGTCAAAAATCCTTGATGAGCTTCAGTTAGACCTCCTCCATGTTTCTGGTGGGAATATCGGCATCAACTACAGCTTCATGTTCAATACCAAGGTAATTAACAAAAACCCGTGAAGTTTGCTTTCATAATATTACATATGGTAAGTTTGATAATTACTAATGTGGACAGAATGTGTGTTGCAGATATATGAAGGGTCTTCAGTGTATGCAGGTGGAATAGCGAACAAGCTGATCGAAGCTGTGGATAAGAATGGAGCTTTTGCATCTGCAAGCTTTTAGAGTTTGGGAGAGGTTTTGAAGTCTTTTTCTTCTTCTTTCTTTGATTTAGAAAGTCTAATAAAGGAAAAGAAAAAAAAAATGGGGAAATAATTTAGTTGGTGGAAGGACATAAGGTAGCATTCAGTTCTTTTCTTCTTAACTTGATACAAAGGTTTGTTTGTTACTGGTGATGGTTCACTACTTTTGGTCACAGAAGTTTTTTTTTTTTTTTACTAACTTTATAGTACAAGTTCAAAATTCATAAAGTTGAGGATTTGGTTATTGTTATTGACTTATATTTAAGCTTTTTATTTCTAATTTTACAGTTAAGTATGAGTATATTAGATCTAGTTGGTCAGCCGTTGATACCGTTGGTAAGCCAGATAGGTGTTGGTCAGCCGTTGGAACCTAGGATCTTCTGTAAGTCGCGATGGATAGCGCAATCCTTGATCTAGGTTAGGTGGTCCCATCTAGGTGTTCCAGGTGTAGGTGGTCCATAGATAGTGTTCCCCCCCATCCTTCAAGCAATTTGTAAAGATGTCTATGTTTTCAAGATTTTCCAGAACTTCTAGTTCTAGGTCAAACAGTTTACCGACCAAAATGGAAGGTAGAATTTCAGAAGTTGACAAGATTTACAAAACTGGTCTATACCGGTAATTCCCCAAAAAGATATTTATCAAATATCCCAATCCATCTTTTCTCAAAAAACTGAAGATTTAATCAGTATTGTTGAAGAGACAATACCGATCAATAAATCTCTTGATTCAAAACAACTTCTCAATCTTCAAACAATCCAATCTTTATTAAAAGATAAATACAAATATATCCATTTAGGATTAATCCAAGTAGCCCTAAAACCTTTAACTAGGTTAGGACTTGATACCTGTGCCTTAGTCGCTCTTCGTGACTGTAGACACAACAAATTCAGTGATTCTCTGCTTGGAATTGCAGAGTCTTCACTATCAATGGGTCCAGTTTATTTTAACTGTTACCCTAACTTCTCTGTGTCTCTTTGTGATCCATACATCCTCGAGACACTCACCCTTAATATTCAGACCTCTGGCTTCGACATGGCTGAATGTTCTGAACCATTTGCTCTGATCTATAAGATCACTTATAGAGCAATGAAAACTCAATTAAGGCCTCGTGCCCTTCATACAGATGAAAGAGGACACACAATTCTCTTTGAAATCAATGACCAAAAGACCAATGTAATCGTACCCAGAACGATTCAATGGGATCAGGTCACCCTCCCTGATTCATGGATCATTGAAGGAATTTCAAACCCAAAGAAACTTCCTCCAAATCAGATTGATCGAATTCTATCTTTTCCTGACGGATTAGTAGAACTCAGATTCAACGACTTAAGAGTCACCACTCTTGATCCTTCCAAATTCGAATCTGGACGAAGATCTGAATCTTCTTTTAGAACTGCTCCAACCAAACTTCCTTCAAGAGCTGCTACTCCTGAAGAAATTCCTCATCTTCAATTTAGAAATATTAGGACCAATCCTAATTATCCTCAAATCCCTCAACCAATCTATAATCAAAATGAAGTTCCTGAAACTTCAGAAGCAAATCAATCACCCACGCAATCTGAAATGGAATTCCAGATTCCTAGGGTTCAATGTTTAAAAACACCCTTTAAACTTGATAAAAACAAAATCAAACAAGATTTCATGTCTTCAGAAAATAATGAAAGAAGAACTAAGTTCCAGTCTCAGACAACAGAGTCTGAACGAAAAGAACTTGGTAAGTCCTTTTATGAATGTTGTGAAGAATTGAAATCCAATTTACCTTTCTTAGATTGGTACTTCAATGTTCACATCCCTCAAATCCATGTGTTAAATGTAACACCAAAAATCTGGACTACTCCAGAAAAGAAAACAGTTAAATTTGTTCTACCACCCATGGTAGATCTTCAATTCAGAGTTTCAGAAAATAATTATGTTGCCTCTCCGTTTGCTCATCCAACTGAGGGTTATGTTAATTCGATTATTCAACAGAATAATTATACTAACTTATTATTATCTGAACTTGGAGAAAAATTAGTACAAGACCAACTTGTAACTAATGAATTGAAAAAGAAACAAGTTGAAGAAAAAGTAAGGAAAGAACAGGAAAAGAAAAAAAAAATGTTTTCTTTCAAATTCCTGAACCTCTTGCTCCAAATACATTTTCTTCAAAAACAAATTTATTAAAAGAAATCGATGCTAAATTAGATGCATTAAAGTTGGATTCAAGACTCAAAATCAATACTCTGTCTAATCCTAACATGTCAGAACATGATTCGGATATTAGTGCAGATTTTGATCCAATGTCTGAACTGGATAGACTCAATTATATCCCATATCAGGCAAATCCAATTAGACATGCTAAGCAAGCATCAAAACCTCCAAAATGGAAAAATCCTATGCCAACTTCTAGGAATTTCTATCCTAGACCATCCTTTCCAGATATGCAATTTGAAGAAAGAAATCTTCAAACTTTTGGTTCTTTTTCCCCTAAAGAACTTTATATTTGGAATATTGATGGCATTTCTGAAGATGCTATTCTTGAACTCACTCAAGAGATGGTAATGATGGCTTCTACTCATAGAGCAGAAGGCAAAGATGATCATACCATCGCCACAGTCATCATTCAAGGATTTTCCGGTTTATTGAAAGGCTGGTGGGATAACTATCTCAACGCTGCTGAAAAAACAGAAATTTTATATGCTAGAAAAATCGGTCCAGATGGTAACCCTATCAAAATCGAGAACGACTTTGTTCCTGATTGTGTGCCTACCTTAATCCAAAGTATTCTTAGGCATTTCATTGGAAATCCGAATGAATATCAAGGTAAAGCAAAAGATTTGCTTATGTCTCATAAATGCCCTACTCTAAGTCATTTTAGATATTATAAAGATATCTTCATGAAAAGAGTAATGCTCCAGACTGATGCAGCAAATCCTTTCTGGAAAAGAAAGTTTATTTCAGGTCTTCCTGACATTTTTGCTGAAACAGTTCGTACTAAACTCCAAGAACAACATGGAGGTGATATCCAGTATGAACTACTCACTTTTGGTGATTTAATTGCATTTATCAATAAATGCGCATTACAAATTTGTAATGATTTAAAATTAAAGAAACAATTGAAGAAACAACATATTCATGGACCTAAAGAGTTAGGTGACTTTTGCCAACAGTATGGGTTTGATGATTTCAGATATCCGACCCATCTAACTTCAAAACAAAAATATCGGTCTAATCCAGCCCGACAATTTAAGAAGAAAAAGCCTTACGGCCCAAAGCCTGCTAAGAACTTAGAACAGTACTATAGCAAGCCCAAAAAACATGGGACTCATAAGCCCAAGCCTTTTAAGAAAGGATCTACTTCAAAGCCTGTTTGCTTTAAGTGTGGTCAGCCCGGCCATTATGCAAAACAATGCAGAACGGCCCAAAAGGTTCAAGCCCTTGATATTCCCAAACAAATGAAACATATGTTTCTCAATTGTCTTATTGATTCAGACTCTGAATCTTCTGAGCCAGAGTTACAAATGGGTAATCTTAATTATTCATCTGACTCTTCCTCTTCCTCTGAGCAATCTTGCGATTGCATTCCGGGTGCATGTTTATGCCATCTTTCTAAACCCAAAATCAATATGTTATCTCAATCAAAACAGTCACAAATACTGTTAGATTTTGTTGATAAAATTGATGACCCAAAAACTAAGACTGAATATCTTCAGCACATAAAGAGTTCTATAACTCAACAAAAACCTCCTCCTGATGTGATTACATCCTTTTATGATCATAAAGAAATCATAAGTAGGTTTAATCAATCACGCACAAGTGCTTCCCCTGTAAGTTTAATCGACTTACAATATGAAGTAAACAATCTTAAGAAAGAGATCAATCTCTTAAAACAACACCAAACCTTGGTTAACATCCAAATCCAAACTTTGCAAGAAAATCAATATCAAGTTTATTCTGAAAAAGAAGACGAAGAAGTTCCTTCTTCACAGCAACCCTCTTCTTCTAAACAGAAAGAAACTGATTTTCTTCATAACTTAAACAAAAAACAAGTCATTCCACACACTGTGACCATTCAAAAATGGTTCGTGGCAATAGATTTGTTTATTTATGGACAAACTCTCATATCAGTCATCGCCTTGATTGATTCAGGTGCTGATATGAATTGCATTCAAGAAGGTATTGTATCTTGTCAATATTTCAAAAAAACAAATCAAAGTCTGTATACAACTGATAATTCTAAGCTGCAAATAGCTTATAAATTAACTAATGCCCATATTTGCAAGGATAAAATTTGTATTAAACAACATTTTCTTCTTGTCAAAAATATGGAACAAAAAATGATATTGGGGACACCCTTTATCAATTCAATTTCACCCTTCTCAGTGTCTAAACAAGGGATTTCAACTACCTATTTAGGTACAAAGCTTGAATTTCCATTCTAGTTTAAGCCAGAAGTTTATGAACTAAATCAAGTTACAAAAACAAAGTTTTTGAATCGTTTAATTAGCAAACAACAGCAATTAAACTTTCTCAAACAGGAAATTGAATACAAACGGGTAGCTGATCAAATCAGTGAACCTAAACTCCAATCTCAAATTATTCAATATCAAAAACATTTACAAGACGAACTTTGTTCTAATCTTCCTAATGCTTTTTGGTATAGATCTCAGCATGTGGTTCGTCTTCCTTATGAACCAGGCTTTGATGAAAGAAAAATTCCTACAAAGGCTCGCCCTATTCAAATGAATAGCGAACTTATGGAATTTTGTAAACAAGAAATTCATCAATTAAAGCAGAAAAGACTCATTAGAGATTCTAAATCTCCTTGGAGTTGTGCTGCTTTTTATGTTAATAAAGCTGCTGAACTTGAACGAGGAAGCCCTCGTCTTGTTATCAATTATAAACCTCTAAACCAGGTTCTCCAATGGATAAGATATCCAATTCCTTCTCAAAGAGATCTTATTAAGAGATTACACAATGCTTGTGTATTTTCCAAATTTGATCTTAAATCTGGATTTTGGCAAATTCAGGTTCATCCCAAAGATCGGTATAAAACCGCTTTCAATGTCCCATTTGGCCATTACGAATGGAATGTAATGCCCTTTGGTCTCAAAAATGCTCCTAGTGAATTTCAGAATATCATGAATGATATTCTATCTCAATTCTCTCAGTTCACCATTGTATATATCGATGATATATTGGTTTTCTCTGACTCTGTTCCAGCTCACTGGAAACATTTATACCAATTTGAAAATTGTATAAGAAGAAATGGATTGGTTTTATCTCCTACCAAAATCAATTTGTTTCAAACAAGTGTTAGATTTTTAGGTCACAAGATTTTCAATGGGATGATTACCCCAATTTCAAGAACAATCGAATTCGCTGATAAATTTCCAGATGAAATCCGGGATAAAACCCAATTGCAAAGATTTCTTGGATCTTTAAACTATGTTGCTGATTTTTATAAAGGCCTTAGAGTTTTGATTAAACCCTTATACTCTCGCCTTAAGAAAAATCCAAGCCCATGGACTGAAGCCCATACTTCCATAGTCCGCCAAGTCAAAAGTCAAGTCAAATATCTTCCTTGTTTAGGAATTGCTGATCCCAATGCCTTCAAAATAGTGGAAACAGATGCATCTAACCTAGGGTATGGTGGTATCCTAAAACAACGTCTTCCTGAGACTTCTACTATTCAATTGGTCCGATACCATTCTGGTATTTGGAATCCTACCCAAATGAACTATTCTACGGTTAAAAAAGAAGTTTTAGCGATCGTATTGTGCATCATGAAATTTCAAGATGATTTGATAAATCAAAAATTTTTATTAAATATTGATTGCCAATCTGCAAAAGACATTTTAACTAAAGATGTTCTCAATTTGGTTTCCAAACATATTTTCGCCAGATGGCAAGGTTTGATTTCTGCATTTGATTTTGAAATCAAATATATAAAAGGAGCAGACAACTCATTGGCAGACTTCCTCTCCCGTGAGTTTCTCCAAAGATGAGTTCTTCTTCTAACTCATCTCCCAAGCCAAAATCAAAAGCCAGTTATGCGAAGAAGCCTTCTGCTTCTCCACAACCAACCCCTCTTTCTTATGCCCTTCAATTGTCCCAGAAGTTCTCTCCTCTGGCACAAAATGAAGAATTAAGCTCATCATTTGTGAGCTTCTCAAAGCCTAGTCAGGCACCTCTCCAATACATTAATAAGTCTAACTTAGACTCCATCTGTTTGATTGAGCCTCAATTTCAGGCTCTGATCCCTGATCCTCAAAGTATCTCAAAGCATCTATTTTCTCCAGATCAACAATTTGAAGAATCTGATGCATCCAAAACCAGAGAATTCTATGAATTCATCTTAGTCGATTCTGATTCTATCAGTGTCACTCACCACTATGATGACACTAAATCAAGAATCACCTTCTCCAAATGTCAGATCTTCAAAGTTTTGACTGAAGCCGAATGGGGGCAACATCCCCGTTACCGCAAGAAGCTCTCACAGAGCTATGTTCCTCCCTCCTACAGTTATTTTGATTACAAAAATGCTTGGTCTAGAGCATTTCTTGTAAGTCCTCATCAATCGGACCATTCTTGGTTCTTTCTTTTCTGTAAAAAGTTCAATCAAAAGGTTCTTCCATTTTGGTTTCAACATCAATGGTGGAGCTCTTGTGGTCCTGTTATTGAAATCCTCCCTTCACCTGTCAGAGAAGGTTGGAATATTTTCAGAGAAAAATACCAGTCCCCAGAACCTATTGATCAACAGGTACTTTCGGTTTGGTTTTTTATCAGATTCAATCTAGCATGGATCATGTGCTGGGATTACGTTTGCTCCCCCCTTGATCTTGCTACCAAGCTTTCCAATGTCAAGCCTCAGTGGTTTTGTCGTCGCTACAAAGTTAAATGGTGGCTACGATTCGACCATTCCAAAGTCACAAAAGAAGGTGTCACAGCTTTCTTCTCAAAATCAAAGGTGTCTTCTACACCACCGTCATAGTTTCACCCTCCAGAATCTTCCTCCAATGTGAAGGCCTTAAAGCAGGAGATCCTGCAGACCATTTTGAAAAAATCATCCAAACCAACCAGGGCTCAACTCATAGAAACCCTGTCTCAAATATGCTCTGATGTAGCTGATGAAGAAGATGATCCTACAGTAGATCTCAATGAAGATGATTGTTATGGAGTCATTGATCCTAGAGATATGTAATATGGACCCACGTCCATTATTACCAAAGGCAGTATCTGCCAGCATCACAAGATAACAAAAATGCTTTCGGCTAGGGTCTTCCGACATATCCGGACAACATTATCTTCCTTTTCAAAAGCATCCCATGTGAAGCTACAGTCCCTCCAATAAGTGCAGCTACAGTCTCCATACAGTACCTGCCGACAGTCAAAAGGTGAACAGTCGAAGCATCTTCAACAGTCCACCTCCACTCACACAAGAGACAAACAATGGATAAGCAACAGCTCATCCTCCACTCAAAGAAGAGCCTTATCTCTTCACCCTCCTATTTTCTCTTCTATAAATAAACACAAGTCTTCTAGGTAAGAGGCAGACGATTTTAGAACCCCAAACCTACTATTGTAAACCCTAAGTATTCAAGCTTGTAACCTTGTTTCTTTTCTCCGTCTTGTACATCCTTTACCTGTAAGTCTCTAAGACTCCTCTGTATTTATTTTCTTATTTTCTTAATATATATAAGCATCCTTTTCTTATATCTCTTTTCTTAAAACCTTAACTCAGACCAATCTCTGATAAGATCCTCTAGTTAATCTCTAAGTGTAAAACAGGACACTGTCTTAGAGCTAGATCGATCGATTGAATAGGTCATTGTTAAGTTCTCAAAATGATTTTTATCATTGTTTTAGCCTTCTGGTGTTATATTATGCTAGTTATCTTCTTCTTCTCTCCTATGTTTCAATGGTTGTCATCTTAATTCTTCTTCTTCTCTGTCTTCTTCTATTGTAATCTGTAAGCTGTAAGCTGAAAACTGTAGGTCCTGAGAAATATTGGTATCAGAGCCATCCTTTTCTTTTTGCCCCGGGAAGGGTTGTGAGTCCGAGATCTAGTTGGTCAGCCGTTGATACCGTTGGTAAGCCAGATAGGTGTTGGTCAGCCGTTGGAACCTAGGATCTTCTGTAAGTCGCGATGGATAGCGCAATCCTTGATCTAGGTTAGGTGGTCCCATCTAGGTGTTCCAGGTGTAGGTGGTCCATAGATAGTGTTCCCCCCATCCTTCAAGCAATTTGTAAAGATGTCTATGTTTTCAAGATTTTCCAGAACTTCTAGTTCTAGGTCAAACAGTTTACCGACCAAAATGGAAGGTAGAATTTCAGAAGTTGAACAAGATTTACAAAACTGGTCTATACCGGTAATTCCCCAAAAAGATATTTATCAAATATCCCAATCCATCTTTTCTCAAAAAACTGAAGATTTAATCAGTATTGTTGAAGAGACAATACCGATCAATAAATCTCTTGATTCAAAACAACTTCTCAATCTTCAAACAATCCAATCTTTATTAAAAGATAAATACAAATATATCCATTTAGGATTAATCCATGTAGCCCTAAAACCTTTAACTACGTTAGGACTTGATACCTGTGCCTTAGTCGCTCTTCGTGACTGTAGACACAACAAATTCAGTGATTCTCTGCTTGGAATTGCAGAGTCTTCACTATCAATGGGTCCAGTTTATTTTAACTGTTACCCAAACTTCTCTGTGTCTCTTTGTGATCCACACATCCTCGAGACACTCACCCTTAATATTCAGACCTCTGGCTTCGACATGGCTGAAGGTTCTGAACCCTTTGCTCTGATCTATAAGATCACTTATAGAGTAATGAAAACTCAATTAAGGCCTCGTGCCCTTCATACAGATGAAAGAGGACACACAATTCTCTTTGAAATCAATGACCAAAAGACCAATGTAATCGTACCCAGAACGATTCAATGGGATCAGGTCACCCTCCCTGATTCATGGATCATTGAAGGAGTTTCAAACCCAAAGAAACTTCCTCCAAGTCAGATTGATCGAATTCTATCTTTTCCTGACGGATCAGTAGAACTCAGATTCAACGACTTAAGAGTCACCACTCTTGATCCTTCCAAATTCGAATCTGGACGAAGATCTGAATCTTCTTTCAGAACTGCTCCAACCAAACTTCCTTCAAGAGCTGCTACTCCTGAAGAAATTCCTCATCTTCAATTTAGAAATATTAGGACCAATCCGCCTAATTATCCTCAAATCCCTCAACCAATCTATAATCAAAATGAAGTTCCTGAAACTTCAGAAGCAAATCAATCACCCACGCAATCTGAAATGGAATTCCAGATTCCTAGGATTCAATGTTTAAAAACTCCCTTTAAACTTGATAAAAACAAAATCAAACAAGATTTCATGTCTTCAGAAAATAATGAAAGAAGAACTAAGTTCCAGTCTCAGACAACAGAGTCTGAACGAAAAGAACTTGGTAAGTCCTTTTATGAATGTTGTGAAGAATTGAAATCCAATTTACCTTTCTTAGATTGGTACTTCAATGTTCACATCCCTCAAATCCATGTGTTAAATGTAACACCAAAAATCTGGACTACTCCAGAAAAGAAAACAGTTAAATCTGTTCTACCACCCATGGTAGATCTTCAATTCAGAGTTTCAGAAAATAATTATGTTGCCTCTCCGTTTGCTCATCCAACTGAGGGTTATGTTAATTCGATTATTCAACAGAATAATTATACTAACTTATTATTATCTGAACTTGGAGAAAAATTAGTACAAGACCAACTTGTAACTAATGAATTGAAAAAGAAACAAGTTGAAGAAAAAGTAAGCAAAGAACAGGAAAAGAAAAAAAAAATTGTTTTCTTTCAAATTCCTGAACCTCTTGCTCCAAATACATTTTCTTCAAAAACAAATTTATTAAAAGAAATCGATGCTAAATTAGATGCATTAAAGTTGGATTCAAGACTCAAAATCAATACTCTGTCTAATCCTAACATGTCAGAACATGATTCGGATATTAGTGCAGATTTTGATCCAATGTCTGAACTGGATAGACTCAATTATATCCCATATCAGGCAAATCCAATTAGACATGCTAAGCAAACATCAAAACCTCCAAAATGGAAAAATCATATGCCAACTTCTAGGAATTTCTATCCTAGACCATCCTTCCCAGATATGCAATTTGAAGAAAGAAATCTTCAAACTTTTGGTTCTTTTTCCCCTAAAGAACTTTATATTTGGAATATTGATGGCATTTCTGAAGATGCTATTCTTGAACTCACTCAAGAGATGGTAATGATGGCTTCTACTCATAGAGCAGAAGGAAAAGATGATCATACCATAGCCACAGTCATCATTCAAGGATTTTCCGGTTTATTGAAAGGCTGGTGGGATAACTATCTCAACACTGCTGAAAAAACAGAAATTTTATTTGCTAGAAAAATCGGTCCAGATGGTAACCCTATCAAAATCGAGAACGACTTTGTTCCTGATTGTGTGCCTACCTTAATCCAAAGTATTCTTAGGCATTTCATTGGAAATCCGAATGAATATCAAGGTAAAGCAAAAGATTTGCTTATGTCTCATAAATGCCCTACTCTAAGTCATTTTAGATATTATAAAGATATCTTCATGAAAAGAGTAATGCTCCAGACTGATGCAGCAAATCCTTTCTGGAAAAGAAAGTTTATTTCAGGTCTTCCTGACATTTTTGCTGAAACAGTTCGTACTAAACTCCAAGAACAACATGGAGGTGATATCCAGTATGAACTACTCACTTTTGGTGATTTAATTGCATTTATCAATAAATGCGCATTACAAATTTGTAATGATTTAAAATTAAAGAAACAATTGAAGAAACAACATATTCATGGACCTAAAGAATTAGGTGACTTTTGCCAACAGTATGGGTTTGATGATTTCAGATATCCGACCCATCTAACTTCAAAACAAAAATATCGGTCTAATCCAGCCCGACAATTTAAGAAGAAAAAGCCTTACGGCCCAAAGCCTGCTAAGAACTTAGAACAGTACTATAGCAAGCCCAAAAAACATGGGACTCATAAGCCCAAGCCTTTTAAGAAAGGATCTACTTCAAAGCCTGTTTGCTTTAAGTGTGGTCAGCCCGGCCATTATGCAAAACAATGCAGAACGGCCCAAAAGGTTCAAGCCCTTGATATTCCCAAACAAATGAAACATATGTTTCTCAATTGTCTTATTGATTCAGACTCTGAATCTTCTGAGCCAGAGTTACAAATGGGTAATCTTAATTATTCATCTGACTCTTCCTCTTCCTCTGAGCAATCTTGCGATTGCATTCCGGGTGCATGTTTATGCCATCTTTCTAAACCCAAAATCAATATGTTATCTCAATCAAAACAGTCACAAATACTGTTAGATTTTGTTGATAAAATTGATGACCCGAAAACTAAGACTGGATATCTTCAGCACATTAAGAGTTCTATAACTCAACAAAAACCTCCTCCTGATGTGATTACATCCTTTTATGATCATAAAGAAATCATAAGTAGGTTTAATCAATCACGCACAAGTGCTTCCCCTGTAAGTTTAACCGACTTACAATATGAAGTAAACAATCTTAAGAAAGAGATCAATCTCTTAAAACAACACCAAACCTTGGTTAACATCCAAATCCAAACTTTGCAAGAAAATCAATATCAAGTTTATTCTGAAAAAGAAGACGAAGAAGTTCCTTCTTCACAGCAACCCTCTTCTTCTAAACAGAAAGAAACTGATTTTCTTCATAACTTAAACAAAAAACAAGTCATTCCACACAATGTGACCATTCAAAAATGGTTCGTGGCAATAGATTTGTTTATTTATGGACAAACTCTCATATCAATCATCGCCTTGATTGATTCAGGTGCTGATATGAATTGCATTCAAGAAGGTATTGTACCTTCTCAATATTTCAAAAAAACAAATCAAAGTCTGTATACAACTGATAATTCTAAGCTGCAAATAGCTTATAAATTAACTAATGCCCATATTTGCAAGGATAAAATTTGTATTAAACAACATTTTCTTCTTGTCAAAAATATGGAACAAAAAATGATATTGGGGACACCCTTTATCAATTCAATTTCACCCTTCTCTGTGTCTAAACAAGGGATTTCAACTACCTATTTAGGTACAAAGCTTGAATTTCCATTCTTGTTTAAACCAGAAGTTTATGAACTAAATCAAGTTACAAAAACAAAGTTTTTGAATCGTTTAATTAGCAAACAACAGCAATTAAATTTTCTCAAACAAGAAATTGAATACAAACGGGTAGCTGATCAAATCAGTGAACCTAAACTCCAATCTCAAATTATTCAATATCAAAAACATTTACAAGACGAACTTTGTTCTAATCTTCCTAATGCTTTTTGGTATAGATCTCAGCATGTGGTTCGTCTTCCTTATGAACCAGGCTTTGATGAAAGAAAAATTCCTACAAAGGCTCGCCCTATTCAAATGAATAGCGAACTTATGGAATTTTGTAAACAAGAAATTCATCAATTAAAGCAGAAAAGACTCATTAGAGATTCTAAATCTCCTTGGAGTTGTGCTGCTTTTTATGTTAATAAAGCTGCTGAACTTGAACGAGGAAGCCCTCGTCTTGTTATCAATTATAAACCTCTAAACCAGGTTCTCCAATGGATAAGATATCCAATTCCTTCTCAAAGAGATCTTATTAAGAGATTACACAATGCTTGTGTATTTTCCAAATTTGATCTTAAATCTGGATTTTGGCAAATTCAGGTTCATCCCAAAGATCGGTATAAAACCGCTTTCAATGTCCCATTTGGCCATTACGAATGGAATGTAATGCCCTTTGGTCTCAAAAATGCTCCTAGTGAATTTCAGAATATCATGAATGATATTCTATCTCAATTCTCTCAGTTCACCATTGTATATATCGATGATATGTTGGTGTTCTCTGACTCTGTTCCAGCTCACTGGAAACATTTATACCAATTTGAAAATTGTATAAGAAGAAATGGATTGGTTTTATCTCCTACCAAAATCAATTTGTTTCAAACAACTGTCAGATTTTTAGGTCACAAGATTTTCAATGGGATGATTACCCCAATTTCAAGAACAATCGAATTCGCTGATAAATTTCCAGATGAAATCCGGGATAAAACCCAATTGCAAAGATTTCTTGGATCTTTAAACTATGTTGCTGATTTTTATAAAGGCCTTAGAGTTTTGATTAAACCCTTATACTCTCGCCTTAAGAAAAATCCAAGCCCATGGACTGAAGCCCATACTTCCATAGTCCGCCAAGTCAAAAGTCAAGTCAAATATCTTCCTTGTTTAGGAATTGCTGATCCCAATGCCTTCAAAATAGTGGAAACAGATGCATCTAACCTAGGGTATGGTGGTATCCTAAAACAGCGTCTTCCTGAGACTTCTACTATTCAATTGGTCCGATACCATTCTGGTATTTGGAATCCTACCCAAATGAACTATTCTACGGTTAAAAAGGAAGTTTTAGCGATCGTATTGTGCATCATGAAATTTCAAGATGATTTGATAAATCAAAAATTTTTATTAAATATTGATTGCCAATCTGCAAAAGACATTTTAACTAAAGATGTTCTCAATTTGGTTTCCAAACAGATTTTCGCCAGATGGCAAGGTTTGATTTCTGCATTTGATTTTGAAATCAAATATATAAAAGGAGCAGACAACTCATTGGCAGACTTCCTCTCCCGTGAGTTTCTCCAAAGATGAGTTCTTCTTCTAACTCATCTCCCAAGCCAAAATCAAAAGCCAGTTATGCGAAGAAGCCTTCTGCTTCTCCACAACCAGCCCCTCTTTCTTATGCCCTTCAATTGTCCCAGAAGTTCTCTCCTCTGGCACAAAATGAAGAATTAAGCTCATCATTTGTGAGCCTCTCAAAGCCTAGTCAGACACCTCTCCAATACATTAATAAGTCTAACTTAGACTCCATCTGTTTGATTGAGCCTCAATTTCAGGCTCTGATACCAATATTTTCTCAGGACCTACAGTTTTCAGCTTACAGCTTACAGATTACAATAGAAGACAGAGAAGAAGAAGAATTAAGATGACAACCATTGAAACATAGGAGAGAAGAAGAAGATAACAAGCATAATATAACACCAGAAGGTTAAAACAATGATAAAAATCATTTTGAGAACTTAACAATGACCTATTCAATCGATCGATCTAGCTCTAAGACAGTGTCCTGTTTTACACTTAGAGATTAACTAGAGGATCTTATCAGAGAATGGTCTGAGTTAAGGTTTTAAGAAAAGAGATATAAGAAAAGGATGCTTATATATATTAAGAAAATAAGAAAATAAATACAGAGGAGTCTTAGAGACTTACAGGTAAAGGATGTACAAGACGATTTTAGAACCCCAAACCTACTATTGTAAACCCTAAGTATTCAAGCTTGTAACCTTGTTTCTTTGTAACCCTAGGTGAATTCAAACTTCAGTACACTCGCCGGATTAGCTATTCTAATACTATGTGCCAAATAGTCCAGTGAAAGAAGAAAAAAAAAACCACCAAAAAAATGTCCATTCTAAGTGGCCAATTCCTTAGAGCATCTATGTACACTGGTTATATAGAATTCCAAAATTGAAAATAAAATCAATCGCATACACTTGATCAGTCTCGCAGGAGGGGAGGAGACAGTCTTTCTAAAGGTCATACTAATATCTCAAAGCCACCCAGTTGCTGTGCAGTCCTGCTTGCCTATGAACTGTTTTCATCTTGATAGATGGTCCTCGATCTTTTCATCTATTGTACAAGACACTGAATATTATCCATTATATCTTTCTTTCCATGCTCATTTTCATTACTAGTCTTTGATCTCTAATCATCAGTTTTCCTAATTTTCTTGCCGCAATTCACAAAAGGGATGTCTCAAGAGCATCGAAGTAGACTAGTGCAACTTGTGATCCTTCACTAAACACTTGTTCAAGAAATCTTCTGCCTCTCTTGACAATTTCCCTTTTAAGTTATTACCACTAATCAATGCAATAGAGACAATGAGAAATCCTCAGTATCATCGGTATTCAGGTTGACTTGTCCACTTGTCAATATCTCAAACACAATACACCCAAAAGCGCGGACCCAGGATTTTAGTCAGGGGGCAAAATGGCAAATAATTATTAGTTGATAATAGTAGTTATCAAGAATGGAGCCAAAAAAAAAAAATTCTACGCAAGCTAGTAACTAATAAAAAATACAAATCTGAGAGAGGCTGAGGTTCATACTCATCATTACAAACAATAGTTTCCTCCTGCACAATATTGTACAATGGGATTACTGCAGGCTAGACTTCCTTCTTCCAGTGGCAGCGATTAATGCTTTTAGCAATCCCGGGAATCTTGGCAACAACAAAACAACTCGAAGAAGAATCAAAGGATTCTACTAGCATAACATGTTGGGGCTGTAGGTCACAATGAACATAATTATGCTGGCCAATATATTCAAGACCCCTAAGTGTAGATTGCATCGCCAACCTCTAACTCAGGTAACTCATTTCCACCACAAGTGTTATTAATCCTATCAGCTAATGTTTCCCGCTGTATACTCTAAAACAAATTATACATCTTTACCATTTTCGAAGCTATAATTTTCTCCATAACACTGGATAATCTGAGAAGAGCCTTGAAAGCAAGTATACTTTCTCTTTTTGAAGAGATTGGGATGTCGCAATGAAGCTTGATTTCAATGCTATTACAGGTTGGAGTGTGTCACGACTGTGACAAGAGCTTAATGAAAGAATGGAAGAACAACAAGAAATTTGATTGAAAAATGGATGATCTACAAGTAGGTAGGGTTCTTCTCCAACAAGGGAGCCCCTCTTTACCTCCCTTTTAAACAGCAACAGAAATTCATATGAAGCAATGGTGTGACTACACATGTCACTCAATGTGCTCTATTAACTAACTACTAACTAAATTACATTTCAGTCCCTTTTATTTAAATTTGAATTTGGCGCGTTATGGCGCCAATTATGTTTCTTCCTCTTACTTCCTTCTTGATATAAGGTCGTGACATTACCCTCTACTCCAGTGAATCCTTGTCCTCAAAGATTAAAATTTGGAAACAATGAGTTGATGTGTGTCCAGTCCTCCCAAGTAGCCTTTGTTAGTGTTGAATTAGACTAATGAATGAGCACTTGAGTGGAACCATGTGCTTGGCCAAGATGGTCCTTGGCTCCGCTTGCATTTTTCCATGAGTATCTACTAATGGCAGTTGGGGAGAAGAAATCACAGTTGAACCCAGCTTCTTCTTCAATTGAGATACATGAAACATAGAGTGTATTTTGGATTGGGGAGGTAAGTGAAGTCTATAAGCTACTAACCACACTCTTTCAAATGACCTAAAATGGGCCATAGAAACGAGCTGTCAATTTCAGGTTCTTGCGCACATTGACTGAAGTCTGTTTGTTGGGTTGTAATTTCAAGTATACCCAATCCCCCACATTAAAAGTTCTCTTTGATTTGTTCATGTCAGCACATAATTTCATTATTTCCTGAGCTTTATGAAGCTTCTCATGATTAGTTGAAACATATGATCTCTGTCAGTCACATATTGGTGGACATTTGGTATTGCTAATGAAAATATTGGAGACAATGCTAGTTGATGTAGTTGAATCTTGTTCTCCTTGACCTTGACCTGCACAGGGGACACACATGAGCCAAAGATCACCATTGTGGGGGCCGATGACACTCCGATGCTAAATTCAGACAAGTCTTGATAAATGCTTAAAACTGTAAATTGGATTTTGTAGCGTACCTTTGTTCATCAACCCTGTGTCTTATTTATAATGCGAGTCCTTATTCATCTAGGCCTTTGGTGGCGTAGTTTAGGAAAAGAGATCTTGCTGGAGATCCTTTCCATGTTGGGAGTCGTCCATGTAGGAGAGTTTCCCTACACGACTTGTGCTCCTAAATCTGCGGGAGAGATTTCCCATTTTGGAGTGTTGTCCATGCAAGGAAGTTTTCATGCACGATTTATACTCCGGTATTTGTTTTCTAGTCGGACCCAATGTACTGTTGGCCTACCCGTCTTAGGTCGATCCCCTAGATACTTGCCAGATTATGTCTTAAGGGTAATGGGCTTGACTTTGTGACGTGTAGGCTTAATAGGGCATTGCAATTTGGATTCAACATTTTGGATTCTACCAAAATGGGCTTAATGTTGTTTGGGCCTTGCCAAATTGGGTAGGCAATCAGGTCTACTTAGATCTGCTGACGAGATTATCATGACACGTGTACTACGTGGATTAAATGACGATTGGTGTATCATCACTAGTAATGAGGGAGAGTAACCATAAAGTATTAAGAAGGGAGTGTTTGCAAACTGGAATGGAAGGTGGTATTAAACCAATGTTTTGCAAGATACAACCACTTGGACCACTGAGTAGGTGTATCTCATGTCATGCAGAGTAGGTAGTTCAAACAGCTATTGATACATTCAACTTGTCCACCTGAATGTGGATGATAAGTTGTGCTTAAGGGCAATGTAGTCACTACAACAAATTCGTTTTAAGCAGCGCTTCCAAAAGCGCAGGTATAGATATATGTGTCGGTTTAGTTCATTGCCGACATTTTAGAAAGCGCCGAAAATAGTATGTGCCGCCAAAGGATTAACGACGCTTTATACGAAGCACCGGTAAAAAAGTTACATTGATGACGCTTTGTAAACCGCCGTAATAGCTTATATAAGCACCGATAAACAAATGCATATGTCAATTTTATTTTGGATACAAACGTCGTATTACATAACTTTGTAATGGCGCTTTGAAGTGCCGGCAAAGATATATATATATATATATATATATATATATATATATTTTTTTTTTTTTTTTTGCGAACTTATTTACGATGTTTCGAAAGCGCTGGGTATGTTAACAAACCTGCATAAACAAAAATCAATTTCAAGCAGCTCAACCTGCATCAATAAAAATGTTGATTCCAACTAAAATAAATACATTTTAAATTTAAAACTTATTGCCAATGCGAATCTGCCATGAACCCATCTTCGACTCATTGCCAACCCTATCAACAACATAAATTTCACAGTAAATATAATAAATAAAATAGCAACAAAAAGAACATAATATTTTAATATATTTATAGGTAAAACAGTATGTTCAACCATGGAAAGCTTGTAAGAAGAACATATACCACGTTCTCCTGTAACAACATGACTAATCCAAAAAAGTTAGAAACAAAATAGGATCCTATGTCTTAACCACCATGTAAGAAAAACCAACATAAGTGAGCCATGCATCCATATACATATACATCCAAGTACAACATATCGTCAGCCACTTCAAACCTGTAGACAACAAGTAATAAATTAACAATTATACTGGTGGAGTTGAACCAAAACTCAGTTGAAGCTTTGCAGCTCTCTAGCTAATTAACCATGGAGATTTCAATAGCAAAACTCAAAATTATTGTAAGAAAAAACAACAAATAGGGATCAAATATGAAAACAACTATTATCACCAATGGCATACAACACATCCTAGTTATTATCACTTTAAAATATTCACCGCTAATGTATCTCAGATCCACCATTGTTTTGATCAGTCAGTCTCCTCAATGTTTGCATCATCATAGCCATATCATCCTTCATTTTATCATTTCATCACTAGCCACTTTCTTGTAGTCTGACAACTCTTTTTTTGCTTCCGCAACCTCTTTCCTTGAAATCTCAATCTCTCGCATTGGTTCTTCTACAGCTAGATATCCAAAACGACTACTCGTGTCGTTTTCAGATATTGGCGTGACCCTATGTCCTCTACAACGTACACGTCCAGGTCTGTTTGGCCCGAATACTTGAGCGAAAATGTGGTCGTCTAAGGAGTGCATTCCCTCCTCTCGTTCCACGGTAAGATTTCATATATCTTCCTACATTTAGAGGCACATTTAGTTAGTGAATATGGAATATAAATGGTAATGGATACCAACAATTTTAAATTGGAAATAAAAAAATTTGATTGCCTTTCTTTGAGTGAATACATCTGAATATGATCCATCTTCGCCTATATACACAAGCTCAAACATCCTAATACGATAGGGGCGAACTCCTGTCCTTTTCATCTGGCAACAATAGAAAACGTACACAAATGAGTAACTATATTTCTACTAAATTGATATTCAAACCCTAAAACTCAAACATTGTATACTTAACCTTTTCATCCTCAATTACGACGAAGGATTTTCTGCCTGCACGATGAAGCATTTGTTGTATGTCACGCCTGTCTTTATTCTTATCACACAATTCCTGAATTTATTAAAAGTGGATTTGGAAAACCATGTCAAGAATGAAGTATGCATAATGTAAAAATTGTTGATGATTTATAATGGCTAACCTTGTCTTGTATATACTGACATTTAAATCACAATGGACGAATGTAATTATCCACAAACTATCACATTGATAGTAGATCTTAATTTTTATTGTTTAAAATTTTTAACCAAAAATGAAAATAGAACTTTATTTCCTGCAAATGATGATTATATACTCTGGTTAAAAAGAGGGAAACAAGAGTCCAACTTTGTTCAGCTCTGTGTACTATGTGTTTCTAAATTTGGAAACATAAGCACACTCAATTGGAACTAAACTTGCAAATGAATATGGAACATAATCAATTGGCTCATAGTTTTCACTTAATACAAAGACGTCTTGTTGACATATGCACACTCAATTCTAGAACCAACATATTAAGACCAACATGTGCAACACACGCGTTTAAAACTATCAAATCCCAAGACAATGATGTGTGGGACTACATTTTCTTCCTTTGGTTAGTTTGTGTAAAAGATTATCTTCTTTCGTCTGATTCTTTTGGAAATTCTAGATGAGTGAACAAGACAGGAATAAATTGGCAAGCTACAATAAGTTAGTTTTTATTAGTGTTTTCTCCATTCACGGTACTCATGTTATATATTAATGGGCTAATAGCGGTATCCTAAACTAAACAAATCAAATAACATGAAGGAGAGGGATGGCAGTAACGTTACCATGTAGCACGCTCATTTGCCAAAATAATTGGTGGTATCGAGATTTCGAAGGCAAAGCTACCGATATCATGGCCCTCTTGCTTGATTATCTTAGCAGCTGAGGCTGTGGAGTCACTAACATAACCTTTTCTCACCAGACATTCTTTCTCTTGTCTATATGAGAATTCCAATATACCTAAACAAATGCTGCAAAATACAGGCTCAACATCTGGCTCCTGAAGAACAAGGCAGTTATTTGAATATTCGCTCGGTTGTGATCCATTTTTCACCTCCGAACCATCAGAATTATTTGGCTCTTCAAGAAGCGAACATAACATAGATGGTGATAACTTTGAGCAAGAATAGACTTTTCCATAGACTCCAAATAACCGAAGTATGCATCGAACACGTACCTATGTCATACAGAACCACCACAGATACTAGTAAGTCATTATGCAGACATGATTGTTAGTAGGGAATTCAATTTATCAGTTAAGAAAATTAAATTGGAGAAGAAAAAAAAACTCATCTAAACAAGCTGATAAATCCCAAGTTCATGAATCTCTTCCTTGCAATTATAACAAAATATTAGTGACACCACATTAGAATAAAGTTGTGAACTTTGGCCACAAATCTTCCAAAGACACCAGTGCAAACTTCCTAAATTCTAAATTCAGAGACTTCCACCAAACTGACTTGACAATATTGGTGAAGTAGAACATGCCAACAAGCCAAGACTTGATGAATCTCTTTGTTCAAAATGACCAAATACTCGTTTCAGATACTTTTAGCAAACATACTTGACAATTACCAAATGTAACTTCTCAATTCAGGGGGGGTGTATTGTATATGGATTCTTATGGAATTGATAAATAATTTGAAAAATCCACGGACTTTTTAAATTGTCCACAGACTCTTTAAATTGTTCACAGACTTCTGCTGATTTCTTAAATTCATAGACTTTTGCTACAGACTTTCTAGAGATTTATGAAAATCCACGGACTTTGTATGAACGAGTTTTACAGATTTCTAATTATTTGCAAGATAAAAAAGAAGTTGGTAATGACATATCCTCTAACAAACCAAATATATTAGACATTAGAGAACAAGACATGTATCTGACAAAAAAAAAAAAGATAACCAGGCAGGTAATGACATGAAATCGCAATCCAACATTCAACAAAATCAAATCATTCAACACAACCAAATTAACACACAATATTTAGCCTTATGCATATAAAAAAATATCAAACTACATGACTTAAAATCCAAATGGCCTATAGCTAATTTATGCATCCCTTTGTGCCCAAGTGATCCAGTCAAGTCTTTGGTCTGGACTCATCTTCAAGAAGGTGTCTTGCTTTGTTTTAGTGTTAAGAAAACTAAGCGCAAAAAACTGAGCACCATTATTCAATCATGGGGTCTCTTGAATAGCAATCCAACATTCGTTGTTCGTTGATTCTCTTTTCTCCATTATGCCACAAATTGTTTTAAAACTGGTGACAATTTCACCAAATCCAAATTGAATACACTTGCTGCTTGATCTTCCGCTGTGTAATACTTAAATGTAAACAATACCGGAATATTCAATGCAAACTAACAAGCATGAGACCAAAGCACTAGTGAACAATATCTATTTATGTGATGAAGGAGAAGATAATCGAGTCAAGATCTTTATTCACCTAAGGCACACTTTCGCTATGCTCTATTTTGAAAATAAAAGGTAGCTTGCAAATAAAAATTTTGCAGCTACCAGCTAAGCCAAAAAAAAATCACAATCCTTACTGGTTACAAACCAAGTGTTCCCAATCAAACATACCCAAGTGAAACTGAACCCCCTTAAGAAACCCTCAGCTGGCACAGCAACGAATAAACTCAACATAAAAAAAAGAGAAATAAGAATTGTAGTATGAAATTATCTTCAAGCTCAAAATTCATCCATTAAAATGATACGAAAACATTTCTACAGTTTGTTCTTTTGTCTCTTAAAACTAAAAATACACTCATTAATTCCAAGCTCCATGTCATTTGCAAGAAAGGAAAGGCCCTGCAATTGTAATTTTATTTACACTATTCTAGTGTCTAGAACAGTGGAGACTCCCTAATCTCTTAAAAAGCTAATGGCTCTCTTCTCAATACTAGTATTGTCCCAAGTAAAATGATTTTTTTCTATGCCTCTAAAACATACAGTTGTCTTCTACAAGAATATGAAGTGGATAAGGTATGAATAGAATGCCACAAAAGCTCCAAGCACACAAAGTGTAAGGGTGGGAAACTGTTGGTCGTAGGAAACATACAATTGTGACACCGATGTTGGCCATGGTTTCAAGTGGGTACAGGCCACTGACAGTTTTGTGCAAAATCTCTATACCCACTAAACAACTATTCCCCTCAACTCCCTTTTATTATAGTTGCATCAACACTAAAATTTCGATATGGCAATAACAAGCCTATCCACATCAATTTTGTGGCGGCTGACACCTTATGTGCTTTCAATAGTAGAGATACTCCTTTTTAGAATTCTACATTTATCGCGGCTCTCATATTAAAGATCTTAATGTCAAGAGGTTTCGATCCAATAAGTCGCATTGAAATCTCAAGTATGGAAATACAACCAAAGATGAGATAAGAAATAACAATGCCCGACACAATCAGAATAGTTGTTTGATCAAGCAGCAGTATGATCAGCTTATGAATTTGAGGTAAGAAATTCTACAAATAGCTGGTGGGCCTTATTGCTTTGATGGATTTTGTTTATTGTAAATGAAAGAGAACATCTGCAGATTGAAAATGGGTTATGGGTTGATTCATCTTCGTCTCCCTTGACTCTCCTGAATCTCTTGTACAGCAACACAAAGAGAAAGCACATAGACAAGAGGGAACAGGAAAGGAACACAAGGGATAACATGGGTTCAACGATAGATGATGGAGATTGTAAGAAAGCCATGAAAATCGTTCATTTACAGAGAAGAAGAAGAAGATGTGATAAAAGAGAGAGCTTTTGGTGGAGTGTTGTGTATTTTGTATAAGAGGATGAGAACCAACCTCTTCGCGGCTGGCACAGGGAAGAACTTTGGGAGACTTTTTTTCACGTTGAAATCTTTGATATGGAGGCTGGCAAACTATTGAACTTTGTTATTTATACCTAACACTACAAAGTCCATGAGAATCCATGATTTTCCAAATCCATAAATATGAATGATATTTTGAATACCCTAAAACTTTTGTGGACTTTCTGAAATCCATATTGAATACCCCTAGACTTTGTGGATTTCAGAAAGACTTTTTAAAATCCTGATTGAATACCCCTAGACTTTTGTGGACTTTTTAAAATCCAAATTGAATACACTTGGATTTTCAGAATCCATGGAATTTATTAAATTGCCCACAAAATCCAGATACAATACACCCCCCGTAATATCAAAATTTGTTGTGATCATTTCAAAATTTCAGCCAAATTAAAATTTTCTTGTTTTAGCAAAACCAACCCTATTCAGGGTTAGTTGTAATCTGAATGCAATGTGAAGCAATTTCTTGAAAATAAATATTAGATTGATGATAAATGAAACATTTTCTTGGTGATATTGAAACCCTAAGTGTTTTTTTCTCTATAATTCTAGTGAACAAAGAATCAAAGATTTTGAAAGAGAGAGACTTGAGAGTGGAGAGAACAAACCCTAATCGATAGCAAGTCTTTCACTACGTGTGGTGGACAAAGCAGAAAGTGAACAACATCGCTAATAACGTGTGCCCCATCGTCAGCGATGGTGGCCGTAACCTGCGCTTCGTTGATCTTGGTTTCAGTGATAACCTGCGTCGTGGCAGGGATGACGGCTGTTGTAGGTTTCATGTCTTCTTCGTCTCTATTGTTCATCATCTCTCATAAAGACTCTTTTAAAGAAAGGGGAATCTCAGAAAACAAAGGAGTGAAGTGAGCGAGACACGTGCCCTAAATTAGACATTCACGTATTACCACTTCCCAAAATTTTAAAGCATCCACACTAATGTAGAACAAAGAAGAAGAAACACATAACAACAAGACTATCAAGATAACAAAGAAGAAGAAAGAACAAAACAACATAGTATTATGGAGAGAGGACTGACCTTGATTGATTGTGCAACCTAGACCGTCGAACATGAGAATACCCAAATTGCTTGGAGCCGCTTCAATGGCGATTTCGACTTCGAGTGGAGAAGTCAAATTGCAAATCGGATGGAGGTAGAGAAGAGAAGACAAGGGTTAGGATTTGAGGAGGAGCAACATCGTTTGAAGCAAACCCTAACTTTTCAGTTTTGCAAATCGGGAGAGAATAAGATATGAAAGCAATAGATGAGGAAGGGAGGGAAGTACTGGTGGGTTAAGTTATTTACCTCTTTTACGACATTTTTATAAAACTTGTCTTTATATCCATTCGCGGGAAGTGTTTGCGGGCTTATTTTTTGCTCTTTAGTGGCGCTTCCTAACAGAAACACCGTTATTATGTATGGTTTTAACTACATTCTTCTATAGTGTCGTTATGTTGTTTAATTAAGCGGCATTTTGGTTGTAAGCACTGGTAATGTTATGAAGCGGCGGTGCTTTTGTTAAAACGACACGCCACCTTGAAAGTGTCATTTTAGAATGCGTTTTTTGTAGTGTGTACTAGGGCTGTGAAGAGGTCCTGCCAAAAGGAACTGATGAAGATTTTATCCCTGTCAGATACAATAGAAGAATGCAACCCATGTAGCTTATAAAATTGTTGTATGAAAACCTCAGCTCTTTGGTTGTAGTGAAGGGGTTTGTTAATGCCATAAAGTGGCTATATTTGGTAAGCTTGTCCACAACTACCATGATTATGTTTTTCCTTGTGATGGAGAAAGTCCCTCAATGAAATCCATTGAGATGTGTTGTCATGCATGTTCAGGTACTAGTAAGAGTTGTAGGAAACCCAATATGCAGACTGATTATTCTTGTTTCTCTGGCAGATATAACAAAGGGTGATGTATTGGGTAAGTTGAGCCTTCATACTAGGCCAGTAGAAATATTGTTGAAGCATGGAGTAGGTTGCATTAATCCCTGAGTGACCTCCTATTGCTGATTCATGTAGTGTTATGTTTGAACTGTAAGTGAACCGTTGGAAGCAATGTAGATACCATTCTTATGTTTGAGTACACCCTTGGAGAATGAATAATTAGGCACAACATGTGGATCTACTGTAAGTTGTTGAATAAGTGTCTTAGCAATAGAAGCAATCTCATAACTAGAGGTTACTTCCTGTAACCATTGAGGTGATACATTAATTAGTAATAGCACAGCTTTCTACACCTAGATAAGGCATCTGGTGCATTGTTTTCTACACCCTTCTTGTAGTGTATCTCATAATCAAAGCTTAGTAGCTTGTACAACCATCTTTGTTATAGCATGGTGGCTACCTTTTGAGTTAGGAAGTGTTGAATACTCTGATGATCCGTATAGATATGGAACTTGGTACCCAACAAATAAGACTTTTATTTGTTTACTGCTAACACAATGGCTAACAACTCTTTTTCATAGGTAGATAGTGTCAAATTCTTGGGACCTAGTGCCTTACTGAAATAGGCAATTGGTATGCCACCCTGAGATAAAATAGCTCCTACTCCTTTGGTGCAAGCATCAATTTCCAATACAAATGGGGAATTGAAATCAGGTAAGCGAGGACAAATGCCTCACACATAGCTTGTCAAGGGTTTGAAAGGCTTGTGTGGCTTGTGAGTCCATTTAAATGAATTTTTCTTGAGTAAGCCAGTCAAAGGTTGTGCAAGTTGACCATAATGTTGAGTAAATTTCCTATAGTAACCAGTGAGTTTTAAGAAGCCCCTCAATTGTTTAAGGTTGGAAGGAATAGGTCACTTGACCATGGCTTCAATTTTTGGTGGGTCTGATGACATGTCCAAGGTATTCATGACTTGGCTGAGCAAATGAGCATTTTGAGAGTTTTGGAAAATGATTGGTGGTGTCTCAGGGTGGAGAAGTAGTATGCAAATGAGACAAATGGTGTTCTAAATAAGAGGTATATTCCAAGATGCCATCAAAAAACACAATCTCAAATTTCCTAACATAAGATTGGAATATTTCGTTCAATAAGGCTTGAAAGGTAGCAAGAGCATTGGTGAGTTCAAAGGGCATAACTTTGAATTCAAAGTGGCCATGGTGTGTTTTAAAGACAGTCTTCTGGATATTAGGGAATGTTCTAGAATTTGATGATAGTATGACCTAAGGTTCAACTTGGAGAAGATTGTGGCTCCATGTAGCTCATCAAGGAGTTCATTTATAAGGGGCATTGAAAATTTATCTTTGACTATAATGTCATTGCAAATGACTACACAAAAACCTCCAAGACTCGTCATTTTTTTACTAGAAGGATTGGGGAAGCAAATGGAATATGAGACTGTTGTATAAGCCTAGCCTAACATTTCCTGGACAAGTTTTGCCACCACGGTTTTTTCCACATAGGGTATCTTGTAGGGTTTTGGGAAAGTGGTGTTGTTCCAAGCTTGAGAGGAATTTTGTGATTTAGGGGTCTTGGAGAATAACTCTTTTTCCCATAATAATCAGTGTCAACTGTAGTTTTTGAAAATTTTATGATAATATCTTCAAATGTCTTGAGCCAATCACCCCCTAACACCATGTCATAACCCCCCAATGGTAATACCCTTATCTTCCCTTCAAAATGTAAATTATGCATAGTCCATTGTAGCTTCTCACATATTGCATTGTTGAATAGTTGTTGCCCATTTGCCACTTTGATTATCATATGTGGTGTTAAAGTGGTAAGTTAGTTGGTATCCTTGATGACCCTAGGATCAACAAAAGAGTGATTGCTCCATATGTCCACTAGTATAAATATAGGTTTTTTCTTCACCATTCCCCTTAACAAAATTGTATTAACTGAACTGCTGCCATGAATGGAATGTAGAGATACTTCCATGTCTGTTTGAATTTCCTGGGCTAGGTCCTCAGTCTCCATTTCACCTTTATCCTCTTCTTGAAGTATATCGTCTTCATGCACTAGCATATACAACTATTGTTGTTTACAGACATGTCCAGGCTTATATTGCTCTTCACAGTTGTAACAAAATCATTTTTCCCTCCTGATTTTCATTTGAGTATGGATTAATCTCTTGATTGGTGGTGTAGGAAAAGCAATTTGATAGTTGGATAGGAGGTGGAAGAAGGGTAGGTAGATCTGTTGGAGTTGGTGGATTGTTGAGGGTTAACACTATTTGTATGTTGAGACATGGAAGGGAAGCTAGACTTGGTATGAGAAAATGGTGTAGAGAGTAACCTATACTGTTAGGTGTATATGAAGAAGGAGAATTGACCTTGGTGTTGGCTTGTTTTTTAATGGATGAAGCCTCGTGCATCCTAGAAAGAGAGAAAGCCTGATTGACATTAGATTGTTTGAAAAGTTGAACCAAGGCTTTAATTTCAGGCTTTAATCAACTAAAGAAAACTCAAAACAAAATAAGTTTCATCTAAATGACTATTGGGGGTGAGCATAAGAGACTTCAACTCTTCAAATTTATCATAATGTTCGGTGATAGTGGAGTCTTGGATCAGTTTGTTGAATGAATCAACATAATTGTCTAGTATAGAGTCTTCAAAACGTTGACATAGATCATGAACAAATTGGGACCAGGGTAGACTATACTTTCCCTACTTGGTAATCAAGGAACAACAAATCAGCTTTTCCATTCAAATGGATCGAAGTTATTGCCACTCTGTTCTCTTATAAGACATTATAAAATGAAAAATAACGTTCACTTTTCTTCATACAAAACCTAGGGTTTGTCCGCATCAAATTTGGGAAAATTAAGTTTAAGGAATCGGGGATTCATACCAGAGGACTGCCTAGGAATTTGGGAGTGAGATCTCACTACTTGATCTAAAGTTGCAACTCTTTGGATGGTCGGAGAATTGTTTGATTTTGCAGATCCAGCAACCTTCTTAGGGTTCTGCAATAGTTGAACCAATTGCTCAAAACGGGCATCAATGCGCTGCTCTTGAGTTTCATTGGCTTGAGCCAACCTTTTTAGCTCAGTTTTCATCAGCTCTATCTGCCCGTTAGTCTCGATTTGGTTCCTTTTCGATTCCTTGATGAATACCTTTATCTCATTCACTCGGGTCTCCATTGTTATTCAAGTGAATGAAATTCAACTTGGCTCTGATACCAAATGTCACGACTATGACCAGAGCTTAATCAAATAATGGAAGAACAACAAGAAATTTGATTTAAAAAAGGTTTGAACTACAAGTAGGTAGGGTTCTTCTCCAGCATGGGAGCCTCTCTTACAACTTCTAAGATGCCTTTCACATCTCCTTACCTCCCTTTTAATACAGCAACATAAATTCATATGAGGCAATGGTGTGACTACACGTGCTCTATTAACTAACTACTAACAAAATTACATTTCAATCCCTTTTTATTCAAATTTGAATTTGGCGCCAATTCTATTTCTTCCTCTTACTTCCTTCTTGTTTTTTTTTTTTTTTTTTTGAAAGGCGAGCTGGGTTTTCAAGGATCCCATAACCTATGCCGTAGGTGGGACTCGAACCTAGGCGTGGAGGACAAACTCACACAGCCCTAACCACTAGACCATAACACTATTGGCTCTTACTTCCTTCTTGATATAAGGTCGTGACACAGTGAAAGATTGCTCAAACAAGATGGGTGGTTGGTTGGGGTTGTGGTGGTTATTGCCTTGTAGAAGGTGACAACAAAAGTCCCTTGTTGGTCGATGACATCAACCTTCTTCCATCTCATTGCTCCATTCTTCTGTCAATCTTTTATTCTTTGTGATCAAAGGGCATTATATTTTTCTTTGTGATATTGGTTCTAAATTTATAAACAGGCAAGTTGCGCCTTCTTTATTACTTTCTAAAGAAGTTTTCTATTTTCTTTCTATTACCTACTGAAATTGTTGTTCTCAACGACTAAACAAAATTGCTCTTAGCTAAATTGTTAGGGTTCGACCCTTTGAGAAAATTCATTAAAGTGTCCCTGTAAGATCGAATAATGTACCAATCATTACCTTCTATTTGGATACATTTTACTTCTTCAAAGGCACCCAAGAATGGGTTTGCTCTTCTGCATTGCTCATCTAGAAGCAACTTTTCGCCATTTATGCCTACTTCTCAAAGGAAGCGGCTATTTGACACCACAGATTCCTCTCATCCACACCACTCATCCATTTTTTTTACATGTTAACCTACACCACCCATTTAAACCACTATTCATCTTCTTCCTCTCTCACCCTCTTTTCTCAAGAACAACAACAACAGCAGCAACAACAACAACATGGAAGGGTTAGCGAGGACAGGGGCAATCCATTGCAAGGGACGGTGAGAGACGATGGAGCCACACCATCGCCCCTTCACCATCTTCTTATTCTTCTCCTTATCTTCTCCCAATTTTCTCACTATCTCTTCTTCTCCCACTCTCTCTCAGTTCCCCTCTTTTTTTTCCCACTATTTCTTTTTCACGCACAAGTCGCCGACCCTCTTCTTCTTCTTGTCGCCGAGGGGAAGGAGAAGGACAACGGGAAAAGGAATAGGGGCGAAGGCAGAATTGAGATTGAGATTGTGCACAGGCTGCAACTCTTCTTCTTCGACTTCGATTTCAATTTTGATTTGAGGAAATGAAGAGGATGTGCAAGGGGTACCTCCGGATGGGGAGGGATGAGAAAAGTAAAGATAATAAGATAAGAAGATGCAGAGAAGAAGAATATGATCAGAGAAGAAGATGTTGGAAGAAGGGTAGTAGTGAGAAGAGATAAATAGTAGCTTAAATGTGTGGTGCGGAAGAGAATTGTGGTGTGGAATAAAAAGTGAATGAGTAGGAAAGAAAAAATTAGATGGGTGGTGTGGGTGAAAATAATTTGTGGTGCCAAATAGTCGCCACCTTTCTAAAAAAGCATGTAAATATTTAACATATAGTAGTCCGATTTTGATTTAGAAAATAATTTATACATAGCCAACCAATTACACAAGGTAATATCTATATTACAAATTTTGAATATGGGATTCAATGACTCAAATAGGACCCCTTTTTTTTATGCAACAATCTTGCACATGATCGATAATCTCTTCGAGCTGAAATATTGATAATTCGTGCAGAATAACATCGAGAATAATGTGTTAAAATCAATGACTAGCTAAAACGTTACAATAAAATTATATGTAAGGAAAAATAATTCCCAAAATTTTGTCATTTGGGATCCTACAAGTATACAAAAGACCATATATTGCCTATTTGGTTTTATGAAATCATTATTTTTATCCCCATCTGCAAAAAGTAAAAAATAATAATCCTAGAACACAACAAAATATAAGCTCTAACCTAATCACAGTTTTGAAAAAAAATCCTAATGCGACGGAATATTAGTTCTAACCTAATTGCAATTTTGAAAACAAGTCCTAATTATCCCTAGCTTGAAGTACTATTTTATTCAAATTATTTTTTTAATTTGAATAAAATACTAGTTCCACACTTCTTATTGCTTAACAATTTATATTACTTGAACTTGGGAGGTTAATTTAATTAATTAAGTAAATACACAGAGTAGATTCAGTAGGAGAGTAGAAAACCACAAACCCAAGGCCTGCTAGGACAATTCAACACATATGTTGCAAGCAAATTAGACCTAGGGAATTTATAATGTGGGTAGTCAAGGCAATCAACTCAATTCCATTGCCATGTCGATTTCATCCAACATGCACCATCCCCCTGGCCATTGGAAGCAGACCTAAGTCATTTCAAAATGTGAATGACCATTACAGAAAAATCATGGAATAATGGATTTGAAAGTTTTGGACATGTCGACAAACATTCCAGAGCAAGAAGAACTGCCTAACTCCACAAACCCCCACCCCACCCCCCTCCCCCTCCTCTCTCACTGTATAAGTTTCAGATTCCAGATTTCCCTGATGGTAGTTGCATTAGAAGGCCTACCTATGTTTTTATTCCTCACCTGCACAAGTGTAAATTGAACAACAAAACCATATAATCATTGAAGTGCTTTAAAACGAGTCAGTTAACAAAACCATGAACTGACAAACTTTTGTGTTTGTTGACAGCTTGGAGTTCAAGCTGCTGCACACATGTTACAAGGAAGTAAATGCAAACAAGGAAGAAGTGCATAAAAAAAATTAAAAATAATAACAATGAAGTTAACCACCTAAAAAATAGGGTTATGATTTGCCAAACTACAGTTTTCTTCTAGTATATCTCTGATTACAACATAGATGAGTGAGTTAAACCCAAACAAAGAAAAGAAAAGAAAAAAATGAAGTTTAACACCTAAATATCAGTATTGATTTGTGGAACTACAGTCTTATTATAATTTTTCTTTTCTATTACAACAGAGGATTTCTGCTAAATTGGCTATAGCAAGCTGTAGGGACAGAGCTACAGAAACAATGAAAACAAATTAGGGAGAGAACATTAGCCCGACAATTATTAATGGAAGACAGATGCTCATACTGCAGATATGAAAAAGCAATAGGAAAGGGTTTTAAGGATTACTCTTCAGTCTCAGAGGATGAAGGCTGCACTAGTTGAAGAGTGGTGGAATGTGAGAATTTGGATGGGAGAATCATCAGTGGTTGATCTGTACTCTGGTTTAGACAAGCTATGCCCAAGGCATACCCTAAAGCTCGTGAAACAGCAACAGCATTGCCAATCTGACGATATCTGAAAATAAAAATGCACTCTTAATTTAAAAAAAAAAAAAAACATTTAAAGACCCAAGTAACAAAGAAACTGGCACGTGTTAATGATCAACATGAATATTATGTAAGAATAAATTGATTAAAAATGAAAAGAATGCATCCTGCTGTATAAAACAATTGTTGTCTTTAACAAATTAGTTCATGGTGGGCGTACTACACCGATCCTCTCTTTAGCATCCACAGCTTGAGAGGATTCTTAGGATAAGGTTAGTAGTAGAACAGTCAGGGAATCAATGTATCTGACATGGATAGGCCCCGAAAATAGACTTTCTACATCTACAGAAAATGTGAATCTCTTTGATTAGCAAGCATGAAGAAGCAAGAAAGGTCTAGACCAAATTATATCCAGAATTTTCTTAGATCATATGGCTTAAGATTGGAAACCAGTTTTTCTTAATTATAACTTGGCAAAATGAACTAGACAAAAGAGCTACAACCAGATGTATTCCGCCATGACCCAGGAAATCTAGGTAGAACATTGAAAGCACAGCTGACATGTCAGACAATTGGACAAGTAGTCTTCACAAGGTGGGTTATTCCAACTAGAATTGCTTACCCTTCTTTCACACTAGGACCTTACAGCAAATGGTTGGTTTCCCATCACGACGGATGTTTCCAAGACGAAATACCAGGTGGGTTTTACACTTTGGAGGAGTCAGAAAGAAATTTTAGAGGGAATGTAGTAGGCATGATTTCTACAGGAGTGGTGAGTTGAGTTGAACCATTGTGCACTGCAGCATGAGCTGTGTAATTAAATCACTAATACTCCCTTCCCACTAATACAGATTACACATTAACCGCTGAAACCCAATAGGTCCCATCTGTGACTTTAGTCATGCAAGTTGTGGATTAATTGTTGTCTCAATTTGTCAATTAACCGTTAAAATAAATCAGTTTTCACAACAAAATGAAAAGTGGAGTGTTTTACTTGAAAATTTTTAGGGATACCATTATAAGCAATTTACTTTCACCTAGTACTCGCTGAATACTCACCTACTACTCGTGACAAGGACCTAGGACGTTCAGTATTTTAACACTCGTTGGCACTTTATCCACCCAAGTACTCGACCAAGTCAACAAGCTTCCTACTTGGCGAGCACTAACTAGATATTTTATTAGGCAACGACTATTCTACACCACCTAAAGTATTGTTTCACGCCACCATGTACTTTTTTTTTCCAACTAACCCACACCAACATAAAAATAGGGTAATTTTCGATCAATTTAAACCCTCAATTGAGACCAATTCTCAAGCTCATCAAAACACAAAAATTGTAGTACTCTGAGTTATCTAATAAACACAACTTGAATCACTTGAAAATGTTTTGAAATGATCAAGTTATGGTCATTTTACTAAAGTCGTGCAAATCAGTCTTGCAATGAAAACGAGATAGTGTCCTTGACTTTCGGCCAACTTATATGCTCGATTGAGACTGATTCTCAACCTCATCAAAACAAGAAAGTTTTAGTAATATGAGTTACCTAATAAACACAATTTTAATCACTTGAATTTTTTTTGAAATAAGCAAATTATGGTCATTTTACTAAAGTGTGCAAATCTGTCTTGCAATGAAAATGGGATAGTGTCCCTGACTTTCGGCCAACTTATGTGCTCGATTGAGACCAATTCTCAAGCTGATCAAAACAAAACAATTGTAATTCTCAAGAGGGAAGATTTGAATGGGGGAGACCACTGCGTTTCGATTTTGAAATGGGGGAGAAGAAAAATGTTGTTTGCTTGTTTATATAGGTGGTGTGGGAAAACAGTGGTAGTGTGGGAAATTAAAGCAGGTGGTGTGGAAGAGTGTAATGGTGTGAGACAGTACTTTTGGTGGTGTGGAATAGTCGTTGACATTTTATTATATAATACCAGAAGGATAAGGCAGGGAGCTATGTAATTCAGGCAAAGAAAAGTGTGTGCCTATACGGTGCAAAAAAAAATGTTATATTAAGTATATGTTCAAGCATATGAAAGACAAGGTAAAACTTTTTCAAGCAAGGAGGTCTCAAAGTACTTCCATTGATATGTGACTTGTGTGACAAATATTAGCAAGATATTGCCTATCATCCATCCATTCATTCACATCACTTGTACAAGGACAGTACATCCTTGCATCATCATATATATCAGTGTATCGTAAGATATTATGTATCTTCTAGATGAAGCTTAGATATGATATCTACAATGTACCATATCGTGCATATCGTAAGATATCGATAACTACGATGATTGGGCTTAGAACAAAAGGCGCATGATTAGTTTTGTTCCTTTTTCTTACACGTGTTGCGAACATTTGTGTGTGTGTGCTTTTAATGAAATAAACACTTAGGGTTTTAACAAAAAAAAAATGCAAGCCTAATCTACTGGTCATTTATTGTTGTTGTATTCATGTCCATTCAACCTTGAGGTAAATGAAGAAGAAGTGTTGTTGCTTCATCTATGTCCCTTGAGAAGAATGAAGAAAGAAGAGGTTGAAGGTTCTTCATCCCTTAATCAGGTGAGTAATTATTCTATGTGAATCTTTTCCCTTTCCTAAACACAAAGGAACAACAAGAAGATGGTGATAACCACTAACAACACATTTGACATGTTAGTTTGGAATCTTGGATGCAAGTTTGAAATTTAACAATACTAGTATATGTTTGATATTGAAGAAAAAATGCTTTTATACATTAAAGATGAATTTGCATACTAGATACAAGTTATGTTAGTTAATGTTGCCTAACTATATAACAAAGATACTTTATTTATACCAAAAAAAGGTATCGACACATATCATATTCGACATGCGTGTTGACACTCACGGGTGTTCTCATTGGACACTCCATGTTTTGATCATCGACCTTTTTCATATACATTTGAAAATATTCAATTATTTAAATGTTACAAAAATATTATGGCAAGTTTGCAGTACATGAATACCAATATTACCTATATTGACATACAAGTGGATGAAAATGACTAATAGAAATAGTTCAAAACTATTGAAAAAGTAAATAATACTAAAATTCCATAGTGTTTTTTTGCCGACGTGTCAAAGACCACAACCTGTGTTTGTGTATTCAAATATTGGCATCCATCCATTCACTCATGTCACTTGTATTAAGACGATAAATTTTTATATCGTCCTTGTAACAGTGTATTATAAGATATATATCAATGAGGCTTAGATATGATAATATCAAGTATCGCATCGTGTGTAACGTAATATACGATTAACTATGCATATGAGAATGTACTAAATATTCTTTGTAATGCACCATTTATAGTTTTTCAAAATTTTCTAATTGGCATGCACCTAATGTACATTAAGCGTTTGGTTTGCTTCGCGCCTAAGGCACGAAAAGGGTATTGCACTTTGCGTATGCATTTGTTCCTTAACCACACACAAGTATAATCCTTTATGTTACCTTCTTGATGAAATTTAAGAAAATCATGTTGAGGAGATGGTAGAGCAGATTATATAGATATTGAAGCTTGCAACGATTAGGTAGATTCATAATCGTCTTGATCAAGTACACAAAGACACAAGTTATATTTTGTGTAAGGTTTGGACTTTTTTTTACTTGACTTGCTTTAGAATACTCATTATTTATAAGTGCTTGTAGAATGTGGATCCTTATTATTGATTTTGTTTTGATTAACCTTATGGTAAGACTTATGACTTTGGTTTATATGTAGATATGTTCAGGGGCGGATCTATGTGTTAGGTAAGGGGGGCAATTATCTTTTAAAAAAATTTCACTAAGTTACCCATATTTTTTACATTGCACCCCTTTAAAATTTTATGTTGCCCCCCTTTGTATGAAATCTTGACTTCTAACTCCACTAAAAATTACAACAACACTTTTTTTTTTTTTTTAAACTCCACCCTCACCAATCCCACTTCAATACTCCATTTTTTTTTAATATCTTTTTTTTTTTTAATTCCCACCCTCTCTCTTTATTTCTTTTTTTTTAATATCTCTCTCTTAATTCCAACCAACTCATTTTAACCCATTCACCCCTACGCACACAGAGAGCAACAAAGAGACCATAAGAAAGGTACCATACATGGTGGGTTTGCTTTGGGATGCATGTGATCATATTCAAATTAAAATTTTTAATTGGGTTGAGGATTCGAGGGAAATTATACATCATTGGTTTTCTTTTGTTTTGTTAAAAAAATAAAGAAAAGAAATAATTAGGACTATCTTACCTCAAACTCAACTAGCATATGGTGGTAAGAGTGATAAAATATTAGTTAACATATTACATTAATTCAAGGGTTGGGATCTGATCTGCTTTGCTTTTTCTATGATATTTCAAAATCAAAAGTAATCATTTAGGTTTGGGGCGGTTGGAAAAACACGATGGTCGTAGGTTGATTCGGCTAAACTGTTGTTTGTCTGCTTCGCCTGAGCTAGCCCAAAAGAAAAAAAACTCTCTCTCTCTCTATACACACACATATATTTCCCTTCCGAGAAGACAGACAAGAATAAGAAGATAAAAGAGAGTGGGTTGGTTGTGTAAGTGTTATCCTCGGAGGCTTTGACTCAGGAGTGAGTTTCAGAGAAGAACAGACAAACAGACAGATAAAGCAAGAGGAGAAGAGGAAGGAGGATTCCAAAAATAAAATTGTTGTCCGACAAATTCACTTAAATCCATCCAGTCCAGTCCAGCTACTACTGCTACTACTCCTTGGACTTGAACTATATCGTCCTGCTGCCTCAAAGCCAGAAAGAAAGCCAGATGTCTGCTCCTCACCAACTCCCATCTTATACCACCATGTCTGCTTCTGTTTTCTCCAAGTAAAAAAGGGAAGCTCTTAATTAGCTAGGTACAATTTAATTAATCATGTCATGTATTTTGTTTGTATAGTTGAATTAATCGTCCTTCTTTCACAATCACGCCATGTCACCCTGATTGCAAAATATGGTTGTAAAAACTCAGTTTTTTAGTATTTTCGTAAATAGTTATGTACAATTTGCCCCCCTTTATCTGCAATCCTGGCTCCGCCCCTGGATATGTTATTGGTATCTTGAATATCACTTACTTCAATATGCATTTTAAATATATTACATAGAGTGGTATTGAAATATATAGGATCGTTTACCTTTTGTCCAACATTAGTTTAGGCCTATTCAACTTTATCCCCTGAAGTTTACCATAATCCTGTCTAATACCCATGACCACTAGGTCAAATATTGTGAAACGGAAAAACGACCCTTCAATCAATGGCATGTGCTTCACGTGTGCCTCTTTGAAATAAAACCAAAAAAAAAATCCATCCAACGGCTAAGATCATAATGAAAACTCAATGGTGTAATAAAAAATATCTTTCTGTCTTTCCTATGATTCCCGACTCCAAACACCAAAAAAAAAATTCTTTTTTCTGTGCCTTTGTCTCATGTTTCGATGCACCTTTCTCCATCAGTTCAAAACTCAACCACCAAAAATCCATTAAAGCGGCAAAACAACCTACCGATGAAACACGCCACAGGAAGTACTAATTCCATAACATCTATGTTTCTGTGTGGGTTATTTAGACTTCATCCCCCTCCCCCACCACAAGTGTACCAGTTTTGAAAATACCCCAAATAAAATCAACACTGTATTTGCCTCCCATTTTGGTCGGTCCAACAAATAGAATAGCGTATTGTTTTCAAAATGGTTTGCCCTTAAGAAGTTAACAACCATGATTTAGCCCTTGTAAATTAAAAAAAAATAATCAACTCATCATTCTCACCTTCTTCTGCATCCAATCTCTCGTCACCTCAGTGCACTACCATCTTCTCCCTATCTTCAACGACCACCATATCTGAATAACATTACCAAGCTTAACTCCTCGTGTCTACAAGTTGAGAAAACCTGAGAAGAAAAGAGGTTTAGAGAAGAAAAAAACAAATTTTAAACCGGTCTAAATAGACATGCTCTACAACCCTCCCACAAATCCAAAGTTCTCCAATGTCCATCTTCCTTACCAAATTCGAAAATTGTTGGAAAGACGAACAAGAAAACGACCTACAGGCCTAATCCAAGGTTGTCGTCTTCGCCTTCCCTGGATGCAACAACAGGGCCAATGTTGAGACATGGGTGACAACCTTCAACCCCCAAACATGTCTTTGGACTGGTTTCGACTTGGTTTGAATTCTTCTTCCTGCAGACTTCTTGCTAACCTACACAGCTGCAGATTGAAAATGAGAGATAACCATATGCAGCATTTTTCCGCAATCTCTATCCACGAATACTTACAATATTATCATATAAACACTGCTGCACAGACCACTTGGGCAAAAGTCTAAAACTGATTTTGATCCAGCCTTTTTTGGAATAAGTGACATGTCAATAAAATGTATACCAGTCTTCAATCACTTCCATAAGACTCCCTTCAAAACCTCCCACAATTTTTGGAAGAACTCAATACTGAACCCATCATCACCCGGAGAAGTATCTTTTTTGAGGTCATCCATCACTGGTTGAACTTCTTCTTCAGTAATGGGCTTAACCTATTTGAAAACTCAGGAGATACTTCAGCAAATAGATGGTTATGCCCATCTAATAATTTTGCTACCTCGGGAGAATATGACAAGTTACTTCAGCAAGAGAAATTAACACTCGAATAAATTATCTTCTTCAGTATTGGGGTTGTTAATTTCATCTATTTGAAAACTTGTCATACATAACCTAGTATTGCACCAAATGGACGTTAAGACTGCATTTCTTAATGGCGATTTGGAAGAAGAAATTTACATGGACCAACCTGAAGGTTTTGTTATTCCGGGGCAAGAACATAAAGTTTGCAAACTTGATAAATCCCTTTATGGTTTGAAACAAGCTCCAAAACAATGGCATGAAAATTTTGATAATCTTGTTATCGCACGTGACTTTAAAGTGAACGAAAGTGACAAATGCATTTATTATAAATCTGAAAATGGCATTTGCACTATTATATGTCTATATGTGGATGACTTGCTTATCTTTGGTTCTAATATCCATGTCGTGAATAAAGTCAAAGCTTTATTATGTGCGAACTTTGATATGAAAGACCTTGGAGAAGCAAGTGTAATCCTTGGTATCAAGATTACTAGGTCTGAAAAGGGAATCTCTTTGGATCAATCACACTATATAGAGAAGATCCTAAATAAATATAATTACTCTGATTGTAAATCTGCATGTACTCCTTATGATCCTAGTGTAAAGTTGTTCAAGAACACCGGTAACGGTTTTAGACAATCTGAGTATGCGAGCATCATTGGTAGTCTTAGATATGCTACCGATTGCACTAGACTCGACATAGCTTATGCCGTGGGATTACTATGCAGATTTACCAGTAGACCTAGTATACAGCATTGGCATGCAATTGAAAGGGTCATGAGGTACCTGAAGAGGACTAAGAACCTCGGATTACATTATCAGAAGTTTCCCGCTGTCCTTGAAGGATATAGCGATGCTGATTGGAACACCCTCTCAGATGACTCCAAAGCCACCAGTGGCTATATTTTCAGTATAGCTGGTGGAGCTGTTTCTTGGAAATCAAAAAAATAAACCATTCTAGCACAGTCCATGATGGAGTCAGAGATGATAGCACTAGCCACGGCTAGTGAAGAAGCAGGTTGGTTAAGAAACCTGCTAGCAGAGATCCCTTTATGGGAAAGACTGATTCCAGCTGTCTTGATCCATTGCGATAGTACCGCGGCTATTGCAAAAATACAGAACCGTTATTATAACGGCAAAAGACGACAAATACGTCGTAAGCACAGTACAGTTAGAGAGTTTCTGACTACTGGTGCTGTGAGAGTGGATCATGTACGAACTGATGCGAACTTGGCTGATCCTTTGACAAAAGGATTAGCTAGAGAGAAGGTTTTCAAAACCTCGAAAGGAATGAGACTAATGCCCTTAGATTGATGAGTTATTCATGATGGTAACCCAACCTATAGACTGGAGATCCCAAGAAATAGGTTCAATGGGTAATAACAAGTCGTGAATGATATGAAGTGAATCATGCTAAGAGAATAACAATCTCATTCCTAGATTAAAGCATGAGTTCCTGAAGCGATAGTAGGATGAGTTAAAAACTCTTAATGATATTTATACTCTATGTGGAGTGGAGTCCCTAGCTACAGGAGTACTCTTGATAGACTCACCTAAGTGATTGTGGAAGTTTGACCGCTTCCTCTGGAAGTTGTGGGCAAAATTCCTAGAGCATTCACTATAATGGGATATACGTGCATGGCCATAAGCCGGGCTTTTTAGACTTCACCCTGGTAAGGTTGTGTGTGTAATGTCTGTTAGAGATAGAGTTCAAAACTACGAGTTACTCTAGTATAATCTAAAGCATGAATACTACGCAAGAGTTCAAGTCGAAAGACACTTTTGTTTATGCACAATCTTATATTTTTTAGATTGCTCGATGAAAATTGTTTTTAAAAATCCAAGTGGGGGATTGTTGAAAATATGGCTTTTTAAAATAAAAGAAAATGGGCGTGAACCTGGTTTTGATCTCTGGATCTCTCTCTAATTTTAGTCCCACATCTTCTATACAACTCATTATGGAAGAGTTTATAAGGAGATTGTTTGGACTTGGGTATGGACCCCTTGGGGGTACCACACTTTTGTGAGGAATAGCGACTCGCGCGCGCCGTCGTCAGGTCGGGTCGGGTCATTTAGAGAACAACCCATTCTCTTTACTGATAATTTATTTAAATGAAAATATTTTTTTAATTGCTGCCAGAGAAGGAAGACTGAGTCAGCGCCACAGTTAAATCCCACACGTTTTTTGTCCATGCATCTAGACGGGATTTTGTCCACGCATCTAGACGTTTTCCACGTTTAAATCTCACACGTTTTTTGTCCATGCATCTGGACGGAATTTTGTAGCTCAGATGCATACTTCTCCCTATAAATACAACACAAATTCAGAGCTTTAGTATATAAGAAAATACCAAAACATTTTGCAAACAAGAGAAGAGTTTTTTCAATCAGAGAAGAGTTTTTTCTTGTTGTTGATTTATATACATTGTATTGGTGATTCCGAGCAAACAAGAGATTAAGGGTGGATAGTATTTCGTTCATCAACAGTGCATTTGTTTGAACGAGACAGATAAGATTCTTGGCTGTTTTATCCTGGGGACGACGGGACTACAAGACTGCTTGCACACTTTTGGGCAGAGTCGGGTAACGTCTTAAAGAGAGCGACCTAGTCCGGAACTCAACTCAAGAACAATTGGTAACTTCGTTCCTATCTTTTAATTTGAATTAATTTGATAGTTGTTTATGTTATTTTCTAAATGTTTTTTTTTCTTTGAGAAAGACAGAGAGAATGAGAAGAAAGCGTCCAAAATTTATTAGCATAGGAGTTTAATTCATTGTATTTATTCTCAATTGAATTGCTAATGCTTTAATAAAAAAAAATTCTGAAATTTTGGTTATGTTTGGCTTCCTCCTCTAGATTCAAGAGTATTTTTCTACTACACTATGTCATATACTAAGCTATAGCATAAGAAGGGATTAAATGCAAAGCTATATAGATAATCATGCTACTTATGAACAAAAGCAAGTTGTTACTCGAAAGAGGAAATGGGTAATTGAAAATGTTTAATCATGAATTCAGAAATGTGACCAAAATATTCAACACCAATGACGAAAGTAACATTGTTAAACCTTGGAAAAATTTTGCCAACACTATGAGCCCTTTAAACTTGATTTGCAGATCTAAAGATTTAGAGTTCTGAAAATCTAAGAAATAACCAATATTTCCAAATGAGTATCACATAGAACAACATAGTGACTTCCAAACGAGCTCACGAAGTTATTAGTTTGAAAATTATTTTAGTTGTGTTGCAAAAGTACCAAACTAGTAAAGAAATATGTATGGCGCAGTTGCTATAAACAACAAACTATGTTTAGGCAGTTGCTGTAAATTTAAATTTATGTTTTAATATTTTACAGAAATGCAACAAATAAATAATCAATTTCAGAATGACTGAATAATAGTATACCTTAATCCATCAATTGGCTCCCACCTATCTTCACTGGGACTATAACCCTTCTAGCGCACCTAATAAAGGAAATATATTTTTGGATTGAATAAAAATTGCTAGAAGAGTACTAAGACAAACACAAAAGTGATATTGTTTAAGGTATAATATGGTAATGACACAACTATCAAGATAACACGTATAAAGTTGATCACACTAAAACTAAACTGTTATTTGTTAGAGGCTTAGAGCATTAGTACTTGCCTATTTGGTGTGCTCTATAGGATTAATTCATATTCTTTTTTAGCTTAACCTGCACAAGGAACCCACGTGAGCCAAAGACCACCGTTGTGGCGGCCAATGACACTCTGATGCTTAAGTCAGACAAGGCTTGAGAAATGTGTAATGTTGTAAATTGGGTTTTGTATCGTACCTTTGATTCTCAACCTTATGCCCTATTTATCATACAAGAGTCCTTGTTCGACAATGTCTTTGGTGGCGTAATTTAGGGAAAGATATATGTTTAGATATCCTTTCCTTGTTGAGAGTTGTCCATGTAGGAGAGTTTCCATACACGACTTGTACTCCGATATTTGTTGGAGATTCTTTCCTTGTGGAGTGTTGTCCATACAACAGAGTTTTCATGCATCACTTATACTCTGGTATTTGCTTCTTAGTAACAATCAATGTGTATTTGGCCTGCCTGTATTCGATCAAACTCCTAGATACTTGCCTTGTTAGGTCTTACGAGTATTGGGCTTGACCATATGACTTATGGCCTTAGTAGGGCACCGCTGAATGGGTCCAACCTTCTGGAACCTGCCTCAGTGGGCTTTGTGTTATCTAGGCTTTGCCAGATTGGGTGCTCATCTAGGCTCATTTTACTCCATTGACGAGATCCTCATAACACGTGTACGGTGTAGATTACTGGACAATATGGTGTATCATCAATTTGTAATTATAAATTCTAAGAAAATAATATTTATTCATTAAGCCATTTGATTTAGGGTTATTGTTAGAATACAACTTTTGCTTGATTTATGATAGAGAAGCTAATTAACAAATTTTGTATACTACAATCATAAATTCACTTCTACTGATATGACAATAGAATTATTTATCATTTACGAGAATATGATGAATCGTAATGTAGTATTTCTGTGTGCATAAAGATCAACACCTAATGGTGGTACATCGAAAATGCAGCAGTGGAACTAATGACAAGATAATTGGGCAAAAAAAAAGTAGAGGTCAACCACTGAGTTGGCTCATAAAACATGACGTGTCACACTTTACGAATGGAAACTTTAAATACTAGCTCCAACAGACTCGGTAAGCAATAATTCTACACTGCCTGGTGTTCCATGCCTGGATGGTACCAGGCACGTGCACCGTATGGTATCAGGCACGTGGCTGGCTTGAAAAAAAAAAGAGATAGAGAAAGAGAAGCATAAAAAGTTGAACTCAAAAAAGGCTCCCAAGCAGAGAGAACTCCCAGAGGTCCTTCCTTGGATGCTGCCGATAAGAAATTAGTGCAAGAGATGTCTGAGCTCACTATGTTGAAGCGTGCAAGATTCGAGAGAAGGAGGGCTCAAGAGAAAAAGAAGAAGAAGAGAGGAACAAAGAAGACAACATCATCAAGTAGTAATCTGTGTGCCCTGGTCATCACTGTTCTCTTCATCCTTGTAATAATCTTTCAAGGTAAATAGTGTATTTACTCTATGTACCGATTAATGTACATTATAAGATGTTAGCTGTAGTTGATGGCATGCCATTTATGATCATAAGAGTAGTTTAAAATACGATGTTTGACTGATCCATCCACTACCTATCTAGACTTTCTAGCTTACCTCAATTTAAACCTCACAGTTAAGCACATTACCATCCTCTTTCATTGTTGTTAGCTACGTTTTTGTTGGCAACTTCCAGTCTATAATTGTTTGTTGCAGAGCGATACTCTGATGAATAATTTGCAACATGAAAAATGTAGTACTGTATTTAGTTGACCTGAGGTAGAGTGTATCTGGATTTGGTAAATGAATTTGTTTCTTCATTATGTTTATAGAAATGTATTGTTTGTTTATGGTATTTGAAAAATTAGGTGAATAGATTAGTGTGATAAGTCAATCAGTTCGGATGAATTGTTGTGGTAGTTAAATACCATGTTCGTGAATGTCAATTACCACTTCCTAATGGCGTTATCTCTGTAACATGGTTAGCAATTGTCATCTTGTGAATTGTATTAAAACAATATCAATGTTTGAGAAATATCTCCCCAGTCGACCAGTTGTCATTTGAGTGTATAGCACTGAGTGCTTTGAGCAACATGAATTTGACCTTCAAGTTCAAGTCGCATGCAACATCATCCTAGTTAATTTGCGAGTCAGAGAAATTTGATCTGGATGTTCAAACTTATAAGGCCTAGTCCTAATGGCAAACAAGATAATGTGCCATGCTGACATTGCATATCATCAAAAACTTATCTGTCGAAGGCCTTTCAGGAGTGACTTGAGACTTCTCCTATGGGACTAACATCTGTAGCAACACATTTTCTCTGTTCTTACTACAAAATTGTCAAAACTGATACTGGTAGAAGATAAGTTGTAAATTGACTTGAGGCTTCTTCAAAGTGACTAATATTTGTAGCAACATGCTTTGTGTTTACTCAATCATACTTTGCATGGAAGGGGACCCTTTAAACCAAAGGGAGTGTTTTTCCCTGATGTACATTTGGTTGATTTATATGTAAGCAACAAAGTCTCTAATTTTACATTATGTTTATAGATGTTACAGTTTGTCTGTAGTAATGCACACTTGTCGCTGCAATAATTTCGTAGGCACAATGCAGAAACAAACATAAAAAAACAACAAATTAAGTAAAAAAGGAAAAATATCTCTCTATAACTCAATGTTTTAATTCATAACCAACTCAATAACCTCTTTCAAAAGGCGTGGTTTTAGCTTTATTTATAATTCCTAAGCAAACCCTAATCTTAAAGATGGAGGTAAGAATATTTTTATGGCGTATAATAAAGTAAATGGAATTTTCTAGACTTTCTATGTATATGCAATGTACAACCTCCCCGGTTTCAATGGGCTATAGTTCCCGAGATCAGATGGAAGGATAACTGGCCTGTGGTTTAATTTCCGGGGCAACAAAATGTTCTTAGGGTGTGCTGACTCAACAACAATGGTGAAAATTTCTTTCTGTTTAGGCAGTCAATGGCCTTATGCCGTGAAACACTGTAAGCAAAACATTTCCACTTAGCTGAAGTTCTAAATGTAGTTGAGGCAGGGCCACGATAGATGAAAAGGAACATAGGTGGAGCTCTTATGATTTCAATGCATATTTCAATACATCAACCATTGTATAATTTATTTGAATAAAACTTTGCTGAGGTTCATTCTTGTTTAATTCATTGATTTATGTGTACCTACCAACCTGGTGAGGATATCTTAGGAATAGCAGCAGGAGCGCAATGCAAATTATTTTGCCCAATGTACTTTGTAACTTTGAAGGAGTTTTGATGCGAATTGTGGAGGCCCATATAAAGATTTTTGTCATTATCATTAAAATAAATTCATTGTGCAAAACTTTCTCATTTTGTACCAAGAATGGATAGGGTGCTTCCCTTGATAGTACTGCCCTCTTTGTATTTTGTCCCACCATATTGATGCATAACTTGTCAATCAATTTTGTTGCAACCAATTTCATACATTTGGAAACCCAAATATTTTATTTATTTATTTTACATATAAATTTTTTTTTTGACAGTTTTGTTGACCCGATAATCGGATTTTCTGTCAAACTCAAGAGTATCGACCCCGACTCCTCGAGCTGAGTATTTTAAAAAACATGCAAGAATGATTGAAATTACCTTCAGGATGCTCACCAGGATGAACTTGTAGAGGAGGACGTAAAGGTCACGCTGTGGCAATTCCTCTGTGCGTGCTATGGTGCTACATATATCAATCTATGGTGACGAGTAACAAAATTGGAGTCATTATTCCTTGATAGCAATCATGGGGTGTTAATAACCTCCTTTCAAGGGTTGGGCTTTCATAACAAGGGTTTGGCTTTTATAACAGAGCTAGTTTTGGGCCAAGGGTGACCTAGAGAATTTTAAGGCCTTAGGCCAACTTGTAATTGGGAACCCCCTTTTATGTAAAAGAAGGCACACAAGAAAAAAAGAAATGCTTATGCTTAGATTTGATCACTTGGCATGTTTCACATTTCAAAATATTAAACCAACCATCATGAATAAGACCACAAAACATTACATATCTTTTGATAGAGAAATTTTGGTCCTCTGAAATTGGAATTAAAATTTGGGGGACCCTAGGTGGTTGCCTACTTAACTTACTCTTTTAGGCCCACTGTATTTTGATTGGATTTTGCCTCATCAAAGTCCAACCCAAAGAGTTCTTGATGTAATATTAGGTTATTCATATTTATTATTATTAATTAGTAATTGGTTCGGTCCATGTTAAGGCTCAATTAGGAGTTTGAGTCCAATTAGATTAGGTTTAGGGTTTTATTTTGGTTAAATAGACTTATTCAGAAGTTGTAATTAGTTTAATTTTGAGTTTTGAGAATACATTGAAGTTGTGAAACTTTGTTTATCAAATTTTGGTTATGTTTTGGTCTGTTAGCTTTCGCTGAATCCGTCAATTTTGATATCAGAGTTGTAGCAAACTAGAAGAGACAAGGGCGGAGGCGAAACACCAACAAAAGATTCGAGAACATCAGGCACAATTGGCACATGATGAACTTGCCCAGAAGCGCAACAGCGATTTCAGAGAATGACAAGAAGCATAGAATCAAAAGATTGACGATGGGATTAGATCACTTTGCAATAACTAAATATGGGAGGAAGATGAACTTGAACAGAGGCACACAAAGACAGATAAACCATACTGTTTGTCAGAGCCCCTCCAACTTTTTGAGGAAGTTAAGGGCACTGACACACACACTGGGTTTCCGACTTGTGAGCCATTTGACTTTTGCAACTTCTTTCCCATTTTTGAGAAAACAAAGGATGTTCCTACAATGGCAGATACAGTGAGTGACGATGACTATATTGATCCGTATTGGGACATTTTTGTAACACAAGTTTATGTGCAAGCATTTTCTCAAGTTTCTTGCAACTTCTGGTTCTTGTCACCTTGGTTTATTTCTAGTTGGTTCCTCGGTTTTAGCCAATGTATATCGTGGCAAGTTTTGGGGTTAACTACTTCAAGTGCACTTCGCCTTATGGTCAGCGACTGGTTACTTGTGCTCATCAAATTTCTTCGACTTCAAACTCGAGGATGAGCTTCTTCAACCCAGGGATGTTGATCTAATCAGGTTAGTTTAATAATAATATTGTTAGTGATATTGTAATTGTTCTTATTTAGTAACAATCCATAATACTTATTAGGGTGTGTTTGGTTGCACCCATTCCATGGGAATAGGAATCCTATTCCCACTTGAAATGGTATTTTGGGTGTTTGTTTGAGATTTTACTGGTGGGTGAGGGATGCCAGCACGTGCCACATATTCCCACCTTTGATGGGAATCGGACGCCTTGGATCACCAAGGAAAATTTTTGGCAAGACACATATCGATCGTTCTCTCTGCCTCCTCCATCGCTACGTAAATTTCTCCGCCTCTTCCAGAGCAGAAAACTCTTTTTGCCTTACAATGATCTCTCTTCCTCGAAGCATCTCTCTTCTTCTTCTTCTTCTTCTTCTTCTTCAAGTATCTCTTCTCAGCCGATTCATGCCTTTCATAACAACTCGTTTTCTTCAACAGTCCAACAACCATCTTCATCATATAGAGCTTTCAAGACTTCGAAGCAAATCACTTTTCTTCAGATCTAAAGCAAATCACTTCTTCTTCTTCTTCATATCTAAAGCAAATCACTTCTTCTTATTCAGATCTAATTAAGCTAAAACAGATCGAAATTGATCGAACTGGGGAAGCAAATCGAATCGAAAAAGTGATCGATTCATCTCCACTGCAGAGACTCCATCAAAGGTATTGCCTTGATTCCCTTTTGTTTAGTTTGTTCTGTGTTGGTTTGTGTTTCTCCGTTCGATTTGGTGTCTAGGTATTTCGATTTATGTTGTTTTAAGAGATGGGTATGTTTTAAGAGAAACACCAGGATTTTTAAAGCCTCTGAGAAGGATTTGAATGTGCTCATCAATGATTTCGAATCTCTTATATAGCATTGGGGATACACTTCGGATGTGTTAAATGTAATTTCATTTCATGTTTGTATGATTGACTAGGCTAGCGTTTTTAACTTCTTGTTTTTTGTTTACCTTGTGACCTGCTTAGTCATCGCTTGTATTTGTACTCTCCTTTTGAGTAATTAATGTATTTCCTGGTTTTTCCTGCTTGCTTTTGTATATATGATCTGCTTAGTCACTGCCCCTGTATTGCTCTGCATTGTTTCATCTGTTGTAATGGAAATCCTCAAAGGATTCAAGTTTTATTATGAGAAATCAGTGAATGGAGAGTGGAGAGTCACCCAAGATCCCCGTTTTCATAGCCCACACGCCCACTGGCTTTAGGTGGTTCTTGAATCAGTCCTCCAGGAAAAAAAACTCTTAAAATCGAGTTTTTCGCCAAGGACTTGATTGTCAATAACCAAGCTTACTTATTGATGGTGTATGAGTTGGAATATTTTGTTCTACTGAAAGTGAATTTTGGTTTGTGGGGAAGGGATGGAAACCCATTTGATAGAACATGTTTTGGAGTCGGGAGGAGGGTGTTGATGGCGTTTGAACTTTGAGGTGGACTCAATAGAAACAGTCTTGAGTCAGACAGTCAGTATCTGGAGGTCGGAGAGGAGTGTTGAATGTTCAAGATGTTGTGGATGAGATTGAGAACAACTCCAAGTACAATATTGTTGTCTCAATTGGTTCCGTTGAGGACATTCTCATTGCCGAAATCAAGCTCACACTTGGAGTTTGCATTGGCATGAATGAGAATGGTGAAGTAAAAAATAATAGCATATTTCTCAAATGCATTGGATATACTTGTATCTGGTACATCTGTCACAAAAAATGATATATTTCTACAGTTCTTTGGAAGTACCATTCATGTCTGCAATAATGAATTTGCATTCCTTGTAGAAATTTCTCTTTTTGAAGATCATGGATTTTTTAACACTCGTATATAGTAGACTCCTCATTTAATGAATGTTTTCATTGTTTATATTGTTTAGATATGAAAACATGGACCTTGCTTTACATTATGGTGTCATGCTGAGGGAGTGTATACGCCATCAGAGTATTGCCAGGTATGAAATATGATTTTAGTCGCTTGTCAGTTGTGTAACTTAATAATTCTAAGGTTGCAGGAGTGTGCAGATTACCTTCTTTGAAACATCGATTAGTCAGCGATTAGTGTTTGAAATTTTCTGGTGCTACCTTTCTTAGCATATGTCTGCATATGTATGAATGCATATATACTGTATCTTCATTGCAGATCATAGTACAGCTTTAATTGAGCTGCATATTTTATTGAAAAATTAATTTTGTGAGCCTATAAATGATGTTTAAGTCCTAAATATGTTTCATATATGAGATTTAGGATCACTTCAATATTCTCACACTTTTTCTGCAATTATGGACATTACGGAATAATTTATGTAATAACTAATGAGAAATAAATTTTTTTTTTGTCAATTACAATATCACCTTGTAGCTACATAAAATTGCTGACATTGCACGAATGTTGAGTGTGTGTGTGTGTTATTTTTAATGCAAGTGCCGTAAATGGTGTGGATGCCAACTTCTTTCACTTTTGTGGTTTGTTTAACATGTATGTCTTGGAATCTGAGCATATGAAGAAGTTTTTTGATTACATACAACTTCCACACTTTGACATTTCATCGGATGCGTCAGCTACTTTTAAGGTCAAGTATGCTGGTTATTGATAAGAGAAGCTGTGAAGTATTATTTTTATTTCTTCATTGGGCAAATAATTGTCCTGTTTTCATTAGATTTCATTAGCTTCCGTCTTTTTCACATTTTTCTACTATAGTTAGTGGCCATGTAACTGTGATAAAAAGCTTGGCATTACAAGTAAAGAGAATGAAGTTATTATAGGAATTGGTTAGCATTTTATGCATGCATTTACTTTTGTGAAACAAGTTTTCAGCTATTGTTCTTGAAACTCAGATCTCATGTGCACTCGTTGTTGCTGACGTTTAAGATTGGAGTGTTGCCTATAATTATTTTCATTTTGCGATTAATCATACACTTGCCTATAATTATTTCCATGTCGAGATTAATGATACACTTCATTGAATAATTTGTTAAAGAGTGACTATGCAACTGTTGAGTTAGGATCAAGGAACAAGGTCTTTGACAAGAAATCTTACAACTGGAAATTGGTATGGACAAATACGTAAGTTAAGAATATTGAATGATCATTTTTTGTGAGAATAATCCCTATGTTGAAAAGAACGTACTAGATTTTGAATAGACTTTATGAAGTCAGGACAGAGAAATCTGTTTCATATACAACTATTGATCTTGCATCATACAAAATACGATGGATTGTATAGAGAGATCTCATGATGTAGCATCTGAAAAATACTAGTCAAAATTTCACGAGTCTATGGAACTCATCATAAAATAGAAGCTCTTCAAGCATTGTTTTTTTATTAATTTATAGTCTTCCAATTATTTGGTCTCTCATCTGACTGTTTACTGACACATTCAAAATTTGCAAGTATGAATCTTTGATTGTTTTACACAAATTGCAAATTAGAACCCCTTTTGAATTCCATCTTTAATTCATTCTTATTGTTTATCATTGCAGGAATTTCATCGGTGCAGGCAGATTGGAAGGTTGACTCCAAATAGCCTTTGTTTACGCCTGTTTTTCCAGTCAAGGAGGTTAGGCGCGAAACAGAAAAAACAAATATTTCATGAGCCTGAGGGGACTAACAATTTTTTTTTGTCCTGCTAATAGATTTGCTTATGTTTTATGGGACTATGGGAGTTTAGATGTGCAAGAATATACCTAGACACTTGAGGTGGGCGAAATTATACATACAATCACTGATGTAGAAGAACTTGGAGAGTGGATGAAGACTTGCTTGGAGGATCACCCTCTCTTTGAACCTCTCTCAAAGGAAGAACTTGATTCTGACCCAGTTGTAGAGCTTTTGAGTACTGCAACAGTGGAGGGACAGAAGGTTGCTAGGAATGAGGGACAAACTTTTCGTGCAGTATTCAGACGTATCTCTCCTTCAGAAATTGAAAATAGTGTTTGATTGTCTAGCTTTTTCAATTTATTTCAAGAACTTGGCAGCACAAAATTCTACTATAGAAGCCGATGAATCCTGAAATGAGAATCACGTTGTAGTTTTCAGTATTGTGGTTAATGGCTTAGACTTTAGATGATTATATTTACTTAACAATTGTTCTGTTCGAGAAATATAAAGGATTGCTTTGGATTTGTTTCACTCGATTTATCTTATAAAATTCATATTTCGATTGTCTCAGGTACATTTACTACAAATCTCTCATTATTATTGTTGAAGTATCTTCATGTTTCTAGCTTTACTGATTTGCAACTATGGCAGTGCTTGGCTTATAGCTTGAATCAATAGTTGTTTGTTAGAGGCTTAGAGCATTAGTACTTGCCTATTTGGTGTGCTCTATAGGATTATCATGGCATATTCTCATAATAGTAGTAGGATTCTATTAATAATGTAACCCAAAATCTTATGAAGAAAGGCATGGTTCGAGAAGAAAGGAACACAGAATATGACTTGTATATAAACCGAAATGAAAACAATATGATAATTGAAAGTAAATAAATTGACGATAAAATTGATAAATGAAATAAAACTCTTTATTCAATCAACAAAAATAACAATGAATATTCTACGCTCACCTAACTTCTATGACAAGAAACAAACCATAAACCTAATTAGAAACTAAAACCCTAAGTATTATGGATTGTTACTAAATAAGAACAATTACAATATCACTAACAATATTATTATTAAACTAACCTGATTAGATCAACATCCCTGGGTTGAAGAAGCTCATCCTCGAGTTTGAAGTCGAAGAAATTTGATGAGCACAAGTAACCAGTCGCTGACCATAAGGCGAAGTGCACTTGAAGTAGTTAACCCCAAAACTTGCCACGATATACATTGGCTAAAACCGAGGAACCAACTAGAAATAAACCAAGGTGACAAGAACCAGAAGTTGCAAGAAACTTGAGAAAATGCTTGCACATAAACTTGTGTTACAAAAATGTCCCAATACGGATCAATATAGTCATCGTCACTCACTGTATCTGCCATTGTAGGAACATCCTTTGTTTTCTCAAAAATGGGAAAGAAGTTGCAAAAGTCAAATGGCTCACAAGTCGGAAACCCAGTGTGTGTGTCAGTGCCCTTAACTTCCTCAAAAAGTTGGAGGGGCTCTGACAAACAGTATGGTTTATCTGTCTTTGTGTGCCTCTGTTCAAGTTCATCTTCCTCCCATATTTAGTTATTGCAAAGTGATCTAATCCCATCGTCAATCTTTTGATTCTATGCTTCTTGTCATTCTCTGAAATCGTTGTTGCGCTTCTGGGCAAGTTCATCATGTGCCAATTGTGCCTGATGTTCTCGAATCTTTTGTTGGTGTTTCGCCTCCGCCCTTGTCTCTTCTAGTTTGCTACAACTCTGATATCAAAATTGACGGATTCAGCGAAAGCTAACAGACCAAAACATAACCAAAATTTGATAAACAAAGTTTCACAACTTCAATGTATTCTCAAAACTCAAAATTAAACTAATTACAACTTCTGAATAAGTCTATTTAACCAAAATAAAATCCTAAACCTAATCTAATTGGACTCAAACTCCTAATTGAGCCTTAACATGGACCGAACCAATTACTAATTAATAATAATAAATATGAATAACCTAATATTACATCAAGAACTCTTTGGGTTGGACTTTGATGAGGCAAAATCCAATCAAAATACAGTGGGCCTAAAAGAGTAAGTTAAGTAGGCAACCACCTAGGGGTCCCCCAAATTTTAATTCCAATTTCAGAGGACCAAAATTTCTCTATCAAAAGATATGTAATGTTTTGTGGTCTTATTCATGATGGTTGGTTTAATATTTTGAAATGTGAAACATGCCAAGTGATCAAATCTAAGCATAAGCATTTCTTTTTTTCTTGTGTGCCTTCTTTTACATAAAAGGGGGTTCCCAATTACAAGTTGGCCTAAGGCCTTAAAATTCTCTAGGTCACCCTTGGCCCAAAACTAGCTCTGTTATAAAAGCCAAACCCTTGTTATGAAAGCCCAACCCTTGAAAGGAGGTTATTAACACCCCATGATTGCTATCAAGGAATAATGACTCCAATTTTGTTACTCGTCACCATAGATTGATATATGTAGCACCATAGCACGCACAGAGGAATTGCCACAGCGTGACCTTTACGTCCTCCTCTACAAGTTCATCCTGGTGAGAATCCTGAAGGTAATTTCAACCATTCTTGCATGCTTTTTAAAATACTCAGCTCGAGGAGTCGGGGTCGATACTCTTGAGTTTGACAGAAAATCCGATTATCGGGTCAACAAAACTGTCAAAAAAAAAATTTATATGTAAAATAAATAAATAAAATATTTGGGTTTCCAAATGTATGAAATTGGTTGCAACAAAATTGATTGACAAGTTATGCATCAATATGGTGGGACAAAATACAAAGAGGGCAGTACTATCAAGGGAAGCACCCTATCCATTCTTGGTACAAAATGAGAAAGTTTTGCACAATGAATTTATTTTAATGATAATGACAAAAATCTTTATATGGGCCTCCACAATTCGCATCAAAACTCCTTCACAGTTACAAAGTACATTGGGCAAAATAATTTGCATTGCGCTCCTGCTGCTATTCCTAAGATATCCTCACCAGGTTGGTAGGTACACATAAATCAATGAATTAAACAAGAATGAACCTCAGCAAAGTTTTATTCAAATAAATTATACAATGGTTGATGTATTGAAATATGCATTGAAATCATAAGAGCTCCACCTATGTTCCTTTTCATCTATCGTGGCCCTGCCTCAACTACATTTAGAACTTCAGCTAAGTGGAAATGTTTTGCTTACAGTGTTTCACGGCATAAGGCCATTGACTGCCTAAACAGAAAGAAATTTTCACCATTGTTGTTGAGTCAGCACACCCTAAGAACATTTTTGTTGCCCCGGAAATTAATCCACAAGCCAGTTATCCTTCCATCTGATCTCGGGAACTATAGCCCATTGAAACCGGGGAGGTTGTACATTGCATATACATAGAAAGTCTAGAAAATACCATTTACTTTATTATACGCCATAAGAATATTCTTATTTCCATCTTTAAGATTAGGGTTTGCTTAGGAATTATAAATAAAGCTAAAACCACGCCTTTTGAAAGAGGTTATTGAGTTGGTTATGAATTAAAACATTGAGTTATAGAGAGATATTTTTCCTTTTTTACTTAATTTGTTGTTTTTTTATGTTTGTTTCTGCATTGTGCCTACGAAATTATTGCAGCGACAAGTGTGCATTACTACAGACAAACTGTAACATCTATAAACATAATGTAAAATTAGAGACTTTGTTGCTTACATATAAATCAACCAAATGTACATCAGGGAAAAACACTCCCTTTGGTTTAAAGGGTCCCCTTCCATGCAAAGTATGATTGAGTAAACACAAAGCATGTTGCTACAAATATTAGTCACTTTGAAGAAGCCTCAAGTCAATTTACAACTTATCTTCTACCAGTATCAGTTTTGACAATTTTGTAGTAAGAACAGAGAAAATGTGTTGCTACAGATGTTAGTCCCATAGGAGAAGTCTCAAGTCACTCCTGAAAGGCCTTCGACAGATAAGTTTTTGATGATATGCAATGTCAGCATGGCACATTATCTTGTTTGCCGTTAGGACTAGGCCTTATAAGTTTGAACATCCAGATCAAATTTCTCTGACTCGCAAATTAACTAGGATGATGTTGCATGCGACTTGAACTTGAAGGTCAAATTCATGTTGCTCAAAGCACTCAGTGCTATACACTCAAATGACAACTGGTCGACTGGGGAGATATTTCTCAAACATTGATATTGTTTTAATACAATTCACAAGATGACAATTGCTAACCATGTTACAGAGATAACGCCATTAGGAAGTGGTAATTGACATTCACGAACATGGTATTTAACTACCACAACAATTCATCCGATTGACTTATCACACTAATCTATTCACCTAATTTTTCAAATACCATAAACAAACAATACATTTCTATAAACATAATGAAGAAACAAATTCATTTACCAAATCCAGATACACTCTACCTCAGGTCAACTAAATACAGTACTACATTTTTCATGTTGCAAATTATTCATCAGAGTATCGCTCTGCAACAAACAATTATAGACTGGAAGTTGCCAACAAAAACGTAGCTAACAACAATGAAAGAGGATGGTAATGTGCTTAACTGTGAGGTTTAAATTGAGGTAAGCTAGAAAGTCTAGATAGGTAGTGGATGGATCAGTCAAACATCGTATTTTAAACTACTCTTATGATCATAAATGGCATGCCATCAACTACAGCTAACATCTTATAATGTACATTAATCGGTACATAGAGTAAATACACTATTTACCTTGAAAGATTATTACAAGGATGAAGAGAACAGTGATGACCAGGGCACACAGATTACTACTTGATGTTGTTGTCTTCTTTGTTCCTCTCTTCTTCTTCTTCTTCTTCTTCTTCTTCTTCTTCTTCTTCTTCTTCTTTTTCTTCTTCTTCTTCTTCTCTTGAGCCCTCCTTCTCTCAAATCTTGCACGCTTCAACATAGTGAGCTCAGACATCTCTTGCAATAATTTCTTATCGGCATCATCCAAGGAAGGACCTCTGGGAGTTCTCTCTGCTTGGGAGCCTTTTTTGAGTTCAACCTTTTATGCTTCTCTTTCTCTATCTCTTTTTTTTTTTCAAGCCAACCACGTGCCTGATACCATCCAGGCATGGAACACCAGGCAGTGTAGAATTATTGCTTACCGAGTCTGTTGGAGCTAGTATTTAAAGTTTCCATTCGTAGAGTGTGACACGTCATGTTTTATGAGCCAACTCAGTGGTTGACCTCTACTTTTTTTTTGCCCAATTATCTTGTCATTAGTTCCACTGTTGCATTTTCGATGTACCACCATTAGGTGTTGATCTTTATGCACACAGAAATACTACGTTACGATTCATCATATTCTCGTAAATGATAAAGAATTATATTGTCATATCAGTAGAAGTGAATTTATGATTGTAGTATACAAAATTTGTTAATTAGCTTCTCTATCATAAATCAAACAAAAGTTGTATTCTAACAATAACCCTAAATCAAATGGCTTAATGAATAAATATTATTTTCTTAGAATTTATAATTACAAATTGATGATACACCATATTGTCCAGTAATCTACACCGTACACGTGTAATGAGGATCTTGTCAATGGAGTAAAATGAGCCTAGATGAGCACCCAATCTGGCAAAGCCCAGATAACACAAAGCCCACTGAGGCAGGTTCCAGAAGGTTGGACCCATTCAACGGTGCCCTACTAAGGCCATAAGTCATATGGTCAAGCTCGATACTCGTAAGACCTAACAAGGCAAGTATCTAGGAGTTTGATCGAATACAGGCAGGCCAAATACACATTGATTGTTACTAAGAAGCAAATACCAGAGTATAAGTCATGCATGAAAACTCTGTTGTATGGACAACACTCCACAAGGAAATAATCTCCAACAAATATCGAAGTACAAGTCGTGTATGGAAACTCTCCTACATGGACAACTCTCAACAAGGAAAGGATGTCTAAACATATATCTTTCCCTAAATTACGCCACCAAAGACATTTTCGAACAAGGACTCTTGCATGATAAATATGGCATAAGGTTGAGGATCAAAGGTACGATACAAAACCCAATTTACAACATTACACATTTCTCAAGCCTTGTCTGACTTAAGCATCAGAGTGTCATTGGCCGCCACAACGGTGGTCTTTGGCTCACGTGGGTTCCTTGTGCAGGTTAAGGTCAAAGAGAATATGAATTAACACTATCAGTTTGGCGTTGTCCTTGGGGAACGACAAAATTCCTAAAAAAAAATAGTGATAACACCCATTCATTACAGTCCAGAAAGATGATAACCACGAGGTCTTGTAATAATGGAGAAATCGTCGAGCCTTCAAATTCTCAAACTGATGTAATGTCGTCAGTTCCGGCGATACCGACCCATCAGGGAAAACAACCCCATGCCCCCGCGTCGGCAGCAACCATGACGGACTCTAGGGTGGACCGACTGACAGTCCAAGTGTAGCAAATCTCGTAAGCTGTGTATATGCTCGCTCAGCGAAACCCACCACATACGGAAGGAGACAGGGAGGCGCAAAAGGCCTTGTTCTCAGAAGACACCAGAGAGAGCATTCAAGAGAGTCACTATGTCCCTGTTAGCTCTCAGTGGACCAATGGCGGTGGAGCGACCTATGGAGACCCGACGTCTAAGGGCAACAAACTTGCCTTGCAAAACCCCTCCCGCTTGGGGCCACCAATTCAGACATACTATACAAAACCTCACCTTCCCCCCGTTCACGGATCGGATTATGAATGAGCCATTGCTGAAGAAGTTTAGCCCGCAAAGCTGGAGTTTTATGACAGAACAATTGACCCGTCCAACTACTTACGCCATTACCACCATGTGATGGAGCTGAAAAAAGTATCTAAAACAGTAATGTGCTGGACATTCCCCACCAGCCTAAAGAAAGTAGCGCTGACTTGGTTCCACAATCTACCTCCGAAGTCTATTGATTCATTTTGGATGCTAGCCAAAACATTTATTACCCGCTTCGTCGGCAACCAACGAATCAAGAAGGGCATGTATTACATGCTCAGCCTCAAGCAGAAACCAAATGAAACACTGAGGGAGTACGTCGCCCGCTTTAATGATAATTAACTCTCATCGATGGCTACAACGATGATACCTTAGTCAAAGCCTTCATCTCGAGTCTGAGGAGAGGGCAATTGTAAGCTTTGGAAGTCCAACTTCAAACTACTTAATTGTAGTTCGAGTAAGTCTAGGGAGTCAAGTTTGGGAGCCACTTTTGGGCAAAGTTTTTTTTTTTTTTTTTTACACTTTACCCCTTTCTTTAAAACACAAACACAAACACCATCGAGAAAGTCTAGGCAGCCAGGTTTGGTACACATTTTTGGGCCAAGTTTTGGTTTTTTTACACTTTTCACCCATTTTCTTTAAAATATAACCACAAACACCATATATAGAAAGGGTAGAAGTGTAAAAAAAATCCAAACTTTGCCCAAAAGTGGCTAACAAACCTGGTTGCCTATAATATAGAAGGGGTAGAAGTGTAAAAAATCCAAAACTTAGCTCAAAAGTGGCTCCCAAGCTTAGCTTCCTAGAATTATTGTTGTAGTTCACAATAACTCAAGTCAATAGTTTAAAAATACGTGAAAACTAAAACATTTGTGTGAATAAATAAAACCTTGTTATTAGACATCATATTAGCTCATCCAAGCACATATTGACCCAATTGTACCAGACTAAGCTGATTAAAATATGGGGAACCCGAACTCAACCCCAGTCAAGAAATTTACATTCAGATAGGGTTTGGGTTGCATTTTTTGGTACCTTAGTTTTGGGTTGGGCAACCACAGGCTAAGTAGTCAAATTTTTGGGTTGGCGGGCATGAGCTAAGTTGTAAGATCTTCTGGCTGGTCCTGGCTGACCCTTTCACCTGCCCAAGTTGCACACGTAAAATCTAGCCACATGTGTACTATGAGTACTTTTTTTTTAATCTTTGCTTCTTAAAGTTATGGGTAACCTCTCAATATTCTCTCCTCTCCTGCCCGCAAGACATCCTCGAGATGCTACGTCTATCTCATCTCGATTTCTTGACTCCATTGAGAGTTAATCTCCATCCCAACTCCATTCCAAGTTGCTAATGGAGAGAACATGAAACCTCTCCATTCTCCCTCCCTTTTGGTTGTTTCAACCCACTCACTTGCTTCCTCTTTCACTCTTCACAAGATCTAACAACTGTATTTTGTTGGAAAAATCCAACATGTGTGGGCACACATATGTATTTAATGTGTATTGCTATCTTAAAGTATAGCCCAATGAATTGTGATCTAATATGGTTAATTGGACTAGAGTATTAAAATGTCATGGACTTAATGTGTAGATACACTTAAGCAATTTCTAATTTGACGAGTAACCAAATCAGAAATTAGTAAGAATAACTGATAACCCAATCAGTTATAAATACTAGGTTATGGTCCCCAGCTGTGCGTGTGTTTTGTTTCTTCTGAAATTCCATTCTATAGAGAGGTATATAAAAAACATATGTTATCAATTGAAAGATCAAGACTCATCCATTGCTTGAAGTGTTATCATGGATCAAGGTACGCTTCCGTTTTATTCTTGATTGTTTTCTTCTCATTGATTCAATATGGAGCATACATGTGTGTCTGTAGAATATTATTCTTATAGATAAGCTAATAAGTGGTATCAGAGCCTACTCCATGATTGATTCTTTGAGAGATTATGAAATTTAGGATGAACTTTTGGCATAAAATCAAGGTTTTTTAAAGCTTTTTTTCTCACAAAAAAGGGTTTTCGTTCAGATCTGCATCGTGATCTGCTTTGTTAGATCTGCATAATCTGGTTCGTTCAGATCTGCATCGTGATCTGCTTCGCTCAGATCTGCATGATCTGCTTCGTTCAGATCTGCATGATCTGGTTTGTTCAGATCCTAAGATCTTTACATTGATTCTTTGTCAGATCCTGATCTGTTAGTTTGTTAAACCTGCATTTGGCCCATGTGTATTACAAGCATTCTAGGGTTTAGTTTGTTGGACTTGTATTTGGCCCATGTGCATTAGACCCGTCAATTTTATTTGAAATTTTCCATTGGGCCACAACTTAATTGAAAGACATTTGGGCTATTGGGTTTGGGTCTGATGGGTTGCTGGGACAGGGTCAGACCCTGCTGGGTCAGATGGGTCACCCTGGTCCAGTTCAGAGAACCGGTCCATCCTGTTTTGGCTATTTGCACCCAGTAGAATCTGTCTGAGCCACCCCGATAAAAAAATTCTAGAAATTAAATAATGGACCTTACATCAAGTAAATCCGATACGTTACTTAGGTCCGTTATTTATTTATTATTATTTTTTTCAAGGCAATTTATTTGAAATTTTAAATTTAAATATTTTTTGGGATGCATCTAATGACTTATTTAGTTTGTCTAACATTTTATTGAACTAATTGAAATAAGATTTCACCAAAGTGACCTCTCTTATGTAGATTAATTTATTGAGAATGTTAAGATGTTTGTGTTTGTGAGTTCATGGGGATATTAGCCGACCCAAAGGAAGGATAATATTTGGCCGAATTGCATACACATCTGTAGTGATAAATATGTGACAATTATAAGGTTTCCATGTGAATAATAAGCCGATCCAAAGATAGACTTATTGTTTGACAGGAGTTATTGTCAATATTTGATCACCACACCAAGAGTACCACTTACAAGTTAATATTACTGTCCAAAGACTTGATATTAATGTTGTGCTAGGTATCTTGAGATGTATTCCATAATTGTTTGAATTTAAAGATTGTTTATTAAGATTATGATGTGAACATGCATGCTCATTAGGTTTATTCTCTGTACAACTATTATGTCTGCTACTTCAATATATGCTCATGCAAACAATATTCTCATGCTTAATGGGACAAACTTCAAGGATTGGAAAGAGAACGTCTTAATCGTTCTTGGCTGCATGGATCTAGACCTTGCACTAAGGATAGAGCAATCTGCTACTCTTACGGCTGAAAGTTCTTCTGAAAAAAGGATGAACTTTGAGAAGTGGGAAGAAAGGGTGAACTTTGAGAAGTGGGAACGCTCTAATCACTAAGACCAGTGATTTCCTTGCTGAAATTGAAAAACGTTTTGCAAAAAATGACAAGGCTGAAACAAGCACGCTTTTAGCTAGTTTGATTTCAATGAAGTACAAAGGCAAGGGAAACATAAGGGAGTACATCATGGAGATGTCTCACATTGCTTCCAAACTTAAGGCACTAAAACTTGAGTTGTCTGACGACTTGCTCGTGCATTTAGTATTGATATCTCTTCCTGCACATTTCAGTCAGTTTAAGGTTAGTTATAACTGTCAAAAGGAGAAATGGACTCTTAACGAGCTCATTTCATATTGTGTGCAAGAAGAGGAAAGGTTGAAGGAAGAGAGATTTGAAAGTACTCATCTGGCAAGTACCTCTAAGCATAAGGGCAAGAAAAGAAATAAAAATGAAACTGCTAAGGGTCCAGAGCAAAAGAAACCTACGAAAAATCAATGATGTTTCTTTTGTGGAAAGCTAGGACATGGAAAGAAAGAATGTAGTAAGTATCATGCTTGGCGTGCCAAGAAAGGTACATTCTTTACTTTGGTATGTTCTGAGGTTAATTTAGCTTCAATATCTAGAAGCACTTGGTGGTTAGATTTTGGTGCTACCACTCACATAAGTGTTTCTATGCAGGGTTGCCTGAGCTACCGAAAGCCAAATGATATTGAAAGATACATCTTTGTGGGCGATGGAAAGTCAGTGGATGTTGAGGCAATAGGGAATTTTAGGTCATTGTTGAGAACTGATTTTTATTTGGATTTGAAAGACACTTTTGTTGTATCGTTCTTTAGACGGAATTTGGTTTCTGTTTCTTTATTGGACAAATTTGGTTATAATTGTTCATTTGGAAACAATCAGTTCAGTCTTTCATTGAATTCAAATATTGTTGGTACCGGTTCATTAAGTATGTTTGATAACCTATATTTGTTTGATGATATTGCATCATATAATGAAACCTTGCATGTGGATTCACGGGGTACTAAACGCAAGCTAAACAAAGAAAATTCAGCAAATATGGCACAAGTGTTTGGGTCATATATCCAAATCTAGAATTGAACGACTTGTGTCAGAAGGCATTTTGGATTCACTTGACTTTTCAGACTTAGATGTCTGTGTTGAGTGCATCAAGGGAAAGCAGACCAAACAAAAGAGATTAGGTGCTAATAGATATTCAAACGTCTTAGAATTGATACATACGGATATCTGTGGACCATTCCCTACGGCTTCTTGGAATGGTCAACGATACTTTATATCATTCATAGACGACTGCTCACGTTATGAGTACTTTTATCTCATTCATAAGAAATCAGCGTCACTGGATGTATTCAAGTTTTTCAAAACTGAAGTTGAAAACCAACTCAGTAAGAAAATTAAGTGTGTTAGATCTGATCGTGGTGGAGAGTACTACGACAGATATGACGGTTCAGGAGAACAACGTCCAGAGTCATTTGCTAAATTCCTAGAGGAATGTGGAATCGTCCCACAGTACACCATGCCAGGTTCACCTAGCATGAATGACGTCGTTGAAAAATGAAACAGAACTCTTAAGGATATGGTGAGGAGTATGATTAATCATTCTACCTTACCAGAATCACTCTGGGGAGAAGCAATAAAGACAGCAACTTATATCCTAAATAGAGTACCAACTAAAGCAGCTGCCAAGACTCCTTATGAACTTTGGACAGGCCGAAAGCATAGTTTAAAACACTTTCACATTTGGGGATGTCCATCTGAGGCTAGGCCTTATAGGCCAAATGAAAATAAATTGGACTTCAAGACAGTAAGCAACTACTTTATTGGTTATACAGAGCGATCTAGGGGCTACAAATTTTATGATCCCACAATTAGGTCTATTTTTTAAACGGGAACTGCGACATTTTTTGAGGATGTTGAGTTTGGGGGGAGAAATAAGGTAAGAGACATTGTCTTTGAGGATGAATCGATTTCGACTCCTACTACTGTTTTTGACAATGTACATGTTTTTGTACCTGTCATTGATCAAGAAGCAGATCTGAAACCTCAACAAGACAATGTTGAATAACTCCCTGTTCAAATTGAAGTAAATGTTCCAGAGGAACAAACTCAACAACCTCAAGGACAAATGCCATTAAGGAGATCCACAAGAGAAATGAGAAATGTTATTCCAGATGATTACATAGTTTTTCTCCAAGAACATGAGGAAAATTATGGATTGATGGAAAATGATCCAATCAACTTCCATCAAGCCATGTAGGATGCTAACTCTCAAAAGTGGATAGATTCTATGAATGAGGAGTACAAGTCTATGCAAGACAATCATGTTTGGGATCTTGTTCCATTACCTAAAAATACAAAGCCCATTGGTTGTAAATGGATATTTAAAACCAAGAGGGATTCAAAAGGTAATGTGGAGAGATGTAAGGCTCATCTTGTAGCTAAAGGCTTCACTCAAAAGGAATGCATCGACTATAAAGAGACTTTCGCCCCGGTTTCAAAGAAAGTCTCATTTAGGACAATGATGGCACTTGTTGCGCACTTTGAGCTTGAGCTACATCAGATGGATGTTATGACATCATTTCTCAATGGCGACATTGATGAAACAATTTATATGGTGCAACCAGAAAACTTTGTGTCTGGAGACCCGAAGAATATGGTTTCCAAACTAAAGAAATCCATCTATGGGCTCAAGCAAGCTTCTCGTAAATGGTACCACAAATTTCATCAAGTATTTGTCTCATTTGGTTTCGAGACAAATGCAGTTGATAATTGTGTGTATCATAAGTTCAGTGGGAGTAAGCATATCTTCTTGGTTTTGTATGTTGATGACATACTGCTTGCCACTAATAACAAAGACATGTTGCACGAAACTAAGAGATTTCTATCAAAGAAATTTGATATGAAAGATCTTGGTGAAACTTCTTTTGTTTTAAGGATTCAGATACATCGAAATCGCTCTCGGGGTATTCTTGGATTATCGCAAAAGAGCTATATAGAAAAGGTGCTTAAAAGATTTTCCATGCAAAATTGTAAACCAGGAGACACCCCTGTAGCTAAAGGAAACAAATTCAATCTTGAAGTTAAAGAAATGCAAGGGATTCCCTATGCATCAGCTGTTGGGAGTCTAATGTACATTTTGGTTTGTACACGTCCAGATATAGCATTCATTGTTGGAATGCTAGGCAGATATTTAGACAACCCTGGGATGGATCACTGGAAAACAGCCAAATGGGTTATGAGATATTTACAGAGAACTAAAGATTACATGCTCACATATAAGAAATCAGATCAGTTGGAGATTATAGGGTATTCTGATTCTGATTTTGTTGGATGCTAAGATAGTAGGAAATCCACATCAGGCTATTTATCTGTTAGCTGGAGGAGCTATTTCTTGGAGGAGTGACAAGCCAAGACTCATAGCTTCTTCAACTATGGAAGCAGAATATGTAGCATGTTTTGAGGAATCCAATCATGGATTATGGTTGAGAAATTTTGTCACCAGCCTGCGCATTCTAAGGAGTATTGAAAAACCACTAAAGTTGTATTGTGACAATAACTCAGTAGTTCTATATGCCAACAACAACAGGAGCTCATCTAGGTCAGATCATATTGACATAAAGTTCCTGGTTGTGAAAAAGAGAGTACAAAATAAACAAATTTCCATAGAGCACATTGGGACAAACTCCATGATTGCAGATCCGCTTACTAAGGGATTACCACCCAAGGTCTTTCATGAGCACATTGTTCATATGGGTGTTATATCATTTGAGGATATTTTGGTTTAGTGGGAGTTTGTATATTTGAATGCTCTATATTGGTTTTTTTTTACACATTTTGTGTATTTGAGTATTTTCTGCATAAATAAAGTATTTAGTTTATTCACACTCTTGTTTATTGTATTAAAGTTCGATCTCAATAAAGTTTAAAGTAGGACCAGTGAAATAGGCATGTTTAGATCACGTTACATGTAATTTCCATACTACGCATCCATGATTGATCTATGTCATTTGATTGTATGGGTATATGTGACTATTGATGGATTTAGTTGCGCTAAATGTGACGAAAGTTCATTTAGTCCTATACCTGTATAGTCAATGAACGAGATTGTTTGGAAATACCTTCATATGTGATAGAAAATTTTGTGCTCATTAGGTTATACACATTTTTAAGGTAACATATGTGGCCCAAGTGGGAGATTGTTGGAAAAATCCAACCTGTGTGGGCACACATATGTATTTAATGTGTATTGCTATCTTAAAGTATAGCCCAATGAATTGTGATCTAATATGGTTAATTGGGCTAGGGTATTAAAATGTCATGGGCTTATTGTGTAGATACACTTGAGCAATTTCTAATTTGATGAGGGACTAAATTAGAAATTAGTAAGAATAACTAATAACCCAATCAGTTATAAATACTGGGTTATGATCCTCAGTTGTGCGTGTGTTTTGTTTCTTCTAAAATTCTCTTCTACAGAGAGATATACAGAAAACATACGTTATCAACTGGAATATCAAGACTAATCCCTTGCTTGAAATGCTATCATGAATTAAGGTACGCTTCTGTTTTATTCTTGATTGTTTTCTTCTCATTGATTCAATATGGAGCATACATGTGTGTCTGTAGAATATTATTCTTATAGATAAGCTAATATATTCATCCATGCGAATGACCATTATTGGAGCTTCCAGCTCAATAACCGCCCCAAGACGAAGGATTGTGGTTCTTGTGAGGTTCCATTGCCAAGGATCAGACTGTTGACCACCATGCTTATAGACTCTTTGTCCCACTCACAGGCTTGAACTGGTTAAAGCCAAGAACCTCCTTTGTCATTGTGAGCAAAACCAAAGGAGATATGACTCGCGAACTATTCTCGAGTTTCATAATCATCCTCCGAAGAGAACCTCTTTACTTTTTTAGTAAAATTGTTCTACAGTACTAACCATGTTGCTAAATATCATATTGTTCAGCAATACCTTGCCGCCAAAGGACTCTGTCCTCCTTAATTAAATACCATACATTGCAAGAAGTGCTTGATTAAACACTTTCACCCTTCAAATGTTGAGACCTCTCTTTTCTTTGCTTGCACACTTTGGGCTCCATCAATGAGATGAAACTTTTTAGCACCAGCCACGGAAACGAAATCCAGATGATTAGTGATGCGTTCACAAATTGTCCTCCTGTGAGTTTGACCTGCAAAACAAATGTTAGACTGCCAAGGATCACCTTTTTGGTGGCTGAAGGCACTCCGATGCTTAAGTCAGCACTCAGTTGGATAAAGGAAGTAAATTTGGACAAAACTAAGTTAAAGTTGCATACCTGTGACGAATGTTTCCTTTACCTTTTATAATGGTTGTGATTAATTCTCTGCATGACTTAAGCATGTGAGGCGCAATGAAATGAGATGTTTCTTGTAACAGTCTTTTCCTTAATGGAGATGTGTAACTCCCTCCATGACTCTTTTTTTGGTGCAACGTTCCTGTTATTTATGAGAAAACTTGTGTCAGGCCTGGATTCGGGCTCTGTTTATGTATTCTCATTGGCGGGTCTTGTATGGGCCTTTTTAATTGGCTTTATTAGCTGGCCCAATAGATTGGACATTATATCCTTGTGATGAGTCTCTATGCCATGTGTACGGCCATGATGATCGGTCTATTTTGATGTATAATCAGCTACTCCCACCTTAGTTAGTTGGTACATTCACGTATCCATTAATTGTGTGACGGTTGGTATTTCAATTGTACCTTTGCACTGAACTTAATGTTGTTAATAACTTTCGGTCGGTTGATCGTCTCGGTTACTTCGTTGTTTGTTCGTTTTCGTGCATATTTTTTGAGAATTTAGCACGCAATTATGTCCCGAATGTCGCTCCGTGAACAATCTTTTCATTGCTCAGTTGTATAAAGGGCGTTGTGACGACTTTGCTACCTTATCTACGCAATCTTTGCTATTAGGGTTATTTTTTCTTTCCTATTGCCTTTTTTCCATCTTTTCTTGCCTATTCGCAATGTCTACTAGTCACCTACTGGACGGTGAACAACTTGCTACCTGTGAAGCTCATTTTTCCCTAAAGAAGGCTTCTAAGGCTACCTTGGATAGCGTCTGTTCCACCTACTCTTTGCCTTCTAACCTTGAGATTGTTTTTCATCGTGAAAATGACAGTCCTTATCGTCTGATGAAGGGATATATTGTGTTTTACCCTCGTATGTTTTATGTCGGTCTTCGGTTTCCAATTTCGGAGCTATTCTGGTCTAATCTAGAATTTTTGTGTATTCCTCCTACTCAGATGGGTCTGAACGGTTGGAGGGTTATGGTTTTCACGTATGTCAGGGCCATCCTTTCTAGTATTCCTATAATTGCTGAAATTTTGCATTATTTGGTGGGGTTTAGCGTGAAATCCAACTGCACCTATTTTTTTCTATCCCTGTTTTAGCAACCTTAATGATGATATCAGGGGTTGGTCGTGGGATTAGTTTTATGCGTCCGTCTACTCTGGCTACTTAAATTTGCGGGATCAACAGATATTAAGGTTTTTTCGGGTTCCTATCAAGCAAAGGAATCTTCAATTTACCGCTGAAGAACAGGTTATCAACGAGCATTTTTTGCATCTTCCCGCAGTTCCTTTGGACTCATATCTTACTGGCGATATGGCGAGGCGCAACGGTCTATACAACATGAATGAAGTCTAGCAGGCTCTACTAACTGAGAGGCAAGCAGCGGAGATTGATGCTCGTGTTGTCGTTGTTGATGGTGATAATATTGTCGTTGATCGTAAAATGAGTTCGGATGTTACAGATCTCAATGCTCCTTTTAGCGTTGCTACCGGTCTGATTTCCAGGAAGAGAAAAATACCGAGCCCTATTAGTCCGTCGAAGTGGTTGTTTCTAAGTTCTAACCGTGTTCCGAAGAAGAAACGGCTCATTGACTCTGTTCGCCGTGCTTCTCTTTACTCGGATTTTGTTGATGGAAAAATTTTGTTGGAAGATCGCAGCTTTCTCCAAGAAGTGGAAGAAATGAAATTGGCATTGGAGAGGAGTGAAAAGGATACTATTCGTCCACTGGATGATGGCGAAAAGAGACTCCTCTTTACTTATGGTGGCCTTGACGTTGTTAAGTGTTCTAATGAGGACCCTCGGTATTTAGACGACAAGATGCTCCAGTTGGCTATTATCCAGTCTAAAAAATTTAGTAGTCGTGATCGAGTTCCTGATATGCAGTCTCTTTGTTCTTCTTCTCCTCTTGTTGATGATGGGTGGAGGTCTAGCCTTTTATAGCCTGCATGGGCTCTTCTGCTCTTGTTGGGACTGCTACTCGTTCCATTTTTGTTGCGCAACGAGAGGGTGAGGATGGTTCTCCTATCATTCCTTCTTCTTTCCCGGCTGTGGGTGGTAGTTCTTCCATAATACCGGATCCTCGCATCCTTCATTTGCAGATCAATTGGAAAGAACCTACTCTTGAAAAGATTCGGGTAAAATCGGACGAAAAGTCTTGTTGGTTTTCCCGGCTTGGCATGCAGGACAGTGCACGTAAGCTGATTAATGAGTGGCATAGATGGTTCGTGGAGAGGCCTTCGATACCCGTGCTGGATCTAAAACTTCATCTTGATGATGGTCTTAGGCTTGTAATGGACGGGATGATCCATCTTGCCTACGAAGAGGTGATGGGTTCGAGTCATCAGGTCAATCACAATCTTGTGATTAATCTGGAGAGGAAGCTCTCCGTGCTGCTATTGGTATTTTCCCATGTTCTTTATCAATATGACGCGCTAAAAGCGTGATGTTCTAAGCGGATTAATCTGGCTGGGGTTGCTCAAGCTTCATTAGACAAGGTAGAGGGTGCGTGGGATCGGTCTGTAGCCACGCTTGAGTCCTTAAGAGCTGAATTAGACGGTATTTGATGATACATAAAAACGGTCATACATTGGAGCCGTACACGTATCATGATAATCTCGAGGAACTACAGGCCCCAACATCAGCCTAATGCTGATCCGGCCCAAGTGGTTCTAAGCCCGTTCATTTCGGTTCGCCAGGGGTACCCGAACTCTCACAACACGCTAGGCCCACAAGTCTCACAACTATCCTCAATCCCCCTAAGTCTTCCTTAGGCAAGTATCTCAAGGATCAACTTCAGACGGGCATCTACAACTACTCTCCGCTAGTAAACACCAGAGTATCTTCCACACAAGGAAACTCCCTTTTACAGATTGCTCTTGGATTGGGATCTATCTTCTGCGTATCTAGGAGCACAGAGCTAACAGGGAACTTCCCTTCTTCAACACGACTCCTGATTAGAGAAGGATCTTTACGAAGATCTCCTCCCTAACTACGCCTAAGATGGCCTAGTTGAACCAAAACTCCTTGCACTATAAATAAGACATGAGGTTGGTAAGCTAAGGTACATTACAAATTCTTTGTTACAACATTACACCTTCCTGAGAGCTTTGTCTGACTTTAGCATTGGAGTGTCATCGGCCATCCCACGGTGGTCTGTGGCTCACGTGCGTTACTTGTGCAGGTTAGCGGGATTATGTCAAATTTTGGCGCTGTTCGTGGGGTCAACATAGTTCATAACTTTACATTAAGCGTCGTCTCTTTTAAAAAACACAGAGAGATGGTGACCACCAAGTCACACAACAACGGAGAACCAGGGGACACGTCCAATGCTCAGGCTATCCCTATAATGCCTCATTCAGCAAATCCTGTCGTGCATGGGCAGTCGACTCACGCTCCCACGCCGATGACAATAACCATGGATCCCATAATCGATGTGCTGGCATCTGAGATACAGTTGATAGCCAAGGCGGTGGAGACTTTTACGCGACAAAATCCACCACCTACTAACGGAGACCAGAAGCAGCACAGACCTCCGCTCCAAAAGATGATAGGGAACAAGCGCAGGAGAGCTAAGCCCCCTCTAGTTCTCATTGGACTAAGGGAGGCTGCGTGGCTAACGCTGTGCTCACTGCTAGGACAAAGAGGCTCGACCCTGGGAACACCTCCGCAGAGGGATGCATGATCCGAACGTACTATATCGCATCTCCGTCCCACCATTTGTGATAATGAACGAGACCCCTCCAAGCGCGACAACGGCAAACACTACGCGTACCACAAAGAAGGCAGTCACGACTGCAAGAGTCTGAGGTATGAAGTTGAGTGCTGGATCTGCAATGGCAAACTGAAAGAGTTCCTAAAGTCTGAGAAACCAACAGAACAAACAAAAGATAAGGGGAGTCAGTTAAATAAATTGAGAAGGCGACTCCAGGGATAATCTATGTCCTTCATGGAGTCAGACCAAATGAAGACCAGTCATACAGGTCCCACAAACGAACACTACTGGATATGCGGTCGCAATCCGTGGGTGAGGATAGGCACATCTGCCACTCACGGGTTCAGAACCTCATTCCCACTTTGATTTTCACTAAGAGGGACTTCGATGGAGTCCGAGCCCCGCTCAACGCGCCTTGGTCATATTTATTTCCATCACAAAGGGGGAAGTGAAGAGAGCTCTGGTTGACACAGGAAGTTTACTTAACGTTCTGTTCTACAACGTGTTCCACAGCATGGACCTCAAGGAGACAAACTCGACATCTTCGGAACACCTACTTATTGGATTCAGCGAGGAAAATGCTTCTCAATTGGAAAGATAAGGTTGCTTACGGTAGCAGGAGAGCCGCAGCTCAGGAAAGTCCTATTTCCGAACTTCATGGTGGTAGATGCACCGTCATCCTATAAACTCATCCTGGAAAGACCATGGCTCCACCAGATGGAAGCAATGGTCTCCACCCTTCACCAGTGTTTTAAGTATACTACTAACCACTCCGAAGGAACCATATGTGGAGACCAACCTTCGGCACGAGGCTGCCACTGCGCTGCACCGAAACAGATAGAGTGCTCTCACATTCAGCTACATCATGCAGAGCAGCCTGACCCAGTGCAAGGCCAAAAGATGGTAGAGACATCACTTTCAAGCGGTATAGAAGAAACTAGCTCTTCGGCCCAGCGAGTCGAAAAGGCCATGGCAAGTGGGAACACATCCCCCTGACATTCCATCGGCGCGGAGATGCGCCCTTCTGCAAGGTTTACTCTTCGGTAACCTATGTAATGCCTCGACAGTCCGCCGAATGATCCGCGAGAACAACCTGAATCCACTTCAAGGCCAGGATCAATTTATTTCCATCGACAGTTAGTTTGCTTTAAATTGTTTGTATCGCTTTCCATAGTCAATATTGAGTTTTAATTCTTAGATGACTTATGTGATTTTCAACCATTTAAGAAATAAATGAAGAATTACGAAAAACAAACTCTATTGATTATTGGAAAGATGTAACAACAAGCACCTTGAGGCAGATACAAAAGGCTACATATTACGAACGCCCTGAGGCGGATACAAAAGGCTACATATTGCGAACGCCCTAAGGCGGATACAAAGAATGAGCACTGTAAGTGTCTGAATATAGCGTGAATTGAAGTAAAAGGATTCTTAGACAATTCTGTTACGGACAATGTTCGATGAAAATTTGCAAACCCTTCGATGCGAGCAATCTGCAAGTGACGTCAAATATAAGCGAACGAGATACGCAAGATGGAATACTAAGGCATTTGATCAGCATGGAGTGAGGACTTGCTCAAACGGTCAAATCACACAAGCGACGCGAACAGTCCGCAACAAGCTGCCCCCGCAAGCAAAACCATGATCCAGCAAACGCGACCCTCAAATATGGTCCGTGGGGGTGCAAAATCGGCAATCGGGAGTCCGCAACAAGGCACAACCAAATATGACAAACTCACACGCTCGATCCAGTGAAACGAATGAACCTGGGACAAGTATCACGTTGGCGTAGGCAAAGTGCACCTTCTGGCTGTAGGGATAAGATGGGCGTCCAGGGGTCAATGCCTCAATCCATGGACCATGTCCAACTCCTCTTCATCTCGAAATCCCAAAATCCAGCGCTAAAGCAAGGCAACAGGGTTGATCATGAAGTGGCGGAGGCAGCCACCATGGAGTTGGACGTTGGTGCTATCTCTGAAATTAAACAGTCAGGAACAACGATAAGGCACCAGTGCATGAACAACAGACTCTTCCCTTGAGAAAGTGCCTGTACTACTTCTCCACGAAACGAGAAGAAATTACGAGATCTCAGTAGATCAACTACATGCTCACCCATAGTAGATGACCACGCATAATAGCAGCTATCTCTATGCTTGATTGGCACAAATGTTTGAACATTCGGAGATTCAGATACTGAGAATCTACTTCAGCCTTTGAAAAACCCAAAACATCTTCTTCAAGCAAGGACATTACAAAAGATAAGCTCTGTGAAAGATAGTACCTACGATGATTGGAAAATATCATTATATAGACATGATGGTTCACCAAACGGGCATTCAAGCATTAACTGCCAAGCATTGATTACCGTACGGGAAACTGGAAGACTACGGCTCCCAAGGAAACTGCAAAGACAACGTCAATCAATTAATGGCGTTGTACGCAACCCCATCAATTGAAGGGGAGTAACCGATACTCAACCGTCATGCAGCCTACACCATACGCGTGTCACTGCACAATCTACGCCGTACACGCCACACACCATGCAGGAAACCTTAGCCCTTCCTTTGCGGGCTGATATACACGTAATTATTACAGAATGTATCCTTTAATTTATATATGTTAGTGCTTCAATTAATATATTTTATTCTAATTATTTCATTTTTTATGTTTTTGTAGGAATCTGCGCGTGAACGATAAAATCGCATTAAGGCGACAATTTGAGGAAATGATTAATTTGTTGATTCTAGCGGTGGTGTAAAATAGCGGTTCACATATCTAGACCTAACCCAAATAAGCCTAGGTCCACTTACTTTAATCAAGCCCAAGCTCAGAAAGCTAGAAACCTAAGCCCAGCCTAACAAGGAAATAGGGGAACCCTATTTAGGTTTCTCTCTTCCCTTCTCTTTGGGGAGGCTGCTATTCCACGTTTTCTGCTCCTTCTCTCTTTTCCAGCCACCATCACCACCTCCACCGGGGCAGAGACAGAGAGCCCTGTGTCTCTCGCCACTAACCAACCACCATCTCGCCACCGTCACTAACCACCGTGAAACAAGGGCGTGACAACCATGTTTCACGCTACAAACCTAACTTTGCCACCGAAACAGACCACCATCCTCTCTGTCCATAACATAGCCGCCACCACCATCTCCCTCCCTCTCTCTCTGTCGACCACCGTCACAATCAGACCACGCAACCACCGCCATTACCGCTGTGAAACAGAGCTCGCGACAGAGCGCCTCCCTGTTTCACAGCCATCACTTCTCCCATTCTCGTTCTTCCTTCACTTTCTCTTTGTTCTTGCAGGCACTGGAGCCGGTCGAGAGGAGAGGACACTCGTGAGGAGCGAAGCAGAAGCGGCGGAGCAGGGGTCGGTGCGCTGGAGACGAAGGCTGAACCGCGCGACTATGAGGCGGGAAAAAAACTGATTTTTGAATCAGTTCGCTATTCGCACCTCAGCCCATTGCTGAGTACCACCACAGTGCAGCTGCTGAGATTTCTCGGGATTTACGAATTTCTCGGGATTCGTGTGCATACAGGAATTGATGGATTCCTCCTCCACTGATGCTGTGACCACCACCACCATGAGTCACTAAACCCCACGCAAGGTGAAGAGGTGAACTCCTAGATGTAACGCATTAAATTAGTATTTGATTCGCTTTAAGTTTTCACGACGAATAATGATGTTTAATGATTCTCACTTTTATTTAATATAGAAATTTATGTTATTTCAGTGACAAGGATATCATAGATTTCTTCGTAGATTTTTATTATTCCGGTGATTATCTTTTCTTCTCCATATAAGCTTAGTCACGCTTTTCTTATGTGTGGAATGTTTAAGAATTAATTGATTCCGGTAAGTTAGTTATATGTGATCGTCATTTATTACGGTATTGTCTCCGAATATATCGTAAGTTTAGGATATCACATATGACAGACCTTTGTGTTTTCTTAGAAGAAGTGAAATCTAAAATTCATTTACATTAGGGTATATTAATGATTAAAAGATTATTTTTTCGATTACGTCGTTTGGGATGTGAAACACGTAGTTGAGTCATCATAGCGAATCAATACTAGTTGGCGCGTGAAGTCTAGGAAGGATTCTTGGAACCTTGTGATTTTTCCAAACTTAATTTTCATTAAATTAAATTCAATTTTGTATTTTAAATTTGTTAGAATTTATTAACTTTAGTTTCGCATAGTTTGTCTTCCTTAACCTTATTTTGTAGATCGTTTTTCCTCGTGGGATCGACACCCCATTCTTTACTGCAAGTGACCGCGTGTACTGTTTGGGCGTAATCACGGGCCCATGAGCTCAGCCTATTATTTAAACAACACTCTGTCACGTGCTTGGCACGAGCACTAGAGATCTTAGTCAACCCTGACATACAGATTATACCTTTAGATCACCAGCTGATTTAAGGTAATTTCATCCACTCCATGCAACATGTTGATGGATTAGGTTCGCACGCCCCCTAGCAAGCGGAACTTCTAATCAAGCCAGGCAAGCTTAGTCAGCCAAGACTGATTACGACGACTTCTGGTTCATCCCGATACCTAGTCCGCTTAGCGCGGACATCGACGGCTTAAGAAGTGGGAGTCTAATCAGTGCTACCACGTTTAGTGACGACGATTCGCCAGAGATCATTGCTTCATTCGCGGACAATGATCGCCGAACCTAATCAAGTAAGCCTAGCTGGTAACGACTACAACAAAAGCTTATGATCAAAACTTGGACTTATAGCCCCATTGCCTGGGTGTATATAGTCTAGAAGGTGGAAGCCTAGTCAGTCCTGAACTGATTTCGATGGCTCGCCACGGGACCACTGCTTTTCAGCGTGGCCGCCAAATCACCAAACCTAGACTTGTAGCCCACGTTGCGAGGGTGTAGATAGTCTAGAAGGTGGGAACCCAATCAGCCACGACCAGATTTCGACTGTTTGCCATGGGACCACTACTTTTCAGCGTGGCCGCAGAACCCTCCCAAATTTGTAGCTTGGTGCACTCAAGTGTAGATAATTTGGATGGTGGGAGCTAGTCAGTCCTGAACTGATTCTGATGGCTCGCCACAGGACCACTTTCATTGTGGTCGCCAAATCACCAAACCTGGACTTGTAGCCCGCGCTGCGAGGGTGTAGATAGTCTAGAAGGTGAGAACCCAGTCATCCATGACCCTATTCTGACGGTTTGCTACGGAACCACTGCTTTTAAGCGTGGCTACCGAACCCTCCCAAATTTGTAGCTTGGTGCACTCAGGTGTAGAAAATTTGGATGGTGGGAGCCTAGTCAATTCTAAACTGATTGCGATGGCTCGCCACGGGACCACTGCTTTTCAGTGTGGCCGCCAAATCACCAAACCTGGACTTTTAGCCCGTGCTGTGAGGGTGTAGATAGTCTAAAAGGTGGGAACCCAATCAGCCATGACCTAATTCTGACGGTCTGCCATGAAACCACTACTTTTCAGCGTGGCCGCCGACCCTCCCAAAATTGTAGTTTGGTGCACTCAGGTGTAGATAATTTGGATGGTGGGAGCCTAGTTAGTCTTGAACTGATTCTGACGGCTTTCCACGGGACCACTGCTTTTCAGCCTGGTTGCCAAACCTCTCTAGAATTTGTAGCCCCCACCGCGCGGGGAGGGTGTAGATGGTTTGAAAGGTGAGAGCCTTAGTCAGTCATGAACTGATTCCGACGGCTTGCCACGACACTAAGTCCATGCTGCCCCAATTCGAGCTGGTCCTCGGCCTTTCTCGCTTCTCGAGCATAAAACTCCACATCGGATTCCAACTGTTTCTTTTTTGCAGCCCAGTTGGCTTCCTTCGAAGCACTCACTTCAACGAAAGATAGCAGTTTAGAACTCGCCTTAGCCACAGCTTCCTGCGCAGCTTCGACTTCTCGACGGATACGGCTCAACTCCTGCCTAAGTCCATCCCTTTCAGACACCACCTCTGTCTGATCATGCTCAAGGTTCTCTAGACGAGCCCTCTGAGCTTCAGCGGCCACGGTTGATCGATCCAACCGCTTTTCTTTGGCCTGCTTCTTAAGCCGCTCAATTTCATGGAGTGCATCAAAATACATCATCTACATATGCGAGAAGATACGCTCCAAGGTGTATACTCTCTCACGAGTCGCCTCAAATTCTGTCCCAGCAACGGCCGTGTGGCTCAACTGAGACATACCCTTCATAAGGTACTTCAAGCCCTTATCTTTACACCCTTCCAACGAATCCTCCTCGAGTTTTGGAGCGTGATCCATCAGCCAGCTGTGACGCCTGCTTATATGCTTCTTTGAAACGTACTTTACGTCCACCTCTTGGTGCCAAACTGGTGAACTCAGCTTAACCACATACGGTGCAAACGGGCTTATCCGTGCACCCAGATGAAACTTTCTCTGATTGGAAACTACGTCGGCATCACCCTTCACGAGCGCCACTGTCCTCACGCTCTCCTTCATGGCCTTTCCCTTGTCAACAACAATAACCCCTTGTTTGCGAGGGAGGGAGAGAAGGTAACAAAATATCCAAAGAACCCTCCCACACATCTAACTGAGGCCTAGAGCGAGACGGCGAGCAATGCGGACTGCAAGAGACACGGACGGTACCACGACCACTATCAGGCGAAACAACTATGGAGTGATCAGATTGTACCACCTCAAGCAAATCCTCACAAGTGCCTTCTGTCGGAGTGGCCTCATGCGAATCAGCGCCAGCGGAAGCAGCCATTGCAACCAGCACAAGACGGTCATTCAGAGCCTCGACCCGCACGTCACTAAGGTTTGATCTGTGTATAACTCCTGCCAATCGTAGGTAATCTTTTTCCAAGTCGAAAACATCAGTTTCCGCCTCATCAGGTCTTGTAGACTCGTGCTCCCTCTTCACTAGAGTAGGTCGTGCCAAAGACAGACTGGTTCTAACACGAAACCTTTTCCTCACGACGGAGGCAAGAGTCTCAGACAACTCATCCACATCAGACATAAAAGAAGCTTTGGACCCAGTAGCCTTCCTATTCCTGGAAGGGACCCCATCTTCCAACTTAATGCGCGATTATCGATACAGAGTGGGAGCGACGGGCCAATTGTCCCACAACCCACTACGAATGAAGTTGGAAACCCTTATGACATCAATCGCCTTTCTTTTCAGCAGGACGCGAAACTTCTCTTTGGCGTTTTGCTCCTCTAAGGTAAGAGGAGTAGTGGGAAACCTTCCTACAGAAACATGCAAGCGATGGTTAATTGACCTACTATCAAGCACATCAAAATCACAAGAAAAGATATGAACTTTTGAAGCCGCCTGAACTGTCGCTCGAGCGGACGACCCTTGCATTGAAAGTACTTCGAATCTGCATGGACCAAGAAGCAGTACTTCTGCTAGAACTTGAAATCATCAGGTAGCTTAACAAAGAAATTCGACGACTTCATCTTACAAACAACATTACTCTTTAGCCGAAGAGTGGTTAGCAACTGAATCACTCATGGAGTCACACTAACGCCGACTTCTTTAGCACTGAGCAGAATCATGAGGATGATCCTATATACATTAGGCTCCAATTGATCTAGAGGAATCCCTAAGAAGTCAAAGAACTCCCAGATCACATCCAGAACCAGAGAACGCACTCTAGTTTGAAGCATCCCGTGGTGCAATTAGATAAAACCAGCTGGAGGTGACATCGGCGTCTGGTCACCCTTTAGGAGATACAACGGCAGGTCCTCAAGGACCCCAAAATTTGTACGGATTTCGACAAGACCAGGTTCCGACAACAACCTGTCTTCGAAAAACTCCAGACCCTCAGCCAAGACAACGTCATCAAGAAGGTTTCCTTAAGCCATGAGGAAGATGAACATTCTTTTCTAATAAGAGCGGTAGCTTCGAAATCATGGAAAGTAGAAGAATCACACTCTACACAGAGGATGACCTAAATAGAGGTTGGCTTCCCGCCTTTTTTCGCCTAACCAACGCATGTTCAATTAATGTTGCGCGTGGCTCAAGCAATGATTAAGACTCAATCATCATGAGCGACGCATCCCTTCAAGAGACGACTTAGCAAATCGATGTGGCAACCTACTAACTTGAGAGGAGTAGCTGATGATACATAAAAATATCGTACCCCGGAGCCATACACATGTCATGATAATCTCGAGGAACTACAGGCCTTAGCATCAGCCCAATGCTGATCCGGCCCAAGCGGTTCTAAGCTCGCTAACTTCGGTCCGCTCTCACAGCACACTAGGCCCACACGTCTCATAGTTATTCTCAATACCTGTAATCCCTCCTTAGGAAAGTATCTCGATGATCAGCTTCGGATGGGCAACTACAGTTGTTCTCCACTTCCAACTAAGAAAAAAACACTAGAGTATCTTCCACACAGGAAAACTCCCTTTTACTGATTGCTCTTGGATTGAAATCCATCTCCCTCGTATCTAGGAGCACAGAGCTAACAGGGAACTTCCTTCCTACAACACGACTCCTAATTAGAGAGGGATCTCCACGAAGATCTCCTCCCTAAACTATGCCTACGATGGCCTGGTTGAACCAAAACTCCTTGCACTATAAATAAGACATGAGGTTGGTAAGCTAAGGTACGCTACAAATTCCCTATTACAGCATTACACCTTCCTCAGAGCCCTGTCTGACTTTAGCAATGGAGTGCCATCGACCACCCCATGGTGGTCTGTGGCTCATGTGCGCCATTTGTGCAGGTCAGCAGGTCAGTGAGATTAGGTCAAAGTAGGGAGCAAAAAAAGACTGCATCAGTATTCATGCACGTTTGCATGATGTGGAGAAAGAGCTGGTTGCCGAAAAGATACTTCATGATGAGGTCGTGCGTGCCATGATTGAGCAATCTAAAAATCGCGACATTGTCGAATAAAGGGTGGAGCAATTACTGACTTCACTTGACAAGGTCAAGGTTGATTCTTCCGTGATGCTCACTACTGCTGAGGGCCAACCAACTTAACGTGGCCAGAAGTGTGTTTGCTTCTGTTAAGGACAAACTTCATGTTATGGAGGTGGCGGATTGGCAGCGCATTGTCGATGGTCGGAATGAGCTTCTGGATTATATTGAGGGTCTCGGTGTTGATTTGTCTCAATACCGCCATCTGGTCTTTCAGACCTTTGAGGATGAAGAAGATGTTGAAGACCCTTCGGGTGATCCAATGGCTGAAGTGCCACCACCTTCAACTCTTGAAGAGTGAGTCCCTATCAATGATTCAGCTACACCTCTTTCTGCAGATGGTATTGCTGAGGATGTTATAGATTTTTCCCCTTAATCTTTTATTCATTTTCTATCTTTGAATGTAATAGAATAGCTTTTGAATGAAGGACATGAGTTCTCTATTTTCTTCTTGTTGACTTTGTTCGTTAGTTGTTGTTCGAATGATTTTTATTCCACCTTTGATTTTTACAGCTATATCCTTGCCTGTCGTTTTGTGATTTGAATTATCTTATGCTTCAGTACGTATGTATCAACCTTGTGTTTGTCATCTCGGAGCTTTTGTGAAAATTTTGGTTCGTCTGCTTGCCTTCTACTTTGTTGATCATTAGTTAATCCAAGGCTCTCTTGAGCTGTGCTAACTTGTTCCTTCGTCGTTTGTTTTGTTTGTCTCATCAAAACGAAATTTGTCTCCTTTGAGTTGGTTTGTTGATTCGGTTGTCTCGAAGTTGCTTCTACTTTGTTGAATAGTTTTCTCAACCTTTACTTCGTTAACTCGATGTCTCAGTCGACTCAAATTTTTTTACTTAGTTGACTTGTTCGTCTAACCTTTACTTCGTTAACTCGACATCTCAGTCGACTCGAAGTTTTTATGTTAAGTTGACTCGTTCATCTACTTCGGCTTTGTTGGTTTGACGCTCTAGTCGACCCGAAGTCGTTTTACTTAGTTGACTCGTTCATCCAACTTTACTTCGTTAACTCAACGTCTTAGTCGACTCGAAGTTTTTATGTTAAGTTGACTCGTTGTGTTAAGTTGACTCGTTGTGTTAAGTTGACTCGTTCGTCCACTTCGGCTTCTCTTACTTAGTTGACTCGTTCGTCCAACTTTCACTTTGTTAACTTGACGTCTTAGTCGACTCAAAGTTTTTATGTTAAGTTGACTCGTTTGTCAACTTTGGCTTTGTTGGTTCGACGCTCTAGTCGACTCGAAGTCGTTTTACTTAGTTGACTCATTCGTCCAACTTTCACTTTGTTAAGTTGACGACTCCGTCGACTTGAAGTTTTTATGTTAAGTTGACTCATTCATCCACTTTGGCTTCGTTGGTTCAACACTCTAGTTGACCCGAAGTCATTTTACTTAGTTGACTTGTTCGTCCAACTTTCACTTTGTTAACTCGACATCTCAGTCAACTCGAAGTTTTTATGTTAAGTTGACTTGTTCGTCCACTTCGGCTTTGTTGGTTCGACGCTCTAGTCGACCCAAATTTGTTTTACTTAGTTGATTCGTTCGTCCAACTTTCACTTTGTTGGTTGATCAGACCAGAAGTTTATTATACACATCCGACCTGCGTTCTGATTCCTTTTGGCTTTATATGATGATTGCATAGCTTTGCTTTGAATTTGTTCACCCTCGTGGGATGTCGATTCCGAAATTGAAACTTTATTGATTCTTCTAATTGAATGTCCTGACCATTTCTAGCGACTGTTTTTTTGCAGCAGTTACGCTACATTATGGAGCAATTATTTTCTTTTATTATTGCGTGGATGATGTTTATCCTCACATTGGTGTTTCGTGCCTCTGCTGCTCTTTCTTGTTTAATTTATGACCTCTTTTGCTTGGCCCATTATTGCTCCTCGCTTGGCATCGCTTGCTGAGTCTGGATAAAGTTTGTCTTTGTTAATTCCTTTGTAAGTAATTTTGATTGGATTTGTATCCGCTGGTAGAGTCCGCGAGTAGGTCAGTGTAGCCATTTTTAGGGTGTTAATCTTTCTGATTCGATATAGGTCTGTTTGAGTGGGAGATGGTTATTTGCTGAGGTAGATGTAGTGTAGAGCGTATATCAATTCCCTTGATCGTTCTTTTGATCTTGTGGTAGTGGTACCTATTTTTTTCCTTTGATTTGTTTGTTTGGTATTCCGATGAATTCATCGAGTCGTCCTCTTTGGACCCAATGCTCAATTTCCTCTTTCAACTTGTAGTAGTCCTCAGTATCATGTCTATGATCCTTGTGAAAGGAGCAGTACATGTTTTTGTCTCGTCCTTCTAGGTCTTCTTTCATCCTGGGTGGCCAGTTGACGTTCTGCCAATTCGCCATGTGTTTCAAGATGTTGGTTCGACTTGTCTTTAGAGCCATGTACGGTTTGTACTCCTTTTTCATTACGTTAGTTATCCGCTCATGACTGGGCCGTGTTGATTGCGACTTCCTGGATTCCCACTGATTGGACTCGGTTTTTCCATCATTTCGATGTTTCTTTGAATGAGTGTTATCTTTCCGTAGTTCGTCATCTAGCATTCTTTCTTCTTTCCTTTCCCGTTTCCTCGAATGGTTCTCCCTTTTCTTGTTCATTCTTCCTCCTCCCATCTTTCATCTCTTCAAAGGAGATGTGTTTCTGTGTTGTTTTCAGCAGGTTCGCCATGCCTTTTGGAGGCTCCAGATTAAGGGCGTCAAAGAAGGGGCATCTTTCTGTCCAGCGACAAAGGTTGCAGCGCTCGTATCTTCAATACATCCATCAATCATTGTCAATTCATTGTAAAGCGAGTGACATATTCCCGTATTGTTTCTTCAGACTTTTATCTGATGTGCAGAAGTTAGTGGGGTCCTTTCCTCATCCGCTGGATCCCAATGAATTAGGGATGGTAGTGGGGCAAATTTTCACGGATATCCGCCCCACTCGCCCCGTTTGGGGCGGATTTGGTTAAGGGTGTATGGAGGTTGGGGTGGATACGGATATCCAAACTGTATCCGTTTATCATTCGGGGAGGATACAGATTTGGTCTTATCCGCCCCACGGATATCCGTTTAACCGGTTAAATTACTACAGTACCCTTGAACTATAAATGGGAAATAAACCCTCATCTCACATTCTCATAATCTCATTGTCATTCTCACAGTCTCATTCGAAGAGGTCTCACAGTTGTGAGAGGGTCGAAGCCTCTCACAGCAAAGGGTGGTCGAAGCCTCCTCACAGCGAAGGGTGGTCGAAGCCTTTCACAGCGAAGGGTCGAAGTCTCACACCCATCCCGTTCGAAAGAACCACACCCATCCTCTCCATCTCTTTGCTTCGAAAGAACCACACCCACCCTGGCCCCCTCTCTCTCCCCTCCCTTCCCCGCCTTCCTCTCCCCTCCCTTCCCCGCCTTTCCATTAAGCTAACTGCAAGAAAGATCAAAGATCAAAGATCAAATATTCTGAGATCAAATATCAAAGTTCTGAGATCTGATATCAGATATGAGATTCTTTAAATCGATTTTTTTTTTGTAATATTTTGTATGGGTTTTTGTAATTTTTTGTTATAATTTTTGTATGGATTCTTACTGGTGTTACTGATCTAATAAATGAAGTCTCTTTTACTGTAGTAAGATGGATAACCTGCTTTTAGGATTGAACTGAGATATCTCACAACTGATTTAGAGAAGAAATTTTTTTAACGGATATTTAGGCGGGGCGGATATCCGCCAATCCGTACGGGGTGGAGGTGGTTTTTAAATAAATTTATAAACGGATTGGCGGGGCAGATTTGGAGATCAGTTATTCCTGACGGGGCGGGGATGGATTTGTTCAAATCCGCCCCGTTGCCATCCCTACAATGAATCTGGTGATAAAAGCGATGGCTAAAATTTGGAAGAAGTCTATCAACCTCGGTGGTAGGCTATTGAACCAATTCATCGCTGTGGAAGTGAGGCTGGTCGGGAATGTTTTGCATAGGATCGACTATGTGGTTTCCTTTAGAGCCATCATGTGGTGGAAATGTCTTAGGTGATATGTTGGGTCGGTGGTACCATCATACACTTCGAACTTTGGCAAAGTGAACTTTTTTGGCATTGCCTTTTTCATGATTGCATCGGAGAATGGTGGCTTGGCTAACTCATACAGTATGTTGAGTTCCGTGACTCCAATTTTGAATGGGATTTCAGCAAGCGTTTCGTCACACTGTAGAGTCTTGGCTTGGGGGAGTTTGTTGTTTTCGAAGTTTCCATGTTGGGGTTCTGCTGGGATTTTGTCGCTTCCTTGAGTTCGGTTGACGGAATTTTGTTGGGGCAGTACCTGAACAGGGTCAACTGGCTGAATGCGCTCCCGGGTGATTTTTTTGGCATCTTTGTCATGTAGTTCATCTGGGCCATGAAAAAGTCTACCCGAGGGTCTGTGGTAGCACCGCCAAATGTTTGGGTTGCTGGGCTATTGCATGCTGCAGATCCGTATTCTCGGGTGTTATTGGTCCGATAATCCAGGCTACTTTTTTTTGAGCTGTCAATGATGCATTGTTATTAGTAGGAGAGTTGTCGTGATCATCACTGGGTTGAGGATCTGCAGAGTGCGTCATTTGCTCTGACGGCTTGTTGATCTTTTATCAGATTATGGTGAGCTTTGTCACTGTGGATCTTATTTTTAGAAAGGAAACTCGTCTTTCCCCACGGACGGCTCCAAACTGATGCCTCCAAAAATCGTCATCTTGTGAGTTTGACCTGCAAAACAAATGTTAGACTGCCAAATATCACCTTTTTGGTGGCCGAAGGCACTTCGATGCTTAAGTCAGCAACTCTGTTTGAAAAAAGAAGTAAATCTGGACAAAACTCAGTTAAAGTTGCATACCTGTGTCAAATGTTCCCTTTACCTTTTATAATGGTTACGGTAAATTCTCTATGTGACTTAAGCATGTGAAGCACAACGGAAGGAAATGTTTCTTGTAACAGTCTCCTCCTTAATGGAGATGCATCTGTGGAGGCGTAACTCCCTCCATGACTTTTTTTGGTTCATCTTCTTTATGAGAGAATTCGTGTCGGGACTGGATTCGGGCTTTGTTTATGTCTTCTTATTGGCGGGCCTTGTCTGGGCCACTGTAATTGGCTTTATTCATATTGGGCTTTATGAGTTGGCCCAATAGATTTGAAGTTATATCCTCGTGATGAGTCTCTATGCCACGTGTACGATCATGATGATCAGTCTATTTTGATGTATCATCAATTAGTATTGAGTTAGCCAAGGAACTGGGATGGTGGTGGTGGACATGAGGAACATGGGAATACCCAAGAGTGTGCTCTTTATAAGGGTTACCCTAAAAATAATAATGCTTTTGAATAGGCATGAGTAATTTAATGAAATAAAATAGCTCGATAAGATCCCATACCTAAAGCTAACATAGTATAACCCAATTGAGACATTGTACCCCGCCATCCCTGTCTTGGACACATACCTCTGATGCCCTCTCTCATTTCTCTGTAATAGACAAATGACAGAAGATTATACCTAGCATTTAAACCACCTTGATATTGGGATGTATAAGAATCAAAATGGCTTCTTTGTGGCTTCCTTCCTTAACCTTTCTTCCCGGTAAACTCGTGAACTACAAGCTCAAAAGGAACAAAAAAAGGTATGAAAAAGTGACATCGAAGAAAGTTGTGCATACAGGAGGCATAAGAAATTAATTATATATGTACAATGCAAAACCAGGTGAGATAAACCATCCAATGAGTTTTTTTTCTTCTAATTAGCATCATTTAAGTGTGATAATCTGTAATATAAAAATTTTGGGCCCCATAAGTACCTGATGATACATAAAAATGGTCACACCTCGGAGCTATACACATGTCATGATGATCTCGAGGAATTACAGCCTCAAGCGTCAGCCCAACACTAATTCGGCCCAAGCGATTCTAAGCCCACCCAACTACAGTCCGCTAGGCGGATCCGAATACTCACAGCATGCTAGGCCCACACGTTTGATAGCTATCCTCAATACCTGTAAGCCCTATTCAAACAAGTATCTCGAGGATCAACTTCGGACGGGCAACTACAGTTGCTCTCTGCTTCCAACTAGGAAGCAAACACCAGAGTATCTTCCACATAGGGAAACTCCCTTCTACGAATTTCTCTTGGATTGGGAACTATCTCTCATGTATCTTGGAGCACGAAGCTAACAGGAAACTTACCTCCTACAGCACGACTTCTAATTAGAGAGGGATCTCCACGAATATCTCCTTCCTAAACTACGCCTATGATGGCCTGGTAGAACCAGAACTCCTTGTACTATAAATAAGAAATGAGGTTGGTAAGCTAAGGTAAGCTACAAATTCCCTTTTACAGCATTACACCTTCCTCAGAGCCCTGTCTGACTTTAGCATTGGAGTGCCATTGAGCACCCCACGGTGGTCTGTGGTTCACGTGTGTTTCTTGTGTAGGTCAGCAGGTCGGCGGGATCAGGTCAAAGCAGGGAGCGGAAAAAGACTGCATCAGTTTGGCGTCGTCCGTGGGGACGACATAGTTCATGACTTTACACTAATCGTCGTCTCCTATCAAAACAAAAAGAGATGGTGACCACCATGTCACACAACAACAAAAAACTAGGGGACACATCCGAAGCTTAGACCGTCCCTGTACCGCCTCTCTCGACGGATCCCGTCGTGCACGGGCAGCCAACTCACACTCCTCCGCCAACGGCAGCACTGTCGAACCCCGGGTTGGATGCACAATTTCTTTTCATAAACCAGGCTCTGTCGATGATTAAAACGTTCGAATCAATGATGCAAAACCCTGACAAGACGCTAGAGATGTGTTTAACCTACTTGAACACCGGGTTGACCACCGTCCGCGTATGCAGCGACATAACGACCGTCTTAGCCTTCATCAACAGGTTGCAAAAAGAAAAGTTTTACAACCATCCGACATTGGACCCTTCAGCAAGCATGGCAGACCTGACAGAGGAAGCGCAAAACTTCATCGTCCTATGAGAAAGACGGAAGAGAACCGAACTCGGAGAACCATCGGTCAACAGAGTACACGTGCTTCATGGAGCACATTCCGAGTCCAAACTATCTAACAGGTCCAGAAAGAGGGCTCTACGAGTTATGAGGATTCGAGCGATGAGTAGCGAGCAGCTGCCATGATGTGATCGGAAGCACGATTCATCCGCGACATTGGCATTTACTCAGAAGGATCTCCAGGGCATACAAATCCCGCACGACGACGCCCGGGTGGTGACAATTTCCCTGGCGGGCTGGAAGCTCAATGAACGTCATGTTCCTTCGCACGCTCCGCAGCATGTAACTAGACGAAGCAGCATTGACCCCTGACAGTCATCCAGTGTCTGACTTCAGTGGCAATAAACAGCTCCCCATGGGAAAATATAACTGACAATAACAGTGGAAGAGCATCCAACTCATAAAACCCCGTTTCAAAAGTTCATAGTGATTGACACGTCTTCGGCATACAATGCGGTTTTAGGAAGACCCTGGATACATTATATTGGAGCGGCGGTCTCCACCCTGCACCAGTGCCTCAAGTATCCTACAAACTAAGCGGTCGGTACATTGAGAGGAGACCAGCTGGCGGCCAGGGAATGCCAATACATGGCGACTTTGCCTCCCGACAATCCTCAACAGGTAGCAAATCCAACGGCCAAAACCACCCTCCGAACATCCCGTAGCACAGGAGAAGAACAACATGCACTGGGTAACGAGGCACCAGTAAACCCTCAAGGAAGGCCTAATGTCGGACAACCAAAGGAAGAAACCGTCACGGTCTACTTCGACAGCCCTCGAACAACAAGGCCATTAAGATCGGTTCTTGCCTAAGCAAGGTAGTGGTGAAACAGCTTACGGAGTTGCTGCAGCGTAACCAAGACATCTTCGCCTAGACCATGCGGGATATGGTGGGGATCGATCCGTTGATAATCACTCATCGCCTCGAGGTTGACCCCTTGAAGAAAACTGTCAGGCAGAAGAAGAGGCATGCGACGCCCGAAAGGAACGCAATATAAACAAAGAGGTACAACGTTTACTCGACGCGGACATGATCAAGGAAGCGCGATACCCCGATTGGCTGGGAAACACCGTTCTTTGAAAAAGAAAAATGGGAAGTGGATAGTGTGCATAGACTACATTGGCCTAAACAAAGCTTGCCCAAAGGATAACTTCCCACTCCCCCACATCAATCAGATCGTAGATGCTACTTTGGGACACAACCTAATCAACTTTATGGACGAATATTAAGGCTACAATCAAATATTGATGCAACCCCCATATCAGAAATAAAAACCTCTTTCGTAACGAAAAGAGGAATGTACTGCTATCGGGTAATGCCATTTGGGTTAAAGAATGCAGGGGCTACTTACCAACGATTGGTCAACCGAATGTTCAAAGTGCATATCGACAGAAATATGGAAGTATACATCGACGACATGTTGGTCAAGAGCCTCCGCAGCCCCGACCACATACGAGATCTTGCCAAAACATTCAACCAACTCAAGAAATACCGGATGAAAATCAACCCACAAAAGTGCACGTTTGTAGTCGAGTCGGGGAAATTCCTGGGCTACATAGTGAACAAAAGAGGGATTGAAGGGGATCCAAAATAGATTCAAGCTCTTCTCGACATGAAATCTCCGTCCAATATCAGAGACGTTTGGAGCTTGACTGGGAGGGTAACACACTCAATAGATTTATATCAAAGTCGTCCGACAAATGCCTCCCATTCTTCAAAATACTAAGAGGGAGCAAAGGATTCTTGTGGAACGAGGAATGCGAACAAGCCTTTCAGAACCTGAAAGCATACATGGGGAGTCTGGAGCTACTCTCAAAGCCCGCGATAGGTGAAACACTATACATATACTTGTCTGTATCCAAACACGCTGTCAGTTCAGCCCTTGTACGAGACGACCAAGGAACCCAGAGGCCAGTATACTACACCAGCAAAAACCTTCGTACAAGCAGAATCACACTATCCAGACCTTGAAAAGTTGGCTTTGGCACTGGTCGTATCCTCTAGGAACTGAGGCCTATTTTCAGGCCCACTCCATAACGGTCCCGATCAAACATCCATTCCGCTCGGTATTGTATAAACCTGAGCTGTCTGGCAGAATGGTGAAATGGTCTATAAAGCTTGGGCAATTTGACATAAGCTACGCTCCAAAAACCTCCATCAAAGGCCAAACGCTTGCAAATTTTATCACTGAATTTATCGGCGGAGAAGAGCCGAGGGAAGACTTTCAACCCTCGAAATCAGATGTCCAAGCATGGACTGCGCTGCGATGGATCTTCAACAGATATGGCGAAAGGAGCAGGGATCACACTTCGCTCCCCCAGCGGCTACACCCTCGAAAAGGCCGTCAGATTCGGCTTCCCCGCTTCAAATAACGAGGCCGAATACGAAGCACTCATGTTCGGCCTGAAACTAGCTTTCCGGATTGGCGTAGATCACCTAAAAACATACACCAACTCAAGACTAGTGGTCAACTAGGTCAAAGAAGACTTCAATAGCAAAGATCCCCGCATGATAGCCTACCGCAACAAGGTACTTGGCATAATGGGAAAATTTAAAAGCTGCAAGCTCACACAGTGCCCCCGAGACGATAACCAAAGAACTGAAGAGCTAGCAAAAGAAGCCTCAGCCTCTAACGAAGTCTCCAGTGGCCTCATCGAGTATCAAGATAAGTCAAGTCTAGACGAGGATGAGCACAAAGATGTCTGCACCGCGGAAACACATCCGAACTGGATGACTCCAATACTAGAATATATAGCGTCGGGAGCCCTACCGATCGAGAAGGTCGAAGCACGAAGACTTAAAAATATAGCAACAATGTACACTCTCCTAAACGACAAGTTATACATGAAATCGACGATAGGGCCCCTGCTCCGATGTCTATCACTTTCAGAGTTAAACCAAGTCTTGGGAACTATCCATAACGACATTTGCGGGAATCACCCAGGCAGGAGAACCCTCGCCCATAAGGCCCTGATTCTAGGGTACTATTGGCCAACCATGCAGTGAGACGCTAAAGATATTGTCTGCAAGTGCGACAAATGTTAGAGGTTCATGCCATATACCCATATGTCGGCTCAGCCACTGATTCCAATGACTAGTTCATGGTCGTTCGCACAATGGGAAATGGATATAGTCGACTGCTCCTGGCATCGGCTGGCAAAAAATTCCTTCTTGTCGCCATCAACTACTTCACCAAGTGGGTCGAGGTAGAGCCCCTATCCAAAATAAGGCAGGTCCAGATCAAAAAATTCATATGGGCCACCATCGTCTGCAGATTTGGCATCCCCAGAGTATTGGTCAGTGAATAGAGAACTCAGTTCGAAGGTAGCAAGGTCAAAGAACTGTGCAAAAATCTGGGATTCAAGCACCACTTCTCTTCGCTAAGACTCCCCCAAGCCAACGGCCAAGTAGAAATTATCAACCGGCAAGAGAAAACTCAATGTAGCCTAAGGAAAATGGGTTCTAGCGCTACCAAAAATATTCTGGGCATATCGAACAACTAAAATAATCCCTACCGAAGAGACACCCTTTGCCCTAGCATTCGGGTCGGAAGCTATGGTTTCGGTAGAACTAGAGGTGCCAACCTTCCGAACGAAAGAGTTCAGACCAGAAGGTAACGATGAGGCCTTACGCATGGGACTAGACCTCCTTGACGAAAAATGGGATCTAGCTTCCACCAAGATAACCGCCTACCAACAGCAGATGGCGCAGTACTATAACAAGAAGGTCAAGCCACGCGAATTCAAGGTGGGGGATTGGGTACTCAGAAAGACCCAACAGAACACTAAAGAAGATGGAGCAGGAAAGCTAAATCCGAACTTGGAAGGACCTTACAGGGTTGCCAAGGTCAATAGGTTAGGAACGTATTGAATGGAAGACACAGATGGCAACAAGCTTAAACAACCATGGAATGTAGAGCACCTCAAAAAATATTATCAAAAAAATATTTTGCTTTTATTTAAACTGCCACTACCGTCTGTTACAGCTCTCGACCAACTCGACTGTGACCAAACTTGAATTGCTCCCAAAAGCCTAATTCGCTGATGAAGACGACTCGCCAAGGGATCATTGTTCTCAATACAAACAATGATCGCCAAACTTACCAGGTAAGCTTAGTTAGTTCGCGACTGATGACGACGACTTCTGGTGCCTAAAGCCTAATCCACTCTGTGCGGGTCGCGACGACTTAGGAAATGGGAATCTAGTCAGCGCTTGTCCGATGATGATGACGACTCGACAAAGGATCATTACTCTCAATACAGACAATGATCGCCGAACTTACCAGGTAAGCTTAGTCAGTTCGCGACTGATGACGACGGCTTCTGGTGCCCAAAGCATAATTCGCTCCACGTGGGTTGGGACGGCTGAGGAAGTGGGAGTCTAGTCAGTGCTTGTCGTTGATGACGAAGACTCTCCAAGGGATCATTGTTATCAATACAGATAATGATCGCCGAACTTACCAGGTAAGCTTAGTCAGTTCGCAACTGATGACGATGGCTTCTGGTGCCCAAAGCCTAATCCGCTCCGCGCGGGTCGCAACGGCTGAGGAAGTGGGAGTCTAGTCAGCGCTTGTCTGCTGATGACGACGACTCGCCAAGGGATCATTGCTCTCAATACAGATAATGACCGTCGAACTTATCAGGTTAGCTTAGTCAGTTCATGACTGAAGACAACAACTTCTAGTATGCCAAGGCTAATCTGCTCCGTGCAGGTCACGACGACCGAACAAATGGAAGAAGAAGTCAGCTCTAGTCCGCCAACACTGAAGGAGTCATTACAAACAATGAATAAGGGAATCTGGTCAACCCCTGGCCAACAACGACTTCTGCTGGTTAACCCTTAATCTGTCACAATAGCAGTATAGTTTGACCGAGGAAGATAGGCATTCCGCCTAGCAGTACAAACTCTATGGTCTACAAAAAAACCAAAGCAAATACAACAATACAGGGCAAAAACAACACTCTCATTCAAAAAACATGTCTATATAATATCTGCCTAGGAAAGGACATTACAATCAATCTAAGGAGAAGCATCTTCCTCACCTGTTAGCCTCGCAGTACTAGATCCCTCCCCTTGATTGATCGGCCAAAAAATAACCCTTCTATAGTGGGCAAAGTCAAGATCGATATCGGGGTGCTCTCCTCTAATCAGTTCCAGGAGCTCCAGTCTGCCCCGAATGACCCCATACGAGATCAACGGCCTTTTGCCTGACACATCAAAGTCCACCTCACCCAACAAGGCCTCATAGTGCGAGCGCTCATCTGCCAGCGACCGCTCCGCCTCCAGAGCACGTCGAAGTCCCACGTCAACCGCGGCTTCCAACTGCTGCCTTTCCACTGCTCATTTACCTCCGCCCGCTTCCTCTCGGCTTTCTGAGCCTCTCGTTCAGAAGACCACCTGTCCACACTAGCATCCAAGCGCCCTTGTTCAGCTCTAGTTTGTTTCAGTTCAACACTGGTTGACTTCAAATCGGACTCGGTAGCCCTCAGCCGAGCCCTCACATCAGCAACTATCGCATCGGTAATAAGGGTCGTGGCCTCCTTACCCTCGCGGTTCGCGACAGTGCCAGAACCTTTCGCCTGATAGATGACGTCTGAATAAGACATGTGCAGATCAGCGAAGGCCTTCTCCAAAGCAATGACCCTCCCACGGGCTTCAGGGTGCAGCAAGACAAAACCATACGGCTCTGGGGTAGTTACTAACTCTATTTTATTTATTATTTATTATTTTTATGTTTTTAAAACACGTAGTACTTTGTAGATTCAACCTCGTACATATATAACACATCTCCTTACCTCACCTAGGCGATGTGGGACTATAATCTCCCCTTGGTAGCTCGCCCAACCCCTCTTGGGATCCACGGGCCTATTGGACTAAAAGCGGACAATATAGTACTCTGTGAATCGGGTCGTGACAGAACCTTCATTGTTGAAAATTTGCATGACTACAACTTTTTCAACTTGAATGTCCTTGTGGCTTATGCTCTACGTTTTGAAGGCAATGTGTCAAGGTCTGGGTTGTGGTATGGCATCTTAGTTATGAATGTGATGGTATTGGTGGCGGAGACTGGGAATGATGATAATTGCGATAGTGGCAATGCTAGTGATATTGTGTTCATAATGATAGCTACTTTTGTGATGTTGGTTGTAGTAAAGGTTATGGCGATGCCTTGGTGCTGAAGTTTTATTGGTAACAGTATTATTGGCAATAGTTTCTAGTACTGATGTTTGTGATGGTGATCTCGGGATTCCATGTTCACGTTTCAAGTGAAGGTGGTGGTATGGTTACTGGTTTTCACTATGGCAGTGGTGCGTTTCATGGAGGAGACCCAATAATAACTCAATGATCTCAAGGAGTGTAAAGTATTTTGCAAAATTATACAGAATGCTAATTTGCTAACTTTGTACACATTTCAGTGTTCAGTTGATCGAATAAGCCAATTTTGGTTTTTTGCAAGCTTGATAAAATGTTGGCAACTCAAGAATAGGTGGAATATTGGAGGTAGGTGAATTTTTTTGTTCATCCTGGAATTTTACATGTTTGCGTACGAAAGAGGACTCATTGAGAAGAGGGGCCATGTTTTTAGAGTGTCATTATAATGAGATCCAATCACTTAATTTTGGGATGTGATCTTGCTATGTCAGCGCGGAATAATTTTGTTCCATGGTTATGGATTTAATTGTGGTACGGGAAAGCCTAATGGGGTCTACAACATTTGGAAAGGTACAAATACACCTAGTCAACTGCCTGTAATTTCACGAGGAGATTTTTTAAATAAGTCTATTTATCGTTTTATTTGGCTTGAAATGATTAAGAGAGCCTTCCAAGGTGTGAAATTTATATGTTGGTCTTGGTGCTTCTTTCTGGGATCGAGCTTTCCTAACATTTGAGGGATTTTTGGTTGATTTTTAGAAGCTTTAAGTTGCATGTATTAACCTTACTAGGGTTAAAAACTGAACCGACTTTGGTCGGTTTCAAAATTTTCAAACTGAAACCAAACTGACCATTAACAAAATCGAACTGATTCTAATTTATGCAAATCATAACCGAACCGACAAACATTGAACCGACCGACTATTTTAAACATATTAATATATTGTATTTTTTATATAAACTATATATTATTTATTATATATATTCGGTCGGTTTAGTTTTGTAGGTTAAAATCACATACAAAATCGAAAACCGAACCGACCACTTCGGTTTTGAATTTTTTTAAATCAAAATCGAACCGAACTGATCGGTTCGGTCGATTTAATCAATTTGGTCAGTTTTTTGTTCAACCCTAAACCTTACTTGCATTGTTGATACCATGTCAATAGAGCTACACCTTTAAAGAAAAAGAAATATGCTAGCTGGAAGAGTAAAAATTTACGTGTATATTCTCAATTGTGTTCATGTTCAGTGAAGTTCTACTTCCAGTCTCAACTTATATTTCTGAAGCTTGAAAGCAAATTAGTGTTTCTCCATTCCTTTGCATTGATTGTTATCTTTGTTAAATATGGTGAAATTCTAATTAAGAAAGCACAATCTCAAAAGTTGTTTTTATTATGTTGCAGTGCATACTCGATCTTCAACGAAGACTTTAGGGATCTGTCAGGAACTCTCAATGTTGATCGCCTTGACAGAGACATACGAGCCGGTCAATTTTGAGTCTTATGTGTCATTACTTGGCGTCTAGTGTTTGAAATCACAGGCTATGGTCTGCTCTCTGTGAACAGATTGACGAATCTCTGTCAACCCCCTTTCCAATGTAGATTGTATTTTGAACCACAGACACGAAAATAGTAAAGTTTTGTGTAATATACAAATTCCTTTTTCTTTTTATTACGCAACTTGGATGTTTTTGCAATGACCCAATCCCTTAATGTTAAAATTGGGCTGCCAATACATGGAATTTCGACCCTCTGGTCAAGACATCAATGATCCCTCATAGCTATTTAAGAACACATGAAGTAGTTGTGTCCACAAGCCATAACCATTATAAGGTCGTGCTAGAAAATTTCTAGTGTGACTACATTCACATCTATCGATTACATCAAAACCAAAACTAGGGTTGCAAGTCGGATTTTACATCTTATGTACCTTGTCTTGAACATCTAAAAAACAAGATCAATTTGCGTTTGGATCCTATAATCTATATCCCTTTGAGTTTCCGTCTCAAGTTTGTCCAACTTTGAGTCTGGGTCTCAAGTTGATAAAAAAGATTACGATATGAAATGACCAATTTGCCCCCAAGGTTATTAACAATTAAAAAAAACAAAATGTTAACTCCTTTTTATGTTAGATATCTAACGCGTACCGCGAGGCAACCATGTGGGTAAAAGTAACCAAATTAAATTAAAAATTAAATAAATAAAATTTGCATGAATTAATTATGAAAAACTAATTCTTCTTCCTGGTCTTCTTCACCACACAGGCACACACCCTCCTGCTCCCTCTCCCTCAAATATATGTTGCCACCACCATTATGTTTCCACTCCTCCTACCTGTCATTATGTTGTTGGCCAGGGTTTTAGGAAAAAAAGAAATTTTTTGGATTTTTTTTCATTAAAAATATTCTTTATTAAATCATAGGCAGATAGAGATGCAAACACGCGTCACTTAACATTTTCCACTAACCAAGTTAACTTTTTTTTTTTTTCCATAAATTATGCTAAAGACACTCAATGACATATACAATAGTCCCCTACTACCTTTGACTACTAGAAATATCCCGTTCTCTTTTACATGGAAATCTTCTTTTTTAAGTCACAATCTCTTTGCGAATTCATATGTTTTAGACAAATTACTAGGTCAGAACTTAGACGATAAAGGGTAAACTTCATCTTAATACCACAAGTCCCTGCAAATATGAAATACTAAGTAGGACCAAGTATGATAATAATGTTTGACATCATTAAATTTGGGCCCTGGGGGGGGGGGGGGGGGGGGGGGGGGGGGCGGGGGTGTGTTATTTAGCCTCATGATCAAAAATACAAGTTTGAATAATGCGTGGTCTTTCTAACAATGTTTGTTTGAACTTCGTAATAAGACATGGTGCTCCCTTAAACCTCTAGCATTGGTTAGAAATTCCGCTATCCCTTATCAACCTCAACTATAGACTACCCTTTATATAAGAATAATTTAGTGACCACTAATGTGATTATGAGCAAGTTAACATTACTTTATTTTTTTAAACCTTCTAGATAGAGGCCCTAACGAGATCTTAAAATCACATTTTAATCATCGAAGTGTAGCTTCTTGTTAACTAAACTCCCCTTGAGAAATTCGTTGGAGGATAATTACGTGCTAGCGCGTGTAGCTTACGTTCACTTATTTTTCCTTATGATATATCACATTGGGTCTCAATGCAAAAGTCAGTTCATGCAACCCAGTTTGCAATACTATAAAACAACGTTCTAAAATCTCTAGCCATAGGCGAGCGGCGAATATGGGACTAGCGCTTAGAGGCCTAGGCGGTTTTTTTTGTATTATAATTTATAAAAGTTAAACATAATAACATATAAATTACTCCCAATTCAATGCCAAGATAAATATGCAAAATGTATAAACATGAAAAATTAACCATGATAGCATATAAATAATGTGTAATAGAAACTCAACATCCTCTTCTTATTCTTGTCCAAGCATAATAGGCTTAATAGCATAAAGTTTATTTTAAAAAAAGTACTTGAAAAAAATTTAAGCATAGATTCATTATAACAAAAATATAGAGTTCCATAGAGGAAAAAGAAAAATACTTGGAAGGCTAGGCTCTAGTTCTTCTTCATATTTTTCTATTTCCAAGACTCTCTCCGTATCGGACTCAAACTCAACATCCTCCTCCCCTTTAGTGTTCTCATCAGATACAAAATCTTCTTCATGGAGTTCTCTTACTTCAACATTTCTAGAAATTTTCCTAGGCTCTAGAACACTATCCGACTCTGATACCTCTCCAACCATTTCCAAGGGTCAATATCTTAAAAAAAAATTTGAATTGGAAATTATTTTTTTTTCTTTCAAAAAACCGTCCAGGCACAGTTGTTGCACAACCCCTAGGTCCTTGGCTGATGTTTCTCCGACTACCCATTTGTCCGGGTATTTTCCAGCCGCCTAGGTCAATTTTTAGGACACTACTACAAAGTACTTAGAAGTTAGAACCCATTGGTAAATAAATAGAGTAGTTGTCGTCCAATAGACACACTCATTTAGGAAGCGCCCTACCAGTTTTTTTTTTAAGCAGTTAACATTTTAACAACAATATTGATTGCTTATTTTAGACATTGCATATTTAATCAACATGAATTTGAGCTAAGCCCAATTCATAACTTTTTTTTAGAAAAAATCTTGTTCCAGCTTTAACCTGATTAAGAACAAATTATACACAAAATCTTTGACTTGAACAATTTTATTTTACTCTTGTTGACTTTGATTTCATCTTTCAAAAGTTTATATAATTCCATTTTTGCCCATATTAAAATTTGGAAATTTTTTATTTAGGATTTTCTCCACCAATACCATTCACAACACCACCCTAGTTTCTTTATAAGTTGGGTTCGCACTAGTGGGTCACCTCCTTCATACAGTCAAACGCAAAATTGCAGACTACCACCCACAACAATTTTGAAATTTCAACCAACACCGATACCCTCCTCCACCACTTCTCTTCTTCTAATCAGACCACCATCTCTACCCTCCTCAACCTCCAATCAGATCAGACAACATATCTAATAATTACCACCCACGACCTCCTATTTCACCTTCCCCCACAACAAAATAGATCGCCACCACACCACAAACTAGTCTTGTGCACGTAATTGCAAACTTCCTTTGAGCATTTTTGCCTCATATTGAGAGCTCTAGAAATCAGATTTAGTCTCCAAATATTGTTTGTGAAAGACTTACTTTCTTTTCCAAATATTATGTTCACATTGCCAATTTTGGAGCAAAAGTTGTGTCAAAACTCACAACTGCCAAGCCCAATAAAGAATTCCATGCTAAAACTAACACACCAACAAATACACCAAAAGAAATCAACAAAGCAAGATCTAACATAAATTGGCTAGGAGTATGAATTGAACTAAATCTAAAAAACTTTTGTTTCATTCACCCAAATTTTCTATAAACCACCAGTTTGTTTTACAAAATTGCACCTCCAACTAAAAAAGGGCCACTAAAAATGAGTACAAATCTTGAGTGAAGAAGAAAAAAACAAACAAATAAATAAATGTCTATGTTTTCTAATCTCATACACCATGTCAAAGATCTTTTACACTATAATATATATATTTTTAAATAAACAACACTAATCAATCAATTTGTTCGATCTCCTTGTCCATGTTGCAAGTAAAGATCATAAAGAGCCCATAGATTATCAAGGGGCAAGGTATATTGGCATTAAGTTTCCCCTGGGCATCCCCTTCCAACTCCGATGCTCGAATGTAACAAACTCATGGGTCCTAGGATGTAGAAGACTAAAACTCCCATCACATTATCTCCACCACAAGCATGTTGGTTCCATCCATGATGAATGGCCCGGTGGAAGAGGACCCAATATTCATAAACCTCCTCTATTTTTGAACCTCCATTAATGTTCAATTCTCTTCCCCCAATTCCGATCTCAATCTCCTCGAATCCATTAACACTACACTCGTACTGAGAACATGAGGTTCCTCCCAGCAAAAATTGGAAATTATGTAGGCTAGTTTGATGAATTCTCTTACAAAAAACTCACTTAGAGAAGGAACCACCGCTGATTAATTTTAAGTTTTTATTTGTTTTGGAAGCGGTAAATATGTCATTTTAACTGTATTATTTAATCATAGGGAATAAAAAAGCCTTTTTGTTTATAAAAGAAGAAAAGTAAGCACAAATTAGTCATTATTGAAAAGTAGGTCTTAAAATTCATTTCAAAAAATTTATCAGTATGGGCTGGATTCGATTTTTTAATTTTTACAAAGCCCCTTTAATCAACTAAAAATTAAGGAAATAAGCAATTTGTAAAATAAAAAAAATTAAGAGAGGCCCCAGAGGCAGAGGAAAGTAGGAAAGTGTGACATGTCTAAGCCCATTACTCTTCCTGTCTTCCTTTCTCTCCCTCCGTCTTCGTTAAAATCTCAGTTTCTGTAAATCTACAATTTCTCCTTTGGGACCGAGTGGAAATCGGAGTTTGTTTCAGTAATTTTGACGAGTTGGAGCAATGGGTTGTTGATGAAATTTGTGTTACAAATTGTTCGTTTGGTTTGAGTCGAAGAAGAGGGAGACAAGGTAGGCTCGCAAAACCCTAAAAAGGAATTTTTTTTTTTTTTTTTTTCCTTTTGTAATGAGTCTTGATCTAACGGGCGTTTCAATTAGAAACTTGAAATGTTATAAAATTTGACACCTTTTTTTTTTTTTTTAAATTTTATTTCCTTTCTCTAAAGTAATAATCGGTCCTACATCCTTTTTTTAATAACCTTAACCCCTCCCACCCTAGATGCCGCCGGCAGTGTTCGAACCCTGGAACTGTGATTTCATCCACGACAGGGTGGTACCGCTGAGCTGGTCCCAATTGGCTAAAATTTGACGCCTACAATATGGGTTTTCACTCAAATATGAGGTAGTCTTCAATGCTGTTATCTTTGAATTATAAAAAAGTTGCTTCGTTGTTTATACTTTATACTATTTTAACGTCAATTCTCATGAAGTTTAAGATTTTCACTATTATACGGCATTTTTAACAATGAGTTATCGTTAGTTTACTTATTGAGGAATATTTACACCTTAAAGATACATGCAACATACGTATACTACTTACTACTAGTTGCATATAATCACACCATGAGCGACAAGAAAAAAGGTTGAATAGAGTCACATTCGATTTAGGATGCCAATTTAGGGTAAGCAATGTTCTCAACTAGGACAGTAGAAAACAATGCAGTTTTCACGTTAACTAGTAAAAGTGGATTTTTCTCTACATCGAACTTTTGTTTCAGGTTACTTTCACTTCATTAATAATAATATATGGACCAAGAATGTTTCAGTGGAGATAAAAAGTGTGAATGTGTGTCTTGGGGGTTAATAGTAGTGGCATTAACTAGCTGTTAGAGGGGTAATGGACTATGTGAATGAAGTGACCCTCTTGCTTTAACTGAATTTTTTTATTATTCGATTGTGATTATATTCACTTAGAAGAATGAAATGCTCAAAACAACATCCATGGCCTTGAGTTGAAAGAAACAAGAACTACGAGAGCATAGTTATCAATATCTTACGATAAGTAATATATATATCGCATCTAAGCCTCATCGATATGGTACATACATATCTTACGATATCCCGATATAAGATGATGAAAAAATGTACAAGTGGCGTGAATGACGAATGAGATGATAACCAATAGCTTGCTAATATGTGTTACACAAGTTATATATCAATGGAAGACCTCCTTGCTTCAATAAGTCTTATTTATGTAGTTTATATGCTTAAATATAATATTTATTTGTTTATATCTATATATTGAATTTTGCACTTTATCTTATGATACGTGTATTGTATCTTAAATTTAGGTTTCCGATATACGATGCGATGAATGTTTAATAACTATGAGAGAAAAAGGAGCTATGAGGGGCTTTGGGGAGGATGAGGATGAAATGCTTGAAAATAATAAAGATTTGCTGACTGACGGAAAGTGGATTTTTGTTGTGTTAAACAACCAGTTTCATTTTTAAGGGTCAACTGCCTCAACACTTACTAGATGAACTATGGCTCAGTTAAAGATTTGAGGCCAAGTGTTCATAAGTTTGGTAGTTCCAGTAGAAGGCACTGATTTTAGGATGAGTTTTTCATCATAAAAGATGTACCAATTGATTGAATTTCCGAAAAAATGGTCACATGAATATCACTAGTAATTTTATGGGTCTTTGTAATTTCATAAATGGGAGTTGGGACCATAGTTATCCATATCTTACAGTATGTATTGTATCTAAATTACATTGTTACGTACTGTGCGGCACAATACACCAATACAAGGACAATATATGGATGTATCATCCTTGTACAATTGCTATGAATGGATCGATTAAAGGCAGTAGATTACATATGTTTCATAAGGCATATATCAATGTAAGTGTTCTTTTGGACTTCCTTGCTTGCTTTGAATCTTACAATACAAATACGTTTCAATATGTGTATCTTAAATATAGGTTTTTGATACACAATGAGATACACGTTTTGATAACTATGCTTGGGATTTATATATACCAGGTTGTTCCTCTAGTCTGTTCGATTTGGATACTTCCCTATTTACCCATATTTTTATCGTCCAATGCAGGTGAGTAAACAATTGGAAACGTGACCAGATGAAGTTTTTGAAGGATTGTTTCTTTTCCAAGAATATTAATCACATTGGAGTGATTTCCACACTGGGTGTATCATGGCGTATGGCAGAAAAATGTCAGAATGGTATTCCTAGTGTTGAAAAGGCTAACAGTAGTGGATGCTTGCAAACATCATTGCCATTGCATGATGACACTATAAGTTGTGAAGAAAACTCATTCGGAAGGAAACAAGTACCATGGAGGTTAGGATTACAGTCATCCTGCCAAGGAAACTCTATGAATATACTTCAAATTCCTGGAACCTTTTTACGGCGGTTTGGGAGTGCTACAAATAGTCTCCCCTTAAGTAGAGAGTGGTTAGTAAAGCTTTGGCTTGCGGACACGAAAAATGGAAGTTCCAGTGGTAGAAGAAAACAGAGGAATTGTAAACATGTCCAGAATAGTGAGAGGTTACTTTCAGATGGAAATGTCACTGAACAAAGATTTACCGGGGAACCATATTCCATGCAACCGCCTCTTAGTCAATCCACCACTGGTTTCTTGAAGCCAGAATCTCCTGAAGAGGTGGCCATACGCGTTCACTATTCACACATTCTTAAAATTGAAGATGATCATTAATATATTTGGTGTACTTACTTATGTGGTTTTCTTTTTCAGTTCAAAGTTGCACCCCTTCTTGCTAGGTCAAATTTGCTCATCACCAGAGACATAGAATGGGCAAATCTTATGTTTGGCTTTGAGCAGGTTATTCACATTTCACAAACTTAGTTTTTTTAATTGAGTATAAGAATATTTCACCTTTAGTTACTGGATAAAAGCATTATTGTAGAACTTTTTTGTCGTTATCTCTATCCTCTAATTTTGACGATCCTGTCTCTTAATTTCTACTTCTGCTTTTGCAAGTAACTATTATTTTGGAATTGCAGGAGAACAGGTATGTAATAGTAGATCCTTGTTTTCCTCAAGGGGTATGTTAGTCCTCCTCTATTTCAATTGTTTGTATTTTGGTGGATAGTTAAAAACGATTGATGCATCCATTTTTCCATTCACATTCTAAATTCTAACACTATCTTTGGTTTTCCTTTCTAGCCTGTGGGTTTCATAATTGAGCAGAGCAATGCCATCTCTAGACAGGTATTACTGATCTCAATTTGCCAAATTTCAAAAGGTTATCTCAGTTTCAACTTTTAATGCTTTAGATTTTTTTTTTTTTAATCATTCTTTGGGAATCCACTATGTCTCTTGCTTAGCTGGCCTTTTCCTATTGGATTTGGACCACATTTTTTGCCAAGTTTGGGGATTCATGGTTATGTCATGTAATGTGGTGAGATTCTTTTCTCTTGGAGAATTTGGTCATTTTCTTAGCAACAAAACAAAAGTTGATGGCAATCCTGCCTTACGATCGATTTCGATCAGGTTAATAGATCATTCGCAGAATATTCTTCAGAATAGTTAGGATATTTAATGAGTCATTGGGTTATAAGGGACAAAAAAATGTTTTGTGTTGGATTAGGACATAATCCCTTTTCATTGTGTTAAGGACCCTATATACATAGGACCTTGTGTTAAGGACCCTATATACACATGACTAAATACCGTTTGAGCCGAAAATTTGAGGAATTGTGTGGATTAATACAAAAATATGTCAAAATTTCATCCCATTTCAACATGTTCACCTCTCGAGACAGGTAAAAAAAATGTGATATGGTTACACGTGAAGTGTACATTTTGTTAATATGTTTAGCTGAAATTCTAAGGAATCGTGCGGATTAACACCAAATTTATCATGTTAAAGTCTAGTCCGTCTTGACATGTGCTCCTCGAAATGTAATGGGCGCTAGCACATACCTAAATTCATATTGTAAGGAGTGTTTATTGAAATGAGTTGAAAATTTAACACAATGTTTCCAACATTAATCTGCACATTCCCTCAAAATTTCAGCTCAAACAGATTAGTGAAGTATACGTCGTGTAATGATATCATGTTTTGATGTGTGTCTCGAGGAGCACATATTGAAATAGGTTGAGACTTTGACACATTATTTTTGGTGTTAATCCATGCAAATCCTCAAAATTTTGGCTTGAACGGATTAACAACAATTTACTTATGTGCATATAGGGTTCTTATGACACAAAGGACTAGGTCCTAAGCAAGCACACAAAACACTTTTTTGTCGCTTATAGCCCAATATCTAAATTTTATCAAGTACTTTTCTTATTGGAATTGCATTGAGGGTTTCCTTTCTTGATAGATTAGTTTGCTTCTCTGGCCAGTTATTGAATGCTAAATAAAGGCCTTTTGGCCAATGTAATGGACAGTCTGAAGTTGAGTTTAAAGAAAGATCTGATTCTTCCTCTTGGTAATTGTATGTTAACCATTACCCCACATGGTAAAGAGCTGGGTGGTTTTGTTACTAATGATGCTAGAGGTGTGAGTTACATGAGGTTGAGGAAGAGAGCAATAGAATGATTGCATGATTGGACTCTCTTTTCAGTGTCAAGTTAGTTTGGATGTTCGGGAGCAGCCAATCATGCTATTTCCCCTCATTTTGTTTGTTTTGTTAGGGCTTGGTCATTTGTATTGCTTCTTGATATAATGGTTGGGGTCTCTCCAATCCTGCTTGTCTTGTGCAAAAAGACGTGATTCTTCGTGGCTATCTTTAATTGTTAGGGATTCATATTGAACCTTAGTTATGAACATTTGTTACATCCACATCTTGCTACTGTAAAATGTAAAAATTAAAGGGTAGAATAGGTTTACTCTCGCAACTTGAGTAAGCAAGAGTCTTATGTACTCGTTTGATTTATATCCAGGTTGCCCCAACTTATACATGCATGAATTAAAAGCAATGTCTCTAATTCATCCCCAACTAACTCCCCAAGTCCATAGGAGGACTTAAATACTTCTATAATCTGAATCACATTCCTAAATTTGATATTGAAGATTCTTTTGTTTCTTCCACACAACTCCCAACCACCCACCCCTCCCCAAAATCCACCTTCTCGTAATGGGAAGCCTTTCCCACAACCTGTTGTCCTGAGGAGAGAATTCTGTGGTATCCCATTGAGCTGACTACGGCTGAAAACTTTCAAGTGAAGAACTATCTCCCCTCATTTGCTAGTCATCCTATTCCAGACTTCAGAAGCTAACTTGCAGTGGAAGAAAGTATGGTGGTTTCACTATTATGGCCACAGAAAATGCTTCTGTTTGGAATAATCAGGCCTGTGATAGCTAATTGGTCGATTGTACAAATTTCCCCAAACCTATTCATCACATTGAGATCTTAGCCCTTTGCGGAACACTTGGCCTTTTGTGAAACTGACTTTTTCCTGACAAGTTTGACGTCAAAGTTTACCTCCTGCACTTGCTGCTGGGTGTTAGCATTGGCAATAAGCTCAAAGCATGACTTGACAGGAAACTTGTCGAACTTCCCATTCCATAATCACCCTTTTGTGTTCTCCCAATGTTATGACATTATCTAATACCTTATGCAGGAAAAAGCTTGGAATCTTATTTGAATGGAAACAACGAAAGCAAATTAACAAACAAGCTCTATTTGAAAAAGCTGCAGTAATTCCATTCAGTTCTCACTTAAAACTAGAATTCCATTATACAATAGAAGCATATATTTATAGGCTTTTGAGACACATAACCTTCTAACCTATATTAGCTATTAAAAGTTACTTAAAACTATCCTAAACCACTCAAAATACTCTTTAGAAACCTCCTAAAACATGTCAACTACCCCCAATTCGAAAGTACACAATAAAAGTACTAAAACTCTCAAATCTTCTAAGATTGAAACTGCATTAGAAGGCTCTACTCTTTTGTCATACTCCTGGAGTCCTAAGCTTAAAAAAAACTCGTCATTGAGTTTTGCATAAAGTTGTTGTTGCTCCACTATCTGCATCATTCTCCTTGGCTTTTAAAAAATTACTCCCCCGAACTCTACCTCTATAGTTATTTTCTGCCTTCAAGTAAGGCATTAAAGCGCGCCAAACCATTACACAAAATAAGGTTCAATCTCAACCTACTACAACCAAACCAAATAAACTGAACTAAGCTGCACCTCCTATGACACCACCACCGGCACCTTGATGGAGGTACTCACATGCCAAAGAAAATAACTTGAGTCAACAAAATGAGTAGATTAAATAGAGGCATACAAGATTTATAGAAATAATAAACCAACCCTGGTATTATTAGTGGAATATAGATTTATTTACAAGTTGCTTAAGTACAAAAGGGATGCATCAAGTACAACCTATGTCATATACAAACTCAAACTAAAAAAATGGGGTGGTTAGTTAAAAACCTATTAAGATAGTGTATCCATAGGATTAGAGGCAACTTGCATAAATTGTTAGTCGACTTGACTTTCTTCCAACATAAAGTAAATAAATTGCAGCCATTGAATAAAATAGTCAATGATATAAAAATGCCGTATGAGTATAACATCTAAAATTTCCCACAATCACACCTTAGACCGCCGTGCCGAACATGTCTAACCCTGACATGCCTCCGCATGCATACTGATATCACTCTGGGTGGTGTGGTATAGATGTTTCCAAGAGGGGTGTCGCCTGTAGGACATACACGCTGCAAAAGACCGATCATGCGACCAAACATCATAAGTTATATAGCACACATCAGGGAAACCTTCAACCCAAATAAAAATCCCAAACATCCTCAATGTCGGGTAGTTATTACTAAAGACTACCAGCGGTGGTCCCTTTCTTGGATGCAGGGGATTCAACTGCGTTCTCGAGACCACACGCTACTCCCTGTTCAGGTTTGGTATATTTCCTAGTATTGAACGGGTAAAAGCATTTATAGTAACATTGTTAGGAATTGTGGAGAAAAAATGCAAGTGGGATGTAACAATTTAAGCAATATGTACTCACATTCTAATGCATTGACAGTCTTAGAAGTAAACTGATAATGCATTCATACTTCAAAAGATTTCATGCCAACATTGACCCTAGTCCATATTCATACTATCATCTATAACTTAAGTTTGTATTGGCAACCATTAACATATTTAGAAGCATGGAATAGTGAAAATAAACAAACACGTTGATCTAATCCTATAGATCTTGAGTTTTGATTTAGTAAATTGAATTTCCAAAACATGCATGACAATTAGATAGTGTTTATACATGTTCAATTTGATGAGTTTATGAGTATATGAAATCATGATTTGCTTAGGATCATGTTTAATTGTGATAGGGTTAACTATTTTGAGTTTTAGTTTAGTAAGTTGAATTTCCAGCACATGCATGTCAATTAGATATGTCTATAGATAGTGTTTAGACATGTCGAGAACATGGTTTGCTTAGGATCGAGTTTAATTGAAGGTAGTAAGTTGAATTTCCAATACATGTAGGTCTTAGATAGTGTTAATATATGAGAAATCGATGAGTTCAAAAATTGGACTTCCACCATTCTTTTCCACTAACCCCTTTCTCAATTTTCTAAGGATGGAGAGAAAAAGTGAGAGAAAGGTTTCCTCCAACTTATTTATACAAACATGGGGCTATGTGTGCTCCAAGCACCATAAAACACCAACAACTATGGTCTATGTCCGATTACGCAAATCGATACTCGAACACACCAAACACACTACGGTCTTCCTGTAAATTAATTTGGATTAAAACGGCAATAGTTGGAGAAATGAGTATGTTGTGTAGTTATGTTGTAGAGTTTGGAATACTTGCAATATGTTGTGTTTGTTATATGTCTTTATCGGTTTTGCTCAAGTTTGGAACCTGTCACTAAATCCTGCAGATACTCCGCACAAGACGCCCTTTTGTTGCTTCTATTATGGATGCTATGGGGAATATACTCTTCAGGGTGAGAATGTTTCGATAACTTGACAATTCATTCAAAAGTTGATTGCCTCTCTTTTTAGTTGCAATGTAGATTTACAGCTAAGTTTAGGTTCGCAGGCCATTTTGGTGGATAACCAGCACAATTTTTGCAGAAATAGATGGCAAGGTATGTTAATAAGGATTCCTTTAATTGATTGTCGCACCATATGTAACTAATTAATATACTGCTGTAGCTAAAACTTTGTTGGAACTTAGAATGGTCTTTAATGACTTCATATCGTCTCTCTAGGAAATCGGTTTGGTTCATAGGCGATGGCATCTATGGAGGAGAGTGTACGACTTGTATTTGGGGTACTTTTCTGTTTTATTTTGTTTTCCTAGCATAATTTTATGCTTAATCAACCTTTCAGTTTTCCTTTTGCTTATGCAAGGTTGTTTGAGTTGTTTGAGAGCTTAACAATGCAAATTATTAAAACAATTTATATGCTAGTTGTTGGCTCACTGACCTAGAATTAAATCCTATAATAGGTTAGGATTTTATGGTTGCTGCTTAAAGAAATTGTTCACTGCTCATGTGATACAACTTTGAATCAGCGTCTGTTCAGTATTTTAAGTTGTTTATAAGATGCATCAAAGCTTCGGAGTGGTGTTTGAAGCATAAGTGAAATAACATCAAGCTGTGTTTGGAGATATACATCTTCTATGGGGTTTTGTTCTTAATGATAGTTTGCCTTCCATCATGTTTGGCTGTATGAAGAGCTACAGAATACTTCAAAAATAAAGTTGAGAACAGTGGTTGGGAATATCTGCACAAATTAGAATGGCTTGTAAGTTGGTCCTGTACTTCCATGCTTGAAATCTTTTAAACATTTCAGCTTGCTATTCATGAGAGTGTTGCCTCAAACCCAACTCCCAGTTTTTCAGTGACACGGTAGCAGTTGAAAGATAAATTGGTTTATTCCTTCCACAGTAACTTGTTAACCACAACCATAGCTTAGTAAAATTGAAGTTTATTTTATCAAATAATGGATATTAGTATTATAGTTACCTTATATTTTATGTGGAAAAAAATTCTGATTTTAGTGGTATCTGTGATAATCTAAGGATTTGAGTTTGAGCCTGTCTGTCATAGGTTTATGTAAAATAATAAACGAATATGAATCTTGTGAATGCATGGACGTGCCTTGGCATAATTAATTTGACATGAGGGGTATGCATATGGGAATTTTTGTTCCAATGCCCTTATCTGGAATTTACTATTTGAATTAAGACCAATTCACAATCAAATTTTTATAATTATATTCTTAGATGAGTAATTTGCTAATTTCTAAAGATATACTGATGTTTGATGTTTTATAGGAATGAGCAATTTGCAGTGGTCGAAAATCCTGGTTTTTGGGACTGGACTTTTACCTTAAAGGATATTGATGGGAAAGTTCTTGCTTCAATAGATCGTGACTGGAGGGGTTTTGGCTTTGAGGTTTCTCTCTCTTTTCCATGTCATTTCAATAGCATAGAAACCCTTCGTAAAAACCAGTGATCTCAAGACATTAAAGCAACTACCCTAACTAAAAGGATTTGCTGGAAATTAAATAAAACAGTAAATAAACATAAAACGTAAATACTCTCTTTGGAGTCATCAATACATATAAATGGCTTTAGGCCTTATTTATAACAATCCCTTGCTTGCTGTTCAAGCAAAAGAAAACCCTGATTTCTTAATCAATCCCTAATCCATTAATTACTAACAATGGGCTTACATGCCTTTCTCAACAATTAATAGCTGAATTAAATAAGTAATTGCAGTGGCTATTTGACTCTTAATTCCAAATGAAAAAGCTGATTTCTGAAGTACCATCTAGAGCTGCTTGTATGTTTGCAAAATTCTAGGGCTTCCTCCAAGCTGAATTCTACCATTCGAGATTCAAATATTTTGTTTTCGGATCTAGGTTAGTTTTACATTTTTATCTTGGAGATAGTTATCTATGTAATAAGATTCGTGGAGATTTCCATGAAATTAACACCTAGGATGCATGGACATGGACACACGCGTCATGTCGGACACGGACACGGACACGACAATCTGACTCGACAATTTTTCAAAAACTAGGACACGTCGACACGTTATACTATTTTTTTAGTAAGTCATATAAACATAAATAATAATCTAATAAAGTGCCTTCCTAGAGTGTCTTTTTAAGACACTTTGTTGCAAGAAAAAAATAAAGTAGAGAAAAAATATAATAGAGAAGTAGAAGAGAAAAAAAACAAATTAGAGAAGAAGAAGCAAATATTTTGAAGTAGCATACACTACCTCTATGCTTAAGTGACTTTTTGCCCTATTTGATTGAAATAATAATTGAAAGAGCCATTCGCTTCAGATGGATCATCAACCATTAAATTAGGTGGTTAGTTGCAAACATCTAAAAGTAGAAAATAAAATAAAGTTGGTTTTCGAGTTTTGACTTTGTCCTGACCAAGTTTCGAGTGTATCAGAGGCGTGTTCGACATGTTGACCACATTGACCATGTGTTTGACGCATGCCGACATGTTGATCAAGTGTCCGACGTGTGTCGAGTGAGTGTCGGTGTTGGATACGTGTCAGACGTAGATACAACAAGTTTTCGAAGAGTCGGTGCTTCCTTGATTAACACATAGGCTGTGTTTGGTTACAAAAGCAAATTCTCCTTGGATGCAATTGGAAAAAGAGAAGGAATAGGATAAAAAGGGAGAGTTTATGGTTGCAAATGACCTTGACATGATTGTTTTGACAAATCATGGAAATCTTTGGAATACAAACTGAAAATATTTCTATCACCCCCAACTCTCTTCGGACAATTCATCCAGGATTGGGCAGAAAAGCTATGGTATCTCACTTTCATTAGGGTTTCAGTGGGTGTGCTTAACCTGATCCACTGCCTATGAGTCATTGACTCATTGACATGTATTTCAACAAGCACATGGCATGAGTCTAGCATTCGTGATCTCAAAATGGTGAAAAAATTTCATGGGAGGGCTAATTTGTCATGGAAAGCTAAGGCATGCTCATCGATTGTACTTGGCTCTGAGGGTGGTTCATCTGTAGAAAAAATGAGTTTTACTCTCTATTGCTAACTCCTTTTTATTTGGTAGGGGCTAGTCTTCTTTATCTAGTTGCATTGCATAAATTCAAGTGGTCAATATTTCTTTCTTCGTCTCAGCTTCCTTGTTGTTTTCACCATAATCCATGGAGTTGTTTTCTTTGAAACTGCACACATTGTGTTTATTTATTTTGGCAAAGGTTTTACATTACTTTGAATATCCTTTTAATGGTACAATCCAAATCTACAACTAAGTTTTCCATTAGTTGAATTTATCATTCCAAGAGTTCACAATTTTGCTTCTCGATACTTTATGGCGATTTGCTGTTGATCGCCCTTCAGTAAAGTTGAACGTTTAATAGCTTATTTTCTATGCTATTAATAGTTTACAGAGCAATAAAAGTTGCAACCTGCTGGTTTGTGTTTGGTCTTAGTCACTCGGTTATTATTCGGCCTAGTAAACTTTTTTTTTCCTTCTCGAGTTACTCTTTTGTATATCTCCACATTTTTTAAAATTTTATTTTATTTCATTTTATATTTTTCTCACCTAGTTAGAGATAAAAAATGAGCAGATGACGTGAGACCAAGTACAAGGTCTAAAGAATAGGTTAACAACACTTTGTGGGTGGTCCATGATGAAGAAAAACATGTAGATGTGTGGATAATGCTGAGTTGGATGGTGGAGAACATGGTTAAGAAAGTTCAAGTGATGACGATGAGGTTGATATTGAAGGTGCCGACTATTAATGATCCTCATATGGACATGGGAGTGCTTATTTAGTTTATTTATTTTTAAAAAAAATATTTGTGAAAATATATTTGAATTTGGATTATACACCTTATTAGTAATGAAACGTTCATCTTTCGCTGCTATGTAGTCTCAAGCGAGCCTAGGTGCACTAAGCTCTGAAAAATTCTCCTCACCACCTAGCCTAGCAAAGCGGAAGCCAAAGGGATGTATTCAAAGGCAATCGCCCATGCAAGCTAGACAGTCGCCTTTATCTAACAACTTTGAATTTTTTTATTTTTTTTGAAATGGTCGAATATCGAACAACTTTGAATTTTTATTATTTTTTTTTGAAATGGTCGAAGTCTATTGAGTGTAATCAACTAAACCCATACAAAAAGCCTTAGAGGGCCTTGACTCAATAAAACTTACAAACACTTGCTAGTCACGATCCCAACTCTGAAGTTGTAACCGCAACCTATAGTCACCGATCGATCGACTAGGTCTTCTTTTTCAACCAAACCATCATTACTTCAACCTCATATTTGGGTTTGTCGAAGTTGACTAGCCACCCACAATACTACATGGTAGTGTGCAACCTTCTTTGATTCAAGTCGAGCCCAAGGGAAGAGCCTCCTCTGAGAGTGAGACAGGTCACGAAGTTGTGCGTGAACCACCGTAACACTTTGATTATGATAATGAAGAATCTGATGGCCAAATTTTGGGGAGAATGAAGATCCATGAATATTTCAAATGAAGATCTATGAACATTTCACTTTATGTTAATGGCTGTTTTTGTAGGTTGTTACTAATGTTTAAACACCAAATGGTTTTTGTTGCCTTTGACTTGTTGTTTTTGTATTTGTTATTGGATTATGACTATGTTTTTAATTTCTCTTTTTAGTTACATTTGTTTAAAATTGACATGCGAAATGATGCATATATAAGAGCTTTCAAAAATTCCTTCCAAGGTCTTAAAAGGCCTGCCCAGAATGCTAGGCAAGGCCTAGGCCCAGCCACCCCCCATTGCCTTGCCTCTCCTAGCGCTCGGGATAACATAGGTTGGTTGAGTGTTTCTTGATCACTCCTGTGACTCATCCTACTTGCTCTTGGACTCAGTGGCGAGCAGATTTTGAATTTCTATTCCGTACCTATTCCTTTGGCAGGGCGGATCCAGAATTTTTGTTGGGGTGAGGCACTACTACAAAAAAAAAAAAAAAAATGTTTTCTGTAAATTTTTTTTAATGTCTATTCCACTAAAATGTTGTTTTTTCTACACCAAATTCACTAACTATAAACACTACCCTAAGTTATATATAACCCTACCCTAAATTTTTTTTATTGATTAAAAAATCTGTAATTATATTATCTTTCAAAATACGTAAAAAATAAAATGACCACAATGTCAAACCAATAGTGCCCCAAGCCATATAATTCTACTTGACCCTTTTTTTTAACTCTTTAAATCAAGCACCTGAGCCCATACCAAAGTAAAATTAACAAAACAGTGCCCCAAGACCATTAATCTTTATAAACTACAGAAAACTCTGGCTTTTCATGAGCTTTTATTCAATTAGCCCAACTAATAAATGAAGTTTGAAGATTTAGGGTGGGGCACTTGCCCCATTCCACAACCATGTAGCTCCCCCCCTATCCCTTGGAAATTTGACACCTGGGATCAAAACATTGCCAACCATTATTGCTTTCATTGCAATGAATATTATGCATCAATTCAGACTTTCGGGGATATACAAACTCCTGTTCCCTATCTATGATTTTTAGTATGTAGAAGTTACTGATAATTTATCAAAATGTTTGCCAAGGTGAAGCCTTGAACTTAAACATCTAGTTTCTGTCGGTGTACAGGTCCTAACTGATGCTGGTCAGTATGCTATCCGATTTGGAAATGCTGATCCAATAACCAAAACTGGGCTTGCTGCATCGGTAATGGATCTATTCTGAATTTCATCAATAAATTTAGTAAGCCCCGTTCCTCACATGGACATGTTTCCTGTGTACAGATTCAAGAGTTAGAGATAGTTCGTCCACTTACACTGTCAGAGAGAGCTGTGGTCTTAGCTTTGGCCGTGTCGCTGGATAATGACTATTTCTCAAGACATGGAGGCTGGTAATACATATGTTTAGTCAATACTTGGCAAATTCATATGCATGTTAATTCAGAGTTCTCTAGTATAAACAGCAGCAACACGTGTTCTATGCACTCCCCTCGTATTTAGCTTGTCTTGTACTTGCAGGCAGTTAAATGGACATAAATTACTGATTTTAATAGACTTAAAAAATAAAAGAGTGGCGTTTAGACCTTAGGTCCCATCATTTGTACTAAGCATAAACTTGAGGTCTTGAAGACGACCGCTCAGAGTCCGGGTCACAAAACGTAGGTGACTTGTTTGACAGTCTATTGACCATCATCTAGAATGATTCCTAGCTCCCAAAGGTCATTGAAAGTTATAGAAAAAACAAGAATTTAATGGACTATAATGGGGGATATATAATCTAAAAGAAACAATCCGATGGCAAAAGATTACAAAGTATGTTGCTATGATTAAATCAAAACAGAAAGAAAGGATGCTACTATGGATACCCTATGCTTCTCCTTTGTTGCACCAGCTGAAAAATAAAAGTATGTTGATTTTTATAAAAAAACTAGCCACTAGGTTACACCAACTCTGTTTGCTTCTGTTCTTGCTGACCCACATCACCCTTCTTTCTCTTCCATTTCACTTCCATCACCCCCTTTTTAACCAGCACCTTCACCATGCCAAAGATTTATGCCCCCCAAAACAAAACCTAGAAAAAGAAAAGCAAAGGTGAAATAAAAAACTCAATTAAGAAGCCTTTATCAAAAAAGGATCAGAGAGGAGGGCTATTGTCTGTTGGAGGTGGTGTTGTTGGTTTCTAGTGTCTCTTTAAAGGCTCCTTCTTTTACTGTTCAAGCTTGACATGATCTTCCTTCCTTGTGGAGTTAGGGTCTGTTATAAAAGGTGAGGGATACCCTCTCTTCTTTGATGTTGGGCTCCATTTGAGCCCGAGGGAGAATTATCCCCCTTGCCCCTTCACCATCTTACGGGGAATTTAATCGACAAGAAATGGGAAATTTGTGACGACTTAGTTCATGAGGTTGTACGGGTATTCTGGAAATTAAGATTTATAGTATTTCGGGACTTTAGAGATTATCACTTTGAGGATTATGTAGTAATATAGATATCTTTTGCTCTTGCAAATTTTCTTCTTTGGTGAAGCTGGTTTTTGTTGTGTGTGTGCACGCGCGTGTTTTGCATAGGCTATCATTTGCAATTTTGTATTTTGTTTTTGTTAAGATATTTATTGGACCGATAAGAAACCCACCAATTTCCTCTTATTCCCAAATCACTATTATCTTCTTATCTAAAATAACAAGAAAATTATGCAGAGGACATCCAACAGCCAATAAGCCGAGTTCTTTCTTCAAACCTCATTTAAATTCTCTCATGTAGACACCCCCGATTCTTTGAATTCTCTTCTTAGTTTCATCATTATAGGTACTGCCTTGAATGTGATGGAGAGATTTGTAAGAGAGCGAATGGCAAAGGGGAAGGGTGTTCGTGGGAAGAATATAAGGGTGTTAGTAATATTATGGTTGTCGATGGAGGTGACTACCTCTTGGGAAGAAGAGACGAGGAGGATACTAGCGGTGGCTGCCGGCTGTGTTGGGCATTTGGTTTTGGTTCACTATCTTTCTTATTTTATTTTTAACTGGTAGCCATTGATCGACTTTCAGAGATGCAAATAGTTTTACTTAACCCAAGCCCACTTTTGGTACTAATGGTGGTCTTGGAAATCTTTCTATTTTCAGGACCTAAAGTCTAATCTAGTATAAAAGATGGGATCCAAATATTCTAAATTTATCACTAAAATTGTGGAACAACTTAAATCATGAGTTCATGACGTCTAAATTCATGTTAACCTCTTGGAGGATAATTGGCAACACTTCTATCCGCCAAACACAATGAAATCTAAGTAATTCAAGGACTTGTAAATTTATAGTCTTGATATGATATAATGCATATTAGTTGCGTAGTCATCAATGATGACAACTTCTCTAGCCTTCACATATTCTTGATTGCTTTGCGTTATAGATGCATACGGTTGCTTTGTCTTTCTGAAAACAATTGTTTAGTCATGAATATCCTCCCTTTGCCAAGAAGATGAATTAATTGTTATTTTGTACACTTAATTGATGACAGAATTGATTGTTTTTTCTTTATTCTCAGGGGGCTCCCTTTTCTAGTTGATACAGAATAAGATCTCGGAACAGGTATACTTGGTAAATCTAGTCATCGTAGAGATGCATTGTTTTCCTCATTTAATGTGGTTCTGGTCAGAGTTGCTGCGCATAAACATACTGGAATAAATACTGCTACTTTAATTCCTTGGAGTAACAGTGGTAAAAAACCTCTCAAGAACGTATGTTTGAAGGTTCTCCAAACAGCCGGGGTCCCAGAAAGTCTAATATCTGTACAGGAAAAGGAAAAATAAATATTTACAAGGAACTGCTGTCCAAGGTTGTATTTGGATAGTGGGGAGGGATGGTAAACCCCGGGTTTATACCAACCTTTTTACTTGACCATTATTCAAAAGTTTTTGATTGAAGAGCTAAAAGGTGATCTGATGTGGTGGCTGGCGCTGGCAAGTAAGACAATAAACCAAGCTGAGTCGATTTTTGAAGAGAAATTCTAAATGGCGAGGAAGTGGGCGAGGAAATCAGCGAGGGAGGGAGAGAAGGAACCGCTCATCCCCCTTGGGATGCGCGCATGAAAAATGACGGCATGCATCCCGAGGGGGATGCGGTCCCCTCTCTCCCTCCCTCGCTGATTTCCTCGCCCGCTTCCTCGCTGTGTAGAACAGCTCATTTTTTAATAAATCCAGAGTCATGACCCATCATCATTGAAATAAACCCACTTTCTCCCCGTCATCTACAGCTATGTTTTTTTTTCCAAATAATATGTCCTTGCTATGTTTTTTTCAAATTTAATCCCACTCAACTCTCACCCTTGGTTTACTTGGTGTTTGCTCACCCTCTCCCCTTTTGCATTAGAGACCCCCAGTTCCCAAATTCTACCTTTGTTATAGATTCAAGAATTGGGGTCTTAGTGAACTGGAGTAAAACTTATTTATTTACTTAAAAATTTTGAGAATAACTTTCAGATCTGTACAATAGAGCTTCATGGAAATAAATTGCCTATGTTTCTCCGAGGAAGGCTTGCCTTTGTGAACGAATTTGGTTTTGATTTGTCACAATTTTCCAAAAGATGATGTTAGAGTGGGGAAACTCTGTTTCATGGCTGTTATTTGCTGACACAAGGTACCATGCCATTACACCCTCAAAATAAAAACTATTGGAAATAATTTGAAGGTGATGTTAGTCGCAGCTTGGAAGAATACATCAAAAGAAAAACATTTATTACTTGATTTTTCAAAGAGAAGAAAAAGGTCATGTGATTGAGTGAAGATGAGGCGTAATTAATTGGAGGTGCTCGAGTAGGCACATTCCTCCTTTTGTCACTAGGGTCAGCATGATAAGGCTTTAACTGGCTTACATGGACTACGACGTGTAGCTGCTTCAACCTTGGGTGGTGTTATAGGCATTTCCTATGCAAGGTCCTTTTCTTTGATAAATGAGCGAGAAATAAAGGAGACAATCAAGATAGAAGTCACGACCTTTTAGAGAAGGTAGTGACTTTTTAACATCACCACTTCCACTCTTTGACAAGAGTGACTTTTTGACACAACCATTTCCATTCTTTGACACCACCGCTTCCACTCTTTGACAACAATGACTTTTTGAGACAACCATTTCCATTCTTTAACACCATTGACTTTTTGGCACCACCACTTCTATTATTTGACACTAGTGACTTTTGACACCACAACTTCCATTCTTTCACATCAACATCCGATCTTGTTGTCTAACATCACCATTTCCCCCCCGACAATTTCTTCAATTTCAAAACAAGAAAAAAAAAAAAGAGCAACAACTGCTGTGTCGCAGCCCTGCCTCCTGTCTAAGAGTGCTTAATAAGAACATGGCAATTTTGGTTTTTTCCCTTCATTAACCATTCTCCTTGAGATGAAGGAAGGTACGTATGAAGATATGAGGGGGTGAAGGGAAAAAAAAAGCTAAGGGCATGTTTGGTTGCTCAATGGAATGGGTTTGACCATTATAATGGTTTAAGTCATTCATGTGTTTGGTTTGACAAAAAAATGGTGTAATGAGAATGACCATTACAAATTCATTGTAATGGGCATTCCTTCTCAACACCCTATGACATTGTAATGGTCAATCCTCTATTTGTCTTATTTGTCATTCTTACCAAACATAAATGCCTTATTACTCACTATAGATCCAAAATTCAGGGTTGGTAATTGAGGGCATAATGGTAAAGACACAAATTATTCCAATTCCTATTCCCATTCAATCGAGTAACCAAACATAATAATATTCCTATTTCCATTCCCAGTCACATTACCATTCCCATTCCCATTCCATTGATTAACCAAACATGCCTTAAGTGCCTTAACTTCTCTTCTTCAAAGGGCACAATCTATGTTTATCCTTATTCATTGTATTCAAATTTCTCACTCTTCATGCACTCTATGTTTATCCTTATTCATTGTATTCAAATTTCCCACTCTTCATTCACTTAGATTGTCGTCTAGAATATCAATTGAATACTCCTCCATTGATAGAAATGATGTCATCCACTGATCTGATTTAGAACTCAAGAAATTAATAGTTTAAAAGCTGTCATCTGGGAATCATAAATTCTCTTGAGCTAAATCTTTATATTTTTTAAGTTATCCAAACAAGATCTAACCATCCATTTGAACAAATCATTTCATTGCACAACTCTCAACAACCTTATTTCGAAATTAAGTTCAAATCTCGTAGGAATGCCTGTGAGATTGAGGCCCTATTTCCCAACAAGGTGGGGATGTTTTTTGTTGTTTGGAAAAGAAAGCGGCGACGCGGCGGGGCTATTCTTGTTGTTTGGAGAAGAAAGTAAAGGGAGAGAAAAGAGGGGAGAAAAGAGTGTTGTTGTTGTTCGAGAAGAACATACATAAGGAGAGAGATAAAGAAAGGGAAAAAAAAGGCTTAAATAGCAGTGGTGTCAAATAGTTGGTTTAAAACATTAAGGTTTTTGGGTTTTTTGGAGTTTGGTCTCCATTAGTTTATATCTAATTGAGTTTAGTCCTCATTTTAAATATTAATTGATTATAACACATTTTCTAACAGATATATCAGGTCAACTATGTTAATTGGTCAATGTTGAATTATTGACTAAAATATCCTAACTTGAATGCATATGTGCTAGCTAAAAAAAATCCACCAAAACGCATTCAAAGGCTAAGATTTTTAATGATAATCTCGAAGTGATCTGGTGGTTGATAAATGAAAAGGATCTAAACTTCTCCCGTCTTTATGTAAAAACACCACCGCTCCCAGCCCATCCCATCTTCTTAGTGGCCTCTTTTCTCCCACCACCACCTCCTACTCAAACCCACCTGCCTCACGATTTTCTTCTCCCATTCCCACATTTTTTGTTCACTTGAAAAGCTCGAACTGCTATTATTAATTACAAAGACTTTCCTCATTCCTTATTTTTTTCCACTTTGAAGCTTAACGACGAATTAGAGTCTAGGGTTTGATCAAAATTTTGGAGTTTGGACATCTGGGGTATGTGGTTTGGATTTTGAGTGGATTTGAGTTAGGATTTTGATATATTCATGAATGAAGGTGTTTCTGTGTGTGTATGGTCAGTGTTGGGGTGTTTTGATTGATTTAGTTGTCTTGCCTTGTAATAATTAGATTTATAGGGTTTGGTTATGTTAGCTTCTTGTACTATTTTGCTTCAAATTTTCCAAAAGGATTTGATATTTAGTACCCAGAGACAAAGATTCATAATTTCAACTTTTTGATGGTGAGATTGAATATGTTTCAGACTCTTTTTTGGTTCTTTTGCGCTTTATCAGATGGTAGTTTTATTGAATACATGAGTTTTTATCTCAAATTTCAAGCTTGCTTATAATCTTATTTGTTGGTCTGACGGAGCATTCAATCAACACATAGTCGAGTTTCTTGATCGAAAGATCACTGCTAGTATAAACACAGTTGATGCGGTTTTCTCATTCGATTAATTGTTGACAGGGTTACTAGTCTTCTGTATAATTTCATGTGATGAAGCTCAACGAGGTGTTGTTGAGTTGGAAAAGTGAGGAGTGTGTTTTTACAGAAAAGACGAAGAAGATGATTTTATATTCTTTTAATTTCTCAACCACCAAATCACCTCGAGATTATCATTAAAATCCTAGCCTTTGAATATGTTTTAGTGGATTTTGTGAGCTAGCACGTGCATTACATATGCATTCAAGTTAGAATATTTTAGTCAATAATTCAACATTGACAAGTCAATGTAGTTGACCTGATAGATCTGTTATAAAATGAGTGTTAAATTCAATTAAATTTTAAAATGAGGGATAAATTCAATTAGATATAAACTAATGAGAGCCAAATTAAAAAAAACCCACACTTTTTTTTAAGGGTAGTGGTGTCTAAGAGTGGAACTAGTGTGTCAAAAAGTCACCGCCTTTAGAGGAAAACATAAAGAGGAAATGGAGAAAGTTTGCTCGGTTTATAGAAGTTAAATGATTGGTTTATTTGGAAAACGGATATGTTTGGATTATGTATTGGATGACTTGTTTGGAGCATTAAAACTATCAAATAGGTGGTTGAGCCCAAGGATTGTTATTTCATTTTTCGAATTAATTTCGGTTTCCCAATTTTAAGAAATATTTCTTTGCATAGAAAAAATTTAAAATTTTCGATGTAATTTTGAATTTATCAATATAAATTATGTATTTTAAACTCTTAAATAACACATAAAAAAAAATCTCACATGACTCACATACTACATATTAAATAAAAATTACATTATAATATGTTAAAATATACGGAGATTGAAATATTTCTCATGAAAATTTCTCTGAGAAAAAAAATTAAACATTTTAAATTTCAAAAGATATTTCAGTAACTCCAAACTAAAAAATATTTCGTGGAATTCGGACATATTTCAAAAAATTACATTCCTTGGTTGAGCTTAGCAAAATGTTGGGTATAAAACCCCGGGTTCGTGGATCCCTGTCCCTATATAATTTTATCATCTGTGATTCATCTATTTCTAATTACCTTTAGCATCATCATCATTATTTTTATTTTTATTTTTATTTTCTCCAATTCGGAGTTTGTTGCAATGTTTAATTACTGAGCCTTTGAATTTGTGGACTTTCAGGTTATGTAGATAGACATTGCAGTCTATGATTGGACGTGGATGTCTCTTCTGATAATGCATGTTTCTGTAGGATCCTTGCAACATGGATAAAAGTCACCCGTTTCGTTTGCAGAGCGCCTTTTGTGACTGGCCAACCAAGAACCCTTTTGATTATTTGTGGACTTGGCAATCATTTTACATCATTTCTGTTGAGAAAAATCCTCGGATAATATTGATTCAACAATTCTAACCGGTCATGTTTGCTAGTTTTTTTTTTTTTTTTTTTAAAATTTTTTAATTTTTAATTTTAAATTTTAAAATTTTTTATTATTATTTTTTATTTTTTATTTTTTATTTTTTATTTTTTATTTTTTATTTTTTATTTTTTATTTTTTATTTTTTATTTTACACTTTTAGCCATTTTTTAAATAATGTTTGTGATTGTGTTGTGAAGAGAATAAGTAAAAAGTGTAAAAACACAAAAAAAATGCTAAAAAATACTAGCAAACATGACTTACTAGACTTACTCATGTTGATTGCCGTGACTAGGTCTTCGTGTCAAATAGAATATCTATTAAACTGATACAGTTCAGTTCAAAGTGCACACATTTACTGGTTTTGTACTCCTGTTTCACTGATTAGATGGTCTCGAGTCTTGTGGTTCTACACTCCACTTCACCTAGAAATGAAAATTAGTGTCACGATAAAATTGCTCTGCAATGATGAGCATGCATTCTCATAGCATTTCCCGTGTTCAGGCTTTGCAAAATGGTGAAAAACGTCAATTTGAATGGTATTTTCTGGCATTTGTAGATGGCATGTGAAGGATTCACTTAAAGGGAATTTTCTCCAAAAATGACACGGAATTAATTTTAATTTTATCTAAATAATTTAACCTTTGGTGATTCTAATAAAAATTTGATAAACCCAAATCCTTATCTAAACTATATAATGTCTGCTCCCCTTAGGAATAGTGTATGTGTATCTTCGACACCCAATTTTTTTCTTCGTTTTACCATTCTCTATTCATAATAATTACAAATGAAATCAATATATCAATGAACATTTCTAGGGCAATTTATGTCTTTCAATTGAAAACATCGTTAGATATTTGTCTTCAACCTAAGTTTTGGGTTTCTAAAATGCCCTCCAAACTTTATAATATTTACAATGAAAAATCAAAAGGTGGTAAAAGTGATAAAGGATGTTTGTGTCTTTATGAAAAATACTATTACATTTTTACAATTTTGCTTTTCCATATTCATATTATTTATACTAAAACCCAACCACTCTCAATATTAATTAATTATATCTAGGTTCCTAATGTAATTTATTTGAAACCCACCAACTATTTATAAATTATAAATAGGCCCTTGCATCTAACTTTTTATAATCCGCACCTCTTAATTATTGATATATTATATCTAAGCCCCTAACATAATTTATTTCAAGCCCTCAAGTATTTATAAATTATAAAAAGCCCTTACAACTAACTTTTTGATTTTCTATTTTGTCATTCACATTTCATATTTTTACAATAAAAACATGTACATCTGAAACATTGATTAATTATACTAAGCCCATAATATAATAAATTATTTGAAGTAATAAAGTCTTCTTATTTTTTATTAAATTATACATAGGTCCTTAAAATAAAAGCACTGAATATACGCGCACGTAGAGCGAGTCCACCCCTAGTATCATATAACAACCCATTCTTTATCTTTTCTTTAGTATTAATAAAAAACTTAACAAACCCATCAAATAAAAAAACGTAAATTATAAAATTGTTCTTCAACTAGAACAATTTTATTTTATCATATTGATAAGAATGTTGTCATGACCACTCTAGCTAATTGAAGTAAAAAAAAAAAAAAAAAAGCAAAAACCAAGCGGGAAGTTTGGCGCCAATATAATTGAATCAAATTCAAAATGAGGGACATTCTAGTAATTAGTATAAATTAGTTACTTAAGTATACATGATCAAGACAAGTGGCAAACATCTATCGGGTCTGTTTGTAATTCTGTTACCACTGTAGCTTTAAATAAAGGAGACAATTGATAGCAGCGCATGAACTTGTAATCTAAGGCAATAGGTCTATTGGTTCAAGAGGAACCTCTAGAAATCTTTGTAATTTTTCCTTCTTTAGTAATTCCAGTACTTGCATTTATGATTATCTATTGTTGATACAATTTGTCTTCCAACCCTGACATTTGGTATTAGAGTCATTCGAACCCTAACCTGTGGCACCCAAAATACATAATCACAATTACCATGGAAACAAGAGCTAAAGAAATAGAGGTGTTTATGAGAGAAACCAAGAAGCACTTGGCTGAAAATTCCGACCAAATTGATTAGGTGAAGGGCGAGTTGAAAAAACTTACTCAGTCTCAAGAAGCTTTAGAGAAGAGGACAGATGACCATTTTGAACAACTGATCCAGATAATTCAGAACAATCAAGGCTTTACTAGCATGACTCATCCGCAGAGAGCTACCACCTCTCAATCTTCTGGAGCAACTGACCTTACCAATAGGTCATTTTCCCAAAGTTGTTGAAAAAAATCAAGGTACATATGCTAGATTACCTAAACTGGACTTTCCCCAATTTGATGAGGTAAACCCTAGGTCTTGAGCTAAAAAGAGTGAAAGATACTTCACCTTCTACCAGATCCTAGATGAAAATAAAGTCAGTGTTGCTTCCATACATCTGACGGGCAAAGCAAACCACTGGTTCTTAAATTACCAACTAGGCAAAGAGGTGATACCATGGGAAATATTCATTTATGATCTATGTGAGAGGTTTGAAGAGGCAGTGTTGGACAATTATGTCGATTCCTTTAACAAGTTATGTCAGGAAAACTCTGTTAGTGACTACTATGACTGGTTTGAAGAACTCAAATCCTTAATGTTGTCTCATAACCAACATTTGGATGAGCAATATTTTGTAATGAGCTTCATTAGTGGCCTTAAAAGTGAAGTTAAATCTATGGTACAACTTTTTAAACCTACCAATGTTACACAGACCTTCTCTCTGGCTCGTATGCATGAAGCCTCCCTGCACAAACCAATTCCAAATAAAGGACCCAGTAACTACTATCATAACACCAAATACCACACCTACACAACTTCTAATAACAACACCAAAACATTACCTTACACTCCTTCAAATCACAAGTCATATACATCCAGCCAAGCATCTTCCAGAACACCAAGACCTCCCTACTCACACAATACCTCAAATACTGTCAGATTTGCCAATAATACACCACCCATCAAACGTCTAACACTTGCACAAATGAAAATAAGGATAAGGAACCTGATCCTTCTGGCTGTGAAGACTTGATCTAAGAGGTTCAGACCAACATGGAAGTATCACTCTATGCTATTCATGGGAGTGTGGTCACCCATACCTTACTACTCAAGGGGATGCTAAAGAAGAAATCTATATCCATCTTAATAGATACAGGCAACACTCACTCATTCATAGACCCTAAAATCATTAAAGACACAAAGTGGCCTACAACACTCACACCACAGATGGTAGTACGAGTAGCTAATGGAGAACAATTAATAAGCTTAGCCATATGCCCAAAACTACAGTGGACAATGCAAAGGGTTCCTTTTGAAGGCAGTGTCAGACTTACCACTAGAGGGCTACAACATGGTGCTAGGAGGTGACTGGTTACAACAATTTGGGGAACATTACCTTGAACTTGCAGAAATTACAGATGACAGTAACAATTGAAGGGAGAAAAGTGACTTTATAGGGTTGTACTGATTCTGCTTCATTATGTTTGATAGACTCAAAAGGCTTTACAAAATTCCTGAAAAAACATTCCCCTTCTTTTTTAGGATAGCTCTTTGCAATAACATCTACAACAACCTATACCAACTCCCATCGTGAAATAACATTTCTACTACAAGAGTTTACTGACATTTTTCAAAAAGCCTATCTCACTACCCCCTAGAAGGCCCCTAAATCATAAGATCCCACAAAAATCAAGGTTTTCTTCACCAGCTCAAAACCCTATAAAATAGCCTACATGCAAAAGGGTATCATTGAACATCTTATTCAGGAAATGACGAAGACAAAGATTATTCATCACTCACATAGCTCATTTGTTGTTCCCATTCTACTCGTCAAAAAGAAGGATGGCTCTTGGAGATTCTGTGTAGACTATAGGAGGTTGAATGACATCATAATCAAAGATAAGTTCCCCATGCCACTTATTGATGAATTATTAGATGAGTTACATGGGTCAACTGTGTTCTCCAAACTAGACCTAAGGTCAGGATACCATCAGATATCCACAAAACAACCTTCAAGACACATCATGAACATTTTGAGTTTAAAGTGATGCCTTTTGGGCTAACAAATGCTCCAGCTACCTTTCAAGCTTTAATGAACACTATTTTTGCCCCTTACCTAAGGAAGTTTGTCCTAGTATGCTTTGATGACATTTTAGTATACAGTCCTACAAAAGAGCTCCACTTACATCACCTACACACTGTCCTATCTACCCTTAGGCACCATTCTTTTTATGCAAAACTACCCAAGAGCTCATTTTTACAACCTAAGCTAGAATATCTTGGACATATTATCAATACTAATGGAGTAGAAGCCGACCCATAAAAAATAGAATCCATGACCAAGTGGCCTATCCCTACCAATATCAAACAACTTAGGGATTTTTTAGGACTCACATGCTACTATAGGAAATTTTCAAGGGTTATGGATTGATTGCCCAACCCCTAACTAATCTCCTCAAGAAAAACTCTTTTTGTTGGTCACCTCATGCTTCCCAAGCCTTCCATCAGCTAAAAAAGGCCATGTGTAACACCCTTGTCCTAAACTTGCCCAATTTCAACATACCATTTACCATAGAAACTGATGCATCTTCTAAAGGGGTGGGGGAAGTTCTTTCACAAGGAAAGCCTATTGCCTATTTCAGCAAATCATTAGGTCCCAAAAACCAAACCTTGTCCACAAAAGTGGAGAACATTCTTACTTGGTTCCAAGTTTCAGATATATACAAATCATCAAAGCATTAAATACTTCCTCTCCCAAAAAGTCACTACCATGACTCAACAAAGTGGCTTTCCAAGTTATTAGGCTTTGACTATGAAATATTCTACAAAAAAGGGAGTGAAAATCAAGCAGCAGACGCACTTTCAAAGTGTACTACAGAGATGGAACAACCTACAAGCACTAAGACAGAACTGAATGCTATTACCACCATCACTCCTCAATGGATCCAGGAGGTAATTTCCAGTTATGAAGGGGATGCCACTGCTCACTCTATCCCTTCAGAAACTACACATACAGGCTGATTCTTGTCCACCTTATACTTAACATCAAGGCCTATTGAAGTACAAAAAACTCATCTACATTGGTTCTAATGGAGGACTCAGGGAACAAATCATCAAGGAGCTACATGGCTCAGCTATTGGAGGTCACTCAGGGATCTCAACTACTTACCATATAGCCAAGATGTATTTCTTTTGGCCAGGCCTAAAAACTCAGATTATTGCTTACACCACTAATTGTGATATCTGCCAGAAGAACAAAGGGGACCAGAGTAGCTATGGAGGATTGTTACAACCACTCCCTATTCCAAAACATGCATGACATCACATTGCCATGGACTTTATTGAGGGATTACCACCCTCCAACAAGCAAACAATTATTCAAGTCATAGTGGACAGGCTCACAAAATACGCCCATTTCATCTCCCTAGCTCACCCCTACACAGCCTCCACCATTGCTAACCAATTCCTTCACAACATATACAAACTCCATGGACTTCCATATCTTATAGTTCCTGACCGAGACAAGATTTTCATAAGCGCCTTCTAGCAAGATTTGTTCAAGACTCTGGGTACTAAGCTCTCACTCAGCTTAGCTTATCATCCACAAACCGATGGCCAAACAGAGAGGACTAACTCTTGTTTAGAGACCTATTTAAGGTGCATGACTGGGGATGCACCAAATCAATATTCTAACTGGCTATACCTGGAAGAATTCTGGTTTAACACTACGTATCACACCAGTCTCCAATCGACTCTATTCAAGGCGCTATACGGGTACTCCCCACCCTTCCAAGCATTACCACCAAGCTCACAACTCGCTATACAGGACGTTCAACACTACTTAAGCAAGTGAAAACATATGTTGCAGATTAATAAAGAGAAGCTTAACAAGGCGCAAGATAGAATGAAATTCTATGTAGATAGGAATAGGAGCAAGAAGACATTTGAAATTGGGGATTGGGTATACCTGAAATTGCAACCATATTGACAGACTTTAGTCAATCTTTGCAAAAACTTGAAATTGGCTGCAAAATTCTACTGCCCCTTTCAGGTGCAAGAAATAATTGGGACCATAGCCTACCAGCTTGCTCTTCCACCCAGGTCTCGCATTCATCCTGTATTCCATGTGTCCCAGTTGAAGAGGAAACTTGGTACCAACTTAATTCTAGCTCCACTGCTTCCACTTGTCGATCATCAAGGCAATTTCAGAGCTGAACCTACAAAGATTCTAGCTCGCAGGTTGATCCCTCGACACAACAAAACTTTTAGTTCAATGGTCCAATTTGACTCCAACAGAGGCAACATGGGAGGACTTGGACCACATACGAGCTATGTTTCCTTCGATTCACCCTTGAGGACAAGGGTTGTTTGAAGGAAGGGGTATTGTCATGACCACTCTAGCTAATTGAAGTAAAAAAAAAAAAAAGCAAAACCAAGCGGGAAAATGGAGCGAGAAGTTTGGCACCAATATAATTGAATCAAATTCAAAAGGAAGGACATTCTAGTAATTAGAACAAATTAGTTAGTTAAGTACACAGGATCAAGACAAGTAGCTTTAAATAGAGGAGACGATTGAGAGTAGAGCATGAACTTGTAAGCTAAGGCAATAGGTCTATTGGTTCAAGAGGAACCTCTAGAAATCTCTATAATTTTTCCTTCTTTAGTAATTCCAGTATACTTACATGTTTTATTCTCTCTATTGTTGATACAATTTGTCTTCCAACCCTGACAAAATTCAAACTAAATAGTGTGACCCTTGTTAACCCCAAGTCCAAGTTGATTCAAAATTTTACAATATCAATTGTAGATTAACAAAATTGATGTTAAAAATATAATATTTTGGGGAACTTGCTATCATTTAATTCATAGCAATATCCTATTTTGTTGGATGAAGAAAAAGTTGTAAGATTTATTAACAAGGCAAAATTTTTACATAATATCTTAAAAACTTACGAAAGAAGTTAATATTTGTAGTGAAAGAGATGATGTACATATTATTTTCTACCATATTTTTTCTTTAATTAATATTGAAAAGCAAAGATAAATTATTATGTGATATTGTCACGAAATTGGAGTCATACAAATTGATACGTCCAAAGTTATTTAATAAAATAAAAGGGACAATGGTGTAAATAATGTTGATAAATCCAACATCACACATAAAATAAAATAAAATAAAATCCAATATGACAAACTCTTCCTCTCCAAAGAGCAATCCTTTTTCTCCGGTCACAAATAAATTTTGTTGTTGTTGTTGTCGTTGCGGAGTGGTGCCCGAATAGATCTTGATGTGTAGACAGAACAAAGACCACGAGAGTAGCTTGAGCAGGGGTATTTTCGACCAATAATTCAACGTCTCTTTCCAAAACAATATAGCCGTTAACAAGAGAGTTTCTCAAAACAGATCTAATTAGAGCAAAACAAACCCTGTATATAACGAAGCATTTCGTCACCCTTTCTCAAACACATCTCTCTCTCTCTCTCTTTCTCTAAACTGCTATTGCTTCTGCGCTCTCTCGCCCATCTCTGAAGAGTTTTAGTTTTTCTGTTCTAACAATTAGTTTGTTTCAATTCGTTCACTATTTCATCTTGCTTGATCTGACTCTCTGTTTTCAATTCTTTTACTCTTTATTATTTTTGTGTATTTGTTGTATTTTTTTTTTTTTGCTTTAAATATTATGGATGCAGGAGGATCTATTTCATCTTCAAACTACACTACCGCCCAACCTAGATACCCTCTCCAGGAACGGATCCTCCGAAAAACCTCCCGAGAAAATGTAAGTAGTGATGTGTGTTTTATTTCAATTCAACCATCAAGTTTTCCCATTTGTTGGGTTTTCTTACTTATTTTGATTTTAATGGGTTTCACCACAATGGGTTCTTCTTGACTCAATCAAAGAATATGGGTTTTCTCAGTTAGTTTAACTGTATTGGTAATGGACATTGGTTTTTAGGGTTTTAAATGGGTTCTTCTTGATTCAATAAAAGAATATGGGTTTTCTCAGTTTAATTGTATTGGGAATGGGTTTTCTCAGTTAATTTAATTGATTTCACCAAAATGGGTTCTTCTCAATTCGATCAAAGAATGTGGGTTTTGATTCGGAATTTGAGTTTCTCTCTAATTTCGTTTGATTGGATTTTGATCGATTGTGTACTTTTTCTTAGTATGTTCTGATTAGGAAATTGAAATTTGAAGATCTGAGTTTTAGCCTCCTTTCTTGAATTTGCAGTTGGACAGGTTCATCCCTAATAGATCAGCAATGGACTTCGATTATGCGCGATACGCGATAGAAACAGCTATGAAAGGGAAAGATAAGGAAACCCCAGTGGATAACTCTCCATCCAAAGAAGCTTACAGGAAACTGCTTGCTGAGACCTTCAACATGAACAGAACCAGGATCCTGGCTTTCAAGAGCAAACCACCTACTGTTGAGGCGCCTTTCCCCGATTTCACCACATCTGTTCAACAGGCTAAACCAGCGAAAGCTCGAAGATCTATTCCTCAGGTAGCTTTACATTCTCTTGTGGTTAGCGTTGTTTAAATATTTGATATCTACGGATAGCCTTAGCTTGATGTACTGATGCATATGTGTGATTATTTTACAGACATCAGAGAGGACATTGGATGCCCCAGAGCTCGTTGATGACTACTATTTGAATTTGCTTGACTGGGGCAGCAGCAATGTTCTAGCAATTGCACTTGGATGCACAGTGTATCTGTGGGATGCTTCTGATTCTTCCACTTCTGAACTCATGACTGTTGACGAAGAGAGTGGTCCTGTTACAAGCGTGAGCTGGGCTCCGGATGGACGTCATCTGGCTGTCGGACTCAACAACTCAGACATCCAGCTGTGGGATACTGCATCTAACAGACAATTGAGAACTCTGAGTGGCGGGCATGAGAAAAGAGTGGGGGCCATGGATTGGAACAACCACATTCTCACCTCTGGAGGCATGGATGGTTTGATCATTAACAACGATGTTCGAATTAGATCACACATAGTGGAAACCTACAGTGGTCACTCTCATGAGGTTTGTGGGTTAAAATGGTCTTCTTCCGGACAACAACTTGCGAGTGGAGGGAATGATAACCTTCTTCACATCTGGGATCGATCCGTGGCTTCATCGCAGTCTCCTACACAATGGTTGCACAGGCTTGAGGACCACACTGCTGCAGTAAAGGCCCTTGCTTGGTGTCCTTTCCAGAGTAACTTGCTTGCATCAGGTGGTGGCACCGGAGATCGTTGCATTAAGTTTTGGAACACCCACACTGGTGCTCGCTTGAACTCTGTCGATACCGGTTCCCAGGTCTGCTCTTTGTTGTGGAGCAAGAACGAACGCGAACTTCTGAGCTCCCATGGGTTCACAAACAACCAGTTGACTCTTTGGAAGTACCCTTCAATGGTGAAGATGGCCGAACTCACTGGGCACACTTCTAGAGTTTTGTTTATGGCTCAGGTAATTGATAAATTAAAACTTTCAGATTGTTTTGTCTATTGTTCTATTTGGTCCAGTTATGGTATTAGGTATACTGACTGTTAAATTCATTTGCAGAGCCCTGATGGGTGCACTGTAGCATCTGCAGCTGGAGATGAAACACTGAGATTCTGGAACGTTTTTGGGACACCTGAAGTAGCCAAGCCTGCACCTAAGAGAAACCCAGAGCCATTCGCCAACTTAAACCGCATTAGATAAAAATGCAAAAAACCCGATGAGATTGTATATAAGGATCTGAGTTGCATAAGGTAAGCTATGTGTTTAGTCTCTCCTTTTGCATTTAGGAAGATTAGTTGACATTATTCAATACTAATCAGTAATCACTACTGATCTTCTACATGAATCTGATTGTGCCCTTGCAGCTCTAAGATGTATGTATTCTCTATCTATGGCTTTGCAAACAATAGAAGCAATTGACTTAAAGAAGGTATATCGACTGTCTTCTGTTCCATGGCAATGTTTAGATAAGTCTCTCAGCAATTGATATAATTTCTAATCGAGTTTTTGTCCGTTTATGTTGAAGGTGCTATGTGGTTTTCTCAAAATTTTCACTACAATCCTCCAAGTTGTTCCAAAAATGTCAATTTCGCTTGGAAGATTACGAATATTTTGTGTTAAGGTTTCCAAGCCTCTGTATGATGCCTTCTTTCACTGAACCGGATAAGAAAAGGGTCGTAAGATGTTCAAAGTCTGCAATAGATCAAGCCCAATACCAGTTACCAGATAGTGTTCATTGTGTGCATGGTGCAATCTTAGATATGTATTTTTTCTTCAGTTAAAACTTATTCTTTGTCATGGATATAATCAATAAAAGTTGGTTACATCGTTTTTTTTTTTTTTGAATATTGTTTAGATAACCAGATTATCGTTCATAGTACAATGTGAGAATCAAATAAATAATTTCCGTTTATCTTTGTCACGTGTATCAAAGTTATCTTTTTCTTTTCCTATTTGAGTGTGCAGTTCCAGTTCTCTTTTATTGAACATTATGAACAAAACACCAATGGGAAAAGACTTGGGAATAATTGATTTCTCAAAAAGCGGACAGGGAGACCTATTTTGCATTCACAGTAGTATTGAATTTATGCACATAGAAAATAGCCTAATTGCAGTTTGTTTACCTGCAATGGATCCTGGGAGAAAAGCGTTGCCAAATTTACCCCATCTGCTATTTCATATGTAACTACGGGTCGAACCAAAACAAAATACTTTTTCTTGGTAAGGGTTATCCGTTGGACATAGATCCAATTTTTCAATTTTTTTGATTCCTTAGAAGTTTTTTTTTCCCGTTCCGGGTGCTTAGAAGTAACTTACAACACAGAGATCCCACAACACATTTAAGAACAAACTGTGCAAACTTTGGACTGCCGGGGATCAGCACAATGAGACAAAGTTCTGTCTTCAGTTTCACTAGAACTTTGTAAATAAGTCTCACTAGGTTTAAGGTTTAAGATTTACATTTACGGACTTCACAGTTTTCTACAACCTTTTATCACATTGTTCTATTATTCTCAGTTAGTTTCCCATGAGGTTTACAAGTTATTTTTTTTAAGCTGCTATCTATGATTTGCTATTAAACCCAAGAGCAACCTCTTGTTTGAGATGGGACAGCTATCAAAAAATTATAAAATCATTGTTGGATGGTCAATCAGTTCAACTCTTTGAATTACTGAGATGTATATTATGTTCTCTCTCCCTTTGAAGATTATATCTTCTATCATGAAAATAATTGACAGTAGTACATCCGACATCCATGAAACTAATTAATGATATAGGGGAATATCAAAGCTGCAAGGTACCTGTAGAGCAGAGAGCAAATGTTACACCAGCATTCCAGGCAAAATTGACAGGCCTGCTGTGCTTACTTCACGTCCTCTTAGGTGTAAAGGGAAAACCTTTGAAATCATCAGCCACCCAATAGGTCCAAAGAACAACTGCAAAAGTATTCCTCATAAGAAACTTCCTTAGCATGTGATTATCTATACAAATTCATTTCTAACTTCTAAGCCACATGAACAATTTTGAGGACCACACTGCTGCACTGAAGGTCTTTGCTTGGTTGTCCTTTCAGAGTAGCTTGCATAGAATTCTGGAACACCATACTAGTGCTCATATTAACTCGGTTGATACAAGTTTTTCAGGAACTAATCCTTGTTGTTGAGGAGCAACAATGAACATGAATCTCCGAGGCTCCGAGTCAATATTTTGTTATTACCTTTTTGTTGGTTTGTCCAGTGTCCATCTCTCAGTTTGCAACCTGCTACTTCTCACAATAAGAGCAAGGCCCATGCATTATGCATCACTCTAAGTTCAAAGAAATTTGACAATATCAAATGATCAAAAATTTTCATTGATACAAGTTTTGCTTACAAGTGTAACGGGGTTTGTTTAGTATTTAGACTTATAGGCTCACAAGGGTTCCAAAAAGGACCCTTTCACTCAATGAAAACTGTTGTTACCACGGAACAGGGGCGGACCCAGGATTTTAGTGTGTGTGTCTTATAGGCTCACAAGGGTGACCCTTTCACTCAATGAAAACTGTTGTTACCACAGAACAAGGGTGGACCCAAGATTTTAGTGTGTGGGTTGGGTGCGAAATGACAAATAATTATTAATTGATAATAGTAGTTATCAAGGGCAGAGCAAAAAAAAATTTCCGTACCCAAGCTAGTAACTAATAAAAAAAATACAACTATCAAAAGTAAGTTGCATATACTAAATTGAATCCAGTGTAATCCAATTTTAAGCCAAAATCAAGGGAAAATGAGCATAATAACTAGAATATATAACTAAAATCACAAAATAATTATAATAAGTATTAGTTAAAGCTTAAAAATCTGAAATTTGTGAAGATAATAATATCCTAATACATTTTCATAGAAAAATGGTTTATGTGAGCCTCAAATTTTGTATGAGTTGGTTAGCTAATGGTATATATTTTCATTGAATTATATAGTTATTATTTTAGATACTCATCATCATCATCATCAATGCTCATTACCGATACTTTCGGGGTCGGCTACATGAATTTTGGTTCTCCAAGCAATGCGGTCTTCCCACATATCTTCACCTAATCCAAGCTCAAGGATGTCTTCATTCACCGCCTTCATCCAAGTTTTCAATGGTCGTCCCCTCCGTTTACGCCCTTCATTACTTGCCAATCTAGACATTTTCTATTTAGCGTCGTGTTTGGTCTCATCCACACGTGACCAAACCAAGTTAAATGCCTTGATCTAATTTTGTCTTCTATAGGCGCTACACTTGAGTATCTCCTAATTCTTTCAGTCCTAATTTTATCTTTACGGGTTTTACCATATATCCACCTTAATATATGCATTCCTGCTACTGTCATCCTATGCGCATGTTGTCCCGTATTAGCCCAACATTCTGAATCGTATAGCATGGCTGGCTAAACAATTGTCTTATAGCATTTCCCTTTTAGCCTTGCAGACATCCTTCTATCGCATAATATTTCTGACGTCATTCTCCATTTCAACCAACCAACTTTAATCCTATGGTCTACATCTTCTCCAAAGCCCCATTCTTTTGAATTATAGATCCTAGATATCGAAAAGCCTCACACTCTGGGACCTCCACGCCTTCGATATCAATTGCATTTCTCCTCACTCGTTATTCACAACCAAAGTTGCACACTAAATACTCCATCTTCGAATGACTAATTCTAAAACCCTTACTCTCTAAAGCCTCCCGCCACCTATCTAATTTATGATCTAAACCTTCACTAGTCTCATCAATTAAGACAATATCATCTGTAAATAACATGCACCAAGGTACATCTTCTTGCAGATGGCTTGTCAACTCATCCATGACTAAAGCAAAGAGGTATGGACTTAAGGCCGACCCTTGATGTAGTCCTACTGACACTGAAAATTCACTGGACATCCCACCTACTGAGCGAACACTTGTTACCACCCATTTATACATATCCTTAATGATATCGACATAACATTGAGACACTTTCTTCCTTTCAAGCACTCACCAAATTAACTCCCTGGGGACCCTATCGTAAGCTTTTTTCCAAATCAATAAAAACCATATGTAAACATTTCAAAAACATTTTTTTTTATGTTTGCAATTACATATAAAATTGCATTGAAAACAAAAGGTAGGGGCATATCACAATGACAAAAGTAGTAATTGTCAATAACCATAAAACATCATACGCTCTAAGAGGACCGAAAATAAGTTTTTATTAAACATTTGCAATTATTAATAAAATTACATTGAATTTTTTTTTTGCAAGTAAATAGTATCAAACTCGGGTCATTTACAAAAAATGTTAAACTTTCAACCACTGCAACAATAGAAATATATGGAAATAGTTGAATGAACTATAATTATATATTATATAATTGATTTTTTTGTAATGCTAAATATTTATTAAAAATATTTCGAAAGTTGAGGGGGGTAGCTGCCCCCCCTCGCTCCTTAGTAGGTCCGCCCCTCGACACAAAATCACTTCCCTGTCCCATGTCTACAAGATTCTGCAAAAAAATATTTTCTCTTTTAGAATCATGTAGTTCCTTCATAGTTGGAAGTTATAATTTTCTTTCTCTTGTGTGAGCCGAACGAAACTTAAAGCACATTCAATCTTAAAAATTGCTTGCAACTCAGTTGAGAGTTCTATGACCTTGGTAATACCCACCCAAATTAGTATTAACCCATAATTGTCAGTGTTTTTCAGATAATACTGGGTAACAATGAAGTGACAAATATTTATGTGAAAGGCAAAAGAAATGAATAAAAAGTAAAAAAGTTTGTGGAATGCATATGTGGCGGAGAGAGAATTTTTTAAAAATAACAATCGTCATAATTATCTACTTAGTTTTTGGATTTTAATAAACTTGGTATGGTTGAAATACATTTGAAGATCTTTCCAATGAAACAAATCACTAATACAAATACTTAAAGTTTTTTCATTAATGCAAACGCTTAAAGATTTAAATATGCATATCACTTCGTATTCATTTTTAATAGTAAGACACATTCAAGCAAAGACTATGAACTCCATATTTTGGAAAATCAAAGTTTGGGGTAGATTAATTATAGTGGTTTAATTTTTTTTTTTCAAATTGCTTAAATTTTTTACCGAGTTTGACCTATTGCCACGATCCACTTTCTATCATATTGTGGAGGATTTATTGTGGCGGGAAATCAAACACTGTCATTCAAAAAATTGCCACCTTTTTTTTTTAAATACAAACGTTTAAAGTTTTTTCATTAATGCAAACGCTTAAAGGTTTAAATATGCATTTTTCAATAGTAAGACACATTCAAACAAGAACTCCATATTTTGGAAAATCAAAGTTTGGGTGGATTAATTGTGGCGGTTTTAAAATATGTTTTTTTTTAAATTGTTTAAAATTTTAACCGAGTTTGACATATTGCCACGATCAACTTTTTATAATATTCTATAATATTGTGGAGGATTAGTTGTGGCAGAAAATGACATTTATAATATTCTACATCAAACACTGTCATTCAGGAAAATGTCACATTTTTTTTTACAGAGTATGGTGCCTTCAGGTTGCTATGCGTGGTCTCAATAATATATCCAAACATGGCATTCATGAGCGCAAAAGGAGATCAGTCAGATCATTATTCTCTATAGTGGTTGATGCGTCCAAAAATCGTCCTCATGTGAGTTTGACCTGCAAAACAATTGTTAGACTGACAAAGACCACCTTTTTGGTAGTCGAAGGCACTCCGATGCTTAAGTCAGTAACTCTATTGGAAGAAGAATGTAAATCTAGACAAAACTCAGTTAAAGTTGCATACCTTTGTCGAATGTTCCCTTTACCTTTTATAATGGTCGTGGTTAACTCTTTGCGTGACTTAAGCACGTGAGGTTCATCAGAAGGAGATGTTTCCTGTAACAATTTCCTCATTTATGGAGACGTGTTTGGGGAGGCGTAACACCCTCTACAGCTCTTTTCGGTGCAACGTTCCTTTTCTTCATGAGAGAACTCGTGTCGGTCCTGGATTCGAGCTTTGATTTTTTTGGGCTTGGATGTAGGCTCTGTTTACATTTCCTCATTGGCGGGCCTTGTCTGGGCCTTTGTAGTTAGCTTTACTCTTCTTGGGCTTTATGAGCTGGCCCAATAGATTGGGCGTTGTATTCTTGTAATGGATCTTTATGCCACATTTACGGTCGTGATGTTCGGTCTATTTTGATGTATCATCAGCTACTCCCCCCTTAGTTAGTGTGTATGTTCACATATCAACTAACTATGTTTTCCACTAACTATGTGATGGTTGATATTTCGATTTGCTAATGCATTGAACTTAATGTTTAATAACTTTCGGTTGGCTGACCATCTTGGTTTTCGTTGTTTGTTCGTTTTCGCGCACATTTTCTGGGAGTTTTGGTAAGCCATTAAGTCCCGTATGTCGCTCCGCAAGCAATCTTTTCGTTTCCCAGTTGTATAAAAGGCGTTGTGGCTACTTTCCTCTTTTCTGTACGCCATTTTTGCTGTTAGTGTTATTTCTTCTTCCCTATTGCCTATTTTTCTTCGTCTATTCTTTCCTATTTGCGATGTCTACTGGTGACATGTTGGTCGATGATCAGCTTTCTGCCCGTGAGGCTCATTTTTCCCTAAACAAAGCTTCTCAAACTACTCTGGATAGTGTCCGTTCCAACTATGCTTTGCCTGATGACCTTGAAATCGTTATTCCTCGCGAAAATGACAGTCCTTGTTGCCCGATGAAGGAATATATTGCGCTTTATCTTCGCATGTTCTATGTCGGTCTTCGATTTACAGTTTCGGAGCTGTTCTGGTCATATCTAAACTTCCTGGGTATTCCTCTTGCTAATGATGGGCCCGAATGGTTGGGGGTTTATGGTTTCCACGTATGTCAGAGCCATTCTTTCTGGTATCCCTTTAACCCTTAGAATCTTGCACTCTTTGGTGGTGTTTAGCGTGAAACCCAACCATACCTGTTTCCAACACTCTCTTGCATGTTTTGGTAATATCAATGATGACATCAGGGGTTGGTCGTAGGATTGGTTTTATGCGTCTGTCGGCACTGGCTACTTCAATTTGCGGGGTTTTAAGATAGTAAGGTCTTTTTGAGTTCCTATTAAGCACCGGAATATGAAATTGACTGTTTAGGAATAGGTTATCAGCGAGCGCTTCCTGGAGCTTCCGGTAATTCCATTGAACTCATATCTTACTAATGATATGGTGAGGTGCAGTGGTCTATACATCATGAATGAGATCAAACGTGCTTTGTTAACCGATAGGTAGGCCACACAGATTGTTGCCCGTGTTGCCTGTGATGTGTTGTCGTTGATAAAAAAGTGAGCTCGGTTGTTATGGATCTCAATGCTCCTGTCCCTAGTGCTACTGGTCCTTCTTCTAGAAAGATAAAAGTACCGAGGCCTGTTAGTCCGTCGAAGCAGTTGTTTCTATATTCCGACCGTGTTCCGAAAAAGAAATGACTTGTTGACTTTGTGCATCGCACATCTCTTTGTTCAGATTTTGTTGATAGAGATCCTTCGAGGGAAGACCGTTGCACTCTGCAGGAGGTGAAAAAGATGAAGTTGGCGTTGGAGAGGAGTGCGAAAGATATTGTTCATCCGCTGGATGATGGGGAAAAGAAACTTCTCTCTACTTATGGCAACCTTGACGCTATCAAGTGTTCTAATGAAGATCCTCGATCCTTAGATGACAAGATGGTTCAATTGCATGTTGTTCAATCTATGGAGTTTGGTAGTCGTGATCGGGTTTTCGAGTTGTTGTATTGTCCTTTTTTCCCTCTAGTTGATGGAGGGATGGAGATCCATCCTTCCACAGCTTACTTGAGTTATTCTGCTCTTGTTAGAACTGTCATTCGTTCCATTTCTGCTAAACGACGAGAAGGGGATGGAGGTTCTCCTGTCGTTCCTTGCTCTTTCCCGACTGTGGGTGGTGGCAGTTCCTCCATACTACCGGATCCTCGCATTCTTCATTCGTGGTTCAGTTGGAAGGAACCTACTCCTTAAGAGATTCTAGTCAAATCAGATGGGAAGTTCTGCTGGTTTTTTTGTCTTGGCGTGCAAGATGACGCATGTAAGCTGATTAATGAATGGCACAGGCGGTTGGTGGAAAAGCCTTCGATGTCCATGTTGAACCCAAACCTTCATCTTGAGGATGGTGTCAGGCTTATAATGGACGGGATGACCCATCTTGCTTATGCAGGAGTGATGAGTTTGAGTCATCAGGTTAATAACAATCTTATGGTTTCTTTGGAGAGGAAGTTCTCCGTACTGCTATTGGTATTCTTCCATATTTTTTTATCAGTATGATGTGTTAAAAGCGTGATGCTATGAACAGATTACAGCGGCTGAGGTTGCTCTGGCATCGTTGGCTGAGGCGGAGGGTGCATGGAATCGGTCTGTGGCCGTGCTTGAGTCCCTGAGAGCTGACCTAGAAAACATCCACACACGTTTGTATGATGTGGAAAAGGATCTTTCCACTGAGAAGGCGCTTCGTGACGAGGCTGCGCATGCCATGATAGAGAACTCTAACAATCACGACGTTGCAAAAAAAGGGTGAAACAATTGTTAGCTTCGCTCGAGGTCAAGGACGATTCCTCCTTGATGCTCACTATTGCTGAGGGTCAACTCACCGCGGTAAGAAGTGTGTTTGCTTCTGTCAAGGATAAACTCTGTGTTATGGAGGTGGCAGATTGGCAGCGCGTTGTTGATGGTGATCGATCTCAAATCATACCGCAAACGCACAGTTATCTATTGAGTTAGATAACGGCAAAAACATATCGAATCCCACAAGGAGAACTTATAAAATTTCGAAAAACTAATCTTCAAATCTCTTTTGAAACTTAACCTAGTTAGAAAGAAATGATTGGTGAAATGCATGAACCAAAAATACAAAATAAAACCTAAATGTGAGAGTTAGGGATTTGAGTTTACTATCATTATTTGATGTCACCATTAGGCTACTCTTCGATTAATCTTTCCCAAATTCATTAACACATAGTAAGGTAGATTCTAATCTCATGTTAGGATTGAAGATATGGCATGATAAGCAAATTTGATTCAAGCTTAATTAATATTACTAACCTAAGAATCAAATGTGAATTTAAAAGCATACAAGGAATCCATACTTAAATGAAAAACCAAATATCTAACAAATCATAATGAAACTTAGAATAATAATATGTAAACATTGTAAGGAGCTTGTTTGAGAAATGCAAGTATAGAAACCTATCTAATCTTGAGCTTAAGAAGTAGAAGAAGAAAACATGGATTGAATTCATAACATGAAACACAAAACATCTTACTTACCTCATATGTTCATGATACAACCAAACAACAATATCAATAACTAAGCTTGTTTATCTATTACATGAAAATAGAAAGACAAATCTAAAAGATAGCCATCTTGGAGCTATCCTCCCATGGGCTCACCCACACCCTAAGGTGGGATGTTAGCCAAGCATGGTAAGCTCTAGGCCTTCCCTCCAAATGCTACAAATACTACTACACCTACTCTCAATTTTCTTTTCTTCCAAAATTTTTCCTTTATACTCTAAGCATGAGGTATTTATAGGTGAAGAAATGTGAGATGGTAGAATGGGAGGTGGAATAAAATAGGGAAAAGATAAGGAAATATAATGGGATGGTGGAGTAAGGAAAAAAATAAGAAAAATATATGGAGAATGCATGGTGGAATATGTAGAGATTTCTTTTGGCTAGGATGAAGTTGCCATGTGGATGTCCAAATCTTCAAATTAATTTTCTCGAGATCCATAGATGATGGTGCTTTGTAGGCTTGACTTCATGGACCTTGAGCTTGAAAGTCTTTGATAATGCATGTGTTTATCATCCAATGGGCTTTGTTGTTGAACTTAGCCTTATTGTGTCATTTTGTGTATGTTTGATGAATAACACTTGAATTCCTGCATTATACACAAAATACACATAATGAGAGTATTTTATTAATTAATAGGACATAACAATTATAGAATTAGGGGCGTTAAATATTTCATTTATAAGCCTATTAAATCCCCTAAACCTACATTTTGCTAGTCCTCGAACAAAAAAATAAAATAAAACCTCACTTTCGAAGGATTCACGATTACATTTAGCATATATAAGCTTTTAAACTTCTAGATTCCTCTAGTGGACGAGTTGTAATCTCGTGAGGTTTTCCAGAAATGATACCCACAAACATTTGTGATACTCAGGACTCAGACTAAAAAATTGGTAAAAAATAACTCTTTCCTTATTTAACCTCAGAGAGTTCCTACATGAATGCGTAAGCCTTAAGAGATGTATTCTTGTAACTTATTGGTAAGTATTAAGTTAATAAGTGACACTACAACAATTAAGGCATTTTTCAAGAAAAAATGTCCTTGACAAAACTCAAAAGTTTGTTGAAAACTACTTTTAACAAGGAAAAAAATTCGTTGGTGGGTTCCTAGAGGCATCCCCGTAGCTAAAGGTATTTGCCAAGGAATTACAGTTTTTGTTGGTAAAAGGGATGCTAAGTCAAGAAAATATTTTGTTGGTAATATTGACAACTACCAAGAAAATTCGTTGGTAAAAATCAAATATCGTTACCAACAAATTGTTTGTTGCAAGAACTATTTTATTTACCTACAAAATTTTTCTCGAAAAATCTTAAAATCATCAAGGAAAATTGTCGTTGGCAAAGGTAACAACTTTTATCATAGAACTTTTTCGTTGGTAAAATGCATGAATATCAACGAAAGTTGTCATCGGTATCGTTACCAATTACCAAGGAAATTATTTTCAATAAAAAAAATTGATATATTAAAGTTGTCTAAGAGACGACCTAATCTAGGTCCCAAACTCTAAGGACATCACCCACTACCTCCCAAACTCTAAGGACACCGCTCTTGATGATAAGACCCCACTATGGAATTTCATATATAATATATTTATTTTTAGGCTTAACGGGAATCGAACTCCTGACCTATAGTAAAATCTGTTGCAATATTTACCAATTGAGCTATTTGAATAATTGTGTTGTGTGAAACAACTTTATAGCTTATTAAATCAAATTACTCATTTTTTGCAATAAAAAAACCATTGCTACGTATATAATAGAGACCAATATATAATATTTCGTCACTATAAATTAAAACTAAATATTTTCACGATTATAAGATTTATGTTAAAGATCTACCACTTTTAGCAATGAAAAAAAATTTCCCAGTAACACCATTATAATTAGCAACAAAATAGTAATAGCATTTCAATGCTATATGTTATTGAAATTGGTTATATCCTCAATGAAATAAAATTAAATTGTTGTAAATAAGAAAATGAGCCTTAATAAGAAAAATGTTCATGAAAATTTTATCAATATTTAGCAACGAAATAAATTGTTACCATTAATATTATAATTAACAGTAAAATAATGTTGTATTGTTAAATAAATTTTATTTGATTTTTCAGGTGAAATTATATCAATGCTACTAATAAAAAATTTCAACGAATTGATATTTTTCCACTATAAAGAAGCTAGGAGCTTTAAATATAAAAAAATTTCATGAAAAAAAATTCATTATAAGTAACCAAATAAATCGTTGCAATAACGTGGTAATTAACTAGAGAAAATTTAGTTTCATTGTTGAAGAGACACGAACAAGTGTTATAGTGCATTTACTAAGAAAATGTTTGTCAATAATATTAATATTTATTAGCAATGAAATAATTTATTGTAAATGACGTCATTATAACTAACAAACTAAAATTTCATTGAAAAAGAAATATTTTGTTGCTAAATAATGTTGGTGGGAAATTGATTTTGGAATAAATATTTTTTGCCATCTCTTTACAAAGAAAAGTTGCCAACAAAATAGATTTTGTTACAAAAAGTGACAACTCTATGGTTTTTTCAATGAAATTTATTTTTGTTAGAAATAGTAACATATTAACAAGGAAAATAAAATTTGTTAGTAACTAAAACATTTTTTGTAGTGAGTATACCAATTTCCAACAAAATAATGACTTGTCGCTATAAAATAGTTAGTGAACTTTAATGAAAAACAAATTTTCATGAAAATAATTATCAGTTTTTACCTAGAAAATTTTTTGTTACGAACAATGTTATAATTACCAACAAAATCTTATTTCATAGCTACAAAGATTTCATTAAAAAATATATTATTTCCAACAAAATAAAAAACGTTGCCAATAGTGTGACAATTCTCAACGAAATATTACTTTGTTCCTATAAATTAATAAACGAGCTTTAACAAGAAAAAACCTAATGAAAAAAATTATCAATCATTATCAACGAACCGAATCATTACTAATAATGTGATTATTGTCTAGGAAAACATATTTCCTTACTAAAGAGGGATGAATAAGATTTAATATTCGTTAACAAGGAAAGTTAGTTGTTGTTAAAATTAGTCTTCTTTAGCAACAAAATATTACATTTCAGATGATGCCATAATTACCAAGGAACAAGTATTTTGTGGCCATAAAAATAATTTCATTGTTAAATCAATTTAGCGAAAAATTGGGTTTGGAGGGAATGTTTCCCGCCACCTATTTAACAAGGAATGTTTCCTACAAAATATATTTTGTTGGAAAACAGTAACAAGTTTATGGCTTTTTCAAGGAAATTTTTTATTCGTTGACAATGCTACAATATTAACAAGGAAATCAATTTTCGTAGCAATAATTTTGTTGGTAAAAGATAGATTTCTTGTAGTGTGACTTCAGTAAGCACTACACAAAAGACATAGAAATTATTGATTCAAGTTTATATTAAGAGTTTGATCATCTTATTTGTTGCAAACTTCAGTTTAAAAGTGGACATATCTTTGGTTCACATTCTAGAAAATTTGCTTCAACTTCAAATCTCACAAGGTATATAATCACTCTGAAATCACTCAGAGATTTGACTATTTTCTTTCAAATGTATGTGAATAAGATGAAACAATGAATACAAAATAGTTTACACAAGACAAAAAAATCGGAATTCAAGAATATAATAAATATGATCTCAAGAAGAAATATCATCCACTGAGAATGTTGATTTCATTCACCACAATATTTCTTAATTCACCCTCCACACTTCGGCCATATTTTTCTAAAGATCATATAAAACTTTGAATATGTTGTAATGAGGCTTAGGAAAGGGTAACATTGAAGGTACTTTTGATATTTATTATATTATTTTGTATAGGTTGTAATGAGGTTGTAATGAGGCTTAGGAAAGGGTAACATTGAAGGTACCTATTCTAAAGTTTTGATAATTATTATATCATTACAACCTCATTACAACTTTGAATAGGTTGTAATGAGGCTTAGGAAAGGACAAACAAAAGTACTTTTGATAAAGTCGGAGGTTTTCAACAAGTGTTAAACTTCATGGATTGGCTTAATTCCTTTTTTCTATGAAAAAGTTTTACTTCATCTTTGATGTGAAAAACAAGGGCTATTTCCTTTATTATTATTATTATTATTATTATTATTATTATTATTATTATTATTATTTTATAGCCTTGTACAAAATGGAATATGAAGCTCTTTCTATTCTTTTTGGCACTAAGAAGTATACACCTATTCCATTTATGGTGATAAAAATTTATTTAATAATTCATTTCCAACCTTTCTCAAAAGTACAAGGGTCGGGAAAACATAATTGTGTTATTTGGGTTTACCGATTAGTGGGTTAACAACAAAACTGTTAATATGACAGGCTTCAAACGGACTCTAAGGGTAAACAATACATGGGTAGGTTAAAAGGCTCAATCCAGGCAAACAATGACTTTTCTTCATTTCCTAAGAATTACATGGTTTCTATGCCTTTGGTGAATTTTAGACCATAAAGTAGTGGTGTGATTCAACTTTAATGTTTTATTCTCAGTTTTTGATAGAACAAAAAATTATAGAGATTATGTAACAAGATAATGTAGGACTCAAGAAATAATGAATTATCATATAACCCTCAGAAAGATAATTAATCAACTTTAAATAAGAACATCGAAGCTAAAACACACTTTCAATGTAAACTTTTAGAAAATGCCTAGCTTGTGAGTAGTACAAACTATTGTCTAATATTGACAAAGTACTAACTTTCAAAGCTTCAAATTCTACACTCAAATGTCTTTGCAATTAGATTTATGAAACCTAATCTCATCATGGATAAGTACTCGGGTTACAAAGATGAAAAAACAATTTTTTTTTTAAAAATTGACTCAATAAATTGAACAACCATTTTCAAATGAGACATAAGTTTTGAAATAACTCCTCCCCCCAAACCTAAATCAAACGTTGTCCTCAATGTTCTAAAATAAGACACCATGGGTCGAACTTAAACAAAAAAGAGACAATAATAACTAGAAATGGAAAGAGTATACCATTAAACGGTTGAGTGCTCAAATGACTTTTGTTAAGATCCAAAATTAGACTCCAATCAAATCAAGTCAATTGATTTTTTTAGTTGACCTAATATGTACAATAAAATCTTAATCTAACAATAAATCATACAATAACAACCTAAAAATTTGTGGGTCATACCAAACATATGTATATGGGACAATAAGATGCAATTGATTTGACATGCCGCACAAGTGAATCGAAGGAAACTTTTGAAGATAAAAATCTAATTTTAGCTCAGAAATTGTTTAATGATACAAATTCAATTTGTCAACAAGAGTAAAATCAATTTGGTGTTCTAAGAGAGACCATTGGTCAGGCATGGATAGGTCATCGACCTCTTTAGGTTCTTCACGATTTGTTTTACATTTTCCAAAATAATCCTCCAAAGTTTTTGAAATATGAAATTCAAGTCTAAACTCGGGGAACTTCTAAATACTGGGGAGAATGTTAACAAATTTATTAGGTTTCACATTTGTATTGGATATGGATGTTTCAACAATGGTCAAACGAGGAATATCACCACATGGTAGCTTAATTGGTTTTTCTTTTGTATCACTCTCTAAAGTGTTTGTATGATCAATAATGGGTGACACAATATCACCAGTCAACATATTCAGCTAAGGAGTGACTAGACAATTTTACAAGCTCACCATGCTTAACAGTGTTATCCTCTTGAACACTCAATTCATGATTCAACCACAATCCTTTTTCACTACATTGTCTCACTAGTTTCATCTAGTCATCATGCTCTACTTGGGGAGTTTGAGGGGTTGATATAGGTATATCAATGTGGTACAATTCATCAGATATCCCACTCTCTTCTAATAGATTTTCTTTATATTCCTCCTATTCATCAATGTATAATTTTGACGCTTTAAATCCCAAATTTCAGACAAAAGTTGGTCAGTGGCCTGCTGAATTTGTTCTATCTCTCGTATGGAATGACTTAAGGATTGCATATATTGATTCAGGCTATCTTGGAATGAGGGAGAAATGTTAGTTTTCTCCCATGAGCTAATTAGATATGAAGATGGTGTGGATTGCATATTGTGCATGACGTGGTATTGATTAGTCTCTACCAAAGGCATTGTAGGACAACTAAGGTAATGCTCATGACTATGCACATACTGGGGATCAATGGATGGTGTGGACCTAAAATGTTCATAACCCCAATTGGGTTGGGTTTGGTTCCAAGGTCGTTGGCTTCCATATTCATTTTATGAAAAACGATTGGTATAATCAAAACCAAATTCTAAGGGTTGATCTTGATCTTCCCAATGAAAATCCGTAATTGTATGGCTCCTAACACAAGAGAAACTCCTTGACACTGAACTTGAATAAATCTTGATTGGATATTTTTTTTGAATTTTTTTTATGTCTAAAATCTAATGCAACCCAAGATGATATGATCTAGATTAAATGCAATATGCGAATGCACATAAATGGAGTTACTAATCATGACATCAAACAAGGCTCAATCAATTCCTATCCGTCCATCTAGCAAGTAACAAGTTGATTATTTTAAATTAAGTGCAAAAGACGATCGATTTTTAAAACTCAATCTAATTGAAGTGGAGAATGATTTTGAGCATCTCAAAATCAATTCTCATTCTAGTTAGATTTTCCCATATGTCTTGTAAGCAAGTAAGAAGTAGTTTATTACGTCAAAATTTCCTAGATCACCAGACTAGGCAGGGATGTGTTCTAGCCAGGTTTTACCCTGTTTGGTTTGCTAGAACTGACTAAGCCTTTGAAGAACATCTTTAAGATCCAAGGATTTCTTACGATTTTAACTACAACGTAAATACTTTCAAGAACCCCTGTGTTCCTAATCAAAATAAGATTAGACTTGTGAGAAATTTCGTCGAAGCACCACTCTCTAAGCTAAAAGGTAAGAAATGGCGGTGCAGTCACACTGGTCTTTACTGGCGCATACCAATTGGCACTAGAGCAACCTTACTTCGAAAGAGTTCAATCACAGTCTATTATTTTTCTGAGGTCCTATGAACACCGTTATATTTGGCTCTAGTTATCTGAGTTCATTTTATTAAATTTGACCAAGTTTGAATGTATTGGAGTGATGAGGTAGGTGATCAAATCCTACTCAGTTACAATTAGCTAGGTCCGCTCTTATGTAGTTTAAACAATTCGATATCTTGCAAAAAGTTTAAACACTCAAAAATTTAAGAAACACTTCTTGTAGGAGATTCGAAGTGGGTTGAGAGAGGTACCTCACTTTGCTTCTGGTTGTATCTCAGGCCCTATTTTAGTTATTACAACTTAATTTGTAATCCTCACAATCTCTCAAAAAAAAAAAAAAAATTATGATCCATATGTCCTCCATTATTCACTAAGTTCACCAAAGCTCTTTTCCAAGTATCCTTATGTGCAAAAATTGAAAATTATATCATAGGAGAATGATTGATGGCTTCAAATACAAAGTATAAAACCAAAGTTTTGAAAATCATTCAGGTTTGGCAAAACCGTGTATTGCTGAAAATTTTCAGAACTGATAGATCGAATTTAAAAAATCGTGCAGAGTTCAATTCTTGATGAAATTTAGATTTTTAAATTTCCATGGATTGCTAACAAACCAAAGTTTGTAAAACAAAATTATTTGGAAGATATAAGGTTACTGAAATTCGAAGTGAATGCAAAAAAAAAAAAAAAAAGTACACTGTCCAGATTGCGTAGACACTACGAGAATTCAAATTTTGTTTCAACCGTTTCTCCAAATTAAAATCCAAAAGATGATCTAGAAACTAGACACGATGTAGAACATGATAGGATTTGGAAACAATAAAAACAAAATCATAAATCACTAGAAACAAACCTCTAAACTACAGTCATTTTCCGCAATCAAATTCCAAGCACAGATAGTCCAATTTCAAAATTTTGGTTCTCACTAACCTCTGATCCAATGAACAAATGAAAAGATGTCCATGAAAGCAAAGATCATGTATATTTACTAGATAAAAGAAAAATAATAAAACAACAAACATTAGATACTAAAAAAATGAAAACATGAAGATGTTCAGATTTTCATAGTACAACGTGTTAACAAATACTGCAAATGCACCTAAACTATGAAAATGAACCTAAACTAGTGATAAGCATTTAAAATTGACTTTAAAACTAATTTTCCATTGCTCTCCCTGGCAACGGCACCAAAAACTTGATCATTCTCAAATCATACCACAAGTGCACTGTTATTTACTGAGTTAGATAATGGCAAATACGGGTTGAATCACAAGGAGAGCTTATAAAATTTCGAAAAACTAATCTTCAAATCTCTTTTGAAACTTAACCTAGTTACAAAAGAAATTATTGGTGAAATGCATGAACTAAAAATACAAAATAAAACCTAAATGTGAGAGTTAGGGCTTTGAGTTTACCATCATGATTTGATGTCACCATTAGGCCACTCTTCGATTAATCTTTCCCAAATTCATTAACATATCCTAAGGTAGATTCTAATCTCACTTTAGGATTGAAGATATGGCATGATAAGAAAATTTGATCCAAGCTTAATTAGTATTACTAACCTAAGAATCAAATGTGAATTTAAAATCATACAAGGAATCCATACTTAAATAAAAAACCAAATATCTAACAAATCACAATGAAACTTAGACTAATAATATGTAAACATTTAATATGTAAACATTGTAAGGAGCTTATTAGAGAAATGCAAGTATATAAACCTATCTAATCTTGAGCTTAAGAAGTAGACGAAGAAAGCATGCATTGAATTCATAACATGAAACACAAAACATCTTACTTATCTCACATGTTCATGATACAACCAAGCAACAAGATCAATCTAACTAAGCTTGTTTCTCTATTACATGAAAATGGAAAGGCAAATCTAAAAGATAGCCATCTTGGAGCTATCCTCCCATGGGCTCACCCACATCCTAAGGTGGGATGTTAGTCAAGCATGGTAAGCTCTAGGCCTTCCCTCCACTTATTACTCTAAATGCTACAAATACTACTAGCTCTCAATTTTCTTTTCTTCCAAGCCCTTCCTTTATATTCCAAGCATGGGGTATTTATATGTGAAGAAATGTGAGATGGTAGAATGGGAGGTGGAATAAAATATGGAAAAGATAAGAGAATATGATTGGATGGTAGAATAAGGAAAAGATAAAAGAATATAGTGGAATAAAATAAGAAAAAAAATAAGGAAATATATGGAGAATGGATGGTGGAATATGTAGAGATTTCTTTTGGCTATGATCAAGTTGTCATGTGGATGTCCAAATCTTCAAATTAATTTTCTCGAGATCCATAGATGATGGTGCTTTGTGGGCTTGACGTCATGGGCCTTAGGCTTGAAAGTCTTTGATAATGCATGTGTTTGTCATCCAATGGGCTTTGTTGTTGAACTTACCCTTATTGTCTCATTTTGTGTATGTTTGATGATTAACACTTGAATTCCTGCATTATACACAAAATAAATGTAATGGGAGTATTTGATTAATTAATAGGGCATAACGATTATAGAATTATGGGCATTAAATGTTTCATTTATAAGCCTATCAAATGGTCGGATTGAGCTTCTGGATTATATTGACGGTCTCGGTGTCGACTTGTCTCAATATTGTCATCTGGTCTATCGAACCTTTGAAGATGACGAAGGTCCGAAGATCCTCTGGGCAGTCCAATGGCTGAAGAGCCACCTCCTCTTTTTGAAGAAAGAGTTTTTGTTGACGATCCGTCTCTTGCAGATGGTATTGTTGAGGATGTTATAAATTTCCCCCCTTAGTCTTTCATTGCTACCTTCGAATGTAATCGAATAGGTTTTGAATGAGTGACAAGAATTGGCTTCTTTATTTTTCATTGTGTCGATTATGTTTGTCTGTCGTTGTCGTGACAACTTGCGTTTGAGCTTTGAAGTTTCACAGACATATTTGTAGCTATTGTTTGGTGATTTGAATTTCCCTATGCTTTAGCATGCGTGTCTTGATCTTGTGTTTGTCATCTCTGAATTTTTGTGGAAAACTGTTTTGTTTCCTCGTCTTCTACTTTGTTGAATCATCTGCTCGATCTTTACTTTGCTGACTCGACGTTTCAGTTGACACAAAGTCGTTTTACTTAGTTGACTCGTTCGTTCAATCTTTTACTTCGTTAACTTGACATCTCGGTCGATTTTAAATTTCTACATCTAGTTGAATCATTCGCTCAACTTTTACTTCGTTGACTCGACATCCTGGTCGATGCAAAATACTTGTGTTTAGTTGACTTGGGTGTCCAACTTTTAATTCTTTGGTGCGACACTCTAGTCAACCCGAAGTCATTTTACTTAGTTGACTCGTTCGTCCAAATTTTACTTTGTTAACTCGACACCTCGGTCGATTTGAAATTTCTGTATTTAGTTGACTCGGGTGTCCAACTTTTACTTATTTGGTGCGACACTCTAGTCGACCCGAAGTCATTTTACTTAGTTGACTCGTTTGTCCAACATTTACTTCGTTAACTGGACATCTTGGTCGATTCGAAATTTCAATGTTTAGTTGACTCGTGTGTCCAACTTTTACTTCTTTGGTGTGACACTCTAGTCGACCTGAAGTCATTTTACTTAGTTGACTCATTTGTCCAATTTTTACTTTGTTAATTCGACATCTCGTTCGATTCAAAGTTTCTGTGTTTAGTTAACTTAGGTGTCCAATTTTTACTTATTTGGTGTGACACTCTAGTCGACCCGAAGTCATTTTACTTAGTTGACTATATCATCCAACTTTTACTTCGTTAACTCGACACCTTGGTCGATTCAAAATTTCTGCATTTAGTTGATTCGGGTGTCCAACTTTTACTATTTTGGTGTGACACTCTAGTCTACCTGAAGTCATTTTATTTAGTTGACTCGTTCGTCCAACTTTTACTTCGTTAACTCGACATCTCGGTCGATTTGAAGTTTTTGTGTTTTGTTGACTCGGGTATCCAACTTTTACTTCTTTGGTGTGACACTCTAGTCGGCCAAAAGTCATTTTACTTTGTTGACTCGTTCGTCCAACTTTTACTTCGTTAACTCGACACCTTGGTTGATTCGAAGTTTCTGTGTTTAGTTGACTCGGGTGTCCAACTCTTACTTCTTTGGTTAATTAGACCAGAAGTTTATTGTGAATACCCGATTTGTGTCCTGATTCTTTTTGGGCTATTTATGCCGATTGTTTCATATAGCTTTGCTATAAAGATGTTCGCCTTTATGGGATGTCAATTTCGAAAATGAAACTTTATTGATTATTTGACCGTTTCTAGTGGTCGTTTTTCTGGAGTGGCTCCGTTACACTGTGGAGCGCTTCTTCTTTTATTCTTGCGTTGGCGTCTCGTGCCTCTGCTGTTCCTTTTAATTATGAAATTTTTTGCTTGGACAATTATTGTTCCCTGTTTGGCATTGCTTGTTAGGGCCTGATAGAGTTTGTCATTGTTAATTCCCTTATAAGCAATTTTGGCTGAATTTGTATCCGTTGTTAGAATCTTCGAGTTGGTTTGTGTAGCCGCCTTCAGAGTGTTGACATTTCGACTTCAGTGTAGGTCTGTTCGAGCGAGAGGTGCTTCTTTGCCGGGGCGGATGTAGTGTAGAGCATATATAAATTCCCTGGACCGTTCTCTTAATCCCGTAGCTATAGCGTCTGCCTTTTCTTTACCTTTGAACTGTTTGTTTGCTATGCCGATAAACTCGTCTAGTCGTCCCCTTTGGATCCAATGCTCGATTTCTTCTTTTAAATTGTAGCAGTCCTCAATGTCATGTCCGTGATCCTTGTGAAAAGAGTAGTACCTGCTCTTGTCTCATCCTTTCGGGTTTCTTTTCATCATGGTTGGCCAGTTGGCATTTTCCTAGTTCGATATGTGTTTTAAGATGTCAGTTCGGCTTGTGTTTTAGAACTGTGTACGGTTTGTACTATTTTCTCATTATGCTGGTTATTCGCTCATGACTAGGTCGTGTCGATTGCGATTTTCTGGATTTTCGCTAAATGGACTCAGTACGTCCGTTGCTCCGATGTTTCTTTGAAAGACTATTGTCCTCCCGTGGTCCGTCATCTCTCGTTCTTTCATCTTTCCTTTCTTGTTTCCTCGAATGGTTATCCCTCTCATGCTCATTCGTTTTCCTCTCAACTTTCATTTCTTCAAGGGAGATATGTTTCTGTGCTATTTTTAGCAGGACCGCCATGTCTTTTAGAGGTTCCAAGTTAAGGGCATCGAAGAAGGGGCATCTCTTCAGTCCGACGATGAAAGTTGCAGCGGCTGTGTCGTCGCTGCATCCATTAATCATCGTTAACTCGTTGGTGAAGCAAGTGACATACTCCCGTATCGTTTCTGCAGAAGGTAGTGGGGTCATTTCCTCATCCGTTGGCTCCCAATGAATTTGGTAATGAAAGTGGTGGCTAAAGCCTGGAAATAGTCTATTAACCTTGGCAGTAGGCTGTTAAACCAGTTCATTGCTGTGGACGTGAGGTTGGTTGGGAACGTTCTGCACAGGATCTATTCCGTGGTTTCTTTTAGAGCCATCATGTGGTGAAAGTGTCTTAGGTGGTCCGTTGGGTTGGTGGTACCATCGTACACTTCAAATTTTGGCAGAGTGAACTCTTTTGGCATTGCCTTCTTCATGAGTGCGAAGGAAAATGGTGGCTTGGCTAACTCGTACAGTATGTTGGGGTTTATGACTCTCATCTTGAACGAGATCTCAACAATCATTCCGCCGCACTGCGGAGTCTTGTCTTGGTGGAGCTTGCTATTTTCGACATTTCCATGTTGGGGTTCTGCTAGGGCTTCGTCACTTCCTTGAGTTCGGATAGTGGAATTTTGTTGAAGCGGTGCTGGAGCAGGTTCGATTGGTTGAACGCGTTCCTGGGTGATTTTCTCCAACATCTTTGTCATGTATTTTATCTGGGTCATGAGCAAATCTACCCAAGGATCCGTGGCAGCACTGTCGGCCGTTTAGGATGTCTGGACTATTGCGTGTAGTGGATCCGTATTCTTGGATGCTATTGGTTCGATGACCCAGGCTGCGTATTCTCCCTGAGCTGTCAGTGATGCTTCGGTGGATTTGTAGACTGCATTATTTCATCTGATGGCTCATCAATCATTCGTTAGGTTGTGGTGAGCTTTGTCACTATGTGTTTTGTTTTGTAGAAAAAAATAAACTCGTCGCTTCCCACAAACGATACCAAACTGATGTGTCCAAAAATTTTCGTCCTGTGAGTTTGACCTGCAAAACAATTGTTAGACTGCGAAGAACCACCTTTTTGGTGGCCGAAGGCACTCCGAGCTTAAGTCAGTAACTTTGTTGGAAGAATGATGTAAATCTGGACAAAACTCAGTTAAAGTTGCATACCTTTGTCGAATGTTTCCTTTGCCTTTTTATAATGGTTGTGGTTAACTCTTTGCATGACTTAAGCATGTGAGGCACATCAGAAGGAGATGTTTCTTGTAACAGTCTTCTCCTTTATGAAGATGCGTTCGGGGAGGTGTAACTCCCTCCACGGCTCTTTTTGGTGCAACATTCCTCTTCCTTATGAGAGAACTCGTGTGGGTCCTGGATCCGGACTTTGATTTGTTTGGTTCTAGATGTAGGCTCTGTTTACATTTCTTCATTGGCGGGCCTCATCTGGGCCTCAGTAGTTAGCTTTATTCTTTCTAGGCTTTATGAGCTGGCTCAATAGATTTGGCGTTGTATTCTCGTGATGGATCTTTATGCCACATGTACGGTCGTGATGTTCGGTCTATTTTGATGTATCATCAATGGCGGTTGAAGAAAAAGTTGGAAATGCTGGAACCAGTTAAATGTTAGGTCATTGTATGTACTTTATCAAGAAATCTTCAACAGCAGAGTAGACCCTTGACCTTCAAACGCAATAGATTGATGCAATTTGACCCCCACAATCTAGGGTTAATGAAGACCACAATTATTTAGAGAATGGACACATGAGGAAGAGTGATGCATGTTTTGATGTTCCATAGTCTATATAACAAATCCGAATGGTGTTTGGGGTGATGGTCATGATTGAAAATTGCGGAATATGTTGATGGTAGAGATTCATTATCAACAATGGCATGTTTGTAAATAAGTTGCAAGTAGAAGGGCAAAGGAGATGAATAAAAAAGTGAAAAAGTATGTGAAATGCGTATGTGGTGGAGAGAGAAAATTTGTGTTTTTTAAAATGAAATAGTCATAATTATCTACTTAGTGGACAAATCATTCACTCACTGAGAAGTGAAAACCTGTGACTATGTCGTCTTGAAGACGGATGTGACGGGAAGAAGTGGCATTTGGAAGTGTTGCTGACTTAACATTTAGGTTTCGACATAACAAAACTTGCTTTGTCTTAGTTGTCAGATTTTAGTAAACTTGGTATGGTTGAAATGCATTCTTGAATATCTTTTAACCAATCAGAATAAAAACGCTAAAAGTTTTAAAACAAATAATTGATATAAACACTTAAAGTTTTAACTATGCATTTCACGCCATATGCATTTAAAAAAAATTGTAATATAATGGACTTCACGTCGTAAATATTTCCAATATTAAGACACATTCAAGTAAAGATCATGTATTTCATATTTTGGAAAATCAAAGTTTGAGAAGGATTAATTGTGGCGGTTTTAAAATACGTGTTTTTTCAAATTATAACCGAGCTTGACCTATTGCCACAATCCACCTTCTATAATATTCTATAATATTGTAGAGGATTAATTGTGGCGGGAAATGACATCTATAATATTCTACATCAAACACTATCATTAAGGAAAATGCCACCTTTTTCTACAATGTGGTGGCTTCCGTCTTGCTATGCGTAGTCCCAATAATATCAAAACATGGCATTCATGAACACAAAAAGAGATCAGTTAGATCATTATTTTCAATTGTGGTGGTTGATGAAAAAGTGCAAATGCTGGAACCAGTTAAATGTTAGGTCACTATATGCACTTTGTCAAGATTTCCCCAACAACCGAGTAAACTCATGACCTTCAAACACAATTGATTGATGGCATTTGAGCCCCAGAATCTAGGATTAATAAACACGACAATTCCCTAGGGAATGGACACATGAGGAAGAGTGATGCATGTTTTGATATTCCCAAGTCTGAAAAATCTTGAGAGGCAAGCCAGGTCCGGGCCAGGCCTGGCCCAATACCGTCCATCATCCTTAAGATGCGAATCTCTATTATGATGGACGGTGTTGGGCCTGGCTTGGCTCTCTAGAAAAGTTCTCCCTAGTCTATATAACAAATGAAAATTGTGTTTGGGGTTGAAGATAATAGACGGTCAGGATTGAAAGTTGCGAAAGATGTTGATGGTGGAGATTTATTATCAACAATAACATGATTGTAAATTAGTTGCAAGTAGAAGGGCAAAGGAAATGAATAAAAATGTGAAAAAAAGTTTGTAGAATGCATATGTGGCGGAGAGAAAAATTGTGTTGTTTTAAATGAAAATCTTCATAACTATCTACTTAGTTGTCGGATTAAATAAACTTGGTATAGCTGAAATTCATTTTTGAAGATCTTTTCAATGCAACCAATCACTAATACAAACGCTTAAAGTTTTAAAGCCAATTAATAATACAAATGCTTAAAGTTTTAAATATCATTTTCACGCCATATGCATTTTTCCAAAAAACATAAGTGTAATCTAATGCACTTCATGTCGTAAGTGTTTTCAATATTAAGACACAAACTCCATATTTTGGAAAATCAAAGTTTGGAGAGGATTAATTGTGGCGGTTTTAAAATGTGTCATTTTCCTAATTGTTTAAAAATTTAATCCAGTTTGACCTATTGCCACGACCCACTTTCTATAATAATTTACAATACTGTGGAAGATTAGTTGTGACAGGAAATGACATCTATAATATTCTACATCAAATACTATCATTCAGGAAAATGCCATTTTTTTAAATTAATTTTTTTTTTTACAGAGTGTGGTGCCTTCAGGCTTGCTATGCATGGTCCCAATAATATATCCAAACATGACATGAGCGCAAATGGAGATCAGTTAGATCATTATTCTCTATTGTGGTGGTTGAGGAAAAAGTTGGAAATGCTGGAACTAGTTAAACGTTAGGTTACTGAATGTACTTTGTCAAGAATTCCTTAACTACAAAACGCAATTGATTGATGGCATTTGACCCCCATAATCTAGTATTAAATGAAGACCACAATTTCCTAGGAAATGGACATATGAGGAAGAGTGATGCAGGTTTTGATGTTCCCTAGTCTTTATAACAAATCAGAATTTGAGGTTAGATATAAAAGACGGTCAGGATTGAAAATCGTGGAAGATGTTGATGGTCGAGATTCATTATCAACAATAGCATGTTTGTAAATAAATTGCAAGTAGAAGGGCAAATGAAATCAACAAAAGATGAAAAAGTTTGTAGAATTCATATGTGACGGAAAGAGAAAATTTGTATTTCTTCAATGAAAATCGTTGTAACTATCTATCTTAAAAGTCATAATGGTGTTTGGGGTTGGAGTTAAAAGACGGTCATGATTAAAAGTTGGGGAAGATGTTGATGGTGGAGATTCACTACTAACAATGACATGTTTGTAAATAAGTTGGAAGTGGAAGCGCAAAGAAAAAGATCAGAAAGGTGAAAAGTTGGTGGAATGCATATATGGCGGAGAGAGAAAATTTATGTTTTCTAAATGAAAATCATTGTAACTATCTACTTAGTTGTCGAATTTAGTAAACTTGGTATGGTTGAAATGCATTTTTGAAGATCTTTCCAATGAAACCAATTACTAATACAAACACTTAAAGTTTTAAAATCAATCATTAATACAAACGCTTAAAGTTTTAAATATGTATTTCACGCCATTTACATTTTTTCCAAAAAATTAATTGTAACACCCGTAGTTTTTTTCGTTTGTTTTATTTGCTTAATTTTGGAGTTTTTGAAATTTATTTCATAGTGTAAATTTATCTCGATTTAAATTTTGTTTAAAAAAAAAGAGATTTGGAGAGTTGGTCCCTTTAGATTTCTAGTGGGGCGATTTCCCCCATTTTCTCATCTTCTTCCAATTTTGTTTTTCATTTTTTCTTCTCCCAGAGTGTGTTCTTCCACCCTAGCAAGTGAAGGACTCCAACGCAGTCCCAAGCGGATCCATCCACAAATTGTCATTAAGCCCGTAAGTCATGTGGCCCAGGCCCAAGACATGCCAGCCTAAGAGGCATGGATCTTAGCTCTTGGCCCAGGACAATTAGGATTGAAATGCAGATCCCAAAGCTATAACAAGCCCGGGATCTACTCGCATGAAATTAGCTCTTAGCTCAATCAAACATTGGGTCTTAAACAGAGCCAAGTGCCGAAGAGACTCAGTCATGCACATGTAAGATCTTATGCAAGATCTCCTCCCTAGATCACATAAACAGTTGGTGAAGGAGCACTCGCTATAAGAAATGGTGAAAGGAGGAAGAAATGTATGCACATTGCAATTTACATACAATTTTCAATCTTCCTTGCATCGATATCTGACTTAAGCATCAGAATGCCTTTGCCCACTACAACGGTGGTTCCTGGCTTAACCGCTGTTCATTTTTTTTAGGTTCGAAATCATCGAGATCAGCGAGGACAGATCTGAACACATCAATACTCAAGGTGAATATGGATCCGGTTATTAAAATGTGTTAAGAAAAGGGTGCTTGCAATCAAGATGAAGATCATGTAGGATTTGGATTGATTTCATAACAAGAGATAAACACTATCATCCCTAACTCCATGTCTACAGGTGAATATTTTGTCAACCTGATGATGTTGAGTTTTGTGCAAGTTGAAATTTATTTTAGTTTGAGATTTAACATATTTTCGCATTGAATCAAACACAAAAGAAATGTTTGTAGAAATCAAAAGTTGTAGAGAAAACAAGAGGTTGTGCTTTGGTGGAGATTGGAAAAAGCTACTATTTAGTAAATATTTTCTACAAAGAAAATAAAATACACCCGTTGAGGAAAGGTAAATTTTCTATCCTCTTTATTTCGCATAATATATTGGTTCTTATTTCTTTATCACAACCAATCCATGGAGAATTTGTGTCCCATAGGCAATACAACTTTTCCAAATAAAACAAACAAACACAAGTTTCGGCAATTCCTCGAAGACATCCTTTTATCAAATTTAGAAATCATTATAATATAAAGAATAGAAACAAAATCATATTAATTTTTCATTAGTCAAGAAAAGTCACACTATGCTACAAATCCACAACAAAATGTTTAGAGAACTAGCACCTAAGAAAGAAACTTTTAACTCAAATACCATTTAAGAATTTTAAAGAGATCCGGGTTTTACTAAAAATGAATATGACTCAGAAAATCTCATCCCATAACCTTTACCTAAATGTTTGTTTTAATTAATCTGAAAACTATGGGAATGATGAAGTTAATTATCAAGTGGCTCATCTAATGGTCAATTTTAGAGGCTACTTTCAGCCTTTTATCTTTATTTTGGATTAAGCTTGTTTTATCTTTGGGTACAGTTAAGTAATCTAGGGAAAGTTGAGTGATCCAGTTGTTATAAATTGGTAAACGTGGAACTAACCATTAACTTTTATTTTTTAACTCGACGGTTCTTAACATTTTAAAGAAAATAATTTATCTGATTTTTTAAAAATTAATTTCCTTTCAATTTCTGAATCTTATAAATGCATGTAGAATATACATTTTCATAATAATATTTTTAAAAGAAATAATTAAACTTTTTATTGAGTTATATTAGAAAATAAAACTTTATGCTTTGAATTATTAAAAACTTTATGCTTTGAATTATTAAAAGCCACCTTGGAAAAAAAGAGGAAGAAGTGTTTGGTGACCTACTTCTTTAGAGAGGTAACTGAATGGTTTCCATGTGAACCACCTGCAAAGGATATGGAGCTTACTGTCACGAGCCAAGGTCAGCACGTGACATTACACTCTCTCTCTGAATCATTGAACCCTTTTTTATAGCAGAAGGAAATTAAGTTGCTTGTGTTATAAGTGTGTGTGTGAAACTTTTTCTTATAATTCCACTTCTACCCCATCTCATTCCTGATAGATATCCCACTATACCAGTAAACTCACTCAAGTGCTTTACTTTAATATTTGTTCCTCAACTTTAATGTCTTCTATGTTCTTCCCCTGCAACATCCATACCATACCAATATAGCTTTTAAGGAGTTGTAGGTGGTGAAGAGGATGGAGAGGAAGGTTTTGTTGGTCTGCATCACAGTTGGCTTCCTGGGGATTTTGACCACAACATTGGCTTTTGTTGCAGAGGCTAAAAGAATCAAGGTATAATCTCTCTATTGGTCTTCCTCATTCTTAATTGTTGTTGGAATTAACTGAAAGTCTTCATTGCATATGAAACGTGATTTCTTTATTGGGTATTTAAATTGCACCTCTATTGCAGTTTCTTCCTCCATGTATGTATATACTAACACAAAGATAATACAAAAGAACAATGTTTTTTGGTTATTTCTTTGTTGGGAAATCTTGTCATGCCTAATGGGTATTTTAACCAACTTATTAATGGCTTCTACTCAAACAACCAAATACTTAGTTGGGTTGTCAGTTTTTGCTGTCTCAGTTGGTGATTTGGTACCTTAAATTGTATGTAGGTTGCAACAAGTGTGAGGAGGATACGTTTGTGCTGGGGTTTCCTAATTAGATCCAAGTTTCAGTTTAGCAGTTGTAGTTTCTGCCATAAATCCTTTGATATTTTGGATGGTTTATCTGTGCTGAAGTTCGAGAGGAGTCTGTACAGAGTGTGGGAAAGACAGCTGATTTTTTTTAAAACCAGAGGACAACACAATATGATAAATGCCTGTTTCTTATTTTCAGGAGTCATTACTAGGCACTTGTATTATCTATTTAATTAACATACGGGTACAAGCAAGGAGTGCCTGAAATATTTGAGTGATACTTTGATATTTCATGGTCCAACACATCGTAATTCTATAAATGGAGTGTCCTTATTACATATACTAATGATATGCAACAGTAAGGTTTGGAGTTCGATTATTTGCATAGCTTTGGTTCTATTGTTTGGGGATTGAAGGAACGATGAACTGTTTCCACAGGTGGATTGTAGTCCTACTGTATAATTGGAATCCTTGAAGCAACAAGCTTGTGAAAGAGATCACATACCCATACTAATCTTATGCTGAGGTCTGGTATAGGCATGTAGAGTTGTAGCGATTGGATGATAAAATATAACAGGAGTTTGTCGATGGTAGTTTAACTTTGTTTAGCTATAACTAATTTTAGTAAAAGGAAAGAGAAAAAGAGGAGAAATGAGAAACTCTCATTGAGAGTTGTTGAATGCAAACTAGCCAGACGGTATTGGTCTTTGCAATATGGAGAGTTATTTAGCTTATAAGGTAGTAATTGTCTGGAGAAAGAATGCTTATAGACATTTGATTGGATTTCAGAGTGTATATCTGCTGGACTGCTGCACATGTGGGTGTGCATCCTTCTATGGAGGTCTTTAGTACAACTGTACAAGGAAGGTTTATGATACACTAATTAATTGTTATGATACATCTTGAGCTTTTGGACGTGATTCGGTTGCTTGGATTATAAAGGATTATGGTTACATGAAACCTTAATCTCCAACGATCTACTAATGAATGAATATTTTATTGAATGAATATTTATTGAAATCATGTTCAGCTAAAGGATAGTGAGGAGCAAAAAGTTGAAGTTCCCCCCTTCTTTCAAAATAAGTGAAAATTTTAGGGGATTGGTTAAAGGATAATTGTTACTTTGAGGGATTGAATACATTGTGAAATCTGGCATGTGAGACATCCAAAATTGGCTTGAAGTGGTGGGATAGGAAAACCTTTCTTGATTTTTTTAAGCTCTCAAGAGGGGTTTGAGAATGTCTTAGTGACTAATCCATGTTCTAAGTTGTGACATTTTAAGTTGAATGAACTCATTGAACTTGGAACAAAAACCTTGAAAAGATTTTTCCAAAGTTCACACACTGTATTAGTTGTGTCATGATCCGATCCACAGAGTACTATATTGTTCGTTTTGGGCTCAAGGCCCGCACGACTTTAAAACGCGTAGTACTTTGTAGATCAAACTTCGTACATATATAGTACATCACCTTCCCTTACCCACGTTGTGAGACTATAATCTCCCCTTTGTAGCTTGGCGACCCTCTTGGGATCCATGGGCTCTTAGGCTTCTTTCTCACCCTCCCCTCAGGTCCGCCCACACAAGGATATAACAGTCCCCCGACTCGCCACGAAACCCGCAACGTGCTGGTATGTGAACTGAATCTATAACCACGGGCTGATCGTAACCGGACACATCATAATATAACACATTCTTGAAATAAGAGAACACGGATAAAATTTGAACAAAATAAAAAAATATATATACAATTCGCCCACCCTGTGTCATAGTGACAAACTAATATACACAAACATCCAATATTTAACAAAGTATATAAGCACCACGAAAATACTAAAACTCAAACAAAACACACCAGCACAGGATGGACAAGACTAAACAGCACAAACGAGCCAACAACTTGAGATTGGGCTTAAGCGGCACGAACAACAGTAACAACAACACCGCCTACACTCCAATAGAAGCACACCCCTTACAGGGTCAGCAAAACACAAAGCTAGCTTGTGCGAGCGAACTAAATACAAACATCAATATAATATGTAATAGAAAATCATGCCACCCAATAATGAAAACTGTGTAATCGTAGATACATGATTCATAACATATAAGGGTGTCTTACTACAAGTTTCTAAAGTCTGAATCACACCGTGTCTCTATGGATAATATTTCTAAGTTTGAGCACCGACACAAGGCATTCCATACTGAACAATAAATACAAGTTTACGAGATATGTTGGTCATTACAGGTGATTCAAACATGGTAAATATCAAGTCATGAAGACAAAGACAAAATCGTAATTCTTCATAGCCTCCTAGGTATGGCAATCAAGTCAAAACCATACAAATTTCTGAGTAATCTCCTAAGCACGCCTTCCGAGACCCATCCTACTGCACTCTCTAGTGGCAAGCGCGTGCGGGAGCTCACCGCACCACAATAAACTTGCCACATGCAATAGCGTCCACAATGTCTGTAGGTGCGAGTCATCTCAAAATACCACCAAAATCACGATGCGAGCAAGCTCCTAAGTATCGACACAACAGACATTACAACGGGGTAAAGACACTTACACTAATGTCAGCATGCATGTACTACGAGACTATATAGAGTCTAACATAATAGATGTGTTACAATAGTCAACTAGACAATCCTCTCGAGTCCACAACTACACTAGGGTCCCAACATGACCCAAATCACAACAATAATGTCCATCAAGTCGAACAATCATAAAGGTTCAAGACTTGGGATCCTATGGTAAAACACACAAACTAATGTTACAATGGTCAGACTGGACAACTTGACGTGCCGGTGCTAAAACGCATGTAACTTCCAAACCATAAGTCATATGTGAGAAAGCTAGGACAATCAAGAAACTACTCTTGAATACGAAACTAATGGCATAGGCCTTATATCCTCATTCTTTCAAAGCCAACACAGTTTTACAAATGAAGTCAGGTCATTAAATCTGAACACTAGACCTGAACACTAGTTTGACTGACTTATACAAAACATGCTCTAAAACACTGCTTATAAGCTCAAATGGTGTTCTACCAAAGCCTAAACACATCTACATTCAGAAACACAACTAAAGGTCTAAGATTATTGTCAAACCGACAAGTATAGGTCTGCCAAAACACCAATTCAACACAATGAAACTGTTGTCAGGAAATCTAGATACAAGTCCGACAGCGACATACAAATCATGCTCTAAAACACTAGTCACAAGCTCAAATTGTATTATACTAAAGCCTAAAAAAATCTACATTCAGAAACACAACTAAGGTCTAAAAATCATGTCAAACCGACAAGTATAAGTCTGCAAAAACACCAATACAACACAGTGAAACTGCTGTCAGAAAATCTGAACACAAGTTTGACAGGGTCACACTAATCATGCTATAAAACACAGATTACAAATTGAAATGGTGTTCTACGGAAGCCTAAATACATATACATTCAGACACGCAACTAACGGTCTAAGATTCATGTCAAACCGACAAGTATAAGTTCGCCAAAACCCCAATACAAATCAGTGAATCTGCTGTCAGGAAATCTAGGCACAGACATGCAACTCAATTACAATCATGTATATCCTAACTTCAACAAATTCAGTCCATAAGTCCACTCTCAAAGGGACCAACATAGCAACCAAACTCTTCAAAACTTCATAGGAATCAAATTTTTAACTTGGAGTTCAAATACACACAATCAAAGGCATATAGTAGCAATTCGATTCAAGATTTTAAATTAAATATTTCTCAAAATAACATTATAGTTACACTCACCTGAGCGGAATGGGGTTTCGAAACCTAAATTTTGGCGACAATCCTCAAAGAACCATTGTACACAAGTCTGATCGGCTCCAAACAACACAACTGGCCGGAGACTGGCTGAAACGATGCCATAAACCCACGGACCAAAGAATCGTAGCTCATCGGCTCAATTTCCGCTTGAATTCGCGCCAAAGAACTTCTCTAACGAACATACACAACCTGATTTTTCTCTGAATTTTCAGCCACCATGCAACACCCTCTACATGTAGGGTTTTTGCCCTTCAACCGATGCAACAAATGTCCCTGAAAGGGCTGATCGGAGCTATGTTGCCCGATCAAATAGAATTGGCTCCGACGAGCTCATACAATACGATTTTTCGCTTTTTTGAGCAAGGAATCAAGCAAGAAATCAAAGGAGAAGGAAGAGGAAGAGAAACAATGCAAAGAGGAAGAGATTTGGCGAAAAAAATGGTGAAGCGCCAGCGAAATCAGTCGCAGGCGGAGAGCTGCACTCTGATCGTGAGAGGAAGAAGAGAAAAAGGGAGAATTTTGTTTTATAAGTGGGTGGCTATTTGCCTCCACCGAATTTCTAAGGGCACCCGCCCAAAAATATCCAAGAAAAAATCCAAAAAAAATCTAGAAATATTTTAAAAAAATTATTTAAATTTCAAGAACTTTTAAAATCATTGTTTTAATCCTAAAACTCTAAAACTAAGCCAATCAAACCACAAAAAAACAATGGGTGTTACATCGTAACACCTCAAAAGAAATCTCGTCCCCGAGATCAAACAAAACAACAACGAAAAACACTAGGCGAAAAGCTCAAGGTATTCTACCTCATCTGATACCAAGCTTTGTCAAACACTTTCACAACATGGATACAGGAAACACGTCGTGGAGACATGACATACTCTGCGACAAAGCCAATTTGTATGCTATTGGTCCGATCTTCTCAGTAATCTCGTGTGGTCCTACATATCTCGTACAAGCTTCCCTCGACCTGTGAACCTAACAACTACGCGCATCGGGGAAACTTTCATAAAGACTCGGTTGCCAACTGCAAACTCTAACTCCTTACGCTTCTTATCAGCGTAACTCGTTTTTCTGCTCTGGACTGTCAACAAACGCGCTCTAATCAGCTCAACTTTCTCAGTAGTTTCTCTATCACATCCGGCCCCATCACAGCCAACTCTCCAATCTCTGCCCAACAAACAGGGGACCTACATGTCGTCTGTAAAGTGCCTCAAACGGTGTCATGCCAATACTTACGTGGTAGCTGTTGTTGTACGCAAACTCGCACAACGGTAGGTGATCTTCCCAACTGCCTCCAAAATCTAAAATGCACGCTCTAAGCATGTCTTCCACTACCTGATTCACTCTCTCAAACTGGCCATTTGTCTGTGGATGATATGCTGTACTCATGTCCAATCTAATATCCATAGCTTGTTGAAAGCTCTGTCAGAAGTGGGCTGTGAAAATCAGATCTCGGTTGGATATAATTGAAACAGGCGACCCATGAAGGCGGACTATCTCCTGAATGAAGAACACCACTAGACTGTCTTCTGTCCGAATCGTACTTACAGGAATGAAATGTGCACACTTCGTCAACTGATCAACAATGACCCATATCAACTCAAGACCTTTCCTCGACCGTTGAAGTCCATCGACGAAATCCGTAGTGATATACTCCCACTTCCATGTCGGGATCTCCAATGGATGCAATAACCTAGACGGTCTCTGATGCTCGGCTTTCACCTGCTGACAAGTCGCACACCGTGCCAGAAACTCTCCAATGTCTTTCTTCTTGCCACGCCACTAGAAAAAACGTCTCAAATCTCAATACATCTTTGTTCCACCGGGGTGAATGGTGAAACGAGATCTATGAGCTTCCTGTAAGATATCTTTCCACAACTCCTCATCAGATGGAACACAAAGCCGCCCACGAAACCTCAACCCTCCATCTGAACCAACTGACCAATCGATAGGGCACTCATCCAGTGTGACCACTACCAAATTTGCTATCTGTCTTGAAATCACTGGATCAGATGCCTGTCTCTCCACCACTCTACTGATCAACGGCGGATAAACTGCTAAACCCGCTATCATGTTGCCTTCTGTACTGGAAGTAGGCTGAACTGCAAATGAAACTAATGTCTCAAGTGTTCGTTACTCCTGAATCATCATGGTTGCCATCACTGCATGTCGTTTACTAAGGGCATCAACAACCACATTGGCTCTACCAGGCTGATAATGTATCTCGAAGTCATAGCTGCTAAGAAAATCAACCCATCGTTGTTGCCTCATATTGAACTCCCTCTGAGTGAATAGGTACTTCAAACTCTTGTGATCTGTGAACAACTCGAACCTCTCACCATACAGATAATGTCTCCAGATCTTCAAGGCAAAGACTACGGCTGCCAACTATAAATCATGTGTCGGATATCTCCTCTCATGGGGTTTCAACTGTCGAGACGCATAGGCTACAACCCTATTGACCTGCACCAACACTCCACCCAAACCTGTACCGCAAGCATCGGTAAATACCACCAGTCGGCTACTAGGTGTGGGAATAGTCAACACTGGTGCTGAAGTCAACTGAAGCTTCAAAGTTTCAAAAGCTTCTTCACACTTGTCTGACCACACAAAAGGAACATTTTTCCTTGTTAATTGAGTGAGTGGTGCCGTAGTCAGTGAAAATTTCTCGATGAACCGTCGGTAATAACTTGCCAAACCCATAAAACTACAAATCTCCGTCACACTACTCGGTCGTCTCCAAGACTTCACTACTTCGAGATTGGATCTACAAAGTACTACGCGTTTTAAAGTCGTGCAGGCCTTGGGCCTAAAGCGAACAATATAGTACTCTGTGGATCGGGTCGTGGCAGAATGATATTAGAGCCTGACCCAGCCGGAAGTGTGCCAATGAGGACGTTGGGCTCCCAAGGGGGGATGGACTGTGATACCCTTGTGTGGGCGGACCTAAAGGGAGGGTGAGAGAAAAGCCTAAGAGCCAATGGATCCCGAGAGGGTTGGCAAGCTACAAAGGGGAGATCATAGTCCCACATCGCCTGGGTGCGGGAAGGTGGTGTACTATATATATACGAGGTTGGATTTACAAAGTACTACGCATTTTAAAGCCGTGTGTGCCTTAGGCCCAAAGCGGATAATATAGTACTTTGTGGATCGGGTCATTACAAGTTGTTTATTCACTATATACGAATCAACAATAATTCAAGGTTTTGTTTATTTACTATATACTAATCAGCAATAATTCAAGGTTGTGTTTAGTTTAAAAAAACAAGTAACCGTAGAGGAGAGAGAACGGACAAATGACAGAGAACGGACAAATGACGTGGGCTAGAGGTTGAAGATGACCACATGTTTTTTTAGTTTACAATTGTGAAAACCATTTCCACAATTTTGAGAGGTCATGAGGTTTGAAGTCTAGAACCTCAGGTTCTCTCCTCTTTTTCATTGTTATCCTTATTTTCATTACCTATACCGTTCTCCGAACCTTTGCTTCTGGAATTTTTTTTTTTTTTTTTTTTTCTTTTGGGTGGTGGAGATGCATTTTGAGTAAAAATTAGTACTGGCTCACTAAAACTATTGATTGAATTATTGCCCAACAGAGGAAAATGCCTTCCCGTTTCAGGTTTTTTGAAACTTGCATATGTTGCTAGAATTGGGCAAAAATATTAAAGGAGAAGAGGACTTGTTCCTGAACATTAATATTGGCTAATTGTTGTTAGCTCTCTTCAGCAGCATGTTGTTTGCTTCTTTAATCTGCCTATATGAATTGGTCTATGATTCAGCAACTATGAATATCTTTACACCCTATTCAAACTTCTCAGAAACAGCAGAAGAAGCTTATGCTTTGGGTTATAGGAACAGAGCTTTCGAACGGTCGTTAAATAGCTTCTGAGCAGATAATCATAGCAATCTATGTGATATATAGTGCGATGGATCAGTTTAATTTCCTCAAAAACGAGCAGGTCATTGGTCTTTATTATATAGATAATGTTTTGAAATGGGTTTGGGAAAGCTGGAAATAGCACTCGAGTTTTTCATCAGTTGATGCAACTGTCGTGCTAGTATGGGTTGAGTCATTACTCATAATTGCTTGTTAACCTTCCAGGCTTCACAGATTCAGTTTACTGCTCCATCCGTGTGTAAGTACCCAAGGAGCCCAGCTTTAGGTCTTGGTTTGACTGCATCAATTGCTCTTATGATTGCTCAAGTAATTATCAATGTAGCAGCTGGATGCATTTGTTGTAAAAGAAACTCACATCCTTCGAATACCAATTGGACATTGGCCTTGATCTGCTTCGTTTTTTCCTGGTAAGCTTACTCAGCTGTATGTTGATTGATATAGCTTTGTTTTGTCAAGTTCCATTGCATTTCTTTCAAGTTTCATGTAGTTTGTAGTTGCAAAGTAAATTTATGATCCACAGCCCATAGCCATATCAAACATATATTGTATTTTGGCAATCACCTAGAAACCTGCTTTCATCGAGTTTACCACATTAGTTATCATTAGAAGCAATAATGTTCTTCACTTTTGTGACCAATTAATTTATCTATAAAACCCTGTTTATAATTTAATGCACATTGAAATTCCTGCAGGATTGCATTTGTCATAGCCTTTCTCCTATTGCTAACTGGAGCTGCTCTGAACGATCAGCATGGTGAAGAGAGCATGTATGTTGGAGATTACTGCTATGTAGTAAAGCCTGGACTCTTTGCTCTAGCTGCCTTACTGTCCTTTGCCAGCATTGCACTAGGAATCATTTATTATCTCATCGTCTCTTCAGCCAACTACGGTGAGCAGTGGGGTGTTGCAGGTCATACTAATCAAGGAGGAATCGCAATGGCTCAACCCCGGTTCCCACCCCAAAGTGCTCAACAACCCATTTTTGTTCCAGAAGACGTGTATAACAGGCGCCAACACCCCTGATTTGTACCTTGATCTCAATACTTCTGGGAAAGTAACTTCCCTTTTGATGATATATGCAAGCTGAGCCAACTAATCTATTATTGTTGCATTGTTGTAGCTGGTTTGTATTTCAATCCTTTTCTCGCATCCCATTTGAAATTGTTGGATGAAGTTGGCTTGAATAGTAGCCACATCAAGTAAGGAGGAGTTGTCACTAAGGTTTGTTTATAAAAAAATGATCCACTCCCCAATAGCAACGAGACATTTTAAGACAACAAGTGTTTAAGTTGGAAAACATGTCGTTGCTATGTATACCGCACCTAGGTGCGCGCTTGGCACGCCAACAAAACGAGGCATTTTAAGATAAAAACCTCACACTCGTGGCCCGGATGGTAGGTCCAAGACAGCGGGTGTTTAAGTTGGTGACAATATCGATGTCGAGGCATTTTAAAATGAAAATCTCACACCTGTGGTCCGGATGGTAGGTTCAAGACAGCGAGTGTTTAAGTTGGGAACAATATCGTTGCTATGTATAGTGGACCTAGGTGCGCGCATGCGCTCGGCTCGCCAATAGAAATAAACATAATAACGATGATACACAAGGGAAAATATTGCACATTAGAGAGAAGTTTTTGTTAACCCTAATATAATTTAGAAATTTCCTAACAAATAAATCTACATTTAGTGCGAAAACAAATTGCACCACGGGAAGATATTCGTACTAAAGTAAGAATCTCTTTTGATGAAACACCATATTAGACCCCAAACCAAACCATCCCTAAAATGCGAATGACTAGCTGCTCCATTTCTTTCTTCTTCCCTTTGAAAATTCTTTTCTTTCTCTCTCATTACAGCCAATAACAAACTAATAGCCCCTAACTAATTTCTGTGTGAGAGAAGTTTTTGTTTTCCCATTATGACGCTCACTAGTGAAGTCGATTGTTGATTAGCACTGCCTTCCACATGTTGCTACTTGTTGCCAAATCTCCAGCGAGCAACTGGCCTAGATAAGTTGTTTCCAGCAGCGTACGCATATGTGTTATTCATTCATATGAAGAAATAATGTAGAAGTTGAACTAAAAGAGAAATTGCAAAACTTATAAGTATCTTCCCCAAAGCATTCATTCATAGTTACTTGTCAATATTATCATAAAATAAATAGTTACTCTCATGAATATTTTGTACATACACAAACACACGTTTATTATGCATATTTCTTTTTAAGGGCGAGGAGGATTTTATTGGATCTTCATTATTTCAACAATTTTGCTTTGCCACATCTTTATTTACATAGATTTCATTTGAAAACACATGATTAAGTTGTTTAAGATGCATTCACATTCACATCAACTCAACTCAACTCATTCATGTAACCTGTACTCAAATCAACTCGTTAAATGATCATTCCCGTGATATATCATTGAACAAAATACTAGTTTTTTTAGGGAGATGCTTCGTGTACTAATGATCATTCCCTCAACTTTATTTTTAGATTTGGCTTTTAAAAATTGTTTGGTGTACTCAACCACAATTTATTGACCCTAAAACAACACTAATTAATTATCAAGAGAATAAGAGTACTAATGTTGTTGATTGATGACTTTGTAGAAAATATTACAATAATGAATTTTGGATGTAGGAATTTTTTTTGGGTTATAAATACAACTTTTTTTCGAATTTGTTATAATAGTTGCAATAATTTTTTAAATTGATGCACTCACTTAGACATCTATTTATTTACTTTTAATATGTATTGATGAACACATTGTACCATTCCTTCCCTTGTGCACCTTAGATTAGATGCATAGAGAAGAGAGAATTTTTTTGCAATGTAATTTTAGAAGATTTTTTAAGACGTATTTCTTATTTCTATTACATAACCAACCATAGTGTTTACTATTTATTGTAGAACTTGTGACGATGATTAGGGTATCTTTGACGTTTGTACGCAAATTTAAAGTTAAGAATTTGTAACTGAAGTTTAGTTTTATCGATACATTTACTTTTATCCTTTAATCAAGAATAAATTAATGCTTATGAAAATGGTAAGTCGGTGTTATATATTTAGCCAATGGCATGACAACTCAATAGTTAGAGCTTGATAGATGACACCACTAGGTCATGGGTTCGAACTCAGCCGGTGACATGTTTATCAGTTTATGGTGTGTTGACTAGTTCTGGTCTTTGATAGATTATGGGATCCTGAAAATCCAGTTCGCCTTCCAAAAAAAAAGTGTTACATATTTAAGGTTGCAACCAAGTCAAACATTCCAAAATGCCGGTGCAACTGAGCCAAATAGTCGAATACATATAACAACTCCCTTTTTTTTTTTTTTTTTTTTTATCAAACCAACTCTAAATGATGAGAATGAAAATAGAAATATGTTCACATATAAGATTTGGTTTGAATACTGCTTTCATATAAGGAACATTACAATTACAACAGGATCAAATAACATCAAATAGGCAAAAAAGAACAGATCCCTGGTCAAAACTTTAAAAAAAAAAAAAAAAAAAAAACCCCTCTAGGATGACATGAATAAAAAAGACAGGTCAGTTAATATTCTCCATATTATCTTCAACAGATTGGTTATTAGGAAACATCCTTTTTGGAAAACCTGTAGATTCTAGACTTGGTCCCCTGTATTTCAGATCTGTTGGAGCTCTGAAATTGTGATCATTAGAAGTTGTTCTGAAGTTAGGATCGGAAGAACTTGGTCTAAAGGGTATCGCCGCACCACCAGGAAATCTAGAGGGAGATGCGTACCTTCTAGGCGGAACCCTCAAAGTGCCACCTCTCAAATCCCTAAGATCAGCCCTAGAAGAAGAATCTGCAAATGGTCTCTCTCCCGTGCCAGGTCCTATTGCAGCTCCCGCTGCTGAGGTGAATGGATCTTCAGAACCCCATGACGTCAGTGCTTCCTTCTTCTTGCCAAAGAACTGCCACACCCCAAACAGGAACAGCAAGAAAAGTAGAACTGGGCTTGTCCAAAGCATTGTATTGAATTCTGTGTTTAAAACTGGAAGGGTTGAGCGATACATTCCAACATACCCGCTCCCAAGTCCAAGAACAACAAGCTTTTCGCGGTCACTAGTAATCAAAGATGTCGTCCTTCTAATTTCTGATACTTCTTTGATCCCACGTGAATTTAGAAATGACGACCTAATTTCATCAAGACTTGCATAAAAAAGAGGTCGGGGTGCAGCAACCCTGATATAATGCTGCGAGGAAATGTTGTACACGAAAACCTTAACCTGGCTTACAACAAGCAAATACCCTTTGATTGCCTGAAGTAGAAGAGGTCCATCCATTTCAAACTTTCTCTTCGATCTGACCCTGCACTTGAAATTCATCATATCCCCCAACAACACGACATGAATCAAATCACCCTCTTCTGTAAACCCATAAGCTTTTGATCGTTCCGAGACGTCAAAAACATAATTTCTTGCAAGTGAATGGTTCATCCCCTCACACTCGGATTCCCTAACTTTCATGCTTCTCAAATCCAATGACCCTGCACCATTTTCTGTCAAAAACAAAAGCCTTTGCTTCATAAACGCAAGCGGCCGGCTCTTTGCAGTGGCAGAACCATACATCGTTCCATCCTCCCGTAGAACCTTAATGTTCCCACTAACATCAGACGAAAGAATGTATCTCATCCTTCCAACTTGATGAACTTCCAAGATCCTAATTGACGCCACATCTTCTCCCGACCCTTTCAAACTAGACGAAGCCATATTCACCATTGAGAGCGAATGCCAATCCTCTCCACTAGAAACCTCCCATATCTGATGAACTAAGATAGCACCATTGTCATGTCCTGTAACCAAAATACTCTCATTTTTATGCAAAGAAAAGTAAGAAAGCATGGTTGTAATTGGAGACTCCGAAAAGGTATCAAATTCAACCAAAACATCCCCATTAGGCAAGAAAACATAAACCTTCCCTTGCTCGTCCCCAACAGCAATATACTTACTCAACCTTTCGAAATCTTCAAATGGCAAAACATTGATACACGTTGCCTCCGACTCTAATTTCACAGCTGAAAGAAACTGAAACCTCTCCAACCACGACGGATTATACTTTGTTACCGAAACTCCACTTGGAAATTTCTCAATGTCTACATCATTCTTATCATATTTCTCCTCATCATGCAACATCCTCACATCACTAGACTTATCTTCTAGGATCTTATCAAATTTCACTTCCACCACCTTACTATTTCTCTCTTTATCAACAGATCCAGTTCCTACCTTTCGACAATCCAATAACGAAGATTCAAGCTTAGTAACAAATTCAGTGAGGTTTTTCACTAGGGTTTCTAGCTTTTTCAATTGAGATTCTTGCCGATCTAAAACACTTACAGATTCATCCACTTTGAGCTCTGGGAGCTCGATTTCTTGCTCATTTATCAATGAATCGCAATCAACAACAAAAACCCAATAAACCAAAAGTACAAAAACCATAAAAATCGTCGTACCTGTTTTAAAACCCGCCATCAAAATCCAAACTTTCTCACAGAGGGGCCATAGGAAGCAAAGATTGAAGCTTGTCTCTGCTGTTCTGTGACCTAAGGAGCCAAAAAGGTTCGATTGGAAATTGGAAAAGGTTGTTGAATCAGTTTTGCAACACAAAAATTTTGGTGTGAGAAGGTTAGTTGTTTCGGTTGTTCAGAGCATTAGACACCTTGTGATCCAAAGTTGAAAGCCTTTTTGTCGCAAGAGAACGGCTGATGGTAAGAGTGAGAGAAAAGAAGATTACACAAATTTTTGTTTTGACTAAAATGAGAAAAAAAAAAAAAAAAACGAGACTTTTGTCCTGTTTTCATGAATCAGATTAGTTCTGGCCACCTGGACCTATGTTTGCACTTTGCATGTCAAAATCTACGGTTGGATTCAGAACAACCAAGTCTTCTGGTCTGCTGTGCTCACCCATACCTTCATTTTATTTTTATTTTTATTTTTGATTTTAATTATTCAATTTTTTGGGAGATGATCATCCCTCGCTCCCTTTCCCTCGACCCCTAGAATGTAACAGCATTGAACGGGACAAGGAGTTATTTTAGTGAATTTTTTTTTTAAATAAATAAAAAATTACATGATGATTTTCACCTAGAAAGCGACTCACTAAGAGCATCTACATTTCGTTTGCCTTCATTCTTTTCAAATACGAAAATGAAATGTTCAAAGCCCATACTGATATCTTTCCTAAATGGACTGTCCATTGATTAGATGAAGTTTCTACTTCGCATATGGGTAAACAAAATGGGTGAGATGAAGTTTGTGATTGCATAAAACCAATATGAAATTTTAAACTATTCATCATACTAAGACCGAGTATTATTTTCCATACAAATGTTTGGAACTTCTTGTCTCTATTACTTTTAGAAAATCAAACCATTTAGAAAATTTTGCGAAAACCTTAGGTTACTTTATATTATGTAAAATATATATTTTACTTTATTTGCAACACATGGTTAGCAAAATTTGCCAAATATAACTCATAAACATATCTATTGTACAAAACAATCATGTGTTATTTCTCTTTGTATCACATTTATATATTTTCTTACACACTAGACACTTTTGGTGTCATTAGCAGGATACTAGACACTTCCAGTATAAACTGTCTTCGTTCTAGCATGCATGTCACTTGCATATGCAAATAATAATACCCCAGATTCTTCCAGAGGTATAATTATATTATTTCACTAACTGACGAGATGCTTACCTTGACCAATTCCTCAATAATTGAAATATTTATTGCAACACGTACAACAAGGCATTTAAAAAAAATTATAATGTTTTAAAATTTATAAAACAACAATTTCATTATATAGATTTTGACGAGAGGTTCACAATGGAGAAAGCGACATAAAAATCCGAGCTACGAGATATTTTCTAGTCCTAGTCAATGTTCGAGTAAAATCTGGTCAAAATACGGGCAGGAGAAGAACCTGACTTGATATTGTGAAAAAAAGAGAGGAAGCAGAACCAAGTCAAGATGATACAGATCAACCCCTTCTTGTGCCAAAGATCTTACCATTTCCGAAGGAACTGGAGCTACATCTCTTTTCAATTTCCACTCAAGAGTTGATGATGTCATCATCTTCCTCAAGTTGTAGTATACTTTGAAATACGCTAAGAACATAACACTTTTCGATCATCTATAATTTCTTCAATTTTCAAATGTTCTATATATGGATAAAAATCTTACAACACCATCTTTCTAATGAAACAATCAATTTAATGAAACTCTGAAAATTGTGGGAGTAATTAAGTGCAAAACCTACCCATATCCTCGTGTATATGGTAATCTCTATTTCATATTTTGACTTTGATTGCGAATTGCAGTCTCCCCCACAGTACAATTTTCACTCCAGTAATTCATATGTAATATAAATTCAATATGTTAATCAATACCATAAACAAAACTTTACTAAAACCATTGAACAAACCCAAACTTGGAATCATTGATCACACATGTTTAGAAAACAAACAAAATAAATGAAGTACAAATCATACTTACCTTTCTTCTTCTTCTTCTTCTTCTTCTTCTTATATGATTATTGCCGTTTGAAACAACCTATTTATAGATCTGTAATCATCCATTGTTGTCTAGATTTTAGACACATAAACCTTATGTGTTATAACATGGCTTCTTCCTTTCCAGCTCCTTCCAGCTTGTTCTTCATTTCTAGCTCCTCCTTCCGGCTCATTCATTTTCAACTTCCCCTTTCAACTTTTTCCAACTCTTATTTCCTTCATTAGCTAAATACTTCAAGCAATTATAACATTTAATTTTGGATTATCACTTAGGTCCTTTGTTGTTGTATGTTCAATACTACATTCACGGGAATCTGTGTTCAATCGGGAGGGAAAATGGAGAATAGATGAGGGGAAAAAAAGAAGAAAAAAAGTTTATATTGGTAGTGTCATATAATTTGTTTGAAAAATACAAAACTTTTGGGGGGGTAGTGTCTTGGTGGTGTCAAAAAGTCACTATCTTTCCAAACTAGACCATTTATACTTGGCTCCAACTTTTTCACACCACCATTTCTCCTGAAGGACACCACCATCTATTGAAGAACACCACCAATATAAACCCATTTTCTCCCTCATTTGACCTTTTATTCTCCTCTCTTATCTCTTAGTAACAACACCACCATCATTCCACATTGCCTAGCCCACCAGCCGACCACACCTATTATCTCATATATTCTTTTCTTTGTTTTTTTTTTCATTCGCCCTCGAGCAGGTTCTTACGAAGGAGAAAAAAACAAAGAAGGATAGGAAGAAAGAAGAAATGATGTGGCTGAGAAGACATTTCAGTGATGGATTCGAACCTTGATTGTGGATGAAGGATTGAAATCACAGGATTTGTTGATCTTCAACTTCATTTAGAACTTATTGGAGGTGGAGATGAGAAGAAGAGGAATTCAGAAGAAGGTAGGGAGGGGAGGGGTGGTGTGGTTGAGGAGTGGGGACTATTCCTGAAAATAGAGGAGAAAAAGAGGAAGAGATGAGAAGAAAAACAAGAGAAAAAGAAAGGAGAAAAGGAGAAAAAAATAGAGGAGAAAAGGAATAGAGGTGTGGCTGGCGGTGGCGGGAGAAAAGAGAGGAAAAGGGAGGGAGAGAAGAGAATGGTGCTGGTGGTGGCGAGGTGGTACGACTGGCGATGGTGGAGCGAGGTGGTAGTGTTGTTCATGATGGAGAAGAGAATGAGAAAAGAGAAGTGGTGGTGTTCTTTAGCACATCCTAAAAAATTGGGTGGTGGTGTTCTTCAACAGATATAAAGGTGTCAAAAAGTTGGAGCCTTTAGACTTTGAAAAAAAAAATGTAACATAAGCAGCATGCAATATCAAAATGGTGAGTTTACTGTGGCTTCATATTGTTTTTCGTTCACTTCACAGATGCATTTCTTACCGTTCTATGACCCATTTTTTTTCCTTTTTCAGGGTTTAGGGTTTAACAACACCCACATGTAAATGGAAAGCCAAATAATATTTAACATTAAGTGCTTCTGAATTTGTGATTATAGTTATTACTATTATTGATATTGGCACATTAGGGACAAAAAAACATTTTGACCCCTTTTCATTGTAGTTAAGGATACATGACTAAGTGAAAACTATATCATTCGAGCTCCGACTAAACTGAAAGTTTGAGGAAAATTTTGTGCCTCGAGATATGAACTAAAATATGAAATTATAATTTTTTTTGTCATAACCACGAAGGAAGCGAGAGCCCACCTTGGGCGCGACACAAGCCGGCCAATGCCCATTGTCCAAGACCTTCCAAAAGTGTGGTTTTTAAACAACCACAAAAATCGTTTGTCAATATATTTAATGACATGGACTTAGATATCTCAAAGAAGAGTGTGGAAATGGGTTGAACTTTGGTTTAATCCACAATTTTCCTAAAAATTTTAGATGAAACGAATTAAAAAACAATTTTAAAATTGGTTAGTGTCCTTAATTCTAAACAAAAATATAGTGGGTCTTTGTAGTGAGTAAAAACCATTTTTTGTCCCAATATTGCAATGTGCCTTATTATTATTATAAACTTGAACAAACTGAAAAGGGAATTGTAGACATCTATGTTTTGATTTTTCTTTTAGTTTTTATTTGGGTGTCTTTGGTTTATGGAATATCATTGATTAGGGATGTAAGGGAATGAAGGAATGGATAAAAGGAGATAGGAAAAGTAGGAAAGTGAGATTGTAGATGACATGCTAATTTCCACGTATATGGCAATCACACATTCACACTAGCTTAGGATTGAACTTATGGTGTGAAGCCATTGGCCATGGGGAGGAGATAATATTATGTCTCTTATTGTTAAAATTTGGTTGGGAGTTCTTGGTTGATTATAATGCTAATCCAGTGATCTTAAATAGATGCGCCCTAGATAAAAATTAGATATGATTTTTTGACACCACCATTTCTCACCTCACCACCCCCACTTTTCTGTCTAACACCACCAATATAAATCCAAAACTTTCAATTCTCAATTTTTCTCTCTCTTTTCCCCTCCCACTGTCAAACGAAATGTCCTTAGAATAACAACAACATTTGCTTTTCTCCCACCATTGTTGATGTTGTTGTTGTTGCCATCGTTGCTCGCATCCCCCCTTTTCCATTTTTTCTCTTTTTGTCTTCCCTGTATTTTTCTTCTCATCAACAATAGGTTGCAATAACAACAGTAGTGATTGTTCTCAACCGATGGCAGCGGCGCTGCTACTGCTATTGCTACTCTTGTTGGTTGCTGTTGAGAAGAAAATAGAGGGAAGAAAGTGGAGAAAAAAATAAAGAAGAACAAGAAGGGAGGGGGAGAACGAGGGAAGTATAAGGTAGGGGAGCAACGACAACGATGCAGATGCAGTTCATGTTTGTTGCTTTGAAAGATTGCAGAGGGAGATAAGATATGAGAAGAATATGCTTTTATTGGTGATGTCCTTTATTAGGTTAAATAAAAAAAAGATGGTGGTGTCAAAGTGGAGATATGGTGATCTCAAAAAGTCTTAGCCTAAAAGTAATCAATGTTGGAAAGCTTGGTCTGACGAGCTTCTCTCACCATTTGCTTAGCATTCTACTTTTGATCTTCAATCTTTACTCTTTCAACAATGAGTTCATCAATGGAGTTATTTGGCGAAATAAGTATTTTGAGCAACAAAGCCCCTTCACACCCCCCGCAATCCTAAACTCGTTTCTACATGCATCGTCATGCCTAGAAACAAGCGTTTGTAGTTTACTATTTATCTCCTCTCTCATCCTCTATTCTTCCTCATTGAGATTATGTTATGTTCCTCACGATTTTAATAAGAAATCATATCCCCATTGTCGATGTAGCAGCTGCTACTGCCATTGTTGCTCGCATGCCCCCTTTTCCTTTTTTTTTTTTTTTTTTTTTTTTTTTTTGTCTTCCCTCTATTTTCTTCTCATCAACAACAGGTTGCAATAACGGCAGTAGCGACCATTGCCAGCCGACGACGGTAGCGCTGCTACTGCTACTCTTGTTGGTTGATGTTGAGAAGAAAATAGAGGAAAGAAAGTGGAGAAAAAAAGAAATGAAAAAAGGAGGGGGCGGGCGGGGCGAGGTGGGGGAGCAGCGACAACGATGCCGCTACAATTCTTACTTATTACTGGGAAATGATCGCATAGGGAGAGAAGAGAGGAGAAAAATATGTTTTTATTGGTGGTGTCCTTTAGTAGGTTAAATAAAAAAAAAAAAAAAGGGTGGTGGCATCAAATAGGAGATATGGTGATCTCAAAAAGTCTTAGCCTAAAAGTAATCAGTGTTGGAAAGCTTGGCCTGACGTGCTTCTCTCACCATTTGCTTAGCAATCTACTTTTGATCTTCAATCTTTACTTTTTCAACAATGAGTTCATCAATGGAGTTATTTTCTGAAAGAAATATTTTGAGCAACAAAGCCCCTTGACACCCCCGCAATCCTAAACTCGTTTCTACATGCATTGTCATGCCTAGAAATAAGCTTTTGTAGTTTACTCGTTCTCTCATCTCTCATCATTCTTCCTCGTTGAGATTACGTTATGTTCCTCACTATTCTAATGAGAAATCATATATGTGCAATCATCAATCAGGTTTTTAGTCTTCTAAAAAACTTGGCCTTTCTACTCTATTCTGATTACTCTATAGTTCACACGTGTGAGCTTCTAGCTCATATTTTCCACACCATTCTAAGACCTGATAAGGAGGCGTCACTTTGCAACATTGGCTCAAACTTGAAGGCTTGGTGTGGTTCTTTGTGGGAGGAAGTACAACATAATGGTAGTTCTTTCTTTGTTATGGGCAGCCTTTGTGTAAGCTTAAGTTGCAAGGGTTCTAATTCATAAGTTAGCCCATAGATGCTCTCAGAGTCGCAGTGTCTGCCAAAATAGCTTATGGTTTTCGGTAGAGAGTTTGGGTTTCCATGTTATCCATGTTTGGACTTTATACCATATCATCTCCATCTAGAATACACTTGTAGCTTGTAGGTCATATTGGCTTTATATCAATTAAAGTCATATACACATCAGAAATAACTGACAGCGATTATTTGTCTTGTTAGTGTGCGCGTCACCCACTGAGTGACTTCTCCAAACCAGAAAAATATAAAACTTGAATTGTAAAGTTTGTGAGCAAAGAAGAGGAGTTGAGGTATCTAATAAGAACCCTAGCAAAAAGTTTGTTCCATTTGCATTGAGAACAGGTAGTCAAGCCACTGAAGTGAGGGTGAAGCGATATCCTGCTCTAAGTGAAAACAAGAAGCGAAGTGAGCACTACAATGATGTAAAGTGATAGTAACAAAAAACATATCTTTATATGCACTAAAAATATCTATAAAATGCAACTTTCTTATATCTAATCTTCTAAATAGATAAATAAACTCATAATGTAGTGATAACCAAGGATTGTGATTTCTATTTTCGAGTTAATTTTGATCTTCTGATTTAAAGAAATATTTCGGCGTCCAAAAAAAATGTAAACATTTCAAGGATAGATGAAATATATATATAGAACAAAACAAGCTGCAAGTAAATAAATATATTAAACACATTAAATGAAGCCTAAATATCAAGAAATGAAATAAACATGATATCAATATATAATTAGAAATATCAAGGGGTGGTTTCAAAAATCCATATATAATGAGACGAAATGATAATCCAAAAAATACTCCAAAATTTACGAAAACCCATTGATTTTTTCGAAAAAACCTAAAAAAAAATGTAATTATTGGTAGCTAGATTTTGTAATTTTTTTTTATGAAAAATTGAAATTAGAAATTTTTTTTTGATTTTTTTTAAAAAAAACACTCGAAATAATGTAATTTTTTATTTCCGTAATTTCAAAAAAGGAAATTTTTGCAAAAACACAAATCCTTGGTGATAATATGCATGTTATTCCATATAATCCTATAAAAAAAGTATACATAAAATGCATTTCCTTATATTTAATGATTGTATTTCATCTATAATCCTATAAAGAATTAAAAACAATAATAAAAAAAGTATAATAAGTTTGAATTGTAAAATTAATAACCACTTCACCTATAACCCAAATTATTGATTGTTATATATATATATATATATATATATATATATATATATATATATATATATATATATATATTCCCTCTTTCACAAGGTCGTCGCTTCACACGCCTTAATTCTACAAGAAATACTATCATTAATAGCGTTTGCTATGGTAGGCTACCATAGCATTTTAGCAAACGTTGTGTCTGCCGGAGCTATAATAGACACAGGGTCTATTATAGCGTTTTTAAAACGCTATTATAAGTTAACTACGATAGCGCTTCAGAAACGCTATGGTAGGTCTATTATAGCGTTTTAAAAACGCTATTGTAAGTTGACTACTATAGCGTTTTTAAAATGCTGTAATAGATCTACCATAGCGTTTTTAAAACGCTATCGTAGTTAACTTACAATAGCGTTTTTAAAATGCTATTGTAAGGCTACGATAGCGTTTTAAAAACGCTATTGTAAGTATACATAGCAATTTTTTTCTTTCTTTCTATCAAATGACTTTTTATTACATCTTATAAGTTTTATTTCTAGAAAATAAAAATTTTAATGTGCCAAACTTAAACATTTCCATGAATGGAGGCAAAGTAATATAATTAATGAGATAATGTATTACATCGAGTCACAAAATCTATCAAATTAATAATAAAGATCAGCTCCCTGTATTACATCGAGTCACAAAACATTTTCAGCTTTTCAAAACCTAAATAAAAAACTAACTATAAAGTACCACAACTCCCTGTATTAACACCTTAACCACCTCAACAGAGCGCTCCATTTTCCAGCAGGAGCTCGACCAATCAGCAACTTGATCACAACGCCTCTTCCCTGCCACCAAGGGGGAACGGGTGTGCAGTGCGCGCAAGTTGACTGCCGACGCAGAGAAGGACCTTATAGTGCACCAAATGGCAGAAAGGTCTGAGACCTCAACTTCTAAGTGAAAAGAGCCAAAACTCCCAACCAAAAGGACCTTAAACAAAACCATAACCAAGCCAACACCTTCAAAAGATTAGACAAGAAACAACCAAACAAATAGTCTGCTCCAAGACTCACGGACAGAAAATCCAATCTACCTAATCAGCCACAATAATAAAACAAAGACGCATTGTTATTAAAACAGACTCTGTTATAAAAACACTATGTAATTAAAAACATACTATGTTATTGAAACAGAGATGCACTGAAACAAAGATGCACTGTTCTGTTTTAAAAATATGAAAAGTATCAGATCTTGACGTATCTGTCATACAGTTGAAAATCAGATAGATATTGCCAATATATCACATTCTTTGATACCAATTCAAGAGTAAAAACAATTATATAGAATTTCGTATTAACCAAACAAAGATAAATGAATATGTCACCAATTATTAACAAACCACTAAAGCAACAAAGCATATTGCTGACAGTTGACGTAAACAATGCATATTATCAATTCACGTGAAGCAAATCAGACATATCATGTATAGATCTTAAGGAGATTGATAGCTCTACACTCCAATCCACTATCAGACTCGTCAGAAATGGAAACGAACAAATATATTGCAAATAACTGAAACAAATTGAAGGCTAAATGAAAATGGTTAAGACTTTACCATCCAAAAGTAAATATCCCTAGATGATCCACCTCCAATGATGTAGGTTCTCATAATTCCTGTTTAACAGTATAATAGGATCTTCAATTGCCAGTCATTGTTAAAATCCGCTAAACAAAACTATATACCTGCAACATCACTGATTTGTACACCATTTCACATTAACAAAACACTTTATTGCAAGTATAAGGGCAACCTACATATACACCACAATGCAAGAAATAGATCAATGTGATTTACGACTTCTAGAAAGCATGCAATGAGTTTGATATGAAATCTGCCTTGGTGCATTAGAGTGAATCATACAAATACAATCTAACAAATCTCTGAAATTTCTAGTCTAAAAACAATAATCATTCAAAATGGGCCAAAACCAAGTAGACTATTGAAAAAAAAACAAATCCCATGTATAGTTGTGTATAAATCCGTGTTAGAATATATCAGTTACACCATTTATTTGCTTACAAGACTATCTTGAATACCTAATCTTCTTCACCAATGACATGCCTGCACTACATAAAATACCTCGATTTGAACAATACCCATTATTTTCAACCAAGAAATGAACAAAATCTAAGGGGAAGAAAGGGAGGGAACATACCATATAAGTCTCTGTGAGATCTCTATCAACATACGAAATCACAATAGAAGACATTCTTAAGCTGCCAATGAAAAAAGCAAACAATGTTATTAATAGTGACAAAACCGAAGCTGACCGAAAGCATCAGTAATTCAGTACTCAATAGCTTTTTTTGCTCCCATTTCAATTAGTTTAAAGTGATCCTCATTCAAACCCAGCTCTCTATAAAACACATCGTAATAAAATCCCTACAGGAAAATTAGAACATTTATAAGAACCTGCACCCAAAAAATTTTAAACTGGCAATATAATAAGCAAATCAACTTCACTACTCATTTTAGAAAATCCATTGACGAAAAGGATAAGAATCACAATGGAGACAAGGATCCCTAAAATCGACAGACTTGGAGTAGCCATGAATTCCTTAAGAGATTGACGACAACAGAGAAAAACAAAAGTAGCAACATAGTGGAATGGAAATGTTCAAAGATGAAAATGCATTTTGATCCTCACTTTTTATTTTCAAAATGACGTATACCATGACTTTCATTTTTTGTTTATGTATTTTTGTAGGAAAAGTAAATGTACTATTGCATTCAAAAAGAAAATACAAATGGAGCGATTGGGGGGGGGGGGGGGGGGGGGGGTGATGAATTGTTTAATAAAAAAGATAGAAAAGTAGTTGTTTCCATTGCATGAATGGGGATGCCTTGACAGTCAATGTATGTATAAAGTCACAACTCAAACAAGATATTACCGTTGAATCCAATCTTTTTCTTATAGGCCATAGTAGCTTGAAGAAACCTTGCCTTCAAAAAACAAAAAACATGTTAGTTAATAAGCATTTACAAGTTCAATTTGGCATTTGTCTCACATAGTAAGAATATACAAGGAAGGATTAAGACAGGTAAGTAGAGGACATACACAGTATTTCTAGTACAAAACTGAAAGGATGAGGTCAAAAAGTTGTGTAATATGCTAACAACAACCTAGCTAGGAAATAAGTTAAAATATCTTTTACGAGATAATTTCCAACCCCTAAATTTGATTAAAACACAAAGCAATACCCGTCCAACCATTTTTCTAAAACCATCTGAAGCTGCTAAAAACAGTTACAGCTAAAATGCAACCAAAGACTGTAACTGTATTTAAAATAATTCGAAGAAAAAAAATTTGTAGACTATACCAAATGGTCAAGCTCTCTTTTCATGTCTGTGATATACCTGCTGAAGCTCTTTGGCAAGTTCTACAACCTCATCCAAGTTTGCATTAGCTTCCTGAAACAAATAATACCCACTCATACTGAATTAGCTTTGCATTGTGTACAAAGATTGAATGCACAGTCACTGGTTTGTTTACCGAATGTAAAAAATACCAATCCAACAAGATGAGCACCATGGACACTCCATGCTTAATGACCCTGGGTGAAATCTAGGAATGGAGTTAGTAGCCCATCCTGCAAATGGTGGATATGGTGATGGCTGCAGTGGTGGTAATATGTGAGACCTCAAACATTTTCAAGTCCATAAGAGCTTCTAGTGCCTTGCTCATATCCTGCCTGAAAATGACAACCAAAAACCCATCATTTCATTTTTCTAAAAATAGACTGATAAGAAAGGATAAACTACTCAGCAGAAAAATAAAAACAACATTTTTCTTATGAATGGACAGGTTTGGATGCATTGCACATAATGAAACCATGAATTACCTTGCAGTTCATGCAAGTAAGACAACCATAGCTTGAAAGTAATATGGCTGATTGATCCAGAATACCATTTTGTGGACCTAAATATTCATTTTCGATAAGCCTGCAAAACAGAAAAAAATGATTTTTGAAGAGTTCATAAAAAGGAAGTCATGGCATTCATTTTCGATAAATGTAAGATCAAAGTCAGAATTCGATGTAACACATAAAAGTAAGAGAATAAGAAAAGATAAACTACTCAGTAGAAAAATAAAAACAACATTTTTCTTATGAATGGACAGGTTTGGAAGCATTGCACATAATGAATCCATGAATTACCTTGCAGTTCATGCAAGTAAGACAACAATAGCTTGAAAGTAATATGGCTAATTGATCCAGAATACCATTTGTTAGACCTAAATATTCATTTTCGATAAGCCTGCAAAACAAAAAAAATGATTTTTGAAGAGTTCGTAAAAAGAAAGTCACGGCATAAAGTAAGAGAATTAAGAAAGGATAATCTACTTGGCAGAAAAGTAAAAGCAGCAGGTATGGAACAATTGCACACACACACACACATATGTATATGAGAAAGGAATGCAACTTATAAAAATTCCTGATTCGAAGTCAATCAACAAAGCCTCGGATTGATGCAGATTTGTGTCGATATAAGTTAACACAACATATATCGATGTGAGAATTGTTACCATGATTCGCTTGAATTTTTGAGGCCATTTTTAGTTGTAGATTAAACAGGAATACAATCTCTAGATTGGCCTACTCCTTTCCAATGTTACATGATGTATATTTCCTAGTTTGAGGAGGGCTTTTGTCTAGTTTTAGTGCCCTTCCTCTTGTTTTTGTTTCATTTATACATCAATACAAAGTTGTTTTGCTGATAAAAAAAAATGTGAGGATATCAGTGGGCAAATATTTGATTTGTTTCTTTATCCGCCCTTAAAAAAATTCAGGTTGTCAACAAAAAAGGTTAAATTCTATTGCCAATATGGAGTGATTTACAATGAGAACCCTAAATACAAAAAAGAAATATGTGACTATAAATATCGAAGTCAGGATATCAACATTTATGGTTTTTCAATCTCACGGCCAACCTTGCCATGCCAATACATTTTATTTATTTTCAATCATTGTTATGTATGGATCTAATCCTCATTTCACACAGATACAGAAATTACATTTATACTGCAATTCAACTCTTCTTTTCTATCACTATCACACCTTTGCAATGGATCTTATATATAATTTCAAGGTAGTAAGGCACCACAAATTTGGCAAGTGGCAACTTATTTTTTTTTATTTTCAAGGAAAATGCATCTCTCTTCCCTTCCTTTCCAACATGTACAGACGCAATATCTTTCTCGACAAAAATGTTCCCAATTTCCACTCAGCATCCAATCTTCACTCTTTTGAATCTATCACAGATGAGTTTTTAGGATGATATACCCTGACATTTTCCCCAAAATAAAATTAGTTGTGCTTTCCAAGGTTACTAAGAACACAACATATGCTCTAGTCCGAGGGATCCTTATTCTTTACATCAGCATTATCTGCCTATACCATCATATCTTGGACTTGACATATATCTAGATTATATAGTCATATAGCCTGACCTGAACTGATTGAAATGATATAAGTAACGAATGCCCTAATTTCACTAATGCGCTCCTCAGCGAGTGTTTTCCCTTCTTAAATATATGTTTCTAGTCTTTCACACTACACCAAAAATACCCATTAGCAACGGTTTTCAACCGTGAGGGTAACCCATTGTCACGGCTTAGAGCCGTGGGCTGTAGAGGCGTCGCTAAATCCCCAGTAACGGCTAAAAACCGTGGCAAAAATATTAGCAACGGTTTTATACTCGAGGACGGTTGATGATTTAGCCACGGTTATAAACCGTTGCAAACATGTTAGCCACAGTTATAAACCGTTGCAAACATGTTAGCCACGGTTTTAAGACGTGGCCAGGAGTAGCCACGACTTAAAACCGTGGCAAGTCCTAGCCACGGTTCTAAGCCGTTGCAATAGTTAGCCACGGTTTTAAGCCGTGGCAATTTTTTTTTTTTTTTTTTTGGTTTGGTCACGGTGTTAAGCCAAAGACTGGGGAAGTAAAAAAGAAAATCATAACTATCAACTGCTGACAACTTCATATCCGCCAACCATACACAAATCTTAGCCATTGATGATGTAAAGAATGCTCATGTGATCGTGTTTCTTCTCTCCTTTGAGGAACTTTGGTCCAACAGATTGCAAGTCCTTTAAGATTTTTCACATAAATCGTATGGTAAGGAGGGGCAGCCTTTCATATTTTATATTACATTTTCAAGTATTTTTTCTACGCCCAACTCAGATGGAGGTTGGACCTATATCAATATATACGCCAAGTTGACAGCAAAACTCAGTTCAAGGAATTCATAAACTACCTTTTCTGATAACAGGATCTCTAAATGGTCCAAAATTTCCTTAAAAGGAGACAGAAGAATGTAGATGTAAATCTTTCAGATTATATACAAGAATGGATGGTTCTACATTCTCATATTACTATGCAGATGAAATAGCCAAAGGGTGGCACTCTATACCTTGAACTTGCGATGAATGAGTCGACATATTTGATCTTCCATCCGACCTGAAATGCACCTCTGTTCGAGGCAAGGGTAAGGAAGATGCACCTCTTTCTGAAGAATTGGCAGGCGGGAACCTGGATATAGCAGTTGATTGTACTTCATTGACAGGCAACATATTTAATGAAGATGTTGGAGCCGGTGTAGAAACATGGACTGATGATGAAGCTGCTCCAGCAGGTACTGCAACATTTGGTCTGTCTGGGGGATACCTATGAGCAGTATGTAAAGATGAACCATGGTTTTCAGCCTTGTGTCCAAACCCTGCTTGCGTCGGTGATGGATATGATCTAGGCTGTGCATTAGCAAACTTCTTGGATTCTTCCATCTAAGAAAATAATGCAGGAAGAAAGAGAAAAAAAAAATCATAAATTGTGTACAAACATATCATGTAAATATAATATATTTTATAACCATTTAAAGCATGACCATGTTCAGAGTTTTATACTGATAAATTAAGCATCGCTACCAACAAATTTCTGATCAACAACTAGAAGGTTACAGTGAGCCAGTCGTTAAGAAAAAAAGCCAACTACATTTCAGTTCCAAATTTCCCCTTGAAGTTCATGACAGTGTTCTGACACCACCAAATTGGCAGTTTACATTTGTAAATACCAATGGAAACTCCCACAATTCCACCAAACTCTATCATGCCATGATGCAATATACTAGGAAGTGGCAATAAAACCAGCGTTTTTCCAGTCAGTTAACCAATAGTATAATAGATTTGATTTCTTTGGTGATGTGAGGAGAAAGTTAAATGATATGGGCTCCTCATCTGACGAGTGAGGAGTTGAAGAGTCAAAACTTTATTTGGCAGGCTTCTGGTTCAGGAAAATTTGTCCAGTGTAATTAGATTTGGTCCTGTTGCTAAGGGACACTCAGCTCATACATCTATATGAGAAGGTTGTTTGGTAATTTTGGATGAGAAGTAAGAATTTTTGCTATAAACTCGTCTTCCTTTTAGACTCAACTTTATTTTTAATATAAACTCATCTTCCTTTTAGAGTTCAGTTTATCATGCAAGAAATCTTCCAAGGAATCTCCAGGATAGCTACCTTTGATAATGACAAACTGCATATACGATCATTGGCTTCTTTGATCTTGAGGTATGGCTAGTTCAATCCTATTTGATAGTATCATTGTAACTATGGAATTGAACTAAATTAAAAATATTGTGACAATTTTTTTCCCTAAACATTGGGAAGGATAGTAACAGGGTATTTGTTTAGCCTTAGTAAGAGGGCCACGTCTGAAGAAGAGGTGGTCTTCCATCTGGTGTTTGTTTAGCCTATACAGGGTCATTCGATTACAAGGATTCCTCCCCTATATGTAGTGATGGTTCTCAATGGTTTCACTTAGCAGATCAAGATAATTTAATTAGTTGATCATAAATTTAGGTTTCCGGTACACGATACAACATGCATAGCGACAACTATGAATGACTAGGATCGCAGTCTTAATTTTTTTTAGAACATATTCTGGGTAGATTTTATGTATCACCTTTTTTCTAAGTTTTTCTTTTCAAGTTACTTCTCATTTCTCAGTCTTATCTCTGCCAGGAATATGAAAATGTGTACTAAATCCTACAGGAAAGATAAAGCAATACTGTCCCATAACTCCTTTACTGGAGAAAATTTCTACTTTCCAACCAATATTACAATTTAAACAACAAAAATTCCATTTGCAATCATCACAGATCAATGCAATTTATATGCTAAACATTTTAAATAGTTCATAAATCTAGATATAATAGGACAATATTTCATTTGTCACTATCATCATACTAGTACCACAACACGATCCCAATTTAAATAAAAAATAAGTATCTATAACTAACCTTAAAAGATGAAATGCTGAGACCTGATATTGCTAAGAAATGGACAACTTAATTTTGACCTGAACTTGCAGCACAAGAAGCTGAAGCATTATTTGGCTGGTTGTTACCATGATCCCTTGTAATCCTCTAATTATCCAACTCCCTAACTGAATCCACTGCCACATTATTTGATGCAGAGGAACCTGTTGCTTCACTATTTTCTCTGGTTTCAAGACGCTCCATTAAGCGTGATACGCTAGCAATGGCAGCATTTACCTCTCTCTTAACTTCTGAACCAATATCAGCCATGGAAGTGCTCCGAGAAAACAACCTCTCCTTCCATCCTCTGGTATTCTTTGTAATGGAGTCTTTGTACCTGTAGACAGAGAAAAGTGAATAAATAAATAAATCAGCCAAAGACAGAATCAAACATGAAGCCTGTATCATCATCATGGGCATATCCCTACCCCAAACAAAAGGAAGAAATAATTAAACATATCTTCTTAAAGTTTTCTGACTAATGAAAGGGATCTTTCTATGAGCTATCAAATACCTCATTGAAAAAAAATCCAAACGCGACTTCAGAGATTCCGAGAAAGACTGTAATTTTGATGGGCTCGCACCATCTTGATTTACGTGGGAGGATTGACTAGCAGAGTTCCTGTAAAATGTATTGATCAACATAAAAATATTGATTTTTGTGAAAGAAAGAAAAAATAACCCACAATAACAAGACAATATCTCTATCTACATCAATCTATATATAAAGTAATAGTAAGTACCGATTATTAAAAGAAAGGTGGTGAGCACTAGATCTAGATGCAGAGTTAGGGATCTGATTGCTCTGGGAAGGAAGCAACTGTTGGATCCCTTGTGAGGATTCTTCTCCCATAGATGTAATGGGCACAGATGAGCTAGTGAAAGGGGAAGTCTAGCTTACTAGATGAACTCTACTCTCTCATGAACTCTACTCTCTCATCCCTCTCTGCCCTATTTGTTTCTTCATCACTGTTATGGCCTACTTTATCGCAAGAGCTCTGGTGGGCATATGTCCACTTTACCGTGTTCACCCCAGATCAATTCAGCACTGAGTAGAGTACCAGTTCATCTAAGGGCTCCCATCTGAGTTGTGGGAAAAAGTTATATCTGCTGATTGCAGTAAGGGCTCTTCCTACAAAAGCATGATGTATCATTGCAGTAGCTGCTCTTCCTAATCTATTGCGTTCTTAATTCCGAAACATAAGCAAGAAGTCTGTTTTCATTTCTTAGGATCATTTTTCCTGAAAATCTTGGTTTATTTGTTCAAATAAGAAATGAACATTACCGCTAACATACTGTCCGTTGTCAATGGAGAAAAGGCCCACCTGTCAAACAACACAAAAATATGACTGGTAAGATTCCTTATAAAACGGACTCATAAAAAATAGAAATTCTAAATGGCGAGGAAACCAGCGAGGGAGGGGGGTGTGACCACTCATCCCCCTTGAGATGCACGCCTGCATCCTCGGGGATGAGTGGTCACACCCCCCTCCCTTGCTGGTTTCCTCGATAGTTAGACAGGCTCCATAAAAAAACATAGAAATAATTATGTGAACTTTTCAATATTAAGATGAGAGGAGAGAAAAGTGTGGACGTGTTTTTAGTAATAGTACTAGTTCACAGAAGTGCATGGAACTACACATTTTCAGTACATATGAAAAGAATAAGCATTCTTCCGAAAATTCTAGTTGATTTGTCACTACTTCCCTGATCCCAATGAAGTTATCTTTTTCATCAACTACTTCATACTACAATTTCAACTATTGACTGCAATAGGACAGCAACGGTTACTGGAAATCATGGTCAATCTGAGCCTTAAGGTATCCTTATCTTATTATGATAATCAGAAAAGCTGTGATCCCTTGGGTTATTAATTACATACCCAGTACCCTCGCCACTGCCTTCTTGAGCGAACGGGTTGAAAGTCTCCACTGTATCCTGCAGTAAAGGGACAAGAACTCAAAATGATATTTGACGTCTCTGATCATAGAGACTATGAACTTAGTACAAAAGCAAATGCAATTTTTTCTAGGTTAACTTACTCTAAGACCTCCAGTGCAGTGAACTACAGGAATAGTTCCATAACGCATTGCATACAACTGATTTAGACCACAAGGCTCGAATCTTGAAGGCATCAATAGTATGTCATAGCTGTGTATTTTCAAATATATTAACATTATTGAAAATTTTGAAGTGAGAACATTGCACTTTAAAAATCAATAGTAACCTACCCAGCCGTTATCCTATGAGAAATAGGAACATTAAATCCAACCCAACCACAGAACTTGTCCTTGTAAGCAGCCTCCGTAGCTCTCATTCAGTTTTCAGTTTGTGGGTCCCCTGACCCAAGCATAACCTGAACAAGGTAAGATAGCTCAAGTCAGAAATAAAATACACATTTTGTGGAACACAATCTACAACCCTATAACTACAGAGACGGAGAGCAAGTTTAAGAATTAATATAACCACATAAAAGACAACCGCGCTGTCTAATTGGGTGACTATAACTACATTGTGTAATTTCATGAGAATAGTGAAGGCAGAGTGTTGATGATAGAGGATGGCACAAAAACAACTATAAAAGGAGAAGCGAATTACTCTTATTGAAGGGATGAGGTGAAATAAAGCTAAATAACACCTCAATAATAAAAATATAAGCTTAAAAATTGGACATCATCTTGCAGAAGATCTGGCATTGCAGCTCTGATAAGATCAATTCCCTTTTGATAATCCAGTCTTCCTATGAATCCAATCTACGAAAATCATTGCAAAATAAGTTATAATAGAAGGAATGAGCTATTTCAAATTTTCAATATTGAAAGAACTAGAATACAGAATTTAGTTTTCACAATTGGACAGTCTGGTCTGATAGGGAGCCCAAGTTCCTTCTGCAGATCCGTTTTACAGTTAACCTGCTTCATACAATATATACCCAATTAAAGAGAGAGGGGAAAAAAATACTGCAATCACGGCACATATATAGATAAACTAGGAAACATGAAGATTGGAGATCCATTGCACCTTTCCAGAGAGATCTTCGATGGAGTAATGGAAATTAGTATGTTCATCTGTTCCTGGGTTCCACTCGTTAATATCGATTCCATTTGTTATTCCTGGTTGTGACAAGAAATTATCAAGGGAACTTCTTTCAGAAAATTGAATTATTTTAAGCTTCCAAGAAAGTCTTTTTTTTTCCCAAATACAATGTCTTCATGATGTAGGGGTTTAACATATACCATTCAGAACACTCTTTCTACTGCTTAGGAGTTCATCAAGACCGTATCCACCTTCTACAGTTGTTATTTCCCACGAATAACCCTGTAAGAAAGGTTAAAGTTGAAGAAAAAATATCATGAAGAAATGAAATATTTCTTAAGAAATCCTCTGACTATTATATATAAAAGTGAACACTTCCGTTATTTATTTACATCTCAACATGATGCACACCCGTTACTGAATCATGTTCAATAAATAGAAATTGATGACAAGGATTCATAATGAAGTATACTAACCTGACTAACTGTCAAGATGCGATCGGCTGTTACAACTGCACCCTTAAGAATATTAACAGCTTCACCTGTGTCCAGAGCATGTGCTCTTGCCCAGGTGGGGAACACCCATTCCAATGCTCCATACCATTCAGCTGGTAATCCCAAATTTTTGTAAGTAACTCCTGGCTCCACTCCCTTGTAAAAACAAAATAACATCTATGAATAACAGTTTAAAAGTAAACGTACATGAGAAGAGACAACTCTAAATCAAGGAAGTATATTATTTGAAGCTACTCAGTTGAAAAGAGGACCTGCTGCAGTTGAACCTCCATTGTCAAGAACCTTCACTGGGACCATAGTGGTAACAGGTTGCACAACCTGTTCAGGTATGAAGTTAATTTTTTCATAAACCAAATGAACTGTTAACAGAGATACAAGACTCCAAATAAGGCCCATCTGACCGTACTATTCTTTGGGAATTTCTTTCTCTGTTGTCTCTAAAATAAAAAGTGTGTTTCTAGTTTCTAATTGCTCTTTGACTCTCTCCTTATAGGCAAATAACATGGAAAGTAAACCACATCATCATGCACAACAAAAATGATATTCTTTGTGTTTTGACAGTGAACAATATGCATTAAAATTCTAAGTCACTAGCATACACAAAATTATCAATTTTGATAAACATTTAGGAATTAGGATTAAGAGTGAGATTGAACACATTCAATAAAACATTCAAACTATGAACTAAGATCTACTATTAGAGAAGCTTTCAGCCCTCGTTCCAACTAAATACTAATTTGTCAAAATGGTAGAAAATAAACGAAAGTTTTGACATATTGAACAAAAAAGGTACAAACTTCTCAAGAATAATGGAAATCCGGAAATTTCTTTGAATATTCAACAAACATATGAGATAAAATGAGCAGAGATTTGTACCTAAGATTAGCATAACCTCCAATTGCATACATAATTGAAGCATTTTATCAAACAACTAGTGTTCACTTGAAATTGTTCCATATCTTTCAAACTCTTTCATCAAGGGATAGATTAATTGAAGCATTTTATCAAACAACTCGTGTTCAAGTCAAATTGTTCCATATCGTTCAAACTCTTTCATAAGGGATAAATTTTCACATATTTATTTTCAATGTTAGTAATTCTCGCTGTTAATGATCTTTCCTACTCGAAGTAGAGGGTTTTCCTCTAAATTTTCAAAGCAAGATGAATTAAAGAAGATGAGAGTTCATTGATACATTTACCTTGGAAAATCGATGAACTCAAAGAAAAATTTGTATCTGAAATGAAGCACAAAATACCTAGAAATAAAAATAGCCATCAATGAAGCTCACTACACCTCCTTTAGATTATCTTCTAGGTCTTCGATTCGATTTCCTTCAAAGACATCTCCATAGGTAAAACAAAAAGAACATATGTCACAGGATTACCTTCTCAAACTTTCTTCTTTTTCTTCTTCTTCTATCGTCCTCTCCTTTCATCCTTCTTCTTTTCTGCTTCGAGAATCTGTGATTGTGAAGAGGAGGTGTGGAGAGAGTCTGTTTTTCCCCAATTTTTTTTGCCAAAGCGCGAAACTGCTCCCTCCAAAGCGCGAAACTATTTTGGCCAAAGCGCGAAAATGAAATTTTTTAGCTACGGTTTTAAACTGTTGCAGTTTTAGCCACGGTTATAAACCGTTGGCAGTTATAGCCACGGTTTAAAACCGTGGCAACCCTTTTGGTGTAGTGTTTTTTGGCCACGGTTTTAAACCGTTGGCCGTTATAGCCACGGTTTTTAGCCGTGGCAATTAAACCAACGGCTTAGAGCCGTGGACACCTCCCCGTAGCTAAACAAGCCTTTTGGTGTAGTGTCACCATATGGTATTGTTCAAGTAGCATTGTTTAATGACATTGGCATATAATATTAAGAAGATAATTCAGAGAATCATAGTACACACCTTGCACTATCGGATTCAATGACTAAAACTAATGAACAATACTGGGAGTATAGGAAGCCAGAGAGGGAACTCAGAATTGTGGTTGGAGGCGGAAGAAGCGATGAATCTCCTCCTGTTTGGATTGTAAGAGAGATTAGCTGGTCGAGCTGCATGAACCCGCTGGTTGACAGAAGAAACAACACAACAACACAAATGTCATGAAACAATGTATAATGGAAAATGACCAACTTTTCTCTACAGCTCCACAAACACCAAAAACAATGAATTTTTTTTTTTGACATACCACTGCATGACGTTCAGGAATAAATCCTGAAAATCCACTTTCCATGTCTCCCCTAGAACCCCGAAAGACAAAACTCATGGTTCCAACTGGAAGTAGGTCAGCAATTGCAAGAAAATCGCTCAACTACACGTTTTGCATTCTCAGAAACCTGAAAATAACAGTAGAAGTTTCAAGCATCAACAGTTTGCTGCAAAGTAAATCTAACATCAATCAAGGAAAAATAGACAATCAACAACTACAAATATTTAAATTGGATTCATTGCTAGTCACATAAACAGGATTTGTTCTACCCTAGTAACATTAATTGTTGATTTCACCACCCAACTAAAATGCAGAACTGAATCAACCAAAACAAATGGGACATAAACCCAAGGAAAAATTCACTCCCAACCCCCCTGACTATAACAGTTGACTTCAATGCTTATTACATTGGATCTCCAACACTCTTTTAGTTACAAACCCATTAAGATAACCTAAACCCTAGTAATATAATTACTGATCTTCACCACTCCAACCAAAACCCACCAAATGCAATGTGAAATGGGCAAAAAAAATCATCTATTTTTCATTAAATAGTCATCTTTCAATGCAACTTTATCTTGTTTCTCCACTTATCCCAAATGACCAAAATTTCACATTTAACATCAAAATGCATGATACCTGATTCAAAAAATGGTAACTTGAATGCAATAACACAAACCCACACGTTCTTGAACCAAGATTTCAAATGGGTCAAGATCAAAAACCCTAATTTTCATAAAATCTACAACATTAGAGAGAAATCATCAATTAGATCAACAAATGAAAGTATCCAATGAGATGAATTGGGAAGAAACTTACTTGAATCTGATGAATTGAGATTCATTGGTGACTCCCCGGCCCCAACTTAGTAGAATCAGTAAACCCCAAACCTCCAAAACCCTAGATCTGAAGATAAAACACATCAAAGATTTAACAAAATCACCAAATACAAACAACAACTCTACTGTAAATTGGCTAAATCAAACAATTCTACTAAAATCAAACACTAACACTGAAAAATTGGGAAGAAACTTACAGAAGATTGAAATTTGGATTTCACCCATTTCTTCAGTGCTTCGACAACTTTTCTGATTGCTAAGATGGTTTGGTGGGTTACCTTTGTAGAAGATGGAAGTTGTGGTGCCTCCATCAAACCTTCTCTGCTTTGCTCGCCCGAAGAGAGTGAAGAAGAAGAAAAGGGGCAGAGGAGACGAATGATCTAGGGTTTTGAGAAGAAGAAAGACCCTTCTTCTTCGGATTTGGATTTCACCCATTTCTTCAGTGCTTTGACATTTTTTCCGATTGCTGAGATATTTTGGTGGGTTACCTTTGTAGAAGATGGAAGTTGTGGTGCCTCCATCAAACCTTCTCTGCTTTGTTCGCCTGAAGAGAGTGAAGAAGAAGAAAAGAGGCAGAGGAGACGAAGGATGTTGTGAAGAAAAGGGGCAGAGGAGACGAATGATGTAGGGTTTTGAGAAGAAGAAAGAAGAAAGACCCTTCTTCTCAGAGTCTGAGGAAAGTATCGGGTGACGGTGAGAGGAGAGGTGATGGCGAGAGAAGAGCGAGAGAAATCAGGTGTGGCGAGGTGACGGCGAGAGGAAAGGCGAGGTGGGAGAGCTGTGTTTGTGAGGGTTGCGTTGCGTTTGTGTGAGGGAGAGTTGCGTTTGAGGGAGGAGATGAAATCGTGGGCCAAAACGCGCGGAATGATTTTCGCCCTCCCGCTCACTGTTTTTGCGTTTTCAAATTAGGGTAACGAAATTAAAAACACTATGTTAAAAGGGTAACGAAATTAAAAGGGTTTTTAATAGCACAATTCTTAAAAACGCTATGCTCTTGTGCTATTAATAAGCACTTGTGTTGTAGTGTAAGCTTTAGCAAAAAAGAGCAAGAAGTGGCTGCTTTTACTCGCCTTTAGTTTCAATCATTTTTGTTACAAAAGCTCAAGATTTTGTTTTCAAGTTGTCTGAAATGTCAACTGTTAGTGTTTCTCTGAGTGATCCTTCAAGTGTCTGGTTAAAAAAATCCTAAAAGCAATACTGCTTCTAATATGGTTGAGTTATTAGTTGTTGTAGCAAGGGTCTGAGTAAAAGTGCCTTGTGATAAGGATATTAGGCTTTAAGAGCTAAAATGTGGACATGGATCAGTTGAATTTGAAGATCGATAAAAGATAGAAGGATCTTGAGTATGGTAAAAGACTGTTTTGGAGAGTTCTTTGTGCCCGTCTGAAAAGAATAAGAATTGGGGATTTCTGTTTTATTTCCAATGGTGTTGCAACTTAGGTAACATCATTCTTAATGAGAATGTATACTGTTTATGATATATTAAGATGGTACACAAACTCTGCAAGGGATTATTTGGTTGATTTGCTTTCCACTTTTCAGAATTCTTCAATTGGTATAGTCTATAATAAACATCTTGATGCTAGAATTTTTGTAAACTAATGCAATCTAGTTGAGGGTGGCTTCAAAGGAATATACCACTAATTACCTATAAAAAGAAAAAAGAAACCCCACTAATTGGGTCCTGAACCTCTGAAGTGGCATTCTCAGTTAGGATTGGGGAGGCATCAAGTGTTAGAGAGAAGTTGTGGCATTTGAAATACTTTATGCACCATGTGGCACGATGGTGGATTATTTTTCATGGAAATGGGTTAAAGCATTTGGAAGGAGAACTTCAGACTTTCATTTTACTTGGATTGCATGCTTCAAGCTTATTTTGAAATTAAAGGATGTTCCCATTGTTCTGTAATGTAAAAGCCTCATTTTTTGAAGTTTACTGTCCACATAGTTGCAGTGATGAATGGAGTATATGGTTAAACTACAGATACCATGCATTTTTTTTACTAGTATGGTTATAACCTTGAAGTTATTCTTAAGATGATCATTTTCATCAGTTTTACAGTTAGCACTTTTCAACAATAGCAGTTCTTTCTATATTAGAGGGATCCGGTTGTACTGTTTTGCATTTTTCAAGGATAGTAATTCTTTCTATGTTAAACCTTTAGTGCTACTTCATGGAGTTCTTTCGCCGAAGACTTTTAAGTGGCTTGAGATGTTGAGTGTAGCTATAAGATCACTGAAGCCATATTGGACTACCAAGCCTATTTTAAGTCAAAGGAGGTAGTTTTGGTCATAGACGATGGGTTAAGGTCAAGTTTTCCAAAAGGCAAGGTTGATTAAGAGGTTGACAATGTTGCGCCTCATGAAAGCATTACAGATGCAAAACACAATTGCTAATTGCAATAGAAAGTAATAAATCTAAAGAATAATCAAGGCAATGTAAAGTAAATGAAAATAAAATAAAACATGTACCACATAAGGGATTTAACGCGGTTCAGCATATTTGCATACGTCCACGTGCAAAGAGAATAATTTCACTAGTGAGATAAAAAATACAAATGGAGAGACTCTCCTACACAATGTCAATGACGTGAAACCCACACATATCTAAATGACACCACAGATATATGCGGGGTGTGTATATCTCACACACACTTTCTCTTCTCTCTCACATATACACAAAAACCCTAACTCAAAGAAATTGATTGAAGAACAAGGCCCCTTCTTCTTTTATGATCTGATGAGGCGGAGGAAGTGAGGTGGTGATGGTGTTCACACACACACACTTTCTCTTCTCCATCACCTTCTTCTTCCTTCCTCATCCTTCTTCTTTGATTCATAATTTCAACACATTTTTGCTACTTCAACAACAAGATACTTCAGTAATGTCAGCTGAAGATTCACCACCATCGACTGATTTCTCGTAGCTTCAAATTGAGGAGGTGATGTTTGTGTTCTTCTTTTTGTTTCTCAATCTGATTTTCAACAGGAAATTGGGAAACCGCATGGTTTCCAATCAACTTCTTCATCATATTAGAGAATACCAATTTCTTCACTTGATGAGTATTTGCTGTTGAAATTTTGATCCAAACTATGTTAAATCTTTTGTTGGACTTTTAAAACTAGTCAAAACTTGGGCTTGGGCATAACCTATGAAAAAATGGGGTAGTTTTTATCCCTATGTAAGGTCTAGACTTGATTAGTTGTTTCTTGACATTTCCTTTACCTAGGTTTTGAAAAAGGCTTGATGGGTATTTAACTTAATCGTATAACAAATTATGTCAAACACTAGAGGCTATTTTTCAGTAAGTTTAGTTTAGCCGATTTTCAAAATGGTTAAACGATCAACCGAAGAGATGTTATTAAAGTCATACCGAACTTAATTAAATGATAACTGAACTAAAACACTAAGTTTATTTGGCTCAGTCTAGTTTGTTCGGTTTTTGACAACCCTAGCCGTAAAGAAAGCGTCTTCTTTGGGTCGTATAAATTTTATCCAAAGTCTCTTGTATGCCCAAGTTTCCTGGGGCAATAAAATAGAGAAAGAGATGAAAAAGGAAAATGAGAGAAAGGAAGAAGAAGAAGAAGAAGATAAAAAGAAGAAGAAAAAGAAGAAAAAACAAGTGCAGAAGCGATGGTACCTGTCAATAAAACAACAAATGTTCTTTTGATTATTTTATTTTATATTATTTATTCACTTTATTAATTTATGTATTTGTAACAACAAGTAGTAGAAATACTCTATTTTTTTAATTCCCATCCGTCTTGAAAACATTTTGTGATGATGCCCGACTTTGTTAATTTTTTTTTTTGTGATGGTGATATGTATTTAAAAAAATTATTTTTGATGTCTTTTTTGAGAATTATATGTTACTTAGAAGAGGGAAGGAGAAGAGAAAAATGTTATTCGGGTGGTGATGATACACCGAAACGTTCTTTCATCTACACCATACACGTGTCATGATGATCTTTAGGAATGACAGGCCCAAGCATCAGTCTAGCGCTGATCCGGCTCAAGTAGCATCAAACCCGCATAGTGCAGTTCGCCAGACAGACCCAAATTACTACAGCTTGCTAAGCCCACACGTCTCACAAACATCCCCAATACCCGTAAAGCCTATTGGGGAAAGTATCTTGGGGATCGGCTTCGGACGGGCAAGCCAACAGTACTTTGTCTTCAACTAGGAAGCAAATACCAGAGTATATGTCGTACGTAAAAATTTCCACCTATGGACAACACTCCGATAGAACTATCTCTCGCGTTTCTAGGAGCATAGATCTAACAGGGAAGCTTCTTTCCTCAAGATGACTCCTAATTAGAGAAGGATCTCGAAGAAGATCTCTTTCGCTAAATTACGCCACTGACGGCTTGGTCGAACCAGGACTCCAACACTATAACTAAGACAGGAGGTTGGTGAACAAAGGTACGTTAAAAATTTATTGTTTACAGCTTTAAACCTTCCTTAGAGCTCTATCCAACTTTAGCATCAAAGTGCCATCGGCCACTACAACGGTGGTCTGTGGACCACGTGCGTTCCTTGTGCAGGTCAACAGGTCAAGGTCAAGCAAGGAGTGAAAATCGACTACATCAGTTTGGCGCCGTCCATGGGGACGAAAAAGTTCCTCAAAGAAAATAGTAGCACTGCCTTTCCCGAAGAATCGACAAGATGGTGGCAACAAGGTCTCCCAGCAATGGAGATGCGGCGAAAATCCCAAACTCTCAAAGTATCAGAACGTTGCACGCTTCAGCGCCACTGCTACCACGAGAGGAATCTTTACAGACCCCCGTATAGGCGGTAGCCATCGCAGACCCAAGGGCTAATCTATTATCAGTTCATGTACAACAGATCTTGCAAACAATGAAGATACTTAAATCCATGAAGCAGAAGCTGGATGAGACGTTGAGGGCATATGTCACACGCTTCAATGACGAGTTGACTCTCGTCAACGGTTGTAACGATGCGACAGTCGTTGCAACCTTCACCAACAGTCTGAGGAACGACAAGTTTTATAACTTCCTAACTTTGGACCCCTTGTCAAATATGGCAGACTTGCTGAAACAAGCACAGAGTTAAATCGTTTTAGACGAAGAGCTGACTGCCATGAAAAAGGCGGAGTCCGAGGACAAACCCTCTGTCCCTTCAAACGAGAGAGTAAGTGACGAATCGGCGGGAACGATACATGCTATCCATGGGGCACATTTCAAATCAAAACAATCAAACAGGTCCGAAAAAAGGGCCCTAAGGGAGATGAGGGTCCGAGCAATATGCGGCGACCAACAAGTAACACGCGCTCGAAGCCACGACACCTCTATATTACTAGCCTTTACGGACAAAGACCTCCGGGGCAACTAACTTCCATAAAATGACATTCTGGTAATCACAATCTCCCTAGCAAGCAGGGAACTAAGGAGATAATTGGTGGACATGGGGAGCTCATTGAACGTTCTAATCCTCCGCACGTTTTGCAACACACAGCTAAAAAAAGATGTCCTAACTCCTGATAGTCACCCGATGATTGATTCAGGGCAAAAAACGCTTCTTAGTGGGAAAGATACAACTAACAGTAGTAGTAGGAGAGCCATTGTTTCAGAAAATCATGTTTCAAGAGTTTATAGTGATCGATGCACCGTCCACTTATAACGTTGTTCTGAGGAGGCCTTGGCTACATCAAATGGGAGCAGTAGTTTCCACTCTGCACCAAGTACCTAGTCAATCAAATAGTTGGTACCATACGAGGTGATCAAGCAGCGGCCAAAGAATGCCAATACGTGACCCCACATTAGCCTGATAATTTTTAGCTAGTAACTAAGCCCGCGGCTAGGATGTCTCTTAGTCTTGCCAAAGAAGTTGGATAGAGCAACCAATATCAGATGATGAAGCTCTAGTGAACCCCTGGGGCAGACCCAACATCGGCCAACCGGAGGAAGAAACCGTCACGGTTTACCTCAACAACCCTCTCAACAAAATGGTCATTCATATAGGTTCCCGCTTAAGCAAAGAGTTGGCGGAGCAGCTGACAAAGCTACTATAGCAGAACCAAAACGTCTTCACCTGGACAATGCGAGACATGGTGAGAATCAACCCCTCAATGATCACTCATTGCTTGGATGTGGATCCCATGAGGAAAATCACACGGCAGAAAAAGATGCCCGTGGCGCCTGAAAGAAAAAAAATCATCAACGAGGAAGTACTGCGGTTACTCAAAGTGGACATGATCAAGGAAGCGCGATACCCGGACTGGCTGGCCAACACCGTACTAGTTAGAAACAAAAATGGGAAGTAGAAAGTCTGTGTAGATTACACAGACTTAAACAAGGCGTGCCCAAAAGAAAGCTTCCCATTTCCTTGCATCGATCAGATCGTGGATGCCACATCCGGACACAACCTCCTGAGCTTCATGGACGCCTATTCGGGCTACAACCAGATATTAATGCACCGCCAGACTAAGAAATAACCTTTTTCATAATTGAGAGAAGAATATACTGCTACAGGGTGATGTTGTTCGGCTTGAATAACGCAGGTGCAATGTATCAACGACTGGTGAACTGAATGTTCAAAGAACAAATCGGTAAGAACATAGAGGTCTACATAGATGATATGCTGGTCAAGAGCCTCCACAGCTCCAACAACATGGCAAACCTCACCAAAGCATTCAATCAACTCTAAAGGTATTAAATGAAACTCAACCCACAAAAGTGTACGTTCGGAGTCGAGTCAGGGAAACTCCTAGGTTACATAGTAAACCAAAGGGGAATCAAAGCTGATCCAAAAAAACTTCAGGCTTTTCTTGACATGAAACCCCTCGCCAATATCAGAGACATTCAAATCCTATGTGGGAGGGTGGCAGCGCTCAACAGGTTTATATCTAAATCATTCGACAAATGCCTTCATTTCTTCAAAATACTGAGAGGAAGCAAAAGATTCTCGTGGGATGAAGAGTGTGAACAATCCTTTCAGAATCTGAAGGCATACATGGGGAGCCTCGAGCTGCTCTCAAAACTGGCAACAAGAGAAACACTTTACTTATACTTGTCCATTTCCAAGCATGCCGCAAGTTCAGCCCTTGTGCGTGATGATTGGGGAATCCAAAGACCAATGTACTACGCTAGCAAGACCTTCATGGAAGTGGAGGCACACTACTCAGACCTGGAGAAATTAGCTATGGCACTGGTCATATCTTCGAGGAAATTGAGGCCTTATTTTCTTGCCCACTCTATAATAGTTCTAACAAAGCACCCAATCACCACGGTACTGCACAAGCCAGAATTATTTGGCAGAATGGTGAAATGGTCGATAGAACTCGAGTAGTTTGACATAAGTTATGCCCCAAGAACCACCATCAAAGCCCAAGCGCTGGCGGACTTCATCGCAGAATTTACCAGCAAAGAGGAACCAAGGGCAGACCATCAAGCCCAAGATTTAGAAAATCAATGATGGACCTTGCATTGTGATGGGTCATCAACAAGAAAAGAAAGCGGAGCTGGAATCACCCTTCATTCCCCAAGCAATTTCACCCTCAAGAAAGCCATGGGGTTTGGTTTTCCCACCTCAAATAACGAAGATGAATATGAGGCTCTCCTGTACGGTCTAAAGCTAGCAAAGGGGATCGAGATATATCAAATAACGGCGTATAGCGACTCAAGACTGGTAGTCAACTAGGTCAAAGGAGAATTCAACGGCAAAAATCCCTACATGATAGCTTGCCGTAGAAAGGTGCTCCACGCAATAAATGGGTTCAAGAGATGCAAACTCTTACAATGCCCCTGAGACGATAATAAAATAGCTAATTCACTGGCCAAGGAAGCCTCAGCTTTCGCAGAAATCTCAGATGATTTCATCGAATACCAAGAGCAATCAAGCCTTGACGAAAAAGAGCCCAACAATGTTTGCACCACAAGCACAGAGGCGAGTTGGATGACTCTGATTCTTGAATGCATTGGAAGCGGAGCCCTGCTGGCTAAGAAGGTTGAAGCCATAAAACTCAGAAGCAGAGCAGCATGGTACACTTTCTTAAACAAGTTATACATGAGATCAACAACCAGACCCCTGCTTTGATGCATGTCCCCCTCCGAGGTAGATCAGGTCCTGAAAAAGATCCATGATGGGATATTGGAATCTTTCGAGTGGGGAAACCCTTGCCCACAAAGCTCTAACCCTCGGGTACTATTGGTCGACATGCAACGAGACACCAAAAATATTGTTTGTAAGTGCGACAAATGTCAGCGGTTTGCGCCATACACGCACATGACTGCCCAACCCACTGACATCGAGGACTAGTTCGTGGCCATTCGCGCAATGGGGGATGGACATCGTCAAGCCACTCCCAGCATCAACTGGCAAAAAGTTTCTTCTTGTGGCAGTCGACTACTTCACCAAATGGGTCGAAACAGAGCCCCTGTCCAAAATAGGGCAAAACCAGAAACAAAAGTTCATATTGGCGTCCATCGTCTGCATTTTTGGTATCCCCACAGTATTGGTCAGCAATAACAGGACCCAATTCGAAGGCGGCAAGGTTAAAAAACTATCTGAATAATTGTATATCAGTCACCATTTCTCTTCGCCAGGGCATCCACAAGCCAATGGCCAAGCGGAGGTCACTAATAAAACAATATTGGATGCGATAAAAAAAAGCTTAACACGACCAAGGGAAAATGGGTTTTTGAGCTACCAGAAATACTCTGGGCATATCGGACAACCAAAAGAACCCCGACCGGGAAAACACCCTTCGCCCTAGCCTATGGGTCAGAAGCCATGCTTCTGATGGAACTCGAAGTGCCTACCTTCTGAACATAGGAGTTCAAGGCAGATGATAACGACGAGGCCTTGTGCGTCGGACTAGACCTTCTTGAGGAAATGCGAGATCAAGCTTCAGCCAAAATAGCTACCTACCAACAACAGATAGCATAATACTATAACAAGAAGGTTAAGCCACGCGAATTCAGAGTGGGAGACTGGGTACTCAGAAAAATCTAACAGAACACCAAAGAAGCGGGTGCAAGAAAGCTGAACCCAAATTGAGAAGGGCCTTACAGAGTAGCCAAGGTCAACAGGTTAGGTACATACTGGTTGGAAGACATGAACGGTGACAGAATTAAACGACCGTAGAATGTAGAACACCTCAAAAAATATTATCAATAAAAATATTTTATTTTACTGAACTTCCACTATTGTTCAACCAACGCAACGTCCTATCATCCTGCCGTGGACCCAAAATATCCATCCCAATGCCTAGTTCGCTGCGCGTGGATGACGATGGCTTAGGAAGTGAGAGTCTATTCAGCGCTCTTACGCCTGATGAAGACGACTCGCCAAGGGATCATTGCTCTTTTATAAACAATGATCGCCGAACCTAACTAGGTAAGCTTAGTCAGTTTCAACTGATGACGACTGCTTCTGGTACATCCTGACACCTAGTCTGCTGTGTGTGGACGATGATGGCTTAGGAAGTGGGAGTCTAGTCAGCGCTCTTATGACTGATGACAAAGACTCGCAAAGGGATCGTCACTCTTCTGCAGACAATGATCGCCGAACCTAACCAGGTAAGCTTAGTCAATTTCGATTGATGACGACGACTTCTGGTACATCCTGACACCTAGTCCGTTGTGTGTGGACGACGATGGCTTAAGAAGTGGGAGTCTAGTTAGCGCTCTTACACCTGATGATGACGACTCGCCAAGGGATCATGGCTCTTTTACAAACAATGATCATCAAACCTAACTAGGTAAGCTTAGTTAGTTTCGACTGATGACGACGACTTCTGGTACACCCCGACGCCTAAGTTGTCGTGCACGAATGTCGATGGCTTAAGAAATGGGAGTCTCATCAGTGCACTCACGCCTGAAGATGATGACTCTCCAGGGATCATCACCCTCCATGCGGACAATGACCGCCGAACCCAATCAGGTAAGCCTAGTCAGTGATGAATGACGATGAAAACTTATGGTCAATGGCTAAATCTGTAGCTCGCTCTGCGCGGGTGTAGATGATTTGGAAGGTGGGAGCCTAGTCAATTTCGACTAATGTCAACGGCTTGCCATGGGACCACTGCTCTTCTACAAACCATGGTCGCCGAATTTTCAACTTCAAAATTTGTAGCTCGCTCTGCGCAGGTGTAGATGATTTGGAAGGTGGAAGCCTAGTCAGTTTTGACTGATGTCGACGGCTTGCCATGGGACCACTGCTCTTCTACAGACCATCGTCGCTCAATTTCCAACACCCAAATTTGTAGCTTACTCTGTGCGGGTGTAGACGATTTGGAAAGTGGGAGCCTAGTCAATTTCGAATGATGTAGACGGCTTGCCATAGGACCATTGCTCTTTTATAGACCATGGTTGATGAATCTCCAACTCCCAAATTTGTAGCTCACTCTGTGCTAGTGTAAATGATTTGGATGGTGGGAGCCTAGTTAGTTCCGACTGATGTCGATGACTTGCCATGAGACAACTGCTCTTCTACAGACCATGGTCACCAAATTTTCAACTCCCAAATCTATAGCTCACTCTGCGCAGGTGTAGACGATTTGGAAAGTGGAAACCTAGTTAGTTTTGATTGATGTCGAGGGCTTGCCACGGAACCATTGCTCTTCTACAGACCATGGTCGCCGAATTTGATTACAGCTCAGTCAGCGCTCTTACGCCTGATAACGACGACTCGCTAACAAACAATGATTTCTAAACCTCACCAGGTAAGCTTAGTCAGTTCCTACTAATGACGACGACTTCTGGAACATCCCAACGCCTAGTTCACTATGCACGAACAACGATGGCTTAGGGAGTAAGAGTATATTTGGTGGTTCCATGACTTATGGCGGTGACTCGCTAGGGACCATCGCAACATAACTATAGACAAAGGTTGCCCAACACAGTCAATTTTTGATGCAACTAAATTGACAACACGGACCATCTGCCAGCATAAAGGACTCGAAAATACTAATTTCACGGCTCGCAACATGGGTTGAAAGCTTCTAAGAAAAACACAATGGCACGACAGTATAAGACAAACAAGCAGAGTTATGAAATGTGACTTTCATTAAAAGTTCTTTTTTTTGTCCTGAGAAAGAGCAAAGACTTTCTTAATAACCTGTGCTGAAGAGCAAGAACTTTCTTCCAACATGATAGTTTCGAAAGTAGCCTTTCTATAATAGGCGAAGTCGAGGTCAAGACTAGGGCGCTATTCTATAATAAGCTCCAAAAGTTCTAGCCTGCCGTGAACGACCTCCGACGACACTTGCAGCTTTCGTCCTAAAGCCCTGGGATCCATTGCGCCTACCAATACGACATAGTGGGAATGATCTTCCGCCAATAAGCATTTTGCTTCGCAACGCGGCGAGGTCCTCAGCAACTTCAGACTCAAGCTGTCGTCGTATAACAATCCATTCGATCTCAACCCGCATCCTCTCAGCAATCTGAGCTTGCAGATCAGACGAATACTTGTCCACAACACCTTCTAGGCACTTCAACTCAGCACAGGCCCGCAACAGTTTAGCTCGAGTAGAAGCCAAGTCGACTTTGGGCGACTTCAGTTCAACCTTCATGACCGCAGTGTGGGACTCCTACAATAGATTAATCAGGTGAAGAGCATCCAGAATATGACATCTGCAAATTAGTAAAAGCCTTCTCCAAAGTGAGCACTCTCCCACGAGCATCGAGATTCAACACAATTGAATCATGTGGCTCGGTAGTGCGAACCTACGCCTGGGACCCATGGTGACCCATGACGTCAACCTTTGTCTAGTTCACTCTCTCTCCAAGCTAGCAGGAGGAACAAAAAGATCCAGCGAGTATTTATGATCCCTTAGGGCCACCTCCTGAGTAGACATAGATAACTCACGCTGCACAACAGTCGCCTCCTTCTCTAATAAGGATGGCGGCTCGAAAGAAGAAGCAACGTGATTAGTGGGTGGACTCCTCTTAGAAAGAATAACAGGAGGCATGTCTGCCTCCAACTCAGTCAGCCTCGACGGGCTGGGCATAACCAGGCTTCTTTTCTTCGAATGATGACCTCCAACCTTTTTAGTTGGTGATCTGAGTGCAGCAGAGGCCTCGTGGGAACATCTTAGTGGCCCGTTCAGTATGATGTTACTCAACATTATAACCTTCTCAATGAACATCAATGGGAGTTCATTAAACCCCTTCTCTATCGACTCTTCATCCTCAGTGAGGATCGAGGTCGCAAACTTTTTTGAGAAAAAAAAACAAAACATCAAGTTAGCGCTTCATCCAGAATATGGGATGGTAAGACAGCGACAAAGAACTAACTAAGATCCAAGTGAAAGAATTTGGGGACCCGACGTCCTCCCAACCTGAAGTATGGGGAATTTGCTGAAGCTAGAAACCAATATTTCTGCCAAGGCTCAATATCATCCGCTATAGGATGCAATCAGTCAGGAGTGCTCAACACACAAACACCTTTATAATCCAATCAAGCGGCGATCAGACATTGAACTATGGCCGGAGTCAAGCGAAGGCCAGCATCATGCACTCTGATAAGGGTCCAAATCAAAATATTAAACCCACTTGGAGCCAGCTGAGTGGGGGGCATACGGAGGAAAAGAAAGAAATGCCAAATGTCATCTGGCACTGGGAGCTGGAATCTGATTCAAACATACCCCCGTGCAGTCCTATATACCCTATAGGTGTGTAGCTGGAGTCCGATTCGTGAACATGAGGAAAAGTCCAAATCTTCGGGAATGTGATACAGAACTCGAAGCCTAATTAACTTAGTTTCATCAATCAAGCTAACATCGAAGAGTTTGTGGCAAGTGTAAGACTACTCCTGTGTGGGAGTAAGTTTGACGTAAGCCACCATTGAAGGAAAGTAAAATCAAACTTTGCAAAAGGACACTTGCGCAATAGAAAACACAAAGCAGAGACAAGATGACGCCTCGAAAAAAGTGAAAAAAATTCTTTATTGGAGCAATGGTTGTTTATAAGGAACATTAGCAGTCATGTATTCATTAATGCTATGTGTCGCTCGAGACGATGCTTCGAGTTTAATCATTACGACGGTATAATTACTTTTCAGAGATTTAATGAACCGACGCCCCACTAAATCGGGAAGAGCAGCTAATGATACATCAAAATTTCCTTCCATCTACACCAAACACGTGTCATGATGATCTCTAGAAATGACAGGCCCAAGCATCAGTCTAGTGCTTATCAGACCCAAACGACTTCAAGCCCATGTAGTGTAGTCTGCCAGACGAACCCAAATTACTACAACTTGCTAAGCCCACACGTCTCATAACCATCCCCAATACCCGCAAGACCTATTGAGGTAAGTATTTCAGGTATCAACTTCGGACGGGCAAGCCAACAGTACTTTGTCTTCAACTAAGAAACAAATACCAGAGTATACGTCGTACGTGAAAACTTACACCTTTGAACAACACTTTGATAGGGAACTAACTCCCGTGTATCTAGAAGCACAGGTCTAATAAGGAAACTTCCCTCCTCAAGATGACTTCTAATTAGAGAAGGATCTCCAAGAAGATCTATTTTCCTAAACTACGCCACCGATGGCCTGGTCGAACCAGGACTCCAACACTATAAATAAGATAAGAGGTTGGTGAACAAAGGTACGCTGAAAATTCTCTGTTTACAGCTTTAAACATTCCTCAGAACCTTGTCTGACTTTAGCTAGCATCGGAGTGCCATCGGCTACCACAACTGTGGTCCGTGGCTCACGTGCATTCCTTGTGCAGGTCAGCAGGTCAAGGTCAAACAGGGAGCAAAAATCATTTGCATTAGGTGGAAAACAACTTTAGGTAGGTCAACCTTATTTCAAGCATAACCCAGCCTGAAAATGTTATCCCATGGCCTCATATAAGATGATAATTTGAAATATGTCGAGCATCCCACGGGTTACCTTGACAGCTTAACTATTAGTTGGGCTTGAGATGACCCACATCCCGCCCAACTTTCCTAAGTTACACCTCTAGTCTATCTTGTTCCATGAGGGTGCACTTGACTAGTAGTTGGTGGATGCATGGTTCAAAATATCCTAATATATCCCAATATTTATCAATTTTTCAGGTGAAAGTATCCAAAATAGTCCATATATATCCGGATATATATGAATATTAGAGGAATTATCCACAATACCAGCAATATTTATCCATTTTCAAGGACCGATATATACTAGTTTATAAATTAGGTTTAATTTTTTTAGGAACAATGTTACGAGTCACTTTCTTATTTGTTTTATTTGCTCGAGTTTGAATTATTTTTGCATTTATTTTATAGGCAGTCACACACATAGGAGCTCAAGTGGGAACAAAGTGAAAAATTGATATTCGCGAGGAAACTTTCAGAAATCGACTTCTATCCGGCGTCGCAAGTAACCCGATAGAGGTTCACGCCGGAGGTAACTTCTACCCACCGCATCTGCATGCGGTTTCTATGTGATCACTTGTGTTTTGCTTGTTCTAGGTAGTATTGCATTGCATGCAAATTTGAATAGTGGCAGGATTGATTTAAAACTTCCGTGCCCTCTCCCGCGGATAGGTTAATCACCATCTATTTTAGGGTTAGGAACGTAGGCCTTCACTATTTAAAATTTGTAGCAAGATAATTATCTAGGACAGGTGTGACGCTTATAGGGACCCTGTTTGGAGGTTTGATAGCTTAAAGTGGTCGAATGAAGGAACATATCCCATTTGGGAACAGTTCTTGAACTGGCATTTCACTTTGAGCTAGACTGCTAGAGAGTGGAAAAAAAGGTAGGAGCAACTCTGTAGTGGCGAATTGACAGGAAATTATTGTGCCTCTCCCACGATTAGGTAAATTGAATTGATAGCCCTGCATTAGTAAACAAAGATCTAGGGTCGTTTGCCATTCATTTTATTTGCGCATCATTTAGGGTTCCGTTCATTTTATTTTTTTTAGAGTTAGGTCATCTTCATATAGTGGTTAGGCATATATAAAAAATTAATTAATTAAAAAAAATCTTGAGACCAAGGAGATGGCTGAGGAGAAAGACTTTAAGGATCACTTCTCCCCTTCTACCTCAAAGCTCGAAACAGTTTTTATGACGATGTCTCAGAAATTAGATGCAATTATGAATTTGACTCAACCTCTACCTCCCACTAATGTTTCATTTGAGGGTTGTGTTGCATGTTCGAGTCCTAGTCATTCTACAGCTGATTGTGATTTGCAATATGATTATCCTGAATATTTCGCTGAGTAAATCCATTTTTTTTAATGCTAATTGGCGACCTGGTTATAATTCAGTCAAACTATTACATCCCTGGTTTTGCTAATAATCAAAATCTCTCCTGGGCTTATAAATCACACCAAGGGGAACATATTTTCTCCCAGGCTCCTCAAGACCTTAATCATGTTAGACCTTAATCAAAATCTCAATTCAGTCAAACTATTACATCCCTGGTTATGCTAATTGAAGTTTAATTCTCAATGTTCTTTGGAGTCAAGCTTCGACTATTTTCACAATACGAATGACCCCATAATTCAAGAAATAATCAAGTCGTTATCGGAAGACGCATCTAATAAGAGACTACATGCCATAGGTAGTGTTACTTCTAGGTTTGGGGGTGTTGTTGTGTTGTCTAACTCATCATCTTGGTGTAATTCATTTTGTTATGATGATCCTGTACCGCCCGATAAATCTATAGACATACATATTTCCATCCCTTTCATATTAACCGATGCTACCTATGTGGATCCCTTATTTTTAAGGGATGATTTCAGTTTTGACCATCCTGTTGTGATACATATTCAAACTTCTGATTCGCAACTAGACATAGGATGTCCCTTTTTAGGAGTAGGAAAGAGTCATTTACTGGATATCCCTGTTGGTGGCAACTTTCTATTCCAGATCCCTATGACTTCTTTATGACCGCGGGTTCATTTGCATTTTCTCTATGATTTTGCATGGCGTCTTCGTCGTTTTAGGAGTGTGTTAGTTTCTGTTGTGCTGCATGTGGGTGTTATTATATGTTGGACGGATCCTCAATTTTTTCGGTTGTTGCTATATGATCTAGTCAACATCGTGGACTAAGTGTCTAGGTTTGGGGGAGCGTTCGCTATGTTTTTCCTCGTCATTTCATGGTACATCATTTATGAGAAAGAATATATGTCGAGCTGACGACGTTAAACCAAACGCTCCTAGGAGGCAGCCTAGCTTCACTTGTGTCATTATGGCCAGTCTAGATTGATTTTCGAGTTCTTTCTAGTTGCATTTCACTCATACTCCACTACACCAAAAGGCCTGTTTAGCTACACTGAGATGGCCACGGCTCTAAACCGTTGGTTTAGTTGCCATGGCCAAAAACCGTGGATAGCATGGCCAACGGCCTAAAATCGTGGCTATAAAAATAACTGGCCACGGCTCTAAACCGTGGGTACATTAGCCACGGCCAAAAACCGTGGCTATAATTAGCAACGGCCAAAAACCGTTGCTAAACAAAATAGTTTTGCACGTGCGTCGCGCTCTGCCGAGTGATTTGGAGAGTGGAGTTTCGCGCTTGCGAAAAAAATTGGGGAAAAATGAATTTGGCGCTGATATAGGTTTGCGAAAGAGGTTTGAATCTCTCAGTTTGCGACCTCTCTCTGTCTTTTAGGGTTTACGAAAAAGAGAGAGAGATTTGCGCGGTTTAGAGTTTGCGACCTCTTCGACCTCTGGTTTGTCGCAGAGGAGAGATCGAGGAGCTTGAGAGAGATTCAGAGAGAGTTAATGGAAGATTGCAAGTGATTTCAATCCAGTACTGTAGAGGAGAAGAGAAGATTAGCCACAATGGTTCTCAAGTGAGTTCATTTTCGATTCTTGATATGGGTTTTTCCTTCTATCTCTCACTGTTCTCTTTTTGTTGTGTTAGTTTTCGGTTTTATAGTTGGTTTTAACATTTATCATCTAGTTTCTGATCTGATTTGATATGTAGAGTTGAATGAAATCGTTTTATACTGAAGTGGGGTTTGAAAAATCATAATTGTTCCTAATGGGTATTCGTTATTTTTCATGGGTTTTGGCTTGTTAGATCTGATTGGATGTTAGGGTTCATTTTGATTGGGTATATGACTTGTTTTCTGAGATTTATGTGTTCTGTTTCGAGAATGTATATCTTAGTTTTCTGAGATTGTTGTCCCATGGAAACTAGTAGGCTCAACCATAGGACTTGTTTTATTGCAAGTACATTATGTATGCACTTGATGTGTAGGGCTTGAAACTGTGTGTACATTATGTATCGCGGGAATGTCAAATATTTTGTTGTATGAGCATACCATATAAAATTTTGTGTGTGAGATATGGGGTACTTATCTCTTGTTTATGGTTGCAACTTTCAGAAAGTTTTGAATTGAATGATTCTTTATTGTCTGTTCTTCAGAACTGAACTCTGCCATTTTAGTGGTCAAAAGATTTACCCTGGAAAGGGTATAAGATTTATTCGATCCGATTCACAGGTACCATATGAACTATTTGTTTCCCAATACAAGAGTGATGTAGTTTTCTAATATGTTTGCATCATAACAATATGAAATTCTAAACAATTTCATAAATGTAGGTTTTCCTCTTTGCAAACTCAAAATGCAATAGGTACTTCCACAACCGACTCAAGCCATCAAAGCTTACATGGACTGCCATGTACAAAAAGCAACATAAGAAGGTGCTTATCTCTTATAGTTGTCACCTATTCAAGTTTAACGCCATTTTTTATGTGGCATTTTATTTCTGTTTAATTTATGTAATTGGATTGAACTTGTGATGTTTGCAGGACATTGCTGCAGAGGCTGTGAAGAAGAGGCGCAGGGCTACCAAGAATCATTTTATGGATGGTACCTGTTTTCTGGGAGTGAAAGTGCTGAAATAGGTGTGTGTAAGTGGCTTTCCAGATACTGGCATTGCATTTACTTGACGCATGGTGATCATGGATTTTGTCTCAGAGATATTGGTCTAGCTACCCCTAAATAAAGAATCAATGTAGGCTGATATTAGATCTCACTGCTTTTATACACAGGTTTACCACCCAAACATCAACTCCAATGGCAGCATCTGTCTTGACATCCTCAAGGGGCAGTGGAGCCCTGCTTTAACCATCTGAAAGGTTCTCCTTTCAATCTGTTCTCTTCTCACGGATCCCAATCCGAATCAACAACTGATATAATCATTGACTTATCGAAGATGCAAATGACATTGTGGAGGTTGCATCAACGTCAGAATGCTCAGTATCAACATCACAGTGCTCGGTTACAAGTTATACACCTGCTGATGTGAGTTTATTTGTTTTCTATGTTTTTGATGGTTCTATACTTTGTTAGTTTAGTAACATGTGATCGGGTTAATTCGTAGATGATGACACAAGAGATCAAGTTGAACCTTCTATGCATGTCATAGAATTGGAGGACTCAGAATCTGGTACAATTAACAAAATATTTGAGACAGAACAAAACAATATGGTGCTTCTGTCTTGCAGACAGTCCACTTCTGTTTTTGTGAGTATTTGTTATTTCTTTTTTCCACTTCGGATTAATTTGTACAGGATGATGATGACATAAAAATATGCACAAACATGGTTATTCATTTCATCACAAACATGCACATTTGCATTGCTTACAAGTTTTTGAAATGTGTCATTCAGGGATTGAATACCTATGTAAAGAATATAAATGATGATGTGGAAGAGGAAGAGTTTAAGCAACTGTTCAGTATGTGTGGGATTGTGCGCTCAGCCAGTATGGGAGGACTGCAAACCCAATCTGTAAGTGATCAATCTTTCTATTACCCCCTGAAATTTATAGGTCATGTTTGTCTGTCATTGAGTACTGACTAATTTTTATACTGCAGGGCTCTGAAGGTCTGAGCCAGTACGGGCAACAGTATGTTGGACAGGAGAATGCGCATACATTGCTTGTTTCTGGGGTGCAAATGAACTGGTGGTAGAAGTTTGATGGTATATTGAATTGCCATTGCAAGTTTTTTTTTATGTGTTTTACTCTTTGAATCTTTACTAAGTATTGCAAAAGCATGTGAGTCTCTTTCAAATAAGTTTAGGGTTACAATAAATTGCATACCCCCTTTTTGCAAATTTCAACTACTAGTGCTTAAGGAAATTGAAACACCTTAACTCACTCCATGTCAACCCGACTTTTTGTTTTTTTATTTTCATGAAGATTAAGCTAGAGCCTTTTTCTTAACACCTTCATGGTTTTGTTGGGGGCTTCCTTGTGTTCTTTTAACCCATTTCTGAGACCACTGCATTAAAGTAATATGACATGATGTTGTTTGTAATATGACATGATGTTGTTCTTTTGTTTGCATTGGTAGAATGCTTGCAAGAGTGGATGGTTCCTAGTTAAAGCTGCAGAAGGAGTTTGTTAGCACCATTTCTGTAGGAGGGATGCTTATCAATGATATTGTTCTCCATGTGAGTATCTTCTTATTATCATGCAAACGTTCTTATACATCTGCATGCCAAGTCGGCCATGTGTTGTGTTGTGTTGTGTTGTGTTGTGTTCTTATACATACGTTCTTTATACCATATTGTTCTCATCAACGTGTAAAACATTCTGTGATATATTTCAGATTTTGTTCATTTTTTACTTCTTAATAAAGGAAACTAGTGATCTGTGGTTGTAGGAGTTCTACATCCTAGTTAGAGTCATTTGTTGAAACTTGTAATGTAGAATGCTTGTAGTTCTTCTAATAAATTGGTTGTAAAAGATTGCATGCATTACGTTTCTTGTTTATCTACTGTTCTCTTGACAAAGTTTTATGTCATTGGATGGTTGCATGGTTTCCCGATTGGCGTTCTTGTTGAGTAGGAAGAGTCAGATTATTCCTATGTGGGATTCCAATATCTGATTTTATTTTATTGACCTATGGATAAAATTATTTAGAGATTAGTGTTTCCCTTTTGTGTTTTTCTATTGCCGTGATGTATACTCTTTTTCCTGAATAAATGTCTTTGCCTCTTTCAAATAAAAAAATGGCACTTGAGCTTACTTCTTTATTCTCCTGTTTCGTTTATGTTTCCTGATACTGCTACTTCACTATTTCCATTTGAATATTAGATGAACGTCAGTATGGCGTGAACATCGTTAAGCTAACTGCTTCTCTTAATTGACTGCCAGGTACTGCTGCGTAGATTTCAAGTAACTCACAATCTCTCATTGGATGGAGTTCTAGACTTGTTGAACTCAAAGAAGATGACAAAAGCTGGGCCCCTCGATTTAATTGATGATGAGGCTAGTGATGTAGAAGAAGGCATTAATCGCCAACTCGGGGAAAGTTGGGTTATGATCAACCAGGTTCCATGCCCAACAATGGAAGGCCAGTTATTCGAACAAAGTGCTTGAGGATTGCACCTGCAGGTCGTTGTTGGGCGGCAACAACAACATAAGGCGTTTTGATTTACTCATAGACGATTCTTTCATTTTCAATCCCACTGATCTTGACATAGATGTTACACTAGAGGTACTTGCTTGTTTAGCTTGCACATTATTTCTTTCAGCTATCTCTGTCTTAAGCTTCTTTGTTCCAATGCACTGACTATTCTTGTCACCACGATGTTTAACAGGCAGTAGATATAGCTCTCAGTGAGAGTCAATATCAGAGGGCATTGGTGCTCAGCCTTCGTCTGAATGAAGATTCCCTGATTAAAAAATGCATTATTTCTGTGGCTCCTGCTGATATACCAGTTGTTGCTTCATTAGTGCCCTTAAGATATTTGCAAAGGCTCATAGAGGTGTTCGGTGACCTTTTGGATAGCTGCTCGCATTTGGAGTTCATTATTCGTTGGTGCCAGGTTTGTTTGTTGGCAAAGTTTTCTATGATTTTAGTTAGTTTGGACACTACTAGTAAATATTGTTTATCATTTGAGTGTTAAAGTGGTAATGAACTTGTTTATGTTGCAGGAAGTTTGTAAGGCTCACGGGCAATCCATTCAGCAAAGTTCCAGAACTTTGCTTCCAGCTCTAAGATCCTTGCAAACGACAATCACATTAGTCATGGAAGGTATGTTCCAGAACTCTTCTCTAGCTCTTTATTGGTTGTGATTTCATAGATCAAAACACTTCAAATGGTGTTTTTTTTATTTTTTATTTGTGATTTTATCAAATTCTAAAAAATTTTCAGTGGGCATCTCTCCTATGATCTTGTAGATCAATGGGTATCTCTCTTTTTTATTGAAAGAAGTTCAAATGAGTGTTTTCTGTTGTTGTTCACATTTTTTGAATGGAACTTGACCTTCTCAAGTTTGTCACTTAATGAGCTTCCTGTTATTATGCTAACTGAGTAGCTTTTACAATTTCCCATTTTTCTTCATAATGTGAATGTGCAGGTGTATCCTTGGAAGGCCTTTGTTATGAATCCAAGCAACAGATACTAGTCTATGAGTTGTAACATTAAGCTGGGGCCGCAGACTGTAAGCTACCCTGAGATTTTGCTTGTGAGGTAATTCGTCTTTAATATTTCTATGGAAGTAAGCTACCCTGAGATTTTGCTTGTGATTCTTTGCAGCTTTTTTCACTACCAGATCAGCTGCTACTCTGGAAATGTTCCCTTCATGGCCAATAAAATTTCAGCCAACTCCAAGAGTAGTTTCTTCTCCTATTTTGACCATTTCTTTTCTTTGGGTCTTTTTTTTTTTTTTTTTGTTTATTATACAAGCATAATAATATATAGCTTGAACTTATCTCTCAACTTTTTTTCATTTTTCTTCTCATTGTGCTCTTATCTCCAAAACACTCATTTCATGTTTTCTATCAAAATCAGTATAATACCCATTAGGTGTTTTTTCATGAATGATTCTTGGATTCCCATTTTTATTAAATTCATATTTTTATGTTAACCTAATCTCGAACCAGCACATGTTGCATATGTATTTATATTCTTTTTCCAACTGTGTGGGCGTAAATGAATTTTCCAATTTTGAATTGTCGTCTCTCATTGAGACATCCATCCTTGTCAGTTTTTCTACAAAATTTTAACATGTATTAGAATCACTTATATCGTAAGCTCTGTTGAAAAATCAAAACAAAACAAAACAAAACAAAAAGAAAAGTCTTATCATTTTCTACATACAATTTTCAATCGAACTCATCCACTCATTCTTCCTGCTACGTACTATATATTCTACTTCCTCTCTGTGTTCTGCATATCCCAATTCAGCCAGGATGGGTTTTCATGGTTTTATTCGATTACTTATCGCTTTGTTATCTCTTTAAGCATGCCTTATAGAGTCATTTATCGCTTTGTTTTTCTTTCTTCTTTAATTCTGACATGATATAATACGATGGCATGTATGATTCCAGCGGAGAGCTTTGGCCTACCTTATCTCAGTGCATATCTCAATGCCATTGGATCCAACTTCACCACTGGAGCAAATTTTGCTACGGCATCATCAACCATTGTACCTCAACACAATGTTTTCCCCCTGGGTGGCTTTAGCCCTTTCTCCCTTGACATACAATACAAACAGCTCCTTCAGCTCAAATCTGGATCACAGTTTTTCACCCGAAAAGGTAGCCATTTTTTTTACTGTCTACCATATATACTAGTATTGGTTGATTAATCATTATTGATTTTTTACTGATCGGTTTCAGGAGGCATTTTCAGTGAATTCTTACCTAAAGAGGACTATTTCTCAAAAGCCTTATACACATTTGATATCGGGCAGAATGATATTGGGGCAGGATTGTTCAGTAACATGTCGATACAAGAAGTGACTGCTTCCATCCCTGGTATAGTCAGTAATTTCTCAGCTGTTGTTAAGGTAAATTGTCGATTCAGATATTAAACACCTTGTGTGAGTTTTGTCATTAACAGTAATCGGATGTTTAGTAAACATATATTAATTGTGCAGAATGTATATGATCAAGGAGGTAGATCATTCTGGATACACAACACTGGCCCTATCGGCTGCCTCCCCTACATTTTCGTTAATCTTCCTGTCCCAGTGTCTCAAATAGACAAAGCTGGATGTGCAGCTCCTTACAACGAGGTGGCTCAACATTTCAACAGCAAGCTAAAAGAGGTTGTTTTTCAACTACGAAAAGAACTTACCTCTGCAGCAATTACTTATGTCGATGTTTACACGGCTAAGTACACTCTCATAAGCCAATCCAGCAAATATGGCTAGGAGTGATGCTTCAGCCCTGTTGGTTTTCTATGGGTTCATATTTCTAGATTCTAATTGTAATTCATACGACTTTCCATGCAGTTTTTGTAAGAGAGTACCGTAAGTTTATCTTATTGTAGCATCTTTGTTAAGTTTTTCTACGGACATTTTGTGTTGTAGATGTTACTTTCAGTCTGCTGATATGTTTCAAATGGTAGTAACCGGTTTGCAACAATTTGACATGCAAGGACATCTAATCCAGTGTATTGCATGGTGCAGGAAAGACCTTTCTAGCTCTGACTGTATCTTGCTTTACTGCAGCAGTGATGCAATTCAGTAGGTGTTCAACAGCTAACGGTGCACGAGTGATCTATCACGGTTGCTTCTTGAGGTAAGAACAACAAATTTCAATTGGAGAAGAGTATTAAGGTTTTCTTAAAGTTTATTTTATTTTTGACACTAATTACAGCAATTGATTGTGCATGAAACATGTTACTGCTCTAGAAAACATAACTTGTGTTACTCAATCTCGACAAATCATCAGTGATATTATTTATTTGGTCCTCTAGCGAGGGCCCAAAAAGTCTTATGTAAAATGGCTAGCAAAGTTGGGCTGTGAATAGACTCATGATTTAATAGTAGTTCTTATGAATGATGATATATATAAACATGTAGGATTCTGACTTGGTGGACCAAACTCATACAAATGGGACCCTCACCAAAGTGGATTCTCTATCTGCTACACATTAAGCAGATGTTGGTGATCTTTTCGCTATTGAAGGTCTATGGATGTGTTTGTTTAAATATGCATATATATTTTTTCACATTTTTGTAGAGTGGTTCAAAAGACATCTGTCCAAATATCCAGATACTGTTGGGAGGGTTTGAAACAAAAACAGGGGAGCAGGTTAGTTTATCAACTATTTAGTTGTTAGGTGTATTGGCATTCCTTCATTAGATGTGACTTAAACATGCTTTCTTCTTTACAATGGCTGGCTTTCCGAGATGATGGAAAATATAGTGCAGCAGACTATGCAAAAATTAAAAGCGAAGCAATATCAGAGAGTCTTTCTGTAGGAGAACAAATGTGGAATCCTTTTGATCAAGAGCAAAAGATAAAACGTAGGAGATTTTTTGTTATTAAGCTCCTTCGAGGTGTTATGGATGGTTTAGCCTACATGCATGATTGTGAGAGATTGCACCATAGTCTTGGACCTGCTTCTGTTATCCTCAAGTATGCTATTATTCCTGAAATTATTTGGCTTGGTGAATAACTTCTTCCATATAATTACATCAAAGGCATGTTTTAACCTTGTCAACATAATGCAACCTCTTTACTGTTGGCAGCACAACAGCAGAGAGGGAAGCAGCATATCTAATTCCACGGTTGCGAGATCTAGCCTTTTCGGTTGATATAAGGTACACTCGGACATTTGTTTTTCTTCTTTTCTTTCCATTCATTTCATTGATCTTTTGTCCATTTATGTGTGGAAATCGGTTGAAACTTGACTCCGTTTATGTTACTGAGATGTTGAGGCACTTTTCCTGAATAAGGATCCCCCTTCATTTATATGCATCTATAAATAATATAACATGTCATTGTATATGCTTGCCCTCCCTGCAATGCAGCCTTTTTCGCCTACATGTTTGGAATGACTTCTTATTGATACAATGGTTGGTTGGATTATGCCAAATGTAGCAAAAAAGATCAATTTTTCTTGTAGACTTGTATTAAACTATGACATTATTCTGTTAGGATAGTGGCTGATTCAGTTGGAAAACAATCATGAACTTTTTTTATTGGATCATTGGATTATTCATTGTATCTTGTATTAGTGTGGTTAAGGTGCAAAGGTGCAGTGAGGGAGTGATACCCTATTTGTGCCTAGGCGCAAGGCATGCGCCTAACGTACATTAGGAGCACCCCAATTTGAAATTTTATTGCTATGTTCTAGTGCTTTGAGTGAACACTGAAATTGAGTTCAGTTTATTGAAATTCTGTTGAGAAACATTTTAAATTGCATAAAATTGCATATCAACTATCTTCTATGTGATCGTATCCTGAATGCTTCCTATACTTAGAGTAATTAAGCATCTTGTACGAAAACAATTCTTATTATTGGTGTGAGATATCAAACATGGAAATATTGTCCTCTCATAACAACTATTACTTATTACTGATTCTTATTATTCAAAAAATGAAGTCTGTGCTTTGCTTGAGGGGTTAATTTCCTCCATCGGATTTTTAAATAATAAGTTTTCTGAAGATAGAACAAAAGATAGAACATGAAACATGCTTCTTTTTATTGTTTGTAAACAACTAACAAATGCAATTTAAGGACTGAAGGATAAACATGATGTCAGAAAATACGAATTACAATTCAAGATATCAAATTATGATTTGTATCGTTTAAATGAGTTACTTCATAAACACTGAACATGCTTGGTTGAATAATGTGACTGACTTATGTTAGCAATCGAGCCATCATCACTGTACTTATGTTAGCAAGATCTCAGGTTCCATTAAAAGCATGAAATAAATATTATAATTCTTACAATGCATGTAAACTTTTTTTTTTTATCATGGTTATATTTTAATCTGTTTTTGTTTATGGTCTGTAGGGGCTGTTCAAAGCATGAAATAAATATTATAATTTTTGGTTAATACAATACCGCAAGTATGTCGAGATTCTTACATGCATTTCAGTATACATAATGTTTGTGCTGCAATGCAGTATAATGCATGTATTACTCCATCATATTATATATAGAAGAATTGGCTTTAAAGCAACATTTTTATATATAACAACTGTAAAACATCATAAAATAATATAAGTAATTTAACTAAACACAGTTTCATATTATCACCCTCATCTCTTTTGTGCATGAATGGAATGCAGGCTGCTAACACAAGTGCTGTTACTAAAGGGAGCAGGTTGCTATATGTTGCAGAGTGCTATGTTGTTACATGTAATGTTGTTTAGGAAGGATTTCTGTTAGATTAGTTGTCAATAAATGTAGTACTATAAATAATAGAGCATAAGAGAGAAAAATGGATTGATTTGATTTGTAAGAAAATTGTACACTTGAGCATTTGCTCTTCAGGAGATTAGCTATCTCGAATTAGCTTTCTTATTGAATACAATCCATTCCATTTACTGTCATCAATCCAGAATTACAATTACAAGTTCTTCAGTCTGTAATTTCTCTTCATTGCCTGTATTGCATCACTGTCAGTAGAACTGCATTGGCTTAACACCGTGACCAAAAAAAAATTTTAAAAATTAAAAAAATAAAAATTTAAAAATAAAAAATAAAAATTTTGCCACGGCTTAAAACCGTGGCTAATTATTGCAACGACTAAAAACCGTGGCTAGTACTGGCCACGGCTTAAAACCGTTGCTAAAACTATTGCAACGGCTTAGAACCGTGGCCATAACTTGCAACGGTTTTAAGCCGTTGCTACTCCTGGCCACGGCTTAGAACCGTGGCTAAGATTATTGCAACGGTTTATAACCGTGGCTAAATCATCAACCGTCCTCGAGATAAAACCGTTGCTAATATTTTTGCCACGGTTTTTAGCCGTTACTGGGGATTTAGCGACGCCTCTACAGCCCACGGCTCTAAGCCGTGACAATGGGTTACCCCCACGGTTTAAAACCGTTGCTAATGGGTATTTTTGGTGTAGTGCTCGTGAGCTCCGTAACAATTTTGACTTACAACTTATGCATGTAATTTTTTTCATTTGTATATTCTTTTGTGCCCTGTATTGTTTATTATCAATTTATCATGATGAGTCCACAATTCTTATGTTTTTTAGCGTTCATTGGTGGACGATTTCGTCGAAATTGATAAAAACTTTCACATGGTAATATTACTCTAACTATCATCTTTTCTTTTTCATGCATTTGTCATGATCATCATTTTATACATCAAGGACACTGTTTGGTTAAGGTTTGGGGGTGAGGTTTATGAGTTTTTCTGCATTCTTCAAAAGTTTTGAACTGAAATGTATTTCACAATTGACTATTGTATTCTACTCAATTTCCATTGAATACATAGTTAATTATGATTGTGTGCAAATTTTTTGATTTGAAAATGCATTCAAAATCTGAGTTCCTTTCCAATGAAGAGAATGTGCTTTCAAGTATGCTTTTGAATTTGAGAAATACATGCTTTCACTTGTCACATTGATATATTAAGTGGAAACATAAATTTGATATTATCTTTAAGTTAAATATATTTCATGAGATGTCTCAACTCGACTATTCTTGCACTATAAGCTAAGTTAGCATAATTTGAAGTTAATCAATAAGTTATTAACTAGAAAACCTTAGAATAATAGTGGAGACTTAACCCTTGTGAGTTTCGAGACATTCTATTTTTTTTTAGGGTTATTAAATAAACTCTGAATTTTCTTAAGTCCGCATTATCTCGTTGATGATCTCATTATTCTTGTTCTCCTATTAATTGTTTTGAGAATGACGTTAAAATTGAATTATTACACTAGAACTTCTTGGTTTATTTAGTTGAGATGTCATAATACCGACCAGAGCTTAAGAAGTGATACATATAGTTTTTTTCTTCTTTGAACCGTTCTTTAGACTTTTAGCCTACCTAATGATAAATATCCCTTTGCAGCCCTTTGAGCCTTTAAATAGACTTTTTCTTTGATAACCCCATCTCTATTACCTACTCCAGTTATAGAGTAATATCCCATATTATTTTTATCCTTACCCAATGTCTCTGAGAATGTGTATGGTTGATATATTTTGGAATTGGCAAATAAAAAAGAATTGAAACTAAATATTCTATGAATCCTCGGGACTAAAATGTTTCATTGTGCAAAAGGGGAAAGCATGTTGTTGATTATATATATAAAAAAAAAAGATTAATGCTTCGAAGAAAAAGAAAAAAAATATGAAAAAGAATTTTGAAGGAAGAAAAATTAATGGTGTACAACATTAGTTTATTCTTCAGAACCCCACGTGTTTATTAAATGGTGTATCCAGTCTCAGAGAATTTTTGCATATCTTTTTACATTCTTGTTAGCCAAAATCTTAGCCTCGTTATAACCTAATAAATACCTAATTGATCTTAAGTAAAGTCTGATTCATAGACGTGGAGATTAAATAAAAAAAACCATGGTATTTGATTCAACATTCTCAAACTAGTTTATATTCATGTCCATGAGATCATATTCATTTCATTATTTTAAAAGTCTGTTTTTCATGATTATTATATGGGAGATGTTTGTGTTTCCATAATTTATTCTCTTTCTCACATATAAACTGAGTGATAACTAATCAATCTCCGAGTGATTCATTTCTGAGTGACAAGAGAAATTTGTAGTTGAAGCTTACTATCCGAAGGTTATCTAGTCGTATCTTTATTGAGAAAAAGAAAGTTATGTTGATAAGGCCATGCACACACACACACACACACACTTCGAGATAAGAATAATTGATGAAATTTATTTAACCTTTGGATACTATTAAATCGTTGTTAGATTATTTGATATATTATTTTGACACTGTTAGTTGTTTTCTGAAAATTTTGGCAATTAGATGATTACTTTGAGGATAATAGATAGAGTGATCAAGTTACCATGTTTTTGAAATTTATTGAGTCATAATGTTTGTGGGTAACATTTCTGAAAACCCTCACGAGACTATAACTCGTCCACTAGAAGTAATCTAGGGGTTTAAAGCCTTGTTGCACGTTTAAGGTAAGTGCAACCGATGATTCCTGCGAAAGTGAGTTAGGATTTTATTTTTATTGTTTTGCTCGAGGACTAACAAAATATAGGTTTGGGGGTATTAGATATTCGCGTAATTATTACATAATATATCCCTAAATTTATATATGTTAGTGTTTCGATTCATCATCATCAAAGCCCATTCCCGAGATTTTCGGGGTCGGCTACATGGATTTTGGTTTTCCAAGCAATGTGATCTTCCCACTAATGTTTTTGTAGGAATTTGAGCGTAAACGATGGAATCGCGTTAAGGCGGCAAATTAATTAGTTGGTTCAAATGGCGGTACAAAGTAACGGGTGACAAATCGATTATCACCTATCTAAACCTAACTCGAATACCCAAATCCACCTAATTTAACCTAAGTCCAAGCCCAAAAGCTAACTTAGAAACCCAAACCTAACCAGGAGAAAGAGGGAGAACCCTATTTAGGCTTCCCATATCCATTTTCCCTATTCTTCTCCCCCTTTTGGAGGACTCCCTCCTCTTCCACGTTTCTTTCCCATCCTCTCTTTTTCCAGCCACCACGCCAGATCCACCCTGCCAGCGATCCTCCCTCGATAGGAGGACCGGCGACGCGACCACCTCACCTTGCCATCACCACCATCACGGCCTCCTCTCATTCTCACATCTCTTTTTCCTTCTCATGTTCTTCGCACCATCACCACCATCACCCTGCCGGCGATCCTCGCTCGATAGGAGGGTCGGCAACGCAACACAACCACGCACACCACCAACACCACTATCACTGTTTTCCACCACGAAACAGAGCCACGCGTCCCAGTTTCTTTGTTTGTTGTTTTTCTTCAGTCACACCGCACCCCCTGTTCCTTCATCTTGTCTTCAACCAACGACCAAACATCAAAGACCATGAAACCATCAGAGCCACCGTCCGCTCACCACGAAACAGAGGGAACACAACCCCTGCTTCGTCACCACTCTTCTCTCTCCCTCCTTATTCGTTATCCCTCTATTTTCCTCTATCTCTCTCTTTCTACCTGATTTTCTCTTTTGCTTTCAAGTTCACCTGATTAGAAGAATCAACAGCCGAGCAAGAACAGGAGCAGAAACAGGGAGCACCTCCCTGCTTCACCTCCCCCGTTATCTTCCTCCTTTCTTCTTCTCTCTTTCTTGTATCTTCTTCACTTGGTCTTCATCTCTTTTGTAGGTTCCGTGAAGAGGAAGCTCACAAGATGAAGACGCAGGGAGCGTCTCGTTGGAGAAGAAGAATGCAGGATTTTGGCGGGAGAAAACTGATTTTTGAATGTATTGCACAATAGAATGGTCAAAACTAAAACCATCCCTTAAAAACAAGGGATCCACATAGGTAGTGTTAGTCAATATTAAAGGGATGAAAAGAGGTATGTCTATAGACAGCTCAACAACACCCCCAAACCTGGAATCAACACTATCTATGGGATGTATTCTCTCCAAAGAATATTGAGAATCAGACTTCATGTAGGAGTCACTAGGAGGACATATGTCAAATGGGTCATCATGAAAAGGTGGGAAGGGGAATGGGTGAGAAAGCCCAATAGTATCAGTAGAAGGGTTCAGTTTTGACTCACTGAGTGAAAGGAGTTCCACTTTAGGTTCCCATGTGTAACCTGGATCCATAATAGGGGCTGAATCAAGCAAAGCATTCACTTACCTGATGGATATCGAAGTCTAAACCGAAGTGAGTCAAACATGCTGCTAAGGGATCATTTAATGCAGACTGCAGTAAGGAATTCTCCACCGAACTCTCAATCATGTTAACTTCACAAACATCCTCGGACTCAATAGATTGTTGGCTTACATTAAAAACATTGAGTTTGACGGTCATGTTGCCAAATAATAGTTTCATGATACCATTCCTACAGTTAATAATAGCATTAGATGTGGCAAAAAATGGACAACCCAAAATAACTGGAATGTGACTGGAGGGGTTGTAAACAGGTTGTGTATCAAGAACTATGAAGTCCACTAGAAAATAGAATTTTTCATCCTTAATGGTATCATCCTCTATAACACCGCGGGGTATTCTGATTGACCTATCTGCAATTGCAATGTTACTTTAGTCGGTTTTAGCCCGCCAAGGCCTAATTGCTCATAAATAGAATATGACAACAAATTAACACTCGCACCCAAATCCAACAATGCCTTATCAATCATATGATCACTGATAACACAAGAAATAGTCGGGCACCCATGATCCCTATACTTAGGCCGGGATCTGTGTTGAATAATTGAGCTTACTTGCTCGGCGAGGAAGGCTCTCTTTTTCACATGTAGCTTTCGCTTTTGTGTGCAAAGATCCTTCAAAATTTTGGCATAGATAGGAACTTGCTTAATAACATCGAGCAATGGAATATTAATGTGAACTTGTTTAAAATTTTTCATTACATCGTTAGCATTTGTTCTTTTCTTTGCCGGAGCTAACCGTGATGGAAACGGTGCCCTAAGAAAATAAAATGCCTGAGTGGGGTCAGAGTCAAGAGGCACATCTTTAGAAAATGAAGCTTTATCAACCTCCTTATTAGATGGAGATGCAACCTGTTTTGACTTAGATGGAGATGCAACAACACTCGAATCAGGCACTTGTACCCGATTTTCAACTTGTTTTCCACTCCTAAGGGTAGTAATAGATTGGACATCTTCATGGCATGACTCAGATGTACTACCAACTGCGAATTGAACCTTTGGGTTTGGAACATGTTGACTAAGAAATCTTCCTGGCTCTCTCTCAAATAATGACTGAGCAATCTTACTCACAGCTATCTCAAGTCTATTGATGGCTTGAGATCAGTGTTGAGTCCTGGCTTTCAACTCTGATATATCTTTAGAGTGTTGTTCAACTATACTCTCTGTGCGCTGCATAAAACGATTAATCGTTTCCTCTAGATTGGATGTGTTGGATGGAGAACCTTGATTAAAGTAAGGCCTAATAGTGCTAGAGGCTTGAGGAGCCTGGGAGACAACAACAGGTCCCCCTTGGTGTGGGCCATGGGCCCAGTTAAGATTTGAATGTTGGGTAAATCCTGGACTGAAATAGTAAGGTTGTGAATTATTACCAGGTTGTCACATAGTGTTAAAAGAGTTGACTTGCTCAGCATAGTACACAGGATAATCATTTTGCAAGTCACAATTAGCTATTATATGACCAGGACTCGAACATGCAGCACAGACTTCAGATGAAGCGTGTGCGGGAGGTGCAGGTTGAGTCGCATTAAAAAATGCATCTATCTTTTCAATCATAGTAATAACAACTTTTTCTAACTTCAAGCTAGAAGGGGGGGGGGTGAACAAATGGATCTCTAATCTCATATATACCGCCCTTACGCTTACCATACTCCTTTATTAAATAATCCCATTGCTGAGAATTTTTGGAAAGCGTTTAAAAAAATTCCCATATTTCATTGATGCTCATTTTCATTAGTGACCCACCACTAGTGGCATCAATCATACGACGGTTTTGAAGAGTTAAACCGTCTTGGAAATATTAAACTAGTCACCACTTCTCAAATCCGTGATGGGAACACCTGATAATGAGTTCATTGAACCTTTCCCAGCATTCATAGAAATGTTCGCCCTCTTTTTCTTAAAAAATAGATAAATCTCATCGATGGGAATTCGTTTTATGAATGGGAAAGTACTTTGTCAAGAACTTTCTTGATAACGCATCCCATGATGTGATGGATCCTGTCTCTAATGCATTTAACCATGATTTCGCCTTATCTTTCAAAGAAAAGGGAAACAACCTAAGACGGACCGAATCGTCAGAAAAGTTCCTGTACTTCAGAGTGGCGCAGATGTCAAGAAACTCATTGACATGAAGATAAAGGGTCTTTTTTCTCAAAACCATAAAAAGAAGGCTGCAAATGAATAATAGATGGTTTGAGTTTGAAACTATTTGCATTTGTCTCAAGTAAAAAAATGCAAGACGTAGCACTATTAGGAAGAGAGCGAAGTAATCCTTAAAGGCCTTCCCCTAAGCCATCTCAGTGGACAAGGATGAACCTAAATAGGTAATGGGGACTTCAAAGAACTCTTTGAAGTCTTGTCGGACAAGTCCACTCTTAGAATCACACACCCAGGTGTGCAAAAACTACTGGATATCGAAGGTTCAAAGTCAACACTCCTAAACAGGCTTCAAATTTTTTTTTTAATTTAATTTTTTTAATTAATTTTTTTCTTTTTTTTTAAATGCAAGCCTTACCGCTATATGAAGATGACCTAACTCTAAAAAATAAAAACAACGGAACCCTAAATGACACCTAAATGATGCACAAACAAAATGAATGGCAGATGACCCTAGAGCTTTTTTTTAACTAATGCAGGGCTGAAATTCAATTCAATTTACCTAACCGTGGGAGGGGCACTACAGAGTTGCTTCTACCTCTTTTTCCACTCTCTAGCTCAACTAAGATAATTAAATTGAACAACTAAAATTAAACTGGTAAGATGATAAGAGAGTGGACCGAGACATCAAATCCACCACAGGTTCTTCTAGATTTGTGTAATCTAAATTATTGTTTTCAAGAATCAACACGACTAATCTAAAGATTAATCTATATTTGCAATTGATTTCAGCAAAGGCATAAACCCCTAGCATTGCATGTCTTTCTACGACACACACAATCACAGGTTTAACTTAACTAATTATAAACCCCTAGTATTGCATGTCTTCTTACGACACACACAATCACAGATTTAAATTAATTTATTAAAGCAAGCTTCGAATATCAACAAAGGGAACTTCTAACTACAGATTAGTCTAGATAATTTTTCTGGATATAATCGGTAAAAGAAAATTATTGAAATTCAGAAATCAACTGTGTTTAACTTTCAAGTATATAGAAAACAATGAATTCAGATACGACAAACTCTAGGAAACCCTGTGGTTTATTCTTCGCCTCGGCGCGGGGCCTATAAGATCATGGTGGTGGTGGTCACAGCATCAGTGGCTTGGAATTCATCTTCGCACAAACATGCATCCCGAGAAATTGTTACAAACGCACTGTGGTGACTATGAATAAACATCGGGGTGCAAATAGCCAAACTGATAAAAAATTAGCTTTCTCCTGCTAATGAGATGCGCCTTCGTCGTCCCCCGAGCTGCGCCTTGCGTTGATTCCTCCTTGCTCCTCGCGAGCTTCTTCTTCCTCCAACTGGCTCTGATACCTGCAAGAAAGAGAAAGGTGGGAGAAAAGAGAGAAAAAACGAAGAAAATGGAGAAAACAGGGGCGGTGGAGCTCTATTTCTGTTGCCCCTGTTTGGTTGCAATTGTGCAAGCTGCTAAAAAAAAAGAATAGGAAGAGAGAGAGAGAGGGACGTGACGGATGATGGTGGTGGTCGTCGGTTGGCTGGTGTGTGGACGGTGGTCGAGAGAAAGGGAAACATGAAGGAAGACGAGGTGGCGGAAAGAGGAACAGGGGGTTGTGACTGTGCTTGCGATCCCCTGTTGCTGTGTTGTTTGTGATGGTGGTCTGCGGTTGTGCAAAACATGGTGAGGAGGAGGTGGCAAGGTGTGCTGGACGGTGCCGTGTGTGGGCTGTTCAGTGGTTGGTGGTGTTGTGTTGGCTTCTAAAGAGATCATGGAAGTGGAGAAGGTGGCGAGGTGATCGCGCTGCTGGTCCTCCTATCGAGCGAGGATTGCGAGTAGGGTGGATGTGGCGTGGTGGCTGGAAAAAAGAGAGAAGGAATAAGGAAACGTAGGAAAAGAAATGGGATCAGGAAAAAGAAAAGATGAAGCCTAAATAGGGTTCTCATTTCACCTTGTTAGGTTGGGTTTGGGTTTCTAGGTCAGCTTTTAGGCTTAGGCTTAGGTTAAATTAAGTTTGTTTGGGTTAGGTTTAGACATGTGATAATTGACTTGTCACTCACTACTTTGTACCACCATTTGAATCAACCAATTGATCATTCCTCGAATTGCCGCTTTAATGCGATTTCACTGTTTACGCTCAAATTCCTACAAAAACATGAAAACGAAATACTTAGAATACATTATAATAATCTAAACACTAACAAATATAAATTAAGGGATACATTATGTAATAATTACGTGAATATCAATAACATTTCTCCATCCAACATCCATTTTCTTCAGTTATTGCTAGTAGTTGGTTGATTCATATTTTAGAAAATACCCTTAAGGTGGATTTACATAGTTCATATTATTATACGTTGTAGACAGTCAAACTATAGGTGAGTGATGTTTGATTAGACCTGATTAATTGTGATCATTAAGAAACGAGACTATGGTCATAAACACGTTTCAAATTACATGTTTTATTTCTTGATATATATTACTAAATTGAGTATGAAATTTATTTATGTGTAAATACCAATTTAAGTCTCACTATAATTTTATTATTGATGATAGGCTAATAATAGAATTAGGGTTCTATATATACAGTTGAGGTCCTCATTCAAAATCTAATTTTCTATGTCCTACTTTTCTCGTCTAGTTTGATAAACACAAGAAAAAGGTTCTCGAGGTGGAAGATCTCTCCGCTTCGCATTGCTATTTCGTAAGGATTGCTACGAGGACATTTTTCATCAATGGCGACTTTAAATGCACATTGAATAAAATTTTTCTTCATTGATTATTGACATGAGGTTTTGGTTTAGGATCCGCTAGAGTCCTACAAGTGGTGTCAGAGCCTCATGTCAGAATCATTGTTTATTGTTTTCTTATTGTTTGATTAATTAATCAATCCTCATGTGGGTTTTATCAAACCAGAAATCTATTTCACCGGATCCGATTGTCCCGGTGATTAGATTGTGGTTTAGCCGTTTAATAATCGATCTCATATGAATCTTTTGGGTGGTCGGTGGCAATTAGAACAATATTGTAAATATTTTGATTTTTTATTTCAGATTTAGTGTTCATAATAAATAAATAAATAAATTTTTGATCGACAGGGTTGGTCGACTCCTATTCATCCAGTCGACTGGAACAGAGAGTTTGATTTCTGATCGACCCTCTTCGCTCGCTCGATTGGAACATGATACTTGATTGACCGACTAGAATCGATAGCTTGTTCTCACGAGTCGATCATCTTGCTCCCTCCTTGTGAAGATCGAACGAGACAAAGGGAGCGATCTGGTTTGTACTGTTTTTTTCAACTCTCTGTTTCGTTAGGTGAAGAAGATGCTTAGTTAAAATTCTCCCTCAATCGACTGGAAAGGAGGACGAACTCTGTTCGATTCAAGAACCCTTTTTTTGTAGATCAATCTCCTTTTTTTTTTCCAGAGATTAACTCTGTTTTTTTTTTTCCAGTGAAAAAGAAGAAGCATTGTAGCAACAAGCTTGTTTTAATGGTAAATGGGCCTGTTTTTTTTTAATTTGAATGGGTCGGGTTGCTATCTTGGCATGTTTTAGGTCCAGCTGAACCGATTCAGGACCTATGTGGACCGGTTCGATTCAGAAATCGATTCGGTCCAATAATTCGGTTTGATTCAGTAAACTTGGTTCAATCCAGCTTCTTTGGTTCGGTCCAGTTGCTTTGGTTCGGTCTTGATCAACTGACATGATCGATCAGGCCCTATTTGGACCGATTTTTTGGCCTTTTTAGCATGTTAGGCATGTTGGGCTGGAATTGTTTTCTTTTTTGGCCTTTTTCACTCCTGTATTTTAATTAGCAATCTAAATTTTTTTAAATTTAGGTGAATTTTGTGATACGTCACCTAAGTGATTTCTTTCATGAAATTTTATTTGAATTTGAATTTGAATTTGAATTTAATATTTTAATGGATTTCATATGGTTGCGTCATGACCCATGCGAATAACAATCGGGCCAAAGAAAGGTTGTTATTTTAGCTGACTCATGAACAGTATAAGGTAATTAATTTAAGTAAAATATGTTTAGGATTTACTTATGCATTCAATGATCAACCCAAAGGAAAGTTATTGTTTGCCCAAACCCGATTTGATTTATTTTGAATTAATTAGCCTTAGTTGTTTTAAGAGAACGACTCACATGTTACCATGCATATCCAAATGCCTGAATTGTAATGGTGTGTTCGATTTCTCATAAGGGCCCATTATTAAAGATGTAAATTTATATGTACTATTTTGTTGCCCTTTCGTCTATTTGTTTGCTTCTTAATTAGACAAATTTGCATGATGTTTATAATTGCGTTATTTATTTTTCTGTTATCATATAATGCATTAAAGTTGATGGGATGAACATATATTGATTTGAGTTTGTTCTTTTGTGTTTTTTTAGTGAATGCTTCTTTCAAAATTTGCCAATTTAAACCACATGCCAGTATTTAATGGTTCAAATTTTCAAAAATGGAAACAACATATAGTGATCGTTCTTGGGTGTATGGATTTGGTTTATGCGCTTCTTGTTGATGAGCCCACTAAGTCTACTAATTCTTGTTTAGTTGAAAATAAGGTTTCTTATGAAAAGTGTGAGCGCTCTAACCACATGAATCTTATGATAATAAAATATTATATTTCTGAAACTTTTCATGATGTCATGCCTAAGGAGGAAAATGCTAAAGATTTTCTACGCCGGGTTGCAGATCAATTTGTTGGATTAGAGAAGGTGGAGGCAAGTACGCTTCTTAGCAAACTTGTTACTATGTGGTATATTGACAAAGGAAATATCAGGGAATACATAATGAAAATGTCTAATCGTGTTTCCAAAATGAGGATACTAAAGTTGGAGTTTTCTGATATTCTCTTTTTGCACCTCATTTTGATTTCCATTCCTAAGGTCCACCTACTCCAAATTAAACCAAAGGAAAAGGTGTTATGCACTTTTGGTCTCTTACTAAATGTGATGACTTTGAATGAGTTGCAGTAGTAAGTTTTTTGTATTGAAATCGTTTATTTGATATCAGAGTGTACCAGTCAACCCTAAGGCTTTCTTGAACAATCTGACTGGAAAACTGTCATGGTAAAACTCAAATGGGAATGGAATATAAAGGTATTTTCTTATCGATTTATCTGATTTAGTTTTCTGTTGTTTTGCAGACTTTCAGCCCTCCTTCCATCAAATAAGAAAACCCTAATAGCTGCCTAACCTGCTGAAATCCTAGCGAGGTGAGAAACATGATCCTAGATATAATAGCAAGTTGAAAGAAGTTCCAATCTCGCAAGGCCTTAAATAGTTTGTACGCTATTCTTTTGAGTTTTGACGATGATCGAACAACCAGCGCCTAATGGTGCTTTACACGTTGATGAACATAACCTGATGTGTGATCTTAGGTTTTTTTTTTATTTTTTTATTTTTTTTATCGCTATAACAAAAATAGCCTTTAATAACATTTATATCATGCAAATGTTATCACAAAAATTTCACATTGAAAATGCTCATAACATTATTATGCTTGTTAATTTTAAATGCTATTACAAAAATTTTTAGATAACATTATTGAGGGAATGTTATCATTATTTCACTTATTAGTTATAAATGTGATGTGACGTGACGTGATCTTGAAAGAATGATGAAATCTCCAAAGTGTTTATGTGTATCTCGAGGTTGTAAAAAATCACCTCTAACGATGTCACATCATCCTAGTTATAAAACATGGTTGCAAAACCTAATTCCCTAGACTCACTCTAAATGTAATTATAAATTGCTAAGAGTGAATTATGTTAGAGTCGTTTTCTGCTCAATTCGAGTGTTCAAGTCTCAGCAGCAACTCATTTTAATTTTAATATTTCAAGTCTCAGCTCTTCTCCATCTTCTCATTTCTTCTCTGCATAACTTCATCTCTCACAATCACAACTGCTCTCCACCTCTTCTTCTCCATCTTCTCCCCTCTGCACCTCAGCTCCTCTCTATCTCCTCCTCTCCACCTATACACCTTCATATCCATTACCATCTATTTGAGCAGATCTATTTTGAATCAAATCAGACAAACTGATTGAACTGATCGAATTAGAAGAAGAGATAAAGAGAGCAAACCTTGCTTGTGATCAGCTCCTTATCGACGGTGTGACACTGTGTGCATTTTGTCTTGAAGATATTTTCTTTGACTTTAGGGTTCCCAGGTGGAGCTTCATCAAAGAATCTCATTCTCTTCATAATCAGGTACTCATTCTGCATTCTCTAATCTCATTTTTTATCGAAATAATTTGTTGTGTTAGATCTAACGATTTTTAGGAACTTATTATGGTTTTGTATTACAGGTTTCAGATATAATTGTGATTTTGGTTAATTAATTGAATGTTTATCTGTACTTTTGGAGCTTAGAATAGAGACGATTTTGTTGTAGAATCTGGAAAATTTTCTCTTAACGTTGCTCATTTTATATGGCTTTCATTTTCCAAGATCTGTTTTGATATGTTTCAATCTCTAATGCACCGACTCTCCGAAAAACCCCTGTATCACGTGTCAAATACGTGTCGGACACGGATTCGCGTTCGACACTTATTTGACAAGTGGTCAACGGTCAAAATTCGTTGACCGACCCGGACACGATCCAGACTCGTGGTAGCATTAAGGGGTGCAAATAACCTCCATTTTATCCTCTTCGATCGATCCTCCATTCCTCCCAATTTGAAACCCTAGAATTAGAGAGAAGAGGGGAGAATCAGAGAGAATTTTTTATCGACCGATCGAGCCAGAGACAGAGACAGAGAGCGAGGCTACGAGGGTGTTTCTCTGAGGCTGCGAGGGATCTCGAGAGAGGCTGCGAGGGATATCGAGAGAGAAAAGGATCTATCTGAGGCTGAGGCTGAGGTTGCGAGGGATCTCTCTGATGCTGCGAGAGAGAGAGGGAGATCTGAGAAAAAAATATAAACAGAACTGGGTTTCACATATAAACACATATTGCTACATCACGTGGGTTTCACATGCTGCTCCTCTTCTCATTCATTTTTTCTTTACACTATAAACACATATAAACACATTTTGCTACATCACGTGGGTTTCACATGCTGCTCCTCTTCTCATTCATTTTTTCTTTACACTATCTTCAACAAGAAACTCTGCCTTTGCGTGATTGAATTTTAGCTAAGTTTGACCGTGTTAAGTTTTGGATTGTTGAGTTATAAAAAAAATATATTAAAGAAATAAGTTTGATCGTGTTACCGAGTCCTATTTTTTTGAAAATTGCCGAGTCGCCGTGTCGTATCCGTGTCCGACACGACACGCGTATCCGAGTCTGTGCATCATTGGTTTCAATGTGTATGTTGTTGATCAATGAAAAGCATGAAGAGTTTTCAATAAGATTAAGCTGACCTACTGATTAGAGGAGCAATCAATGAATTAGCCTTCATCGGGCTTGAAACTTAGCAAATGCAATATTGCTCAGATTTTTTAACAAGGCATTTGGGAATATCTTAGTTAACATAATCGAGATAGCTTAGATTTATAATATATAAAAAATGAGACAAGTTATCAACAGATTCAACATGGAAATTGGGGAAATGTAATATAATATGTTAAGATCATTGATTTGTTTGATAAACTTAGCTCATTATTTATCGAATTCATCATCATCATCAAAGCTCATTCCTAATATTTTCAGGGTCGGTTACATGGATTTTGGTTCTCCAAGCAATGCGGTCTTCCCACATCATCCAAGTTTTCAATGGTCGTCCCCTCCGTCTACACCCTCCATTAACTTGTCAATCTAGACATTTTCTAATTGGCGCCGTGCTTGGTCTCCTTCGCACATGACCAAACCAAGTTAAACGTCTTTATCTAATTTTGTCCTCTATGAGCGCTACACCTAAGTATCTCCTAATTCTTTTATTTCTAGTTTTATCCTTACAAGTTTTACTACACATCCGCCTTAACATACGCATTTCTGCTACTGCCATCCTATGCTTATGTTGTCCCGTAGTAGCCCAACATTCTGAACCGTATAGCATGACTGGTCGAACAATTGTCTTATAACATTTTTCTTTTAGCCTTGCAGGCATCATTTTATCGCATAATACTCCTGACGTCATTCTCCATTTCAACCAACCAGCTTTAATTCTATGGTCTACATCTTCTCCAATAGCCTCATTCTTTTGAATTATAGATCCTAGATATCGAAAAGCCTCACACTTTGGGACCTCTACACCTTTGATCTCAATTGCATTACTTCTCGCTCGTGGTTCACAACCAAAGTTGCACACTAGATACTCCGTCTTCGAACGACTAATTCTAAAACCTTTACTCTCTAAAGTCACCCGCCACCTATCTAATTGCTGACCTAAACCTGCACTAGTCTCATCAATTAAGACAATATCCTCTGCAAATAACATGCACCAAGGTACATCTTCTTGCAGATGTCTCGTCAACTCATCCATGACCAAAGCAAAAAGATATGGACTTAACGCCGACCCTTGATGTAGTCCTATTGACACTGGAAATTCACTGGACATCCCACCTACTGCGCGAACACTTGTTACATCCCATTCATACATATCCTTAATGATATCGATATAACATTGAGACATTTTCTTCTTTTCAAGCACCCACCAAATTAACTCCCTGGGGACCCTATCATATGTTTTTTTTTTCAGATCAATAAACACCATATGCAAACTCTTACGTGTCTCTTGGTATTTTTCTATAGTTTGCCTAAGCAGGAAGATGACCTCCGTAGTAGACCTACCCGGCATAAATCCAAATTGATTCTCCGAAACTGTGATTAAACTCCTAAGTCTTTGTTCTATAACCCTCTCCCAAAGTTTCATCGTATGACTCATAAGCTTTATCCCTCTATAGTTCGAGCAATTCTGGATACCCCATTTGTTCTTATAAATTGGTACCACAATGCCATGCCTCCATGAATCTGGCATTTTTCTAGTTTTCAAAATCTTATCAAAGAGCTTAGTTAGCCATTGAATCCCAACTTCTCCCAGACATTTCCATGCTCCAATTGGTATATCATCCGGTCCAACGGCCTTCCCTGTCTTCATTATTTTTAAAGCTTATTTCACTTCTGTGGCACTAACTCTGCGATGGAACACACGATCTCTCCCTTCCTGTGAAGCATACCCCTCCAAGTTTAACTCCCCTACATGTGTTCCATTGAGTAGGTTCCAAAAGTAATCATTCCATCTATCTAAAATAGTTTTATCCTGCATTAAAACTCTTCCATCCTTTATCGAATTATAAAGGAAAAAAAAAGGTAGGTACCTTAGAGGGCCCAATCGAGGAGGTAGCACGGGCAAATGCGAAAGCAATCGAGGAATTGATTACGGACTTGGGGATAGCACTAACAAAGCTAAATATGTTATATATTAGGGAAGAAACTATGGAATATTGTTTTTATTTATTTATTATTATATTTTTTATGGCCAGTCCAAGTCGTATTTATTGTTATTGTATGGTTTCAAGTTGAATGTTTCCAAATCGTCCATCACTTATGGATATTTTGTTGTTATGACATGTAATTTGGGTCTCATTCTACTCCTCTAAATCAAGGAAATGGGATGGTTGTGAAATTGATCTTATGTTATTTATCGTCTTGTGTTAATTAGGCTCCATCACCCCTGTTAATTAACTTTTGCTTATTATGGTATGCATTAACTTAATTAGGATCTTTTTTCAGCAATTTATAGTATTATCATTGTTGTTTTTCCAAATGGATGTCCATCGATGTTTAATAATGTTGAAGATGATTAGCCTTGAGATTTTCATTCTTATATTGCAAGAAAAGTTTAGAGGGTTATGTTCCTTTTTCAAGGCTTTCTTTGTAGTTTCCTAATTTTCTTGTTATCTACTTTTTGCTTTTTGTTAAAATTTGTTTGGTAAAAAAAAGCAATTTCATTGTTCCTAAACGTGTAGTGCTATTGATTCACTCAAAATATTAGCTCCTGACTAGTGTCATATTTTATAGCCGAACTTTGAATCTTCGATCAATCAGTGTTATCAGTTATGACAGCCTACAACCTGTAACTTGATTCATTACAATGTCATGGTAAATCCTTATTCCTAGATATTGTTGTATTGAAAGTCTATAATTTCAAACAACCCATGACTCTCCAGGGTACAAAAAAATCAAGTTAGTGTTAGCTCATTAGACACGGTATAAGATTATGCTTGCATTCCCTCAGGCTTGGGATGGACGAGCATATGATTACTATATGGAAAACCTAAAGGGCATGAATTTTCCAATGGGTTTTCCACTTGATGGACTCAAATTTGATCCTAACTTGGTAACTAAAGCATGTATCCTTAAATGCATTTTGAAGAGGTTATGGTTTTTTTGTACGTCATATCGATGTAAAAGAGCTTTTTTTTTAACATGTGTTTTATTGGTTGTCTGTTCCATTGGTATCTCTAGGTAATAAGAGGCCTTATCATAGACAAATAAAAAGGTGATATGGTTAAAGCTGACCGATTTGGTTAGGCGAAGAGGTTATGCATGGAACCAACATGCTCTCTACTCACTAGTGGGTTTTTCAACAAAATGTTTCCTTGGAAAAATTTAAATTTTCATTGGAGAAGATTTTGATCAATGTAAAAATGTGTTGCTAGGTTCGAAGCGGAATCGCCCTTGCTAAATGTTTTCACAAAGGAATTAATATTTTCGTGGTTAAATATACATGTTTACCAATGAAAGTTATGATAGGTACCACTAAAAATTAGCAATGATTTTCATTGGAAAAATAATGAGTATTTATCAAGAAATTAATTTGTGGAAAGCTAAATAAAATGTAATAATATTAAAATATATTTACCTACAAATTATTTGTTGAAAAAAAATGGAGGTTTTCAAGGAAATATATTTGTTGGTGAAAATATATCATTTTCGGCTCTTATAGAGCCCAATCTACTTCCGAAACTCTAAGGACACTACTCTTGGTGGGAACAACCCATTATGGAAATTCGTATATGACGCTGTAAATTATTTATTTATTTTTAGGATTAACAAGGATAAAATCTATTGCAATCTTTACTAGTTGAGCAATTTGAATAATTATATTGTTTGAAACAACTTTATAGCTTATTAAATTAAATTAGTTTTCTTTTGTAATAAAAAAAAGTCATTGCTACATATATAATGGGATCCAATAAAATAATATTTTTTTCTCTACAAATTAGGACTAAATATTTAACAACTATAAGTTTTATGTGAAAACTTTACCACTTTTAGCAATGAAAAGAAATCCACAATAACACTATTATCATTAGCAATAAATACTAATAGTATTTGATTGCTAGATATGTTATTGAAAATAGGGGTGGAAGAGCATTACATGCGCATAAGTAGTGGATGTGAAGATTACGGAGAGGGAAGAAGGGGGTGGGGTGGTTGTGAAACAGATAAAGAGAAAGGTAGGGGAGGAAGAAGGTCGTGGAGTGGGGGTGGTTGCAAAACAGAGAGAGAGGAAGAAGGGGGCGGCGGTGGTTGCAAAATAGAAAGAGGAAGAAGGGGGTCGGCGGTGGTGGAAAAGCAGAGGAGAACATGGAGGGAGGGAGAGGACGAGGATATGATGGACGTTGTTTAATTTGGGCGAGGGCAAAATTGAAAACTGAAAATCAGGTTGATAATATACACCTTTTATTGTTCTTTAATCAATGTTTGAAATGACTGGTTTTGACTGTAAAAATATAAATGTGGAGGGTAAAATAAAAATCAAAAAATTAGATGTATGAGCCTTTTTATAATTTATAAATATTTGGAGGATTTGAAATAAATTACATTAAGGGCTTAGGTATAATTAATGAATTTTTAGATGGGCTGACTTTGATGAAAAATCAAAAAGTTAGATGTCAAGGCTTTTTTATAATTAATAGATAAATTGGAGGGCTTTAAATAAATTATGTTATGGCCCTGGGTGTTATTCAATGTTGTAAAAAAAGGTCTAGGCGGCCACCTGGGCGCTAGGCGACATCCTAGGCGGGTTTATTATTATTATTTTTATAAAATCATTGCTACTAGTAAAAAAATTTAAAGAAATAATATTTTGCCACTATAAAGAAGTTAAGAGCTTTAAATATACATAAATTCTTGGATAAAAGTTTCATTATAAGTAACCTAATAAATCTTTGTCAATAACGTGATAATTAACTAGAAATTTAGTTTCTTTGTTGAATAGAGACGAATAAGTGTTATTGTGCACTTACTAAGAAAATATTTAATTAATAATAATATTAATCCTTATTAGCAATAAAACAATTCATTATAAATAACATCATAATTACCAACAAACTAATGTTTCATTGATATAGCAATATTTTGTTGCAAAATAATGTTCGTGAAAAATTGGTTATGGAGGGAATATTTTAACAAAGTAAAGTTGCCAACAAAATAGATGTTATAAAAAGTGACAACTTTATGGTTTTTCTAATGAAATTTTATTTTTGTTGGATATAGTAACATATTAACAAGGAAAAAAAAAATTGTGGATAAAATTTTGTTGGTAAATAACACATTTCTTGTAGTGACTCGAGCTATAATATAGGCTTGAATTGATGAGCATCATTGTTCAAATTTAAGAAGCTGTTTGACGTAACTAATCCTCTTGCTGCAGATGATGGTCAGTTTTTAGGTCTGAAAATGTAAGCGTATATGTCTTGGACACTTGTCAGTATGTTCAAGATAGTTCGAATCTTGAAGCCCAATTGAGTTCATTGATTATTTGTTTCTTCACTGGTGGATTTCTTAGTGGAAGATCATGCAAGCAAATTCAAACAGGATTTGTTCTTCATAGGCAGTGAAGTAGCTAACTAACTGACTGCTAGTATTGTCATCAATACCAGAAAGCAGTTGTGATTTCAAGTAATAGATATTCTCTGCAGAAGATTTCGTTTAAATGGTTGTCATGTTTACTCTAGAACTGAAGTGTGCACATATTTAATCTTTCAAAATGTAGTTTGTCGATAAAAAATAACTATTTACTCTAGAACAAATTTTTTTTAATATTTAATATAAAATATGTGGTATGAAACTATTTGTTGACATGATTTTTATTTGTTGTTTTATTGATATGGCTATTTTATTCTCACAAGCTTCCATGCGATGCACCTAGATAATGAATCTAACTCAAACCCCTCCATTTTTTTTTTTTCATCTTCCTAACTCTTGACAACAACAATGTGTGTTCATCGTAGTTTTTATGACAAACTCATTGATCATTTTCATTAGCAATGTACAAAAAATGGTTGTCTTCAATAGTGGTTATAAAAAAACGGGGTAAAAGCTAATGAAATGAGGAAATAATAATCAATGGCTTAAAGTTATATAGTTGTTCTTAGAGTTGGGTGTTTGGTAAATCCAAATTTTCAATCTTGCATGTTAAATTTTCAATCCAAAATTTAGTATATGGTCATCCCGTCCTGAACTCGTTTGGGATGGGACGAGGTCGGGATGAGGTCTATCCCATCTTGTCCCGTCACGATCCTGAACAAACGGGATGGGATAGGGATGAGGTCCATCCCGTCCTATCCCATTTCGTGCCCACACCTACTTGTTCTACAACGTGTTCCGCAATATGGACATCAATGAGGAGAGCCTGACATCTTCAGACTACCTACTGATTGGATTAGGCGGAGAGAAATGCTTCCCAATCAGGAAGATAAGGTTAGCAGTAGTGACAGGAGAACCACAATTGTGAAAAGTCTTGTTTCTGGACTTCATGGTAGTAGATGCACCGTCTACCTACAACCTTATCTTGGGAAGACCATGGCTCCACTAAATGGAGGCAGTAGTCTCCATTTTCACCAGTGTGTTAAGTACACTGCTAACCACTATGAAGAAACAATACGTGGAGACCAATCTATGGCACGAGGGTGCCATTATGTTGCACTGAAGCAAATAGAATGTTCCCAGATCCAGCCGGATCACACAGCGCAATCTGAACAAGAGCCAGGCCTAGTGACTGCAGCGACATCACTCTACTAGCTCGAGATCCCAAGAACATTGGCACGCTTCAGAGAGACGGGACAATCAAAAGGTACAGGAGCAATCCGCTCTTCAACTCAGCAGAATGGAGAGATTAATGCAAGCATGAATACAACCGCCCGACATTCCGTCGGCGCGAAGATTAACTCCCCCACAAGGCTTACTATTCAGTAGCCTCTGTAACATCAGTGAAGTTCAACAATCTGCTGAAAGCACAAACGATCCACAAGAGCCATACAAATTCACTTCAGAGCCAGGATCAATTTCTCTCGGCCAATAGTTAGTTTATTTCAATTGCTTATTTCCCTTTCCATAGTCAATGTAGAGTTTTAGTTCTTCAAAACTTATGTGATTTGCAAACATTCAAGAAATAAATAAAAAAATTATGCAAATACACTTTATTGATTACTGGAAAAATGTAACAACGAGCACCCAAATGCGGATACAAAAGACTACATATTACAAACATCTGAATCGAATGCTACATGGTATAAGGACTCGCTTAAACAGTCCGACTGCATAAAGAAGGTGAAGGAACCCAAAGTAAACTTCGCTCGACCCCTTCCCAAGATCAAGGACAAAGGGGCAAAGGGGGTTTAAAGCATAGAGAGGCCGATTGCTCCGTTGAATCACCCCAGAAAAGCGACCCGCCGATAGTGGTACAGACCTTGAAACGGACTGCGGACTTCCTCGAGCGACATTCGGTCTCCAGAAGGAGATAGAAGAAGGCAGATGAGGATGACCGCAATCGGCAAAGCGGTTGAGGTCTCACAATGCTGCCAAGCGAGGACACTTTTCCCATATACGGTACCCGGAGTGACTAAGAGATACCACCCCCGGAAGCACCACATATCTGCTAACACTTCGATCAGGCCTAAGATATCAGTAGGAGCTACATACGGGCATAGCGGCACAAGGTAACACCAAGGCTCTTCCTTTGGGAGGAAATTCGTACTTCTTCTCCGCAACATGAGAAGAAATTACGAGATCTCAGCGAATCAACTATGTGCTCACCCTGAATAGGTAACCGCATATAACAATGATTATCATCGTGCTCAATCAGTGCAAATGCCAGAACATTTGAAGACTCCAATGATGGAGATTTCCCTTCAACCTTTTAAAAACCCAAAGCATTCTCTTCAAGTAAGAACGTTACAGTAGATATGCTCTGCAGAAGATAGTGCCTACAACGATTGAGGAACACTATTATGTAGACATGGTGGTTCAACAAACAGGTGCTTCAACATTAACTACCAGCATTGAATACTGCAAGGAAATTTTGAATAGACAACGATTCCCAAGGAAATTGCATAGGCCACGTTCATCCAATTAATGGTGTTGTACACAACCCCATCAATTAAGGGGGACTGATCGAGATGGTGTTGTACACAACCCCATCAACTGAGGGGGAGTGGCCAATACTGAACCGTCTTGCAGTCTACGTCGTACACGTGCTACCATGTGATTAACGCCATACGCATGGTGTAATTTGTACAAGAAACTCTAGCTCTCCCTTTGCGAGCCCATGGGCCCGACCCACTATTCAAACAGTATCCTACAACATGCCTGACATGAACAATAGAAGTCCTAGTCAATTCTGACACTCCATTCATACCTGCAGATTACCAGCTGATTTAAGGTAATTTAATCCGCACAGTGCACTACGCCCGTGGACACAGGTTCACACGCCCTCAAACAGGTGGAAACTTTCCCTAATCAGGTAAGCTTAGTCAATCGAGGCTAATGACGATGACTTTTGGTTCATCCTGACACCTAGTCCGCTTAGTGCGAATCCCGATGGTTTAGGAAGTGAGAATCTAATCAGCGTTATCACGCCTGGTGACGACGACTCACCAGGGATCATTGCATTTTTCGTGGTTAATGGTCACCGAACCTGATCGGGTAAACTTAGCTGGTGATGACTGGCAATGAAAGCTTCTGATCAAAGCCCAGACTTGTAGCCCCCACTGCGCGAGCATAGATGGTTTGGAAGGTAGGAGTCTAGTCAGTCTCATACTGATTTCGACGGCTCATCGTGGGGCCACTGTTTTTCAACCTGGCCACCGAATTACCAACTCTGAACTTGTAGCCCCCAGTGCGCAGGTGTAGATGGTTTAGAAGGTGGGAGCTTATTCTGTCTCGAATTGATTTCGATGGCTTACCACGGGACCACTGCTCTTCAACATGACCGCCGAAAACCCCCAAATTTGTAGCTTGATGTGCACAAGTGTAGATGATTTGGAAGGTTGGAGCCTAGTCAGGCCCGAACTGACTCCGACGGCTTGCCATGGGATCACTACTTTGCAGCCTGGTCGCTGAACCCCTTCTTCTCAAACTTGTAGCCCCTACCGTGCGGGTATAGATGGTTCAAAGGCAGGAGACTAGTCAGTCCCTTACTAATGTCGTGCTCGCCATGAGACTACTGCACCTTGGCATGGTCACCAAATCCTTATTCCCTGAACCAGTAGTCCACTATGTTCGGACATAGATGGTTCGAAAGGTGGGAGCCCTAAGCAGCTCGCCATGCGATCACCGATCTCCTCCGAAATGGCGGCCATAAAAATAAATCACAGCTTAGCCAGCGTCCTCACGCTCAAACGAGCTGGCATTCTATTATCAGCAAATGCCACTTACGACAACACATAAATCGTCCAGCCAACATGCGGGCATGTGCTACATAGAATGACAACCCGAGCTTACGACGCCTGGCTCAGTACAGACGTTCTAACGCTTACACTCGGCTATCACATCTCACTTATAACGGCGGTTGCTACCGGAAAATCAGACAAGCGAGATAAGCCCCTAGCAGCTTACTTTAATGACGAGATACAACGCGGGTAAGACAGCCCACAGCTAAACTATCCGCGACATGCCCACTGTTGGACATGACTATGCAACAGTGCCTCTTAGTCACCCACAGCGCAAACGATCAAGCTCTTAACTGTAGACAGACCACTCGACTTCCTATTATTCCAACCAGCCTATGCTAAAGTAAGACGACAAGGCGAAACAGAAAACACACAATAGGAACAACGAGCTCAAGACAGATACAGAAAGTACTTAAGGTAAAACTGTCTTCATTAACAGTCGAAGCAAAATGGGTACACGTATACCAAGTTTACTCCTTATCAAAAGAAGGTATAGAAACAGAAGAGCTAAGTTTAACGGAGGAAGGAGCTAGAGTCATGTCCATACGCGCCACGACTTGAGCATCAGGGTTCAAACCGCCCTCTTCGTCTGATGATGCAAAGGCAACGGACAAGTCTACATACGACATCTTTTTATAACGGGCAAGATCCCATTTCGAATGCTCCTCCTTCATCAGCGCCAACAACTCTAGTCTGTTGTGTACAACCCAACAGAACTCGCACTTACCTTCTTCCTGCAGAAGCTCTTCCTCGAGCGCCTCCGCATCAGCAAGTTCACGCTCCAACAGCTCCAACTTGCCAGTCAGCGCATCAATCTGAGACTGCTTTGTACCCAAATTGCTCTTTACAGCACTGAGCTCTCGCATCTCTAACTCGAGCTGGTTTTCGGCCTTCCTCACCTCTCGAGCATTGAACTCCATGTCAACCTCTAATTGTTGCTTTTGAGCAGCCTAGTTAGCCTCCTTCAAGGCATTCTCTTCAGTGAGAGACCGCAGTGCAGAACGTGCCTCAACCGCAGCTTCCTGTGCGACCTCTATGTCTCGGCAGGTCCGATCCAACTCCCGCTTGAATCTGTCCCTCGCAGACACCACCTCTGCTAGATCACACTCAAGAGCATCCAGACAATCCCTCTGAGTCTCGGCAACCACAACTGACTGCTCCAACCTCTTCGCCTCAGCCTGCTTCTTCAGCAGCTCAATTTCATAAAGCACGTCAGAATACAACACTTGCATGTGTGAGAAGACATACTCCATGGTGTACACTCTCTCACGGGCCGCCTCGACTTCTGTTCCAACCACGACCACTTGGCTCAAATGAGACATACCCAGCATAAGGTACTTTAAGCACTTATCTATATGCCCTTCAAGTACTTCCTCCTCGGGTTTTGGAGCGTAATCCATCAGCCATCTATGTCGCCTGCTTATATGCTTCCTCGAAGCATACTCCACGTCGACCTCCTGGTGCCAGACTTGAGTGATCATCCTCACTAAGTCTGGGTCAAACAAGCTTATTTGCACATCCGGATGAAGCTCTCACGGATTATGAATTACGTCGGTACCGCCCTTTCCAACTGCCACTATCCCTAGGTTATCCTCCACAACCTTTCCTTTATCACGAACAACCGACTCTTTAGTGCGAGATGACTTAGCAGGATTCAGAGGAAGCGAGTTATCCAACGGATCCTCTAACACATCGAAACGTGGCTTGGAACGAGACGGTAAACAATGCGAATTATGAGAAACTTGGCATGTGCCACTATGACCACTACCAGATAGCCCACCAATGGGAGGATCAGATTCAAGAACCTTAGGTAGATCCTCACAGAAACCTTCTATCAAATCGGTCCCATGGGAATTGGCACCAGTGGAAGCCACCATTGCAACCTGCATCAACTGCCCGCTCAAAGCTTCCATCTGCACAACACTAAGGTTCGACATGTCTTCAACCCCTGCAAATTGCAAATGGTCCTTCTCCCAGCTAGATACATCGATCTCTGCCCTGACGGGCCGATAAGACTCACGCTCTTCACTTACAGTAGCAGGTCATTTTGGAGTCGACCCAGTTCTAATGTGGGACCTCTTCGAACTCACAAAGGAGACAAATGTCTCAGATGACTCTTTCGTATCAGACAAAACATGAGCTTTGGCCCCAGCGGCCTTCCTCTTCCTAGAAGGGACCCCATCTTCAGACTTAACTTGCAACGTTCAGTAAAGAGTGGGGGCCACATGCAAGTTGTCCCACAACTTACTGCGAACAAAGTCGGGAACGCATATGACATCCACTACGTTCCTCGTTGATAAGCCACAGAACATCTCCATAGTGTTTTACTCCTCTGGGGTAAGAGGAGTAGTGGGAAATTGTCATGCAAAAAAACACAAGCAACAATTAGCATGCAATCAAGCGCAACAAAATCAGAAGAAAAAGTTGTACTTACGAAGTGGCTTGAACTCCTGCTCGAGCGGATGACCCTTGAACTGGAAGTACTTTGAATCCGCAGGGGCCAAGAAGCAATACTTCTGTCAGAACTTGAAGTCATCAGACAGATTCACAAAACAAGTCGACAAAATCATTTGCAGACAATGTTACTCTTCAACCGATGAGAGGTCAGCAACTGGATCAATCCTGCGTTCATGAGGAAACTTGCTTCTTTCACCCTAATAAGAATATGGAGGATGATCCTGTATCCATTAGGCCCCAACTAGGCTGGACGAATTCCAAATAAGTTTAGGAAGTCCCAAATCACATCCAGAACGGGAAAACGTACTCCTGTTTGGAACATCCCCCGATGCAAGCAGATGAACCCTGCTGGTGGCAACATTGGAGTTTGGTCGCCCTTCAGAACAGAAAACGATAGGTACTCGGGGACTCCAAACTTTGCACGAATTTTGGCAAGGCTAGATTCAGAAAACAACCTGTCTTCGAAAAACTCAAAGTCCCTGGCTAAGGTTGCGTCATCAAGAAGGTCTTGTTGAGCCATGAAGAAGATGAACAATTTTTCAATTAGAAGACGAACAAAACAATATCTTCAAAAGCAAAGAAAATAGAAGAGCCAGTCTCCGCACAACGGATGACCTAAATAGGGATTAGGTTCTCGCCTATTTTCCTCTGAATCGATGCACGTTCAATAAATGCAGTGCATGGCTCAAGCAACGATTCAAGCTCAATCATCGTGAGTGGCGTATCTTTTCAAGAGATGACTTAGTGAACCGATGTGACGACCCACTAACTCCGGGGGAATAGCTGACGATACATCAAAATGGTCACATCCCTAAGCCATACACGTGTCATGATGATTTCGAGGAATTACGGGCCCCAGCGTTAGCCCAACACTGATCCGGCCCAAGCGGCTCTAAGCTTGCCTAACGCAGTTCACCAAATGGACCCGAACTCTCACAACTCGCTTAGCCTATACGTCTTACAACTATCTTCAATACTCGTAAGCCCTGTTAAGGCAAGTATCTCGAGGATCAGCTTCGGACAGGCAACTACAACAGCTATCCGCTTCCAACTAGGAAGTAAATACCAGAGTACATATCACACAGGGAAACATCTTCTTGCAGATTGCCTTGAGATTGGGAACTATCTCCCGCCTATCTAGGAGCACACGACTAATAGGGGAATTTCCTTCTACAGTACGACTCCTAATTAGACAAGGATCTCAACGAAGATCTCCTTCCTAAACTACGCCATCGATGGCCTGGTCAAACCAGGACTCTTGTACTATAAATAAGACATGAGGTTGGTAATTTAAGTTATGCTACAAATTTCCTGTTTATAGCATTACACCTTCCTCAGATCTCTGTCTAATTTAGCATCAGAGTGCCATCGACCACCACAACGGTGGTCCGTGGCTCACGTGTGTTCCTTGTGCAGGTTAGCGGGTCAGCAGGACTAGGTCAAAACATGGAGCGAAAAATGACTGCATCAGGGTTGTTTATAGGTTGCAGAGATAGACTTAGAGATGAAAAAAGAAGGGAACTGTTGCATCAAACACTTCCTATGTAGTCTGTTGAGTGTAATAGTGAGATGTACTTTTGGTTGGAGTTAAGAGTGGTGAGGGAAAGAAAGAAGAGGGAGTGCACCAAAAATGATGAAACATAGAAATCTTTTGAAAACAATTTCTTTGTTTTCTTTCTAAGATTGGAAGTTGTTGTCAATTAGTCTATAATAAGTCATGGGGTAAAAATCAAAGCGAAGCAATGGGATACATCGATGCTATGCATATTGGCTGGGTGGTAATCCATTAGATAATTATCATATGATAGCATTTTAAAAGGCCATTCATGATAGCAAATATGTTAAAACAAATAACTAATAGCATTTATGTATATGAGATAGATAATACAATCATGACATTCGAAAATGCTAACAAACAATTGATAACATTTATGCATATGAGATATAGATAATAGTATAATACAACTATGACATTCACATTGCTAACTAACAACTGATGGCTAATAAGACATCAAACAATCACAATCGTACATGTGGCTTGTGTTAATCCCAGCACGTAAAAAGCTTTAGCGCATTCCCAAGCGGACCCATCCGCAAAACTATTGTTCAACCCGTAAGTCGGGCGCCCAAGTCCAAGACACAATCAGCCCCAGAGTTATGGGTCTTAATGATTTGACCAGTGGATCTCAGAGTTGCCACAGACTCGAGATCCACTCGCATGAAATTAACTCTATCCCAATCAAGTATTGTGCCCTAAACAAAGCCAAGTGCCGAAGTACTCAATCATGCACGGGTAAGATCTTATGTGAGATCTCCTCCTTCCATCACGCCCTCGATTGCAGGGATAGTTGGGGAGGGAAAACTCACTATAAGAGTCGGTGAAATGAGGAAGAAATGTATGCACACATGTACGCAAGTATACACACTGCAATTTTACATTTAGTCTTACTCTTTCTCGAACCAGTATTTGCTTGATTGGGCTAGAGTTGATCTCATGCAAGTGGATCTCAGGCTTGTGACAGCTCTGGGATCCATTGTTCGAGCCTTATTGTCCTGGGGCCAATCCCTAAGACCTGTGGCTCTAGGGTTGGCGTGTCTTGGGCTTAGGCGTCTGACTTATGGGCTGAACAATAGTATTATGCATGGGTCCACTTGGGATTGCGCTGAAGCCTTTTACGTGCTAGGGTTAACCCATGCCACCTGTACGGTTGTGATTGAGTGATTGTTTGATGTCTCATCAACATTTATGTACATGTGATGGATAATACAATCATGATATTTCACAAACGCTAATAAACAATTAATAGCATTTATTTACATGTGATAGATAAATACAATGATGACATTCACAAATGTTATATTTGGATAGCATTTCATAGTGCTATGTTAAAATAACATGGGTTACTATGACTTGCACCAAATACTGTGGTACCCCTGTCATAGAATTCTTATAATATCTTGAAAGGTCATTTTTCCTGTAGTGGATGGAGCCATTGCTTGCTTGTTTCAGAAGCAATTAATTGGAGAATCACCATGGGGTGGGGTGGCTAAGCGATTCCACGCACCCCATTTGGTTGAATATGTGAGTATAGTGGTCATTGAGAGCTCGATCGAGATGTTCCACCATGTGCAATTTGGAGTTATGTTTTCACACTATCTTTTCTTGGCATCTTATTATTCCATTGTTTTCAATATGTTTTCAGGTTATCTGATACCAATGGATTCTCACATGAACTTGCAGGTGTTGCCCTTTTATTTCATCAGTTCATTGTACATTAGCATCCTTATAGAGAATGCCCTATGTATTTCAGCATTGGCCTTGATTTATAGTTGTATGTGCTTTGACGTTAGCATGCAATTTAGGAGATTTTATTTCTTAGATCATCCATAGTAAGTCAATTTGGGGAGGGGGAGGGGGATTATAACTTTGATGGGATAAATTTATCCCTCTTCAAATGATCCACAGTAAGCCAATTCAAGCAGGGATAAAGTGCAAAGTGAGGACAAGTCTATCCCCCATTATCCCTTATGGAATAAGGGTAAAACAACATATCAAGTGGCACTCAACTTTTGAATTTTTTCCCAAAAAGGTAGAAGCAATGACATTTCAACAAAAACTAGGTTTGAGCGCCATTTGAAATGGTGCCCAAGATGAGTACCATTCCAAACGTGGTTCAAGAAATTCGTTTACTGTGGTTGGTCATGAATCTGGGTGGGATAACTCTCTTATTTTAATGAAAAAAATGGTATCCCCTCCCTAAGGCTAATAACGTGCTGGAGAATGGAGATACTCTTGAGAGTATTTTATTTATTTAGTTATTTGTCTATATTGTGCAGAATTCTAACATCTGGATTGAGAAACAAAAACAAAACCCCTCGTCGCATAATCAATAATTTTGTATTGCTTTTAAGATTGCAAACTATTTTTGCAACGTATTATGAAAGCCAGATTATGTTAGGTATTCAATTGTTTACCTGGAAATTGTTTCATTAGCTGACGTGTTTCTTGCAACTGGCCAACACTGAAGAGTATATTGACAGGCAGTTCACAGGAACTCTTAGAGAAATTCTGATTAGGTAATTAAACTACTGCTCAATTCATAAGCTAGGTTTGATGGGGTGTTTGATTAAAAGGTGCGACCTCTTATTAAGAGTCTTTAATTGTTGGTTTTAAAGTATTGATTAGAGCTTTTAACTAAAGCGTAAAGGAAGATAATGTTTGTTTTGCCTATGTTAGAATATGTAAGGCTTGCACTCAACATAGATGAGCTCAAGTTCAAGATTAATTCACTTCTACAAGAAGGAAAATCAAAATATGCTAAAAAAAGAAAGTCGGGATATATTAAAGAAGGAAAGTTAAAATAGGAAAGTCAAAATAGAACTCTATTAGAATATTTTGTATATCAAGTTTTAAGTTTCCTGTTTTCACAAGGTTAAGTAAAAGTTAGGTTATACATAAACTTGTATTCAATCAAGGAATCAATATAATAATTCAATCAAGGAATCAATATAATAATACAATTCTTCAAATATTTTCTTCACGTAATATAGGATGGTGATCTTGAGATCTCGCTTCGATTGTTTATACTTACAAGTAAGACTCCGGGGACTCAAGCTCTTCCCCGCATCCGATAACTACGTACTTTGACCGTAGATGCAAGAGGCGGGGAAAAGAGGATTCTTGTTATGCACTTCAACCAATAAACATGACCACGAAAACCCCATCAAGAAATTTCAATCAATCACTACAACTACGCCTTCATCAATCATTGGTTTGCCTTCATCTTCAAGGCCAAGATCCACTACCTGGGAGGTCACCACCATCTTTTTCATCTTACCGAATCAGAACATCACCACCACCCTTTACGCCATCAACAGAGACTACCGTCTCATCAATTTGAATCTCCTCCATCTCGCCGACAACCCATCACTTTATCTCTTCCATTAACAACGTTTCTATTTCCGATCGCCATCTTCGATGCCATCAACGACGCCCATCTTAAATCGTCACCCACAATCAACAGCAGCTCGTCCACCGTCGTCTCCAAAATCAACAGAGACCATTGTCTCCGCCTCAACAATCCTTCAAAACCCAAGGATTTGGTCGGAGTCTCAACCAACAGTGACTTCTCCTTACCACATCCATCACAACAGCCACAAAGTCATCCTACGCACACCAATCAGAGACCAACACAACAAAGAAGATATCAACTGCAACAATCTCCTCTTCACAAATCGCAGCCAAGAAGAATTCTTCATGATCCCCTCCTCGAATAACAACCAAAACAAAGGAACTTCTCTCAATCAAACACCCTCATTGAATCACAAACCATTGACGTTTCCATCTCCCTATCTGACCTTGTACGCACCTCCATCACACCACCATCAAGCACCCTCACACATCTACCACAATCTAAAAGTTTCCATCGCCTGAATTCGCCACCATCTCTGTCCACAAAATCAACAGCAAGAACACTGTTGCATGTCCGTCTGCTACTTGTCGTTGCCACACAACCACAGGACATACCACTATCCGTCGGTCACTCGCCATTCATATCTCCCTTTCATCCTCTTTGTTTCTCTCTTGCTCAACCAAAACAACCAACACTGCAACAGAGGAGGTCGCACAACAACCACTACTCCCCTCATCCCGTCCTGTTCCTCCTCCATTTCTTTGCAATCTCTGTTTTTTTCTCTCTCACTGGACCAGCTATACATCAACGGATCACAACAGCGGGGACAAAGAAGCAGGGAAAACAGTTGAAGAAGACGAATAAAATGAAGGGAAATAAGAAGTTTTCAAACTGATTTTAATTTGGCTATTGGCACCCCAGTCTGTTAGTTAGTACCGCTACTACTCTTCCCTCTTACCATCTGCACCCTAGATTTCAGTCAGATCAACCACAGTATACCCACGTGAGAAAAAAAATATCTTCGATCACCATAACCATGATTTTCGGTCGAACCTCGTCGGAACCTTTTTTTCCGGCCACCTCTTTCAACTAGATTGCTATCGCCTCCATTCCTTCACGATCTAATAGCTGGTGTTTCTCCATCGCCCAACGTTTCTCATTCTTACTGCAGAACAGAAGCAGAAGAAGAAAAAAAATCTCAACACCACAACGGAGATACTTTCTCCACTGCCGAAATCTTCATCTCAAGCTATTTTTCTCGTCACATACCAGCACGAATGTCGAGCAATACCACCACAAATGCTAAGCAATACCAGCATCTGTGCTGAGCAATTTTTCAACCTTTGTGTTGAGGGAGAGTATTGAGACTAGAAGTCTACTCTACCCGTTTCATAACAAAATTATCAGAATTCGACAATCATGATGACTCGAGACGAACCATTAGCAGCTTCACTCGACAATCATTATTCAAAATTTGACAGTTATGATGACTCAAGTCGAACCATCAGCAGCTTCATTCGACAATCATTATTTTGCATTCACTCATCTTCCCCAAATTGAACTTCAAAGTTTCAATCTGCACATTTCATCTGCGTCTAGATGTACAGCTTGCAAGGGTGTGTTAGAATATGTAGGGCTTGCACTCAACATAGCCAAGCCCAAGTTCAAGATTGGTTCATCTCTACAAGAAGGAAAGTCAGAATATGTTAAAGATGAAAAGTCAAAATAAAACTCTATTAGAATATATTGTATAGCAAATTTTAAGTTTCGTGTTTCCACAAGGTTAGACAAAAGTTAGCTTATATATAAGCTTATATTCAATCAATGAATCAATACAATAATACACTTCTCCAAATATTTTCTTCATAGTCTATAATGGCTAACTTCTATTGGTGGTCTCAATGGAATGTCGAAGAACAATATTAGTTTATAAAAACATTTGGTTAAGTGGTTGTTAAGAGGTAGAGAAATCTCTACTAGAGTCAAAGGTTAAGTGGAGAACTTTTGTTCAGATGTCAAATTTGGGGAGACTCATTAGAACATTTACCTTTTGTGGAGAGATCAAACAAACGCTCTCTTGTTTGACAAATCAAAACTGTTGTCAACTTGTTACTTACTCAGTGTTTATGCGAAGTTCTCAAATGCTGATTTATACAACATGCACTTGGGAGTGAGAAACGGACTTTTAAAATTCAAAATTTTTTGAATTACAAACCATGTCAGACCTTTGAATTTCTTAGCTTTTGTTGCATTTATAGGTGTAACAATGTACTGCATCTAAGGGGTGTACCAGAAGATGAAGAGATGGAAGAAGCTGATATGAGACTTAATACATTGATACTATCCACAAAATCAACAGAAAAAAAATGTTGCATGTCCGTCTGCTACTCGTCGTTGCCAAACAATCACCAGACATACCACCATACGTCCGTCACTCGCCGTTCATCTCTCCCTTTCATCCTCTTTGTTTCTATCTTGCTCAGCCAAAACAACCAACACCGCAACAAGAGAGGTCGCACAACAACCACCACTCTTCTCATCCCGTCATGTTCCTCCATTTCTTTGCAATCTCTATATTTTTTTTTTCTCAATGGACCAGCTCAACAGCGGGGACGAAGAAGCAGGGAAAACAGTTAAAGAAGACGAATAAAAGGGAAGGAAATAAGAAGTTTTCAAATAGATTTTTAACTTGGCTATTGGCATCCTAGTCCGTTAGTCAATACCACCACAACTCTTCCCTCTTACCATCTGCACCCTAGATTTCAGTCAGATCCACCATAGTACACCCACGTGAGAAAAAAAATCTCCGATCACCATAACCATGATTTTCGGTTGAACCTCGTCGGAACCTTTTCCTCTGGTCACCTATTTCAACTAGACTGCTCTCGCCTCCACTCCTTCACGATCCAATAGCTGGTGTTTCTCCATCGCCCAACGTTTCTCTCACTCACTGCAGAACAGGAGCAAAAGAAGAAAAAATCTCAACATATCAATGGAGATACTTTCTCCACTGCCGGAATCTTCATCTTAAGTTAGTTTTCTCGTCACATACCAGCACAAATGTCGAGCAATACCAGCATTTGTGTTGAGCAATTTTTCAACCTTCGTATTGAGGGAGATTATTGAGACTAAAAGTCTACTCTACCTGTTTCATAACAGAATTATCAGAATTCGACAATCATGATGACTCAAGTCGAACCATTAGCAGCTTCACTCGATAGTCATTATTCAAAATTTGACAGTTATGATGACTTAAGTCAAACAATCAGCAGCTTCACTCGACAGTCATTATTCCGCATTCACTCATCTTCCCCAAATTGAACTTCAAAGTTTCAAGCTGCACATTTCATATGCGTCTACATGTACAACTTGCAAGGGCGTGTTAGAATATGTAGGGCTTGCACTCAACATAGCCAAGCCCAAGTTCAAGATTGATTCATCTCTACAAGAAGGAAAGTCAGAATATGTTAAAGAAGGAAAGTGTTAAAGAAGGAAAGTCAGAATATGTTAAAGATGGAAAGTCAAAATAAAACTCTATTAGAATATATTGTATAGCAAGTTTTAAGTTTCGTGTTTCCACAAGGTTAGACAAAAGTTAGCTTATATATAAGCTTATATTCAATCAAGGAATCAATACAATAATACAATTCTCCAAATATTTTCTTCATAGTCTACAATGGGTAACTTCTATTGGTGGTCTCAATGGAATGTCAAAGAACAATATTAGTTTATAAAAACATTTGGTTAAGTGGTTGTTAAGAGGTAGAGAAGTCTCTACTAGAGTCAGAGGTTAAGTGGATAACTTTTGTTCAGATGTCAACTTTGGGGAGACTCATTAGAACATTTACCTTTTGTTGAGAGATCAAACAAGCGCTCTCTTGTCTAACAAATTGAAACTGTTGTCAACTTGTTACTATTGATAATCTCAGTGTTTATGCGAAGTTCTCAAACGCTGATTTATACAACATGTACTCGGGAGTGAGAAAGGGGCTTTTTTTTGAACCCTAAACCCTAAACCCTAAACCCTAAACCCTAAAATTCAATTTTTTTTGAATTACAAACCATGTCAGACCTTTGAACTTCTTAGCTTTAGTTGCATTTGCATTTGTGGGTTGGATTATTGTCTTTAAAACTGAGATTTCAACATCATCTGTCTATACTGTATTGTTCCATGTGGTGTTGGATGTTGCTCCTCATGTTAAAATATGAATAAAGGTCTAAAGTCTAATTAAGAAACATTCACCAATTTTTTTTTTCATTGACATTTCCTTTTCTTATTGGTTAAGTTGAGTTGGGGGTTGGGGGTGTGGCTTGGGGCAGCCGAAGCAGCGGTGGCGGTGGGAAATGGTTTGGAGGCTTTTAGGTCTATTGGGGAAGGCAAGATATTTTTTCAAAATCTCCACCAACATCAGTGTGCCTGGAGATATGTTTTGAATGTCTTGAGATTTTGAAGTTAAGTTTAAGCAAGGGCATTTTGGTCGTAAATTCAGTCAAGATGAGTTCACTTTTTTGGGTTAACAAATCTGTCCATTTTTGGGGATTAGGCTCTATCACGTTTTATTTTGGGGTTAAACAGAGTTGCATATAAACTAATGGGGGCCAAACACTACACCACAACTACCCATTAATAGCATATGACAATAGCACTTTTTCACTTGGTGCTATGGAAAGCCCAAGGTTTGTCCCATTTCAGATCTCTTAACATTGCTAAAATGCTATCAAATGAGCGGGAGTTAAAATGTCACAAAACGCCAAATTTCCCTCTCGATCGAAAAGAAATAAGGAAAGAAAAGAAAGAAAACAAGGAAAGAATGAAAGAAAAGAAAGAAAAGAAGGAAGCTCGCTCTGCTCACCTCTCTCACTCTGCTCACCACTCTCACTTTAGTTTCACTCTCCCTCTCTGATCTGCTCTCCCTCACAGCTCTCGCTCTGCTCACCGCCTGGTCTACTTCTTGGCGTTGTGGTCTCCCTCTCTGCTCTCCCTCTCCAAACTGCTCTCCCGTTTCAGCTTCAACTTTGCTTTCATGGTCATTCACTCAACTTACTCTCTCTTGCATTGCTTTCACCTCAAATTCTATATTTTTTTTATATCAGTTTTTGAAGTTCTGGAATGGTAGATTTAAGGCTTTGAAGGATAAAATTTGTCTTGTAAGTCTCAGATCTTGCATGCCTCGTCTTCATTTTGCTTGTTCATCTATGGTGGACTGAAACCAAAAGCCCTAACGTTGTTATTTTCCACATTTCAGGAACTGAGAAGAGATTTCTTCCCTTAGATCCTCATATTTGTAGATACATTTCTCTTATTTAGGTGAGATTTCGATTTTAGACCTCTCATTTGTTCTTTGTTATGGCTTTTGTTTGATTTGTTCTTTTTTGAATTGATGCCTTGTATGAGATAGAAATTAGGTTAATTGATGATTTCAACTGTTTGAATTGCATGTTGTTAGGTTTAGAAGAAAGGGTTATGTTTGGTTTGGATCTTTAACTGAGCTTAACATAGTAGTATTAATTAAAGTAATTGGATTGTATGAAAATTTGGGGATTTTATGTGAAACTGATTTGTGAATATTTTTTTCATGTTAAGGGTTGAAATTGATGAGATGGGTGATACAAAACTATGTTTTGCCTATTTTTTTACGGTCAGAGTGTGTTGGTAAATTTGTTTTGATTAGTTTTGTATAATGTGATTTTATTAATAGACAGAGTGTGTCTTTATCAATCTGATTATTACTGTATTTGCATTTGTATTGTTTCCATATCTTAAATGGCAAAGAGAATCAATCATTCCATATCTTGAATATGGTGCGAACTAAATTTCACCTCATTTTGAGCTGGGCATTTCATTAGCATGTACACCACAACTTATTCATTATTATTCCCGTCTTGGGGTTCATTAACTTAACCAAGGGAGTTATAGGCTAATCCACAAGAATGTGTGCATAGTTTCAGAGTTTTAGACTTCCTTATCCACTTCTCAAGCTATAGAGTTCAAAAGTCAAAGGTAATGTTTGGGGTCATATAAATTGAATATATGTATATATATGTAATCCTTTTAGATTGAATTTAGAAAGCCACGAGTCCTCAAAATGGGTTAATTTGCTTGTTAATCTAACAATGGGGTGATTGGGTGCATTTGCTTGATAAAATGGTTCTTGGTTACTGTATTGTTTGCTAATGATGTATTGTACACATTTTCACAATGGAAATTGATATTCAATAGAACATGCATGTAAACTTTGAATTATTAGTCTTTCTTGGTGTATACTTTTTTCCTTTGCACAAATTTCTTCCTTGTAGAGTATTTAGGTTTACATCCAATCATGGCCGCACCACCTTAATTACTCCAGCTTATACTCAAGTTGGAAGTCCTTGATCACCTCTCGAATTTGTGATGATGGATAAAGATTCGGTGCATCTAAATAGGTAATGTAACCATACGTAATTTGGTATTTTAACATTAGTTACTCTAGGTGAGTCTTAGTGAATCTATTGTTTTTTTGTTTGTTTATAGAGCTTCCCATGAGTACATGCGAGGAGCATGGAGTTTTGTGAAAATGATTGAAAAGAATTCAGAAAGTGTAGAAAAAGTTTCATGCCCTTGCAAAGATTGTCGAAACTTAAACCATCATTGTTATTATGAAATTTTTTAGCATTTGGTGATAGCGAGGATGGATCCTACATACACAAATTGGTATCACCATGGGGAACCATATTCTACATGTGAGCAAGATGAAGACATTGATATTCTACATGGGAGATTAGTATGTTTATACTATATGGCTTGTCCAATAACGAGAAACCTAGATTTACAACAATGTGGCATGAGTGAGTATATATTGATATTTGCATATTGATGGCAACAGGTTAGGTTCACATGTTTCATTTACACTTTATTGAGTTAGTTTATACGGCCAAGTCTATTGTAATTTCTAAATAAATGAAGTGCTAAACCCATAGCTACCCCATCCCCATTGGCAGCACTTATCTTGTTGATTTTTGGTTAAGATGATGTTGGTCAAAATGTTTTATGCTTCTCAGCTTCCTCTTCAAGTTTTTCTATCTTACAAGTTTGTTCCTGTTGTTGCTCCAAATGTTTTTCCAGACACAAGGTCGTGAATCTATTGCAGCAAAACTTGTAGCAAATCTTATTACAGAAGCAGGTGCAAACCGTGTTCTTGCTTGTGATCTGCACTCTTGACAGTCCATGGGTTACTTTGATATTCCAGTGGATCATGTGTATGGTCAAGTATTAGGCCACAACATTGGAATTAATTTCCATTGGTAGCCACTTTATTAACATATAGATCTCCTATTTTTTTTTTTTTTTGAAGTACTTGCATTTCCTTTAAGGTTCATTTGGGCAGAAGCATTACTGACTGTATGTACACTCTCTTTGTATTGTGTTTGTGTAGCATGTGATTCTTGATTACTAAGCTAGCAAAACTATTTCCTCTGATGATTTGGTGGTGGTTTCACCCGATGTTGGTGGTGTTACTAGAGCACGTGCTTTTGCCAAAAAGCTATCTGATGCACCTTTAGCAATTGTGGACAAAAGACGGCATGGACATAATGTTGTCGAAGTAAGATTTACTCTAACTATTGTATGAACAGTAAAATAAATATTATACAACCAAAACTAGTATGTAAAACATAGTGTTTTTTTCTTTCTAGCTTTGTTGTGCAATTGGGCTCGACTTGGGTTAAGCACCAATATGAGTTGGCAATTAATAGAAATCTTGGCTAATTAATTGTCAATATAGTCAACGACTCGTTTAGTTATTTGGCTCAAAAATGTTGTGAACATTTTTTTCGTAAAATCATATCGCTTTTAAGTCCGAGCAGCGATAATATGGGATTTATCAATAATTTGAAAGCAAAACTTTCAAATAGAGGCTTGCACAGTGGATTTTTTTGTCTAAATAACCAACATTTTATGGGTGAGACGGTAAGAACAAAATACACATGCAAGTTCCACATGTGTTGACTAATGGTAGCCATTAAAATGTGGAAGAAAGTCAGGTTTCTTTCAATATAAAGATGAACAGAGTATATAAACTCTTTTTGGTACTTGATTCTTGTCTTTGATGCCATCCTCTAATCCTAGAAATATATGTTGATGATTTACGCTGCAGGTGATGAATCTGATCGGTGATGTTAAAGGAAAAGTAGCAGTTATGGTGGATGATATGATTGATACTGCTGGTGAGTGTAGTCAGTTATACATCAAACTCCATAAGCTGTTGGTAATTAAATTTGAAACAATATCATCATTAACTTGATGCGTCTCAATGAGCTTGAACTGATTTGTCATTAGTTTAATCTTACTATTACTTATATTTTAGTAAAAACATCAAATTTCACAAGCTGTTGCTAATTAAACTTGATGTAAAACTTAGCTATACATCAATAACTTGGTTCTGCTTGTTAATGTTTGAATTTTTAAGTCGGCAGTATTTTGTAAAATAATTCAGTTATAAATGCCAGAGATGATTAAAATTTAATATGAACATGCATCAATCCATTTTTGCTATTGCCTTTAAGTGTATATTTCTATTTTATTCTTCCATTTCGTCTCTGGATGAAAGTTTATTTGTCATTCATTTGGGTGTTTCCAGAGACCATTTCAAAAAGTGCAGCCTTGCTACATCAAGAGAGTGCCAAGGAAGTCTATGCATGTTGCACGCATGTTGTCTTTAGGTACATTCATGTTTCTTACTTGCACGTTGTTTTCCTTTAAGTGTTTCTCATTTTGTTCTCTCAGAAATAAGTTGACCCAATGCATGTTTGCATCTTTAGTCTTTGATTTATAGTTGATTAAATTTAAGTTCTTTGATTGTGTCATTTAAAAATGGTTGTTTGCTGTTGTGTTTGCTGAATTGCTAAGGTGCGTTGTTGCTGCTGTTTTGCATTGGCGCGGTGATGTTGTTGATATGTTGCGGTGTTGCTGTTTTGTGTTGCTGCGATGGTCATTGTGTAGTTGTTGTGGATGTTATGTTATGTTCTTGGCAGCTTTATAGGTTTGATTGCAAAGTGAGGTTGAAGGTGTTGATAATGAAAATAGAGCCTCAGAGTTTGTTTCGGCAGTTTGTTGTTTTGTTTCGGTGCGGTTTTGTGTTGTTTGCATGGGAAAGCAAGTTAATTTTAGGGGTTAGTTTTACGGGGCAGGGACTGATTAAAGTAGTTGCTAGGGACAGGATTTCAGGTTTTGTAATATGAGTTTAAATGGCCTTTGTTTCTTGTGATGATTTTATGATTTGGCAAGGGGGTCTATGGGTTTTGTTCATTGCTTTGAAAGCTAGGCTTCTTGGCACTGGAAGGACATGAAATTGGCGAGTAAGACCTCAAGAGGAAGAGATAGAGATGGAAGAGTAAACTAACTCACAGTTTTTGCAAATCTAAAAAGGTCTTTGTCAGCTGGTTATACAAGTACCTGGAATTTCTGCATTGGGAAGCGTATTTTAATGTTGAATTGGTACGTTGTTATAAGAGTTTACAGATTGTTTGTCATACATCTCCAAAGATAGATGATATTGCCATTGTTTGGATTTTTTAGTGTTGAATTAATTTTACAAGAACTTACAACTAAAAAAAGAAAATAGTGTCGTACATCTCCAAAGATAGATATTGCAATATTATCTTCTATGGTTAAAGAAATCAGTGTTATAAAAACTCATTTGATAGCACTTGATGAGTGCTATAGAAAAAAAAAAGGAATTGAGAAACACTATAGAAACTAATTCAATAGCATTTGTTAAATGCTACGTGAGGGAAGACAATAGCGCTATTGGTAACTATACAATAGCGTTTCTTAATTGTTGTCACAAGCTTAACAATAGCACTTTTTATACACTATTATAAGTTTAACCATAGCATTTTTAAAACGCTATTACAAGCTAAACAATAGCACTTGAAAAAAGCTATAAATGGTCTACTTACAATAGCGTTTCTAAAATGCTATAAATAACCCAGTACCTATTATAGCTCCGGCAGACACATCGTTTACTAAAATGCTATGATATCCTACAATAGCGTTTTTGAAACGCTATGAATAAGCATTTGTGGTGCAGTGAAAATCAAAATAGCTCGTAAGTGTTATTATTAGTGATGTAGTCGATTCCTGTTCTCCTTCCTCGATGCTTTCCTAGACCTGCATAGGTAACAAACACGAGCCAAGGACTACCGTGTGATGGTCGATGGCACTTTGATGCTTAAGTTAGATAAGACTTAGGAAAGGCTTAAAACTGTAAACTAAGATTATGTAGTATACTTCTAGTTCATCGACCTTATCTCCCTTTTATAGTGTAGGCGTTCTTGTTTGGCTAGGCCTTTGGTGGCATAGTTTAGGGAAAAGGACCTTGCTATGGAGACCAATTTCCTAATTGGGAGCTGTCCATGTGGGATAGTTTCCCTACACGACTCGAGCTTCTAGATTTGCCGGAGAGGTTTCCATTTCTGAGTGTTGTCCATGTAAGGAAGTTTCCTTTCCCGACTTATACTCTAATATATTTTTCCCAGTAGGATCCAATGCGTTGCTAGCCTACCTGCCTTGGGTAAATCTCTTAGATATTTGCCTTAAAGGTCTTACGAGTATTGGGCCTAACCCCGTGACGTGTGGGCTTAATGGCTCATTGTAACTCGGATCCAACTGTCTGGATCCAGCCAATAATGGGCTTAGTGTTGTTTGGCCTCGTTGGATTGAGAATGTAATCGGGCTTACTTTGTTTTGTACACGAGATTATCATGACATGTGTACAGTGCTGATCAAATGACAGTTTGGTGTATCATCAGCTGCTCCCCCCCCCCCCCCCCCCCCCGCCGAGTTAGTGAGCCATCTAATCGGTCCACTAAATCGCTTTGATAGACTCTGTACAGTTGTGAAGATTGAACCCAAAACATTGTCTCGAGTGGTGCACATCATTAAATGAATTCGTGACCGTTCAGTAAGAATAGGGGTCGTGATTGTCTGGTGCTTATATAAGTCCCCGCTTTTGTGACAGGGAGTCTTTTCACCTTGTATCTCTTCGACGTCAGCTTTGTTTTCTGTTCTCTGTGTTCTTAGTTGCAAATCTCTTTATTTTTATTTTTTTAAATTATAAAACTTTCTCTTCATGGCGGACAATGTCGAACTTACTCCCGGATAGTACATGCGCGGGAATAGAAGGGGGCCGATTTGGATAAGCTTTGTGAGAACTATGGGGTTCCTGAAGACTTGGAGCTTACCCCGTTGCGTGCTACTTGCAATCCGTTGACGCCTCCGCAAGGGTTCATTGCCTTGCACTAAAGCATGTTCCAAGCAAGGCTTCATTTTCCAGTTTCGGAGGATATTTGACACTTCCTTGCACACATTCATATTCCCCCCACTCAAATGGCGCCTAACGGGTCCAGAACTTTGATTGATGTCCTTATCAGGGCCAAGCTTGTTGGCCATCTATTGACTCCGCGAATACTCCACTTGTTGATTTATTCTCGTCTTAATGCCCATGGAATCTGTTGGTTGAGTACTCCGAAGTGTTTGGGCTCATTGTCTGTCGACTTTAAGTTTTGGTAAAAACATTATTTTTTTGCTTTTTCTAATTTCCCGCTCTTCAAGGTGGATGGGCGGCCTCTTGTCCGACGCTTCAAATTCGATCTCGGTGAGTGCAATGTTTCTCTTTATTTTATATTTCCATGTGCTTTCACAGAAACTGACAAATTGTCTTGATATTATGTGCATGTAAATTCGTGGCTCCAACTCTTACAAAGGAGGAAAAGTCGGTGAGGTAGGCGTTTAATGAGCTTCCCTTGATTGTTTTGAGGAAGTCATGGCCGCAAACAACGCCGGGCGGAGTGGATTGTTCAGGTACTTCCATGCAGGTTCTGTTGTGCCTAGGTCATCTCTGAGGGAGACTAATGGTGGCCATTCCAGGAAAAGGATGCTCACAATACCTATTCCTTCAAAGCAGGCTGAGTTGGAGATGACCATACCGCTTATTGGCAGTCCTAGGAGAAGGCGGGCTAGCGACAAGGCTGGTTCTTCTTCTAAACTAATCCTGCTAGAGCAGGAAGTGGCGGTTACGAAACAGTCCACTAAAGAGATGGCTCCTGGAAGGTGGAGTGTTTGTTTAGAAAATCATGTTCCTGTAGTTGTATTAGAGGATAATGGTTCAGAGATGGTGGATGCCGACAAACTCAATGTTGTTTTTTATGATTTTCAGTCCATTGAGTCTGCTACTTTGAGAAGCATAATTTGTTTCCCTCCCCCAGAGCCTGATGTTGAGCGTCAAGCTAATCTTCCTTCTGAAAAGTCTGCTGAGCTGGTGTCTCCGAAAGGTTCCTCGTCATTGTTTGTTAAGGGTAATCGACACCCTGACGGTCACAGTACAGTTCATGCTACAGAGGAGCCTTTTGTGGAGTTTTGCAAGTCATACTCGGATGCGCTTTATAGGTTGGGCCTTTTAACTGAACAGCTAAAGGGGTTGGCATGAGGGTGCAGTCTCATGAGTCTGAGTTGGTTGTTTTGCGCTTGGAGTTGGAATTTGATCTGGCCGGCGGGCAACACTAAGTTCATGGAGCTGAGTCTTGGGCTGTAGATGCTTTGGCGGAGCTAAATTCACTAAGATAGCGATTGGTGGATGAGGAGTCTCATGTGGTTGCGCTTTTCACAGACTATCGGAGACAGATGCAAGTTTAGCGGAGCCCAAGGCCCGGCGTGAAACTTCAGGATCTCCTGATATCGCCGTGGTAGGCTGGAGTTGCTTGGACTGATTGAAAATGAGAATCCCCATTTGGAGCTTGATTTTGATCGATACCAAAAGGTTGCTTTTTGGAAGATTGACGATGCAAAAGTTTCTGATCCTGCGCCCCCATCTGGCAATTCAAGACTGCCTTCAGACAATGTTGTTTTATTCCCCACAGTTCCTTCTGATGTAAGTAGCTCTTCGGCCTCCGGAGCAAGTTCTTCAAAATAATTGTAACTTTTGAAGTAATTTAAAGAGTGTTCATCAAGTAGCTTTTTGTACATGTATCCTCTATAGCTAGATTGTGTTATCGTGCTATTTTTCCAGTATGTTGCTTGCATGCTTGATCCTGACGCTTTGCACTTCTCTTTTGTTTACCTCTTTCGGCTTTCTTAAGTACTAGGCTGTAGCTTCAATCTTGATCTTTTGTCAGTAGCCGAAGTTTGCTAAGCATTGCTCTCAAGAATACAACAATTTGGGCGAGCATATATTAGGTTATACAATTGTTGATTGTACTACCATTTTTATTTACATCTGTTATTTGCAAACAAGATGTTTGAACAATAATATTCGGCCATTATCTACAAGTGGACCATGATCTCTGGCGAGCTGTCTTCACCAGGCTACATGAGCTTTGACTAAGCTCCCACTTTTTAGGCCATCGCCGCCCGTTTGATTTGGACTAGGCCTTAATAAATAAGTTTATTATCTGTAGTTGGACAATGATCCCTGGCAAGTCGTCTTCACCAGGCTACATAAGCACTGACTAAACTCTCACTTTCTAGACCATCGTCGCCCGTTCTATTATGACTGGGTATCGAGTAATAAGTTTGGCGATCATTATCTGTAGTTGGACAATGATCCCTGGCAAGCCGTCTTCACCAGACTACATAAACACTGACTAAGCTCCCACTTTCTAGGCCGTCGTCGTTCACTCTATTCGGATTAGGCTTCGAGCAATAAGTTTGACGATCATTATTTATAGTTGGACAATGATCCCTGGCAAGCCGTCTTCACCAGGCTACATAAGCACTGACTAAGCTACCACTTTTTATGTCGTCGTCGCAAATTCTATTTGGACTAGGATTCAAGCAAAATTAGTACAAGTCCGACTATGACCGTCCTAGCCCACTCAATAAGTCTGACTTAGGGGTCTTGACTTATGTATAAAGAGTGCAAGCCTGACTGTGGTCGTGCTGATTTGTATTCATAGAGTGCAAGCCTGATTGTGGCCATCTTGACTTGTGCGACAAGCCTGACCTTAGCCGTCCTGACTTGTGTCTGAATAGTGCAAGCCTGATTGTGGTCGTCCTGACTTGTGTCTGAATAGTGCAAGCCTGATTGTGGTCTTCCTGACTTGTACGATAAGTCTGATTTTGACCGTCCTGACTTGTGCCTGAAGAGTACAAGCCTGACTGTGGTCGTCCTAACTTGTGTGATAAGTCTGACTTTGGGTGTCCTGACTTGTGTCTGAAGAGTGCGAGCTTGACTGTGGCCGTCTTGACTTGTGCGATAATTCTGACTTTGGTCGTCCTGGTGCACTTGATAAGTCTGACTTGGAGGTCCTGACGTATGTTTTTTTTAATAGGTACGAGTTGGACAATGGAAGACTGATTGGAGGTAGCAGAAATTTGGAAAAATCAAAAGTTTTTTATTGGTAATACTTTTTAAAGGTGTTTTACATTCCATGGCCGCATAAGGCTTCTACCATCCACGTCTTCCAACCAATATGTCCTTGGCTTGTTGACCTCGGTCACTTTATAGGGCCCATTTCAATTCGGGTTTAGCTTTCCTACTCTCAGTTCCTTAGTACTCTGCTGAGTCTTTCTAAATACCCAGTATCTGACTTTGAATTCTTGTGGCTTGACTTTCTCGTTGTAGTATTGAGCCATCTTTCGTTGGTAGGTGGCTAATCTGGTAGAGGCTTGATTTCTTATTTCCTCGAGTAGATCTAAACTAATGCACAAAGCTTCGTCGTTGTTTTTCGGGCTGAATTCCTTTGTCCGGAAAGTTGGTATTCTAAATTCCATCTGGACCATATCTTTTGACCTGTATGCTTGGGCGAAAGATGTTTCTCCGGTGGGTGTTCTTTTGGTGGTCAGATACGCCTAGAGTATTCCAGGCAGTGCTGAGACCCGTTATGCAAGCACCTGACCTAAGTTGTACACCAACAAAGCATCAATTTGTTATGCACCTTATGGTGATAAAAATTGAGATTCAATAAACAATGCAAAAATGTTATATATAGTTCAGAAAGTTAGAGAAAGAAACATACGTTGACTCCTCGAGGGAATATATGCAAAGCTCGTACATAACTTGGTGAGCTGAAATTGGGTGTTGTGTTGGGAATGTTGCAGCTCCGGAGACATCATTGTGCAACGTTGACTACAAACCACGATCAACTTCCATATGAGGAAGCATACATGCAAAGCAAGCTGCTAAAATTCTCCCACAAGGTAAAAAATGGGAACCCATCTCATTGCAATTATAAGATGAACATGTCAGAGTTCAAATAGATGAGCACTTAGATCTTGAACAAACAAGAACTAAATAACAAAACTTAATTACTACAGTATCTGAGTGCCATTGCAAACTATACGCATAACTAATAAAAAGAAAACAGAAATATCAGTTAGCATCATTAAAATTACATAAGTCTTTTGTACAATCTAGTATACAACTGAAACATTTCATCAAACACCTAGTAATCAACAAGAGATGATCTAGAAAGAAATCAACCTATTTTGAAGATGCTCAAGTCATTATAAGATTCATAGATGATCTAAATAGTTAAGAATGCATAGTCCAATGCAACCACTTTATTAAGTAACTAAGTGACAGGGGACATATGTTGAAACATTCATTTTACTAGAAAAAATAACTTCATAGATACATAGAACTTGTCCTACTACAAACAACAAATATATAGATAGCCAAATTCTCAAGTCATAAAATGAAGCTCCTCAACAACACTACCTGATCAATTAGCAGATCTATCGAGAACTCCGCCTGACCGATAGATTAGAAGATCTGATCGTTATCTCGAAACGAGAGGGATCAGGACGTGAAAAAGATTTGGAGAAGATGTGAAGAAGAAGAAGAACTGAAGAAGATCTAAAGATATGAAGAAGAAGAATTGAAGAAGTGGAGAAGCGGCGAGCAGCGCAGGGGAGAGCTAGTGTGGGGAGAGGGCGTATTGAAGTCTCATGTTTTAGGTTTAGACTGAAATTTGGGGGAGAAGGGAGATAAGGTCGAGCTAAAAATAATTTTTGGGGGCACCAAAAAGCCTGCCAAATTAGATAGCTTTTTTATTTTTAAATATTAAAATTTTACTTTTCATAGCAAAATTGTAAAAAAAATGCTATTGGCAAATGCTATTAATGAGGATATGTGGTGTAGTGTACCAGACGTGAATCGCTATAAGCGGATAGCACCGTTACCTCAATATCTATAAGCAGATATGTGGTGTAGCTTCCAAAGCGCTACCATCCGACAATGTGCACGAGCAGAAAACAAAAGAGCAGACAAGCTAGCTAAAAAAACCTTACCAACAAAGGATAACGACAATCCACTCATAATGACGCAAGGTAGCTCCATACTGGAAAATCAATCAAAAGAAGCATGCGCCCTAAACCAAGGTGTTAATTGGATGACTCCAATCCTGGCATACATTTTAAACGAGAAACTCCCAATAGATAAGATGGAAGCTAGAAAACTATGGAATCGGGCATCAAGATATACAATGGTAAATGATAGACAATACAGGAAATCTGTCACGAACGCATTATTTAGATGCCTTACACTAGGAGATGTCTAATACGTCCTAGAGGAAATACACCACGGCACATGCGAGAATCACTCGGGGAAAAGAACATTGACCCATAAAGCTCTCATGTTAGGGTGTAACTGGCCAACGATGCAGGCAAACGCTCAGAGGCTAGTTCGTAAATACGAAAAATGCCAAAGATTCGCCTCATACACTCACATGCCAGAACAAAATATGATTCCAATAAGCAGCCCCTGGTGGTTCGCACAATGGGGAATGGACATCGTAGGACCACGCCCAGCTTCCGACAAATCCTTGTAGCAGTAGATTATTTCACTAAATGGGTAGAAGTAGAACCCTTCACAAAGATAGGGGAAGCACAAGTCGAGAAATTTCTCTGGAGAGGTATCATATGTAGATTTGGAATCCCAAGAGTAATTGTTACAGACAATGGGAAGCAATTTGAAGGCAAAAGGGTCAGGGAGCTATGCAAGAGCATGAATATCCAACAACACTTCTCCGCACTAGCTCACTCGCAAGCAAACGGGCAAGCCGAAGTCACTAACAAAACAATTTTGGAAGCAGTCAAAAGAAGACTCGAGGCAGCGAAAAGACTATGGATGTCTGAATTACCTGGTGTCCTTTGGGCATACAGGACAACAAAACGAACTCCAACATGAGAAACACCTTTCGCACTCGCTTACAGTTCAGAAGCAATGATACCCATGGAAGTCAGAATGATAACAATCTGAATTGAAGAATTTTGCGCTGAGGACAACGTTGAAGCATTAAGAGCAAGGTTGGACCTCCTCGAAGAAAAATGAGAAGCAGCCTCGATTAAAACAATAGCATACCAACAGCGCATAGCGGGGTACTATAACAAGAAGGTACGAATTCGAACTTCAATGTCGGAGACTGGATATTATGAAAAGGCCAACTAAACACGAAAGAGCCCGGTGCAGGCAAACTTTACCCAAACTGGGAAGGACCCTATCGAGTAACAAAAATCAATAGACCAGGAACATACTGGTTGGAAAACAAAGAGGACGAAGTGATACCTCGACCATGGAATGTAAAACATTTGAAACGATATTATCAATAAAATCTTTTGCTCTCAATTTCAAAACAACCAAATCTGATCAGGACAAAAATTCAAATTAAAAACAAACTCGAGAGAACACTCAGCATGACTAGAGTATCGAGCAAACAAATATGTTGGACAAATGAGTCAGACATAAAAACTTTTGGCCTGATCAACCACGATGTAATAAAGTACCAGGACATAAGAGCCAAACTTTTACGTTGACTGTAAAGTACGACATCGTAATCCGAATGAGAAACGAGATTCCGTAAACTAAAGCTTCCACACGACTAGAATGTCGAGTATCGAAGCCACTCACGAAAATTCGGACGATCAAAGTCGAAAATCTCCCAGAAATGTCATAAGTAAAAGATAAACAAGCTAGACATTCGAGACATGAAAATGTGAAATAACAAATTTTCCTTTTATCTTTTAAAAAAGGAGATTACAAAAAATGAAAAAAGAAAAACTAAGAGGATCGTGAACAATATCTTCAGGAAGCATAGGGTCAGCGGGCTCCTCGACATTCGGATCACCCATTGAATCCGGAACAACCTCCTCGACATTGTCGAACTTCTGCTCAGCAAGGTTGCGGTAGCGGGAAATGTTTAAACCTTGTGTTTTCAAGAAATCCAGAAAATAATGGCGACCCTCAACCACTCTATTAAAGTCCGCGGCCTCCGCTACCTTCAACTTCTCTTTAACAGTCGACAGCTCAGCTTGGGTAAACGCTAACTCTTTGTCGACATTGGCGAGTTTAGTAGCGACCGCCGACTTGGTCTCAATGAACTAGGAATTCAGCTCAATGATGCGAGCAGTAACAGCCTTAAGCTTGGCAGAATACTCGTTGGTGGAGCGAACAACCTCATCACGTTTGGCCCTTCGGTCAAACAACACTTTCTCAGCAACATCTAAACGAGAACGCAACCTACCCAATTCCACCTCGGATGTCTTGAGGTCGGAAGCAAACGCATCACGCGTAGTAATACTCACGTAATTATTACATAATATATCCCTTAATTTATATATGTTAGTGTTTCGATTATTATATTTTATTCTTATTATTTCATTTTCATGTATTTGTAGGAATTTGAGCGTGAACGATGAAATCACATTAAGGTGACAATTTAATGAATGATCAATTGGTTGATTATAGCGGTGGTACAAAGTAGATGGTCACATATCTAAACCTAACCCAAATAAACCTAGATCTACCTAATTTAACCTAAGCCCAAACCCAAAATGCTAACCTAATAACCCAAGCCCAACGCCTTTTGGAGAACCCAAGCCCAAGAAATTAGGAGAACCCTATTAAGCTCTCCCCATTTTGGAGAAAAGCTCCCCCTCTCCTTCCACGTTGCTTTTCTCTTCCTCTCTTTTCCAGCCACCACGCCAATCCACCTTGTCGGCAATCCTCGCTCGATAGGAGAACAGGCAGTGTGATCATTCCGCCATCACCACCTCCCCCTTGTCCTCCACCATCAGTCGTCACCTCGCCTTCCTCCCTCACCCGCTCTTCCTCGCTTGCTAGGGAGACGCAACACCCTGTCCATCGTAGACATCATCAACTCACTGTTTCTCACAACCACCGCCCCTGTCCCTGTCGCAAACCACCGTAACAACACCGTCCACGACCCTCCTATTCCTCTCTTCTTCTCCTGTTTTCGCGTCTCTCTCTTCACCTCGCCACCGTCCAACATCCACACCGTCGAGCACCACCATCAGACGCCACCACCTCCTCCTTCACGTTTCTCTCTTTCTCAGCCACCGCTCTGTTCCACCGCGCAACAGAGCTCCACCGCCCTGTTCCACCGCGCCACAGAGCTCCACCGCACTGTCCCCTACCTCCATTCTCGCCCTCTTCGATCTCTCTCTATTAATCCTTCTCATGGCCCTCTCTCTCTCTTGCAAAGACCGGAGCTCGTCGGAGGAACAAAGAGCTCGCGAGGAGTAGCGTAAACAGGGAGCGCCTCCCTGTTTCACCGTCCCTGTTCCTATTCCTCCTTCGCGTATTTTTCTCTCTCGTTGTTTCCTCACCCTCTCTCTGTCTTCTTGCAGGTACCGAAGCCGTTTGGAGCGAAGACGAAGCAGCTCGCGAGGAGCGCGGCTCGCAAGAGACGAAGGCGCAGTGAAAACGCACGATTTTTGGCGGGAACTAACTGTTTGAAAATAGATGGTTATTGGCACCCAGAGATTCTGTCAGAGCAGGGTTTCCTAGAGTTTGTTGTATTTGAATTTATTGTTTTCTTTATACTCGAACATTAAACACATTTGATTTCCGAGTTTCAATAATTTGCTTTCACCGATTATATTTGGATTAATTATCTAGACTAGTCGGTAGTTAGAAGTACCCTTTATTGATATTCAAAGCCTGCTTTAATCAATTAATCTGAATCTGTGATTGTGTGTGCCGTAAGAAGACATGCAATGCTAGGGGTTTAGAATTAGTTAAAATAAATCTATGATTGTGTGTACCGTAAGAAGACACGCAATGCTAGGGGTTTATACCTTTGCTGAAATCAATTGCTAACTTAGATTAATCTTTAGGTTAGTCATGTTAATTCTTGAAAACAATAATTTCGATAACACAAATCTCGAAGAACCTGTGGTGGATTCGATGTCTCGGTCCCCTCTCTATCATCCTATCAGTTTAATTTTAGTATTCAATTTCATTTTATTAATTTAGTAATTTTCATCTGCTGTAACCCCCAACTCTAAATTAGTTCAAATAAGTCTTAGAATTCGACTGTCTCGTCAATCCTCATGGGATCGACCCGTATTTGCCACTGTTTACCAGTTAGACAGCCGTGCACTTGCGGTATTACAAGTAGGTTTATTAGCTTATTAATTTAGGTTAATAAAATCTCCATCAAGTTTTTGGCACCGTTGCCGGGGATTGTAACGGTACAATCGAAATCTAGGGTTGTTTTTGCTAGTTTATAAATTAGGTTTAATTTTCTTTTTAGGAACAGTGTTACGATTCATTTTCTTATTTGTTTTATTTACTTGAGTTGGAATTGTTTTTTTGCATTTATTTTGCAGGCGACCACATACATAAGAGCTCAAGTAGGAACGAAGTGAAATATTGCAATTCGTGAGGAAACTTTTAGAAATCAATTTCTACCCGGCGTTGCAAGTAACCCGAACGAGGTTCACACCGGAGGTAACTTCTATCCACCGCATCTGCACGCGGTTTCTATGTGATCACTTGTGTTTAGCTTGTTCTAGGTAGTATTTCATGCAAGTTTGAATAGTGGCAGGATTGAATTGAAACTTTCGTGCCCTCTCCCGCGGATAGGTTAATCACCATCTATTTAGGGACCTAGACCTTCACTATTTATAATTTGTAGCAAGATAATTATCTAGGACAGGTGTGACGCTCATCGGGACCCTCTTTGGATGTTTGATAGCTTAAAGTGGTCGAGTGAAGGAACATACCCCATCTGGGAACAGTTCTTGAACTGGCATTATACTTTGAGCTAGAGAGTGAAAAAAGAGGTAGGAGCAACTCGGTAGTAGCGGATTGATAGGAAATTACCGTGCCTCTCCCACGGTTAGGTAAATTTAATTGAATTTCAGCCCTGCATTAGTAAAGAAAAGCTCTGCCATTCATTTTATTTGTGCATCATTTAGGTGTCATTTAGGGTCCCGTTGTTTTAAATTTTTTCAGAGTTAGGTCAACTTCATATAGCGGTTAGGCTTGCATTAAATAAAATTTAAAAAAATTTAAAAAAAATTAAAAATTAAAGCCTGTTTAGGAGTGTTCACTTTGAACCTTCGTTATCCGGTAGTTTATGCATACCTGGGTGCGTGATTCTAATAATAGACTTGTCCGACAAGAATTCGAGGAGTTCTTTGAAGTCCCCATTACCTATTTAGGTTCATCATCCTTGTCCACTGAGATGGCTGAGGGGAGGGCCTTTAAGGATTATTTCGCCCCTCTTCCTAGTAGTGCTTCGTCTTGCATTGTCTTACCTGAGACAAATGCAAACAGTTTCGAACTCAAACCATCTATTATTCATCTCTTGCCCATTTTTTTATGGTTTTGAGCAAGAGGACCCTTATCTTCATGTCAAAGAATTTCTTGACATCTGCGCTACCCTGAAGTACCAAAACTTTTCTGATGATTCGGTCTGTCTTAGGTTATTTCCCTTTTCTCTGAAAGATAAGGCGAAATCGTGGTTAAACTCATTAGAGACGGGATCCATCACATCATGGGATGCATTGTCAAGAAAGTTCTTGACAAAATACTTCCCCATTCATAAAACGAATGCCCTCCGACGAGATTTATCTAATTTTCAACAAAAAGAGGGTGAACATTTCTATGAATGTTGGTAAAGGTTCAATGAGCTCATTGTCAGGTGTCCCCATCACGGATTCGAAAAGTGGCGGTTAGTTCAATACTTCCAAGACGGTTTAACCCCTTAAAACTGTCGTATGATTGATGCCACTAGTGGTGGGTCATTAATGAAAATGAGTGTCAATGAGATATGGGAATTCTTTGAAACCCTTTTCGAAATTTCTCAGCAATGGGATTATTCGAGAAAGGAGTCTGATAGGCTTAAGGGTGGTATATATGAAGTTAGAGATACATCTGTTCAACCCCCTTCTGCCTCAAAGTTATAGATGGTTGTTATGACCATGACTCAAAAGATAGATGCACTCTTGAATTTGACTCAACCTGCAATTCCCGCAAACGCTTCATCTGAAGTCTGTGCTGTATGCTCGAGTCCTGGTCATTCAATAGCTAATTGTGACTTGCAAAACGATTATCCAACATACTATGCTGAGCAAGTCAACTCTTTTAATGCGATGCAGCGACCTGGCAATAATCTGCAACCTAACTATTACAATTCAAGGTTCGCCAAATATCCAAGTCTCTCCTGGGCCCATGGCCCACACCAAGGGGAACCTGTTGTTGTCTCCCAGGCTCCTCAAGCCTCTAGCCCTGTTAGGCCCCACCTTAACCAAATTCCTCCATCCAACACATCAAGTTTAGAGGAAACGGTTAATTGGTTTCTGCAGCGCTCAGAAAGTATAATTGAGCAACATTCTAAGGAAATATCTGAGTTGAAAGCCACGACTCAACACCAATCTCAAGCCCTCAATAGACTTAAGATAGCTGTGAGTAAGATTACTCAGTCTTCTTCTGAGAGAGAACCAGGGAGATTTCCTATTCAACTTGTTCCAAACCCAAGTCAATTCGCAGTTGGTAGTACATCTGAGTCCTGCAATGAAGATGTCAAATCTATTACAACCCTTAGGAGTGGAAAACAGGTTGACAATCGAGTACAAGTGCCCGATTTGAGTGTCGGTGCATCCACGTCTAAGTCAACGCAGGTTGCATCTCTATCAGACAAGGAGGCTAATAAAGCCTCATCTTCTAAAGATGCGCCTCTTGACTCTGACACCACTCAGGCATCTTATTTGCTTAGGGCACCGTTTCCATCACGGTTAGCTCCAGCAAAGAAAGGAACAAGTGTAAACGACGTAATGGAAATTTTTAAACAAGTTCACTTAAATATCCTATTACTCGATGCTATCAAGCAAGTTCCTAACTATGCCAAGTTTTTTAAGGATCTTTGCACACAAAAGCGAAAGCTCCATGTGCAAAAGAGAGCCTTCCTCACCGAGCAAGTGAGCTCAATTATTCAACACAGAACCTCACCTAAGTATAGGGATCCTGGTTGCCCGACTATTTCTTGTATTATCGGTGATCATGTGATAGATAAGGCATTATTGGATTTAGGGGCGAGTGTTAATTTATTGCCATATTCTATTTATGAGCAATTAGGTCTCGGTGGGTTAAAACCGACTAGAGTAACACTGAAATTGGCAGATCAGTCTGTCAGAGTCCCCCGTGGTGTTATAGAGGATGTGATTATCAAGGTTGAAAAATTCTATTACCCTGTGGACTTTATAGTTCTTGATACACAACCTGTTCACAATCCCTCTAGTTACATTCCAGTCATTTTGGGTCGACCATTTTTTTCCACATCCAATGCCATTATTAACTGCAGGAATGGAATTATGAAATTGTCATTTGGCAACATGACAGTCGAACTCAACGTTTTTAATGTTAGTCAGCAATCTCCCGAGCCCGAGGATGTTTGTGAAGTTGACATGATTGAGAGTTCGGTGGAGAATTCCTTATTGCAGTCTGTATCAAATGATCTCTTAGCAACATGTTTGACTCACTTCGGTTTAGACTTCGATATTGATGATACCATTAGGGAAGTGAATGTTTTGTTTGATTCAGCCCCTATTATGGATCCAGGTTACACATGGAAGCCTAAAGTGGAACTCCTTCCACTCAGTGAGTCAAAATTGAACCTTTCTGCTGATACTATTGGGCTTTCTGACCCATTCCCTTTTCCGCTTGTTCATGATGACCCATTTGACATATGTCCTCCTAGTGACTTCTACATGAAGTCTGATCCTCAGTATTCCTTGGAGAGACTACATGCCATAGGTAGTGCTAATTCTAGGTTTGGGGGTGTTGTTGAGCTGTCTAGCTCATCATCTTTGTGCAATTCATTTTGTTATGATGAGCCTGTACCACCTGATATATCTATAGATATACCTCTTTCCATCCCTTTAATAGTGACTGACGCTACCTATGTGGATCCCTTGTTCTTAAGGGATGATTTTAATTTTGACCATCCTATTGTGCAACACATTCAATCTTTCGATTTGACACCAGACATAGGATGTCCCTTTTTAGGAGTAGGAAATAGTCATTTGCAGGATATTCCTGTTGGTGACAACTTTCTGCTCCAGATCCCTATGACTTCTTTACGACCGCGGGTTCATTTCTCTATGATTTTGCATGGCGTCTTCGTCATTTTAGGGATGTGTTAGTTTTTGTTGCGCTGCATGTAGGTGCTACCATATGTTGGACGGATCCTCAACTTTTCGGTTATTGTTATATGATCTAGTCAACATCATGGACTAAGTGTCTAGGTTTGTGGGAGTTTTCGCTATGTTCTTCCTCTTCATGGTACATTATTTATGAGGAAGAATATACGTCGGGCTGATGACGTTAAACCAAGCGCTCCTAGGAGGCAGCCTAGCTTCAGTTGTGTCATTATGGTTAGTCTGGATTGATTTTCGAGTTCTTTCTAGTTGCATTTCACTCATACTCGTTAGCTCCGTAACAATTTTGACTTACAACTGATAGATGTAATTTTTTTCATTATTTCATTTGTATATCTTTCTGTGTCATGTATTGTTTTTATCAATTTATTATGATGAGTCCACAGTTCTTATGTTGTTGAGCGTTCATTGGTGGACGATTTCGTCAAAATTGGTAAAAACTTTCCCATGGTAATATCACTCTAACTCTCATCTTTTCTTTTTCCTGCTTTTGTCATAATCATCATTTTATACATTGAGGACAATGTTTGGTTTAGGTTTGGGGGTGAGGTTTATGAGTTTTTCTGCATTCTTCGAAATTTTTTGAAATGAAATGTATTTCACAATTGACTATTGTATTCTACTCAATCTCCATTAAATACATAGTTAATTATGAATGTGTGAAAATTTTTCAATTTGAAAATGCATTCAAAATCTAAGTTCATTTCTAATGAAGATGATGTGCTTTCAAGTATGCCTTTAAATTTGAGAAATACATGCTTTCACTTGTCACTTTTATATATCAATAGGAAAACATATGGTTTGATATTATCTTTAAGTTAAATATCTTTCATGATATTTTTCGACTAGACCACTCTTGCACTATAAGCCAAGTTAGCATAATTTGAAGTTAATCAGTAAGATATTAACTAGAAAACTTTAGAATAATAGTGGAGACTTAACCCTATTGAGTTTTGAGACATTCTATTTTTCTTGAGGGTTATTAAATAAACTCTGACTTTTCTTGAGTCCGCATTTTCTCGTTGATGATCTCATTATTCTTGTTTCTTTTATTGATTGCTTTGAGAATGGTGTTAAAATTGAATTATTACACTAGGAACTTCTTGTTTTATTTAGTTAAGATGTCATAATACCGACTAGAGCTTAAGAAATGATATAGGCATTTTTTTTCTTTGAACCGTTCTTTAGCCTTTTAGCCTACCCAATGATAAATATCCGTTTGCAGCCCTTTGAACCTTTTAATCGACTTTTTCTTTGCTAACCCAATTTCCAGTACTTACTCCAGTTAGGGAGTAATATCTCATATTATTTTTATCCTTACCCAATGTCTCTGAGAATGTGTATGGTTGATGTATTTTTGAAATGGGCAAATAAAAAGAGTTGAAATTAAATATTCCATGAATCATCGGGACTGAAATGTTTTATTGTGCAGAAGGGGAAAGCATGTATACAAGAAAGAAAAAAAAAAAGATATATGAAGAAGAATTTCGAAGGAAGAAAAATTAATGGTGTACAACATTGGTTTATTCTTCAGAGCCTCACGTGCTTATTAAAGGGTGTATCCATTCTCAGAGAATTTTCTCGTATCCTTTTCCATTCTTGTTAGCCAAAATCTTAGCCTCATTACAACCTAATAAAGACCTAATTGATCTTAAGTAAAAGTTTGGTTTATAGACGTGGAGATTAAATAAACAAGAACTATGGCGTGTAATTCAACATTCTCAAAGTAATTGATATTCCTGTCCATGAGATCATATTCATTTCATTCTTTGAAAAGTTCATTTTTTTTCATGATTATTATATGTGAGATGTTTGTCTTTCCATATATTATTCTATTTCTCACATATAAACTAAGTGATAACTAACCAATCTCTGAGTGATTCATTTCTGAGTGACAAGAGAGATTTGTAGTCGAAGCGTACAATTCAAAGGTTATCTAGTCGTATCTTTGCTGAGAAAAATAAAGTTATGTTGATAAGGTCATGCACACACACACTTCGAGTTGGGAATAATTGATGAAATTTATTTAACCTTTGGGTATTATTAAATTGTTGTAAGACTCTTTGATATATTATTGTGAGACTGTTAGCTATTTTCAAAAAAAATTGGCAATTAGATTCTTACTCTGAGGATAATAGATCGAGTTACCATGTTTTGGAAATTTATTGAGTCATAATGTTTGTGGGTGACATTTCTGAAAACCCTCACGAGACTATAACTCATCCACTAGAAGTAATCTAGGGGTTTAAAGCCTTGTTGCATGTTTAAGGTAAGTGCAACCGATGATTCCTGCGAAATTGAGTTAGAATTTTATTTCTATTGTTTTGCTCGAGGACTAGCAAAATATAGGTTTGGGGGTATTTGATATTCACGTAATTATTACATAATATATCCCTTAATTTATATATGTTAGTGTTTCGATTATTATATTTTATTCTTATTATTTCAATTTCATGTATTTGTAGGAATTTGAGCGTGAACGATGAAATCGCATTAAGGCGACAATTTAATGAATGATCAATTGGTTGATTATAGCGGTGGTACAAAGTAGATGGTCACATATCTAAACCTAACCCAAATAAACCTAGGTCTACCTAATTTAACCTAAGCCCAAACCCAAAATGCTAACCTAAAACCCCAAGCCCAACGCCTTTTGGAGAACCCAAGCCCAAGAAAATAGGAGAACCCTATTTAGCTCTCCCCATTTTGGAGAAAAGCTCCCCCCTCTCCTTCCACGTTGCTTTTCTCTTCCTCTATTTTCCAGCCACCACACCAATCCACCCTGTCGGCAATCCTCGCTCGATAGGAGAACCGGCAGTGCGATCATTCCGCCATCACCACCTCCCCCTCGTCCTCCACCATCAACCGTCACCTCGCCTTCCTCCCTCACCCGCTCTTCCTCGCTCGCTAGGGAGATGCACCACCCTGTCCATCGTAGACATCATCAACTCACTTTTTTGCACAACCATGCACAACCACCGCCCCTGTCCCTGTCGCAAACCACCGTAACAACACCGCCCACGATCCCCCTTTTCCTCTCTTCTTCCCCTGTTTTCGTGTCTCTCTCTTCACCTCGCCACCATCCAGCATCCACACCGCCGAGCACCACCATCAGACGCCACCACCTCCTCCTTCTTGTTTCTCTCTTTCTCAGCCACCGCCCTGTTCCACCGCGCGACAGAGCTCCACCGCCCTGTCCCCATCTTCCATTCTCTTCCTCTTCGGTCTCTCTCTGTTAATCCTTCTCCCGACCCTCCCTGTTTCACTGTCCCTATTCCTATTCCTCCTTCGCGTATTTTTTTCTCTCGTTGTTTCCTCACCCTTTCTCTATCTTCTTGCAGGTACCGGAGCCATTTGGACCGAAGACGAAGGAGCTCGCGAGGAGCGCGGCTCGCTGGAGACGAAGGCACAGTGAAAACGCGCGATTTTTTGCGGGAACCAACTGTTTGAAAAATAGATGGTTATTGGCACCCCGAGATTCTGTAAGAGCAGCCACAAAACGTTTGTAACTTTTTATCGGGATTCGTGTTCGTGTTGAGATGGATTCCACTGATGTTGTGACCACCACCACCATGATATTCTAGACCCCGCGAAGATGAAACACAGGGTTTCCTAGAGTTTGTTGTATTTGAATTTATTGTTTTCTTTATACTTGAACGTTAAACACATTTGATTTCTGAGTTTCAATAATTTTCTTTCACCGATTATATTCGGATTAATTATTTAGACTAATCGGTAGTTAGAAGTACCCTTTATTGATATTTAAAGTCTGCTTTAATCAATTAATCTGAATCTGTGATTGTGTGTGCCGTAAGAAGACATGCAATGCTAGGGGTTTAGAATTAGTTAAAATAAATCTGTGATTGTGTGTGCCGTAAGAAGACACATAATTCTAGGGGTTTATACCTTTGCTAAAATCAATTGCGAACTTAGATTAATCTTTAAGTTAGTCATGTTAATTCTTGAAAACATTAATTTGGATTACACAAATCTCGAAGAACCTGTGGTGGATTCGATATCTCGGTCCCCTCTCTGTCATCTTATCAGTTTAATTTTAGTATTCAATTTCATTTTCTTAATTTAGTAATTTTCATCTGCTGTAACCTCCAACTCTAAATTAGTTCAAATAAGTCTTAGAATTCGACTGTCTCGTCAATCCTCGTGGGATCGACCCGTATTTGCCACTGTCTATGCACAACTCGAATTCTTTCAAAGGTAAAAGTTACTAAGCAATTGATGCATGTCCAACTTGTCTCTACAAACTGAGATAAAAGTGTGAATCCACACTTAAAAGAATCGTTACTCGTACAATTGTCTAAAAGTTAGACATCTTGCACATTTTCAAATCATTGCCCTTGTCGTCGTCGTCAAGATTTGGGGTGTCACAACAAGAAACAACATAGTGGTGTTGTGAATTGACTAATAACTAGGTGTTTGCTAAAACACCACCATCTGAAGGGAAGCTCCAAATGGAATTTATATTTGCATTGCAAAATCAATTATTTTTTCTTGTCAATAGTAAACGAGATTTATTACCTGTGACTAAGGAATGTGTGTTTCGTCAAATGTTTCGATTTTTTTTTCGAATTACAAAAAAGAAAAAGTCTGAAATCCAATTTTTTTTTTCGAAGTTTTATTTTCGTAAACATTAGTGAAACCAAAAAAAATCAAACCAAATCTACCAAATTTTGGACGAAAAAATTTGAAGAGTGGGAAGTAGAGGGGCCGATAGTGAGGGACTTGAAATCTGGTAGAAAGAGGAGAGAGGAAAGGAGTTGTGGTTGGTGAATTGAAAGAGATGGATGATGGGGGAGGTTTCGGGCCGTGGTATGGAACTAAGTGCGGGCAGAGTGAGGGAAGAAAGGGGAGGGCAGCAGCGACAGGGTTCATCTTCATCGCGACCCTCCCATATCTCGATAAGTCTTTGTTTCCCTCTCTATCACTCTTCTGCTCTATTTTGTTGGTATTTAGTCTTTATTTAATGTGTTTAATAGGTTTATTTATTTGCATCTTATTTTTTCACATATTTCTATACTCTCAAAACTTATTATATATGTTTTGCGTGTCCTCAAAATTTTTATGTTTTTTATTTACATACTGAAATACTTCTTAAATCAGGAGACTGAAATTAACTCAAAAAAAAAAAATCACAATCTTTGCCCATGACAACATTTTAGTCTTTTGTAGTAAGTAGTTGATGACAAAGTTAATCCTAGTACCCTTCCACGAATCCTGAATTTTCTCAATATTATCCATTCAACTTTATAAGAGTTTATCACATAGTTTTTATTTATTTGTTTATTATTTAAAGTCACATAGTTTTCATTTTTTAATTGATATTGAATACATGTTATAGCTTTTTCAAGAGCATTTTATTATTCTATGTTAGTTATTCACTTAAAAATATAAACTAGAACCCAATCACAATAATTATGTTCTCTCATGTTTGATGCAATAACCTACGCTCAATTCATGAGATCAATTCACTAGTTTTGAATGATTTCACAAATATAAAAGGGAAAATGATTTTTAGGGCCTACTTTTTAACAAAATAGACAATTGAGATATCATAATTGATGTAATGACTAATTTGTGCCTATTTTGATACTTTTATGACTAACAATGATTCTTTTTTTTTAGCCAATGGCATGACAGCTCAATGGTTAGAACTTGGCGGATGGTACCACTAGGTCATGGGTTCAAACTCAGCTTGCGGCATCTTTATGGGTTATGAGATCCTGTAAAAACCCTGCTTGCTTTTCAAAAAAAAAAAAAAAAACAATGACTCTTTTATTAACCCAGGTTAACTCATAAAGTTATATGGAATATTTACCCACCTAAACAAATAGAAAACCTAATTTTATAGTTTTATGACCAACAAAGACTATAGAAAAGAAAAGAAAAAACTACGTTAATTTATATTGAACGACAATTTTAGTTACTATTTGCTATTGACCAACAAGGACTACAAAAAAAATTAATTATTATTGACCAATTTTAGTTACTCTTTGTTAGTTTTATTGACCAACAAGGACCACAGAAGAACAAAGAAAAAAAACAAAAAAACTTCGTTAGTTGTTATTGAACGACAATTTTAACAAGGACTACAAAAAATATTGCTTGTTTACTGGCCTGAAAATAATGGACATCATATGATAAATCCTAATTTTATTCAAGTCAATGAACATGCTAATGTTTTTTTTCTATAGTCCTTGTCGTTTAATAGCAATTAACGTAGTGTTTTATTTTTCTTTTCTGTAGTCCTTGTTGGTTAATAAAATTAACAAAGAGTAACTAAAATTGGTCAATAACAATTAACGTAGGGTTTTTTTTTTCTTTTTTCTGTAGTCCTTGTTGGTCAATAACAAAGATTAACTAAAATTTTCATTCAATAACAATTTTATATTATAAATCCTAATTTTTTCATATGATAAATCCTAATCTTTTTCAGGTCAGTGACCAGGCTAATTTTATTTTTGTATTCCTTATTAAAATTGTTGTTCAATAACAATTAACGTAGGTTTTTTTTTTTCTGTAGTCCTTGTTGATCAATAAAACTAACAAAGACTAATTAAAATTGGTCAATAACAATTAACATAGGTTTTTTTTTCCTGTAGTCCTTGTTGGTCAATAACAAATAGTGACTAAAATTGTCGTTCAATAACAATTAACATAGGGTTTTTTTTTTTTTTTTTTTTTTCTGTAGTCCTTGTTGGTCATAAAACTATAAAATTAGATTTTATATTTGTTTAGGAGGGTAAATATGTCATATAACCTTATAGGTTAACCTGGGTTGATAAAAGAGTGTCATAAAAGTATAAATTAGGCACAAATTAGTCATTACATCAACTATGATATCTAAATTTTCTATTTTGTGAAAAAGTATGCCCTAAAAGTCATTTTTCAGATATAAAATAAGGTTATTTGTCCACTAATTAACGTCAAGATAAAGAAAAATTAATTAGTCATTTGCATTTAATGGAAAATTGAAGAAAACCAAAAATTTTTAATGTATAATGTTGTGTCAAACAAATAAATGACCTGTTTTGTTAATTTTTTTTCTTCTTTTAAATTTTTTTTTTTTTTCATTCTTTACTTGGATCTTGGAAATTTAGGAACATCTGCCCCATATAACTTGGATTGGCACTAACCAATAACCATCAACCAATGTTGCTGAATACCCACCCCTGGCCGTGAACTACTATAGAGGATGGGCTTGTGCTTGCCAAACTCCTTGCCACTAAAATGTTATCTATTGCTACAACACCAACCAACCACCTGATGTTACAGCAAGGCCTCTACTCATCTCCTATCAAAATCCTCTATCACTCTTTCTGATCAACCAAACCAAATATGTCATCAGCTACAGGTGCTTCATCCACCATATCCATCTCGAACAAACACCAGTCCTTCAAAACCACTTCATCACTTGCACCTTCATCCACTCAAAACCAGGTAACTAGCAGCAAAACCCAAACATTCTTATCAGGAAAACCATTGTTGCCTGGATCACTAAACTGTAGTTTTTCTATATCTGTTTGTGTAGAAAACAAGCTTCCAAGGTGTTGCACTTGAGGATGCAAAATTGGGTTTCTCAAAATCATTAAAACTAAAGGCAAACAATAGTGGTTTTAGCTTTGGAGGAAGAAGAAGGAAAGTTGGTTTTGAAATTCAAGCAAGAACAACTTCAAAGAACATTGAGGTTGAAGTTGATAAACCATTAGGCCTCACCTTGGGTTCAAAAACAGGCGGCGGCGTTGTCATCACTGTAAGTTCTCATCATTATTTCTCTCCCTTTCACAATATTCATTGTAGCAAAGTTGGGATCGATGGCATGGATCTGACCATAATCCGACAAGGTGGCACTGTAGAACAGGGCCATTTAATAAGAACATTGCATCAAATTTAACAAAAAATATATACTGTAAACACTACAATTAATTAAGTACAGTGTATGTATACAATATGAAATGACCAACTAAAATAATTTGTTGATTATTGACCACAAAAAAAAAAAAAAGGATTTGAAGAATTTGGTGATAACTTCATGGTGATCCTCTAACTGGATGTAGTAATGTGGATCCAAGTTTGTGTTAATCCTTTGTTCTGTTGCAGTTATTGATGCCATTTATCATAGATTGTCACTGTCGTCTATCAGTTTTATCTCATTAAATGTTTTGTAATTTTTGGAACCATTGTTTACTATATGGTTATATGGATTATACTGTGTCCGACACTTAATATACACTGCCATACTCCGAGAATGCATATTTGTTACATAGTCACAGTGAATGTTATACCTGAAAAATCTGATATTCTTTATTTTTCCTCCCAACTAATTTGTCAAAAAAAAAAAAGAATGAAAACCTGAAAAACATTCTTTGTGAATGGTTAACAATGTGGCACTCTCGGATTTCATAGGCAGTGGAAAATGGTGGGAATGCAGCAAGGGCAGGACTCAAGTCAGGAGATCAAGTGCTGTACACAAGCAGCTTTTTCGGAGATGAACTTTGGCCTGCAGATAAGCTGGGTTTCACGAAGACTGCCATTAATGCAAAGCCCGATTCAGTCTATTTTGTAGTAAGCAGGTCCTTGAATCTCATCTTTTTTCTCAAATCTTCTAGCTTGAGCTGAAGTGAAATATATTGTTAGTCTGACTGTGGTTTCTTTTGTTTTGGTATAGTTTCTTTACATTTCTACAATCCCTATAGTTTTTCCGAGAAGAACAAACTCTTACTAATCAACCAATTGTGTTTTGAACTGATCTTATAGCTGAATGTGTTAATCTAAACTGTATTATCACTTCTTTTTGCCTGCCTTTGTGGTTACAATTTTAGAAAAGATGCTTGTCCCCAAAAGTAATTTGTGTCTTTGCTCATAATCAAAACTACTTCAACTCTTTCCACACTCATGCCATTAGTCTTGTGGTGTAGAGGTGCCGAAGTGGATGTTAAACGATTGCCAAAGCTTCCAGCCCCACCTCGCTTTGGAAGAAAACTAACCGAGGCACAAAAGGTAAGCAATAGTTTAGTTTACATGAGATCATCATTTTCGTTCTCACTTCACTAGTCTATCTCTTTTGTTATTTGTTCACCAAATCATAATCTTTGGGTGCACTCAGGCTAGAGCAACTCACATATGCCTTGACTGTGGATTCATTTACTTCTTACCGAAACCTTTCGAAGAGCAGGTAAGTCTTCTTATATCCTTGATGTCCTTGATGTTTCATCATCAACATCATATTGCATAGGGGGTGAACCTGGATTTTACTTTACAGTGTATGCACTCAGTTTCCACACACTACAAATTTTAACAGGAGTGGGATCGATGTATACAAATGAAGTTCTACAATGAATTATTTGCAATAGTTGCCTATAGAGAAAATCATCATAGGCAAAGTTTACTCTGGAGCTTATAACCACTATGAAACGTGTCATTTAATTTGACCCCACAAGTTTGATGGGTTAATAGGCATTCCTCTTCGTCAAGGTAAAGTTTATTTATTTATTTATTTGCCAATGGCATGACAGCTCGACGGTTAGAACTTGGCGGATGGTACCACTAGGTCATGGGTTCAAACTCAGCTTGCGGCTTTATTTACCTAAAGTTCACACAAGAAACTTTTAACGACTGATGGAACAGATAACAAATAAAAAATACGATGTTGGTTTTCTTTTGGTAGTATTCTCTAAACTAGTATTTATCATGTGGGGGAAAACTCTAAATAACTAATCATTATATTGTGGAATTGATATACCGGTAATGGCCGTCAGACTGTCTTTATTATGCCAGCGCATTAAGATTTTAGGTTACCACGTTGTTAACCGAGCGAATCAGATTCATTTTCGGAATTTGTGGTATTTTGCAGCCGGATACTTACTCATGCCCCCAGTGCTTGGCACCTAAGAAGCGATTCGCTGAGTATGATGTAGCTACAGGGAAGGCAATTGGTGGGGGGTTGCCACCAATTGGAGTGATCATTGGGCTGGTAGCTGGGATTGCTGGAGTAGGAGCTTTGCTTGTCTATGGCCTTCAATAATTTTACTCCCTCTCTTTTCTTTTCTTTCTTTTTTTCCTTTTGAATTGTTGAGAGGAATATATATCCTTACAGTGTAATTATTTTCGGAGAACTAAACTGCTTGAAGTGATCAGAGTTCTTCATGCAAAGCTGAAAGTTTTTATTGCTGAAATGTAACAGAGAAGAAAGCTAAATGTTTACCTCTTAGTTTCGCTTTATAATTTGATATGAACAGCATATTGTTTCAATTTTTATACAAGGTGTTTAAGGGAGAAACAAACAGGTAACACCACTAAAAAAAAAGTGCCCTTAATTACGTTGTGATAGGATTGTTTCTGATCAAACACTGGTTGTCATTAAAGCTTGCAGTTAGATCAGCTATTTTCATTAACACATAGATCATAGACCAGGCAGATTGTGAAGTACACATTTTATGCAGGTGAATACCATTTAGAAGACAATTACATGACTCGTAAGTGTTATGATTCTTAAGTGCTCATTATCACCTGAAGTTCCTTTTAAACATTTCACACCACTTTCTACAAGTGTTTCTTGTTGCGAGGACCAGAGAATGCCATTGGTAAAATGTGGTTTAAACTCCACCAAAAGTTTCCAAAGTTTAGTCTAAAAGTGATAGGGTTTTTCTTTCTTTCTTTCTTTCTTTCTTTCTTTTTTTTTTTTTTTTTTTTTTTTTTTCGGACAGCTCACCATACTAAAACAGATTTCCACTAAAAACTCACCACCTCTACAATGCACCCATCAAGTCATGCTACAAGCTTGTGACAGGTCTGACGATCAAGAAAAGAAATATAGGAACAATTCACAGAAGACAAGCAGTTAAAAGAAACACATTGTGATGGTGGGATGAACACTGGAGAACACCACAGTGCATGTTTATCTCATTAAAGTGCACAAATTACAAGTTAATAAAGCTGCAAACAGTGTTTCAAAATCTAGATAACTACATTATAGCAATCTCTCGACATGCACGAGGTTTCTTGAATGATAAAACAAAAAGGATCAGTCACCAATGGCCATGTTGAAACTGACCACTGGAATTGAATATGTACATCAAAAATCATACTTCGTTCTCCCACTCATTAAGATCAGGCACAACATATCTGAAATGCCAGGCGAAGCAGAGGAGTTGTAGAAGTTCCATGACTCAAGCATAAGGCGTTTCCTTGATCCCTTGAAATGAACAACCTGCACACACCACAAAAGCTGTTTCAGCAGAAACGAAACTGAAAATTCACATTTCCAAAGTTACTGAATGTTCAGCGATGCCACTACATGCACTACAGTCATGATGTGACTACAACAGGTTTAGGTGGCTAACCCTGAACCACACTGATTTCACTACACTCAAAACAGAAAACTAAGGAAATAACAATTACCGCTAGGAAATCAAACTACCAAACTTGTCGTCGCTCAAAGTTAGGTACAACTGAACGTTAGAAACAGAAAGACTGCTCAATAACATCCTCAATGTGGTCAAATGATCAAGGTATTGACACAAGTAGAACCTCAGGAAAAGTTCAATAAGGTAAAACTCAAAACACTAAGGTCTGAGATATGGCCTTCATGACTATTGCATTAGACGTTTTAGAAAGACCTAGGTGCTATGTCCGTGTACTTTTGGGTATTTTTCTTGTCACACACACCACCATACCCTATAATGCCTTCAATAGGATCTTTGTGAAACAGATATTGGTGGTATGTCTGACTCTGTCCCAATGTCACAACACTACCACCTATCTGTCTCCTTGATATATCACTTAAAAGCATGATATAACCAGAGTTGAAGATTACCTTAACATCTAGTGGCATGCCATAAAACTGCCCTGCACCCTCGGGTGGTGTCCAGTTGTAAACAAGACATGGTAAAAACAACACAGATGCTCTACCAATGTCATCCATAAAGGCTTGTGGTTTAGTAAATCTTGTAGCATCAAATGAACGATGAGACTTCACGACCGAAGCCAGTGCTAACTGGTCTCCCAGCATTCGTGAAGCTTTCATGTATTGAGAACTATAAACCTCTAGTACTTTTTCTAGAAGGACCTTTGCCCACCTTTCCCCTGAAATCAGAATTTACACTTAGTATTGTAAGCAAAAATTGTTAGTCATACAAATAAGAAACAGGAAGCAAATTGGGTATTTAATCAACCTTCGAAGTCCTTCAGTTGTTCCTCTAACAGCAATGAACCCAGAGTTCAACGGTTGATCTTTGTTGTTCCGGAAAGTCACTGAAAGATGAAATTTTGGGTAGCTGTTGAAAATCTGCCGTAGATCATATACCACAGCCATATCTGAATCTGTAAAGATATAATGACGAACATGGTCCTGCCTCTCGGAGTAATCTGCAAGCCTCATCTCCAGAAATGCCTGCATTTTAATCTTTTTAACGCAAATAGTTGAATGTGAGCACACCTGCTCATGCATCATATCTGCCCTTCTTCATTCCAAGTTTTATAGCTATATATGACCTCACATGTTTATATTTCACCCATGCATCAAAGTACTAAGCAAGCACTCTTCAATTTATATGGAGTTTTTTGCCCTATCATTTCGAAGAGTGTGCCTTGTATCATTAAGCCAAGCTTCATCATGCAATAAAAACGTTGATGAAATGGACTCAGTAATTCGAATTAAGCTCAGGATGACATGTATGAACTATTTATGCGAACGACTGCCAATAACCACCAAATGGGGGATAACGTTTTTTAAGCCTAACCCCTCTCAATCCATAAATTCAAGAACAACTGACTGCACTGTGCGGTCTTATCGCATACTTATAATAACTATGCCTTACCCAAATAGAAACCTAATTAAATGCTAAACACCACCAATCCCTAACAAATTATCTTTTACTAAACACAAAAATAAACCCAATAGGCTTCCTCGAGATGCAGTTCCTTCCCAAATTGAAGAAGTTAATGATATTCTTCCCACATGATTGCCAGCACCCAAAAACATCAAACAAAAAATATCTACCCATCCACGAAAATTAGGAAATGTACTCCATGTGTAAGTTACCCCTTATTGCATTAGGTCAAATGCCTGATAAAAGTTAACGATATTCTGGGACAAAAAGAAAACGAAGGTTAGTTTTGTAAAAAAAAAGTGTTGTGATGCAAGGAAAATGTTTCTCAATCCTGTATTCATGTTTTTTTTAAGAGCGTGCAACATTTTTATTGGATCCCAAAACCATTAAACAGCTCTGGCAGGGATCAAACCTTAGTAGTGTTCTAAAAATCGGCCTAGGCACTAGAAGGTGGAAAACCGCCCAGATTAATGGTTGGGCGGGCAGTCTGGGCGGTTCTGGGCAGTCTGGGCGGGTCTAGGCGGGTCTGGGCGGGATCTAGGCGGGGTCTAGGCGGACTCTAGGCGGTCTGGGTTTTTTTTTTTATTTTTTTTATTTTTTAAAAAATTTTAATTTTTTAATTTTTTAATAAGGCTGATTATGTTCTTATTTTATTTTTCTTTCCTATTTTAAAAAAAAACTATTTAATTGTTTTTTATTCAGTATATGTCTAAATGTAGCAAAGGATGATTACTTAATGGAATTCTCAAATGATCTGCTGGTACCAATTTTACTAATGTAGATTTTATCAAACATAACTGAGGTTATTCATGCAATTTGAAGAAAAATAAAAGAGTACACAAATTCAAATTTATATAAAGTACCCATCATGACCAACTTCAGTCATTTGAGTTTTAATAAATTTTGTTCACGATTGTTAATTTTTCATGTTTTTAAATTTTGCATATGTATATTGGCATTAAATTGGATGTAATTGATAAGGTATTATACTTAACTTTTGTAAATTATTAAAGTTATAATACAAAACCTAAGACCGCCTAGGCCCCTGGGCGCTAGGCACCTGCTCGCCGCCGACCCAGCGCCTAGCGATTTTTAGAACACTGAACCCTAGACTTGTGAGTTGTGATATTATTCGTCACAAGTCTTACTAGTTGAGGTAGCACCTAGTGGCCAATCCCATACTCATTATAGGGTGCATTAGTCGCATTTCCCTCTCTTTCAAGGAAACTCAAGTCTTTAGGGAATCAAAGAAGTCAAATGAGGTTTTTCAAGGAAATTGTGTGAACCAAACAAAGCCTTAAGTAACGTATTGGTGCCCAGATTAAAAACAAAATGATCCCAAATAAGCTTTGGTTTGTCAAGGTTTCGAATCATAACTTATAACTGGACTCATAACTTGAGATATTCATCATCCTCAATAAGGGAATTATGATCTAGTTTCCCTTATATTCCTGGCCTGCAAGAAACAAATCCAGTCCTGAAACTTGTCACAATCTGGCAGACGATCCAACTCACAAAAACACGCTAGTTAACTTGATATAGATCTAGATGTTGGGGATGAAGATGATGGTGATCATTTATGTATTGTTTTTCAAAATCAGACAAGAATTCAACTTTTCTCTCCTTGGATCCCTTTTCTGATTTCTTTTTGTTGAAATCTCGTGTTTGGTTTTTTTTTTTTTTTTTTTTTGTTTACCTTTACCAATCTTGCAATAGTAGTGTGCAAATTTCATTTGCCTTTGCAAAGTAATTTTGTGTCAAATTGAAGTTTTATTGAGAATTAAGATCATAATTACCTAGCATAGGGAATGAGAGGCTATGTGGAAGGGGATCAGATTTGGGGTACTCTGGTTCCAATGATATGAAATTTGACAGAGTGGGCATAGTAAATACGTTATTTCAAATCATAATCCATGTATTATTTTAATTGGGAAAAGTATAACGACAAATTGGGTAGAATATTTTGGTACAACATTTATTTTATATATTCTATAATATAAAAGATAGAGAAGGTATGAATGTGGACAGTCAACATTTATAATACAGGATCCAAACGATCAATAATAATATAAATAGCCATGCTATATTTTATGGAGTCTGGTTATGATAAAATGGTTGAAATTTGAAGTGGAATAATTTATTTGTATTTATTTAAGGAAATAATTAGTTTAAAGTTTAAAGTTGTTTTGAAATACTCTTGCCTTATTTTATAGCAGCTGGCACTTCAAAAAACACCACTTTTTATTAAATTGAGCATATCTTCCACCTCCCCATCACTCTCTCCCTCCATCTCGCTCTCTCCACAATTTTCTCCATCAACTCTCCCACCACTCCATTGACGCTGAAGGTGGCTTTGGTTGACGTTTACAACGTTTAATGAATTTTTACAGTGATGTCGATCTCAATTCGTAAAATCTATCAATCCAATTCGCTAACATACCGTGAATCAATATGCGCGACCCAATTTGAAATTCGGAGGGATAAGCGAACTCACTAAGATTGAGATTTCTTTACCTGAATATCGTCAAAATTATCATTTCCTCAACGTAATTCATTCACCCCACAAGATTTGAATCCTAAAATTTATATACATCTCATTTTTTTGTAAATGGTGATTTTTCGCAACATCTTTCTTGAGATCTTATAGTTGGTCAAAGCTTCAAAATTTGATTATCAATAACCAAATAGGGGGAGAGCATTATGTGGCATGGATTATTATTAATAATAAATATGCCTATCCCTTATCTTAAACCCTCAATAAAATTGCTAAACATTAGTAATCCCTAACAAACTATCTTTTAATAACACAAAAATAAACCCTAAAATAAGGGTACTTCGAGATGGAATTCCTATCACTAAAAATTAAAACATGGGTGCAAAAATAAGAATTAAAATAACCCTATGATATATGATAGTAAGAGATGAAGTACTTGGGTAAAAGAAGAAGTATTGTGGGTTTCAACCATGAGTGAACATTCTCGGAAGATCACGAATAGGCAACCTTCCTGAAGCATGTAAATATCATCCCATTCAATGCAGCGCTTCAGCTGAAACGCACCTCGATTGAGGTGATAATAGAATGTTAATAACTTAAATAAATAATAATAACCAATGACTTACTAAAACTTTATTTGGTAGTCTAATATTAACTAATTAGTGTTTAATAATAAATAATAGTTTAATAATAAATAATAATAACCAATTTACTTACTAAAACTTTATTTAGTTACTTAGTGTTTAATATAAAAATTTTAATACAACTACTGCAACCCAATTGAAGAACAAATCACCTTAAATCAACCGTGAGGATAAAGATGAGAATGTTAGCATTGACTCAAGGGATCAGGTAAAACAGTATCCTCCTTTCTTCAACCTCTTCCTCCCTTATTAGTATGTGTTTGTTTGAAATAAAGTGAACAATGTAATGATTCGCGAACTATATTAAAAAATACAATAAGATTATCATGGTTCCACCCCAACTTCGCTGCGAATCTGTCGCATGTCGCGACTCTCAAGGCTCCCGAAGTGGGTATTAGCGCTTCGTCCCACTTCATGCCCCAAACAACCTAATGTTTAATCATATAGAAGTTGAATAAGAATAAGTAATTACATGTCATGCATACTTTATAAATATATGGGCACTTATATTACTTTTGCAAGTGAAGCTAAAGTAATCAGACAAGTATATGATTCTAGAAGTAAAAGGAAATGAATAATGTATTATGAATGAACAGAACATAAAGAAGATGATAGATCATAAAAGAATGAATAGGCCACACAAAAAACAATCAGGCAAGCTAACATTGCCAAAATCAACAGAGAAATACTACTTATCTATCAACACTATGTGCTCTAACTCTTACAATGTAAGACCTGATTCTTTGAAGCATCAACTTTTCTCGTGAATATTCACCTTGAATGGGCAATACAGTCACCCTGTTTCTGTGTATGGAAAGCTCAGAGGCAGGATCAGTGAGAATGATTACATTGCTTTGGGGCATTGACTTCTGCAAAATTTGGATGGCCAATGAAAATATTTTATGTTAAACCAAACCAAAGTGAAAATCATAACAATGCTTTTACTATGATAGGCTGTCATATATGAATGTTAAATTACTTGGATGAAATTGATGAAGACATTCAGTATAGCCATCGACCACTCTGTCTTACTGTATGAGATGCTCCCAACGGTCACAACGTTGGACGATCTATCATCCGAATGTGCAGAGGGCGAGGTATTGTAGATGGTAAAGACAGTTAAAAAAGATATGGTGTCACTAAAGGTAGGGATTTGGAAGTGGGTCTTATTTAGAGCTTTGACGCCTGCAACAACGGTGCAGTAAACAAGACAAACACAATATATCAGTTTCATGACATCAATACTTGAGCAACAAAGTGGTGATGACATAGAAGCTTATGAATAAGAAAATATTTTAAATCAAAAGACAAAAAAATAACTATATTTTCAATGACACAAGTTTTTGGAGAATTGTTCAGTGGCTGTTATCTGGAGCATTTAAAGGAACGAGTGAATTTATATTAATCATTGTGTGCTTACCAACTAATAAAAGCACTAGATACTATCACACCCGATTTTCAAGAAAAACAAAATCCTAATATTCGCATGGGATTATCCATCTTTTCCAAAATTCGGGACATGAATGTCATTCACTAAAAGTAACAGTTGGCATCTACGAGAAATAATCAAATGCACAATTTACCAAATTAAAAGGAAATAAAACAACTGATCCAAAAAGCCCATCAAAATGAAGGAAAAATATATTAAATTTTGTATAACCAATTCTGACAAGTTCAACTAATCATGAATGTATCTCTCCCCCTAAATAAATAATAAAAACTCCAAGTTCTATTACAAAAGATTAAACTGTCACCTAACAAACAAAAAGGACCTAGACTCTCGAACAACGTGCAATTTTCCAGCAATGCTCGTCACGTACGAAACGAACTTCTCTAAGCTCGCCCGAAATTACTAAATCCTGAAACAAGCTCGTCGGCTACATTCCCAAAGGAATGTACCCAAGAAGCCAAAGCCCACTTGGGTCAGCAATTAAGCTGGTGTGAAATTCTTCGTTCCCAAAAATCAATAAGAGAAATAGCATGACATGACAGGAAAATATAGTACGACAAAATAACTAAAGTAGTTCCAGGTAGTTCCTCCACGAGGCGAATGTATAAAGCTAATTACAGTTTCTAACATAATTCTGTAACTATTTACCTTAAATACACTTGTCCAGTGAAAACTAACCATGGCAAGTCAGACCTGCAGAGAATGTTAGCAGACCTGCCATCTTGCACTAAGTGATTATAAGACAATAATTGTATTATTCTATTTACTCAAAATTTATCGATAAATTATTTATTTTAACCCAGTTATCCGTTTATAATGAATTGATCACTTAGACTATATTACATTCGCACCACCTCCGTGCCGAACATACATGCATGTATACCTCTCTCATATAAAAGAGGACTTCCCCGTCATCCATGCCCAAGTGAGGACACATCACATACAGGCATGCATCACCAGATACCCCTAACTATATGAGTACAATAAAAGCCACTCTTGGGCTAACAATACGCATAGATCACGTCACACTTTTGACGGACAAATAATAAGCCTATTTTAGGCATTTCAAAATCACCATTTTTCCGCAAGACTAACCCAAAAGTTATTTTAGTTTCTCTATAGAAAAAAGGTATCCCACATCCGCAAGATAAGCCGAAGGTTATTTAGTTTCTCTATAAGAGATGAGAAATCATAAACATCAAAGAAATGTGATAGTCCCAAGTGATACAAATCAATGTTATTTAAAGCGATAAATTCAAATTTATTCATATCGCTTGACATTTTTGTCAATCATAAACAAATCCATCCGTTCTTTGGGGACTCATTTTTTTTGTAATTTATTGTGATATCTCATAATCCTTATATATTGGCACCTTGTCAATCAAAGACAAGTTCACCCATCGCTTTAGGAAAACATATCATTTGACATTTGGCAATAATCAACAATTTCATCACAATATTCCCCATTATTTTGGGAAAAATCAACATTTCCATATATTTCTGTAATAAAGTGGGGATCGAAGTCCATACAATAAAAATAATTCTCACTTCTTAGCAAAGTAATTTGCATAACAATCAAAGTTCAAGTCACAATACGAAATACAAATACCAATTTACAGAATAATAAGAATACACAAATCAATCAGCATTTCAATTCTTATAATTTCATTTCAATCAAAGGATTTTCTCAACAATATATTATACACTCAAATCAATACATATTTGGTAATCCCAATTCAATTTAATTCTATCAGTATATTAGAGATCCAATCCATGCCCTTATTCAATTAAACCAATCAATTCAGTTCTTGGCTTAACTATTCAGCCCAATCGAAATCATTATCCAGCAAATAACTATTCAGATTCTTGGGCTTAACTATTCAGTCCAGCCTTATTAGTTTTACAGTACACTAACTATTCAGTCCAGCCCAACTCTATTTGTGTCATCTTCTTCTCCTACACATGCATACCTCTAATCTACAAGTTTTTATGTCATAGAAAATACAGATCAATGATAGGGATAATATCAATTTCAATTGCATTACGCTCGAATAACATCGTGGAATAAACTCGGTAAAGATCATAGGATTTCTACAATTTGATCAGTGGTGGTTTTCCCTGTCTCAAGGTAAATCCAACCGTTGGATGAACTCGAACTAAAACTATAATTTTTCTATGGATGTTTTCAAATTACGGATTAAATTTGAAAACATTTTGACTACAGGAAGATCTTGATCCACTGCAAAACTTTACAATACGCAAAGTTGTTTTCTATTACTATATTTAACAAAATCTTAGTTATCTTTTAATTCAACTATTTTTCACGAAAATTATAATACAGTATTACATGAATTTATAGATTTATTTATGTATTAAAATCTAACTCGAAATTCATGGATTTATATATCTAAAGAAAACTAGAGAATCAAGAACACTTACTTCTACTAATATTCGATAATTCTACCAATATATATATCTAAAAATATATAATATAAGAGTGAGAAAAACTCACAATCACTAATTTTTTTGTTTTAAAAATCACACTCATAAAAACTAAACTTCAATTATATTCAAAGATTATATAATAAATCTTTATAATAAAGAGAATGAAGAAAACTAATAGAATTTCTATAAAGAGAAGAAATATAGAAAGTTAAGAACTCACTTGCTTACTTTTCTCTTCCTTTCCTTCTTTCTCTGTTTTTTTTTTTTTTTTTTTTTTCACAGACTTTGTATGCGGCTGGGAAGACTCAAATCTCTATTTAACCAACCTAAAGGCAAAACCCTGCAAGATTAGAGTTTGCACAACATTATATGGACATCATTTTATTTATTTATTATACACCCAATCTCAAAATAAATATGCCCTAAAACATTATCATTTGTCAAAATTGGGGGTCATTACACAACAAAACAATAATAAATAAATAAAAATGAGCCAAGCCCAATGCATCCCTATATGTGGACGGTTTCAATCAAATATGTCGTCCAATTGAAGGAAAATTAAATTTTATTTAAAGAATCTGAAAGTCTATTTTCCTTCGAAAGGGATCAACTAGCCAAACTAACAAGCTGATTAACAATCCACGTACCAAAACACTAGGTCATTCCAAGCAATGGGGCTGTGTATAGTAAATGATAAGATAATAACTACTTTCTGTATCATAAACTTCAATACTTTTCAAAGCAAAACATAATCATACTAGCAGCTGTGACTATATTCATTCAATCAGGAAAAGAGTAACCAAATTTCCTTAAGGATACATTGTCGACCTAATAAATAAACAAAGAAATTCAGAACAACAGTCGTATCAAGTATATCCTAAGGATTTCCTCCACCTAAATTCTGAAATTTACGCATTTTTGTTTGAATCAGTAGAGAGGAAGTACCTTCACATTGCAAGCGGTTGGGTAAACCCTGGCCAGCAGCAGTCCCAAGAATTAGATGATCAAATTTGTTTCCATGCTTTTTCAGATTTTCTATATTTGACTTCTATGCAATAGGAAAACTGAAAAACAAGGAAACTCATTTTGTGAGATTCTGGTTATGGTTTATTACAAAATTATTACTCAACATTGACAAGGGGGAAAGATAAGACCAACACACCTGAGAATAAGAGGGGAAGGAAGAAAATGAGAGGCAGGCATATGAGTAACTGATAGGCCTCCTATTCGATTTACTTATACTAGGAGGAAACATGCCAATGGGAAGCACGGGGACTGACTGCCAGGAATGCTGTTATTACTGATGAATGTTGTTATTACTGATGATTGCAAGTGAATGCTGCTTTTACTGAAGTAATGCTATTACTAAGAATGCTGGAAGCAAGCTACTGAGAATGCTGAAGTAATGCTATTACTGAGAATGCTGGAAGCAAGCTACTGAGAATGCTGGAAGCAAGTGGATGCTGCTACTGAGAATGCTGGAACCAAGTGTTGCTGTTACCAAGTGCTACTGTTACTGAGAAATGCTGGGACCAAGTGCTATGACTGAATACAATAGAATGTTGTAACAGAATACAATAAAATGTTGTAACAGAATATTATGGGAAGTAGGGACTATAAATAGAGATAGAATAGAAGAGAGAAAGGTCATTCATTGATTTGTAAATTGTTACACAGAGCTTGTGCTCTAGGAGAGATTGAGCTTCTCGAAATGCTCTATTAGGAGAGTAGCCTTCTCGAATTGGCTTGTTACAAGAATTCATGTTACATTTCATTTCTATCGAATACAATTTCATTTCCTGAATTCATTCCAGCTGAACATCTGACATTGCAACTCTTTCTTCAATTTCTGCAGTTCTTGAGTGTGATTTGAGCTCTGGCTTAATTGAATTGCTTCATTGGACTACAACCTGCAGGAAAGAATACAAATATAGGTCAGATCATATCAATTGGTATCAGAGCACTCGATCTTGAGTGAATATGGCTGGCAAGGGTGCATCGACAAGTAATGTGGCAAGATTTGAAGCCATAGAAGAGAGCATTGTAAAGGTTCAAGAACATGTTCAAGAACAAGTGGAATCTTTGAGAGGAGATGTTCAAGAAATACTCAAGATGATGAAAACTCATCAAGAAAACCTAAAACCAGTTTCCACAGCAGAGAAGGATCAGATGCATCCAACAAATGTGGAAGCACAAAGCTTGAATGGAGCAGGAGGAGTTTCTTCTTCTCAAGGTTATTCATATGAAAGGAGATCTAGAAGGTTAGAGATGCCTACCTTTGAAGGATCAAACCCAGATGGATGGATTCTAAAGGCTGAAAGATTTTTCTCTTTACAGAGATATAGTAATGAAGAGAAAATGGAAGCTGCGATAATTTCTTTTGAAGGTGATCCCTTGTTGTGGTATCAATGGGAGAATAAAAGAAGGCCAATTTTTTGTTGGGAGGAATTGAAGGGTTTATTGTTGAAAAAATTTCGATCGATGCAAGAAGGGTCACTTTGCGAACAATTTCTTGCCCTTAGACAAGAAGGATCGGTAGTGGAGTATCGTCGAGAATTTGTTTCACTGGCTGCACCATTAGAGACTGTCACAGAGGAAGTCTTCCTCAGCAAGTTCATAAACGGTTTGAAACCCTCCATTAGAGCTGAGGTGAGAATGCTTGATCCAGTAAATCTGGGTCGGGCCATGGATATTGCCCAAAGGGTTGAAAAAAAAACAAAGGGTTATGGGTTTTGCTAAAACTGGTTTCCAAGGTTTTAGTAACCGGCCCAATACTGGCCCAAAACCTTTTATAACTGGTTCTTCAGGTTACCCACAACAAAACTCTTCCAGAGAGTTTACACACAAACCATTCAGATCTCAGCCCTATTCTCATCCTTCTAGAGAGAACGAGAGAAATGGAGGCGAAAGGAAGAAAGTTCGCCGGATTTCAGATGCAGAATATCAAGAAAAGAGGGCGAGGGGACTATGTTTCAAGTGTGACGAGAAGTATTCACCGGGACATGTGTGTAAGCGAAAAGAAGTGAGTGTTCTTATTGCTCAAGCTGATAGTGAAGAGGATGAAGAAAGGGATTTACAAGATGATGAACATACAGAGGTTGCGGCGGCTGAGATGAATCAGATTATCGAGGTTTCACTCAGTTCAGTCATGGGGCTGACCAATCCAAACACCATGAAGATCGAAGGAGAAATTGAAGGTCAGACAGTGGTGGTGTTGGTTGATAGTGGAGCAACACATAACTTCATTTCACAGAAGTTAGTGGATAAGGTGAAGCTACCTGTTACGGCGACGGGGATTTATGGCGTTACAATGGGATCAGGGGATTCGGTTCAGGGCAGTGGGGTATGTAAAGGGGTACAACTGATGTTACAAGGAATAGAAATTGTAGAAGATTTTCTTCCTTTGGGGTTGGGAAGCTCGGATGTGATTTTGGGTATACAGTGGTTGGAGACATTGGGGACGACTTCTATAAACTGGAAAGACCAAATCCTTCGATTCAGGGCTGGCTTAGAAACCATTACTCTAAAAGGGAATCCGACTTTGGGTCGCAGTTTGGTGTCCTTAAAAACTATGTTGAGGGATATGAAACAAGAGGGTCACGGTTTTCTGGTTGAGTTGGGCAGTCTGAAGGGACCTGGAGAGGATCATTCTTCATTTACAGATAGTTCAGAGATGCCTGAAGGATTATCAGAGGTGTTGCAAAGGTATGCTACGGTTTTTCATTTGCCATCTGGATTACCTCCTCGTCGGGGTTTTGAACACGCCATTACATTGAAGGAATGTTCCAATCCGGTGAGTGTCCGACCATATCGCTACCCTCAAAGTCAGAAAAATGAAATAGAGAAGTTGATTGATGAGATGCTAGAATCAGGAATTGTGCGACCCAGTGTGAGCCCTTTCTCAAGTCCTGTTCTGTTGGTCAAGAAGAAGGATGGAGGATGGCGTTTCTGCGTGGATTACCGAGCTCTCAACAAGCAAACGGTACCTGATAGGTTTCCTATTCCGATTATTGAAGAACTGTTAGATGAACTTCATGGTTCAGTGATATTTTCGAAATTAGACCTTAAGTCAGGTTATCACCAGATTCGATTAAGAGAAGGGGAGGAATCAAAGACTGCTTTCAGAACTCATGAGGGGCATTATGAGTTTTTGGTGATGCCATTCGGACTCACTAACGCTCCTGCGACATTTCAGGCTCTAATGAATTCGATCTTTCGTCCCTATCTCCGTAAGTTTGTATTGGTATTCTTTGATGATATTTTGGTATACAGTAAGGGGGTCGAGGAACACATTCAACATCTTGAAGTGGTACTGGAGATATTACAAGCACAACATTTGTATGCAAATCGAAAAAAGTGCGAGTTTGGCAGTTTGAGGCTCAGTTATTTGGGACATATAATTTCTGCGGATGGGGTTTCTGTCGACCAATCAAAAATTCAAGCGATGTTGGCATGGCCTTCTCCCAGGAATATTACGGAATTGAGAGGATTTTTGGGTCTCACGGGGTACTACCGTAAGTTCATCAGGGAGTACAGTCAAGTTGCGTGGCCTTTGATTTCTCAACTGAAAAGAGATAGTTTTGCTTGGAGTGAGGAAGCCGAATTAGCGTTCCAACAGTTGAAGCGCATCATGACGGAGGCACCAGTGTTAGCAATGCCGGATTTTTCCGAAGAATTTGTTGTGGAGACCGATGCGTCGGGAATTGCAGTGGGAGCAGTGTTGATGCAGTTGAACCGTCCGATAGCATTCTTCAGTCAGGTTCTGGGTTCGCGGGCAAGACTTAAACCCATTTATGAGCGGGAACTCATGGCGATTGTCTTGTCAGTGACGAAGTGGCGCGCTTATCTGCTAGGCCGTAAATTCATCATCCGCACGGATCAGAAAAGCTTAAAATTTTTGATGGAGCAACAGGTAATTGGACCCGAATACCAACGGTGGGTGAGTAAGCTTTTAGGCTATCAGTTCGAAATTCAGTACAAGGTTGGAGCCTCGAATAAAGCGGCGGATGCGTTGTCCAGGATATCTCTACCTCCTACTTGTTCTCAAATGAGTTTACCTACCTGGAGGGATTGGACGGTGTTAAAGTCCGAAATTGAAGCTGATTCTTCAATTACAGAGATCAAGCAGTCCGTATTGGAGGGGTTGGGTCGTCCTGGCTTTGTCATTATTAATGACTTATTGCATTATAAGAACAGGAAATTGGTTAGAGATTGCGAAGTGTGTCAACGCAATAAGTCCATGGCCGTCAGTCCCGCGGGTCTGCTTCAGCCAATTCCACTTCCTACACAAATATGGGATGAGCTTGCAATGGATTTTATAGAAGGCTTACCAATTTCGGGCAGAATGGATACCATATTGGTGGTGGTGGACCGACTCAGTAAGTACGCACATTTCGTTGGTTTGAAACATCCATTTACCGCCAAGGGAGTGGCTGACATATTTTGTAGGGAGATCGTCAGACTGCATGGTGTACCTATTTCCATCATCTCGGATCGAGATCGCGTTTTCCTTAGCAATTTTTGGAGTGAGTTGTTCCGGATACAAGGTACGCACTTAAAACATAGTACGGCCTATCATTCCCAAACTGACGGCCAGTCGGAAGTGATCAATCGATGTTTGGAGACCTACTTGAGATGTTTCACATCGGCGAAACCCAGATTATGGTCTACTTGGCTTCCTTGGGCAGAATATTGGTATAACACATCTCATCACTCAGCCACGGGTTATACGCCTTTCAAAATTGTGTATGGCAGAGATCCGCCTGCATTGTTGCGCTATCAGTCAGGCAGTACAGTTGTCTCTTCTGTGGATCAGATGCTTTCAGCCAGAGATAGTGTTTTAGAATGTCTACGGGAAAACCTTTTGCGTTCTCAGCAACGCATGAAAAGGTTTGCTGATACATCTAGGCGCGAAGAGGTTTTTGAGGTTGGAGATCGAGTATTTCTAAAAATCAGGCCTTATCGGCAGAGTTCTTTGGTGCAGCGTCATAATCAGAAGCTCTCTCCCAGATTTTACGGGCCTTACGAAGTGTTGGCTAAGATAGGTTCGGTTGCATATCGGTTGGCACTACCTCCTTCTTCCCAGATTCATGATGTTTTTCACGTCTCTCAGCTCCGACGCGCTAATGGCCCCTGTTCTGTTATCTCTGCCCTTCCTTCGCAATTATCTGATGACGGGGTTTTGATAGTGCAGCCTGAACGGTTGTTGGATGTCAGGCAGGCCATTAAGGGTGACTCTGGCAGAATGGAAGTTTTAATAAAATGGCAGGAGTTGCCTGCGTATGAGGCGACTTGGGAAGATTTTGACTTGCTTGATTAGCAGTTTCCTTCGTTCCACCTTGCGGACAAGGTGCGTTGTTGGGGCGGGGGTAATGATAGGCCTCCTATTCGATTTACTTATACTAGGAGGAAACATGCCAATGGGAAGCACGGGGACTGACTGCCAGGAATGCTGTTATTACTGATGATTGCAAGTGAATGCTGCTTTTACTGAAGTAATGCTATTACTGAGAATGCTGGAAGCAAGCTACTGAGAATGCTGAAGTAATGCTATTACTGAGAATGCTGGAAGCAAGCTACTGAGAATGCTGGAAGCAAGTGGATGCTGCTACTAAGAATGCTGGAACCAAGTGTTGCTGTTACCAAGTGCTGCTGTTACTGAGAAATGCTGGGACCAAGTGCTATGACTGAATACAATAGAATGTTGTAACAGAATACAATAAAATGTTGTAACAGAATATTATGGGAAGTAGGGACTATAAATAGAGATAGAATAGAAGAGAGAAAGGTCATTCATTGATTTGTAAATTGTTACACAGAGCTTGTGCTCTAGGAGAGATTGAGCTTCTCGAAATGCTCTATTAGGAGAGTAGCCTTCTCGAATTGGCTTGTTACAAGAATTCATGTTACATTTCATTTCTATCGAATACAATTTCATTTCCTGAATTCATTCCAGCTGAACATCTGACATTGCAACTCTTTCTTCAATTTCTGCAGTTCTTGAGTGTGATTTGAGCTCTGGCTTAATTGAATTGCTTCATTGGACTACAACCTGCAGGAAAGAATACAAATATAGGTCAGATCATATCAGTAACAGACGCCACCGAATGCAAACTTTCATACCCAACAAAATTTTCCGGAACCTTCCCCTTGATATATCATTGCCTGGAAGCAGTTAAGCAAAGGTCAGTAGATGCAGAACTTTCTTCAAGCTACTTAATGTCTCATGCTTCTCTTCAGCTGCACGAAACATAATTGCCAGATAAACTGTATGAAGTGCATCACTAGAAACCATAAAATAAACATCGCCTATCAACATACGCAATGTGGATAACATCTCCCACTTAAAATATTGCAAATTTGCTTTGTAGGGTCATAATATAGATGCTCTTAGCTGTGGAAACTTGCAGTAGTGCCAAAAAGATACCTTTGCATCCTATCTATGTAACATTTTCACTGGTACTTCTTCATGTACTCAGGCATGCTTATTTTGGGGAAAAGATGGAGCAGTATTTACAGCACAAGGGTTCAGATTAGAAGGGTATGTTGTATTTCAGATTTTGGTTGTCCGAGTTTATTTACTGAATTGAGAGCCCTGCTGATCAATACATCAGTTCAAGTAAAATACAGAGAATGTGCAAATAGCTGAACTTATCCAATCTCGAAAATAAAATATAAATAATAGCTCAAACCCAAAACTCCGGAATTAAAGTTCTGCAAAACCTTGCATGTATGTGCAGACCGATACAATGTGTTTCCAAGTTCAGGCATGCTCACGGGAATGGAGTGCTACATTTAAGTTCAAGGATGCAGGCATGGGCACACGCGCAGCATGATACGCCAACTCGACAATTTTTCAAAAACTAAGACTCAGGGACACGCCATATCTTTTTTTTAATAAGTCATATCAACATAAACAATAATCTAATAAAGAAAAAATTTAAGTAAAAAAAGAACAATAAGTATGAAAATGACAATGAAGTATAAATTGTCCTGAAAAATAAAAAATAAAAACGTAAACAAGAAAAACATAGAGAAGATGTAAAAAAGTGGAGAAGATGATAACACTCCGTTGCAAGAAAAAAGCAAAGTAGAGGAGATAAAAAACAAAGGAGAGAAGAAGAAGAAGCATAGACTACCTCTATGTTTTATCGCCCATTTTATCTTGCATTGCAATTGAAAGTTTTTCGCTCTAGATGGATTAACAACATTCAAATTAGATGCTTATATGCGTTCATATAAAAGTTAAAAAATAAATAAATAAATAAATAATAAAAAATTGTTGTGGAGTCTTGATTGTGTTCTAACCGAATATTGGGTGTGTCAAAAGCGTGTCCGACACGTTGACTACACTAACCATGGGTCTGACACGTGTTAGCATGTTGACCATGTATCTTACGCATGTCGGGCGTGTGTCGGATACGTGTTGGACACGAGTACGGTAAGTCTTCCTAAGAGTCCATTCTTCCTTGTTGAAGCTATATCATAACATAGCTAACACACGCTCACCATTTATATGTATTTGCTAAGTTATGACTATCGATTCCTTCCCTGATTACTTCTTGCATGCTATCCAACTAATGCAATGCATGGATGCTGCAAAGGCAGTGTTACATCCTTGGAGTACAATTTATCCATCTTATATAGAGGATATAGGATTAATATTTAGAGTTTATTTTATTTTTGAATTTTAATTATCCGAAGAAAAGTCGTGTGGTGCATTCAAGTCACATACAACAAATTATTAAAGTTAGGAAATCAAAAGATCCCACTGTATCTCTCCTTTCAATCTATACCAACCTAATTGTTCGACATTCATCCTCTCATAGGCTTTACCCAAACACACAAGAAATAGGATTAATATTTAGAGTTTATCTGTTAGTAGTTATTAGAGTTCTGAGTTTGGTCCTTAGTGCCACATTGTGTAGGTTTTCTGTTTCCCATGTCACCTCTGTATTTTCAAAACTGACCTAAGATGCAAGTTTATTTTACATTTCGAATTTTAATTATCCGAAGAAAAGTCGTGTGGAGCAGCATTCAAGTCACAAGCAACAAATTATTAAGGTTGGGAAATCAAAAGATCCCACGGTTTCTCCACCCATGTATTTTTCCTTTCAATCTATACCAACCTAATTATTCAACATTCATCCTCTCATAGGCTTTACCCAAACACCAAAGAACCAACATAGTGGTTACAAAAGTGAGATGCTCCTATATTAATAAACAGATGTTTGTTTGACAGATGGGGAGTACTTCCTAAATGGGGTGCATTCCCAAAAAACTTATTTCTGGTCGGAGCACCCACCTGATAATGTAATAAAATTGAGTAAAGATGGTTGCATCAGGCAGTAAGAGGCATTGGAGGATTGATCAGAAACAGTCAAAGGAGTATCTCCTAGAACTGAAAGTCTGAATCTGATGGTCATAGCTTTCAAGATTAGGATGAAAGCTATAGAAAGAAGTAGGATTCTAACTGATTAATGAGAGTTCTAAGACCAAATGCTATTGAAAGAAGTAGGACTTAGGCGCCCTTTCACCTTACTGATTAGGAAAAGGTCTACCTTTTTTCTCCGTCTTACAAGGGAAATCTTGAAAGTTTTGCATCTCACCTGGAAAGATACAATACATGGACACAACTCGGGAGCGCCACGGTACATTATAATAACACATACACAAGCATCAAGTAAGACAAGTTTGATCATAAAGGATGATCATTAGGTGTGCCTCTGCAAAAAATCTGTGTCGATATGAAATATTGGACATAAGACAACCAGAAACGGTCTACAGTTTCACTTGGTGTATAAAGAAAAGGAGCTTTAATGGCCTAAAATTTTTGCATATAACTTTAAGTACCTAACAAAGAGAGCTCGCCTTATCTTTACAATGTCGAAAATTCCACCGATAAGATGACAAAGGCGACTAATTAAATGGTTTCTCAGGAGTGTCATCAATATCAGAATCCATCTCCCACCAAGGCTTATCATCTTCTTTCTTCATGGAATTCCCACCCTCCTCTAAAACACTATGTTCAAAATCTACGTCCTCACTCTCAAATTCAGAGTCATCAAAATCATAATCCCTTTTCTCCAACTCTGGCTTGTATGTCCACTCAAGTCTCTTGAGAATATCACGATCTGTCCAATGCCCCAGCACTTTAACAGCCTCCTTTTGAGTTTTCCCCAAGAGGATTTCCTTCCAAGAATACCCAACATCAGCACATCTCTTTAGAACTCCGTCATTGCTATCCCCCACAACAACTGTCTTGAGACATCTCAATCTCGCTTCCTTCAACACGTCCGTGAAATCAGAGTCATCTGAAACAAGTACCAAACACTCTGCCCGCCTATGATCCATCACTTCCACCATGTGATTCCTCAATGCAATATCTGCCGCTTGGGGCTTATCTGGCACAAGATTTACAAAAAATCCTGCTCTCTTGAGCTCATCAGCAAGGCCATAACCAACTTTTGGGGTCAAAACATCCCTGGCAGCATTCTTATACTTCTCCATCTTCATCGAGAACTTCCCTACCAGCTGCACTCTCTGCTTCCCTCTAGCTGATTCCAACTGATTCAATCGCTTGGCTTGCTCACTTTCATGAATTTGCTTAAAATGGTTAATGAGCCTCTCATTTGCATAAAATTTCCTACCACATACTCGACATAAATAAGGTTCAGGTTTCACTGCCCCTTTTTTCTCCAACTGATTCAGCAACTTCCTCTCTTTTCTTTGCTCCCGAACTACAGGTGGAACGTAACGAAAAGCATGGTGATTTGCATAAGCTACCATTTGACGAACGACACCGAAAGAAGATGCCGCCTTCTTCAATCGAACAGCAGCATCAAATGGTGGAAATGCTTTGGGTGGTCTGTTATCCAAATCCCAAAACACAGCTACACTTCCAACACTTTTTGGCCCTGAATGAGAAGATGGGTCTGAAGAATTGAACGCTACTTTTGATCCAAAATGAGAAAATCTAACCAAAGCAAGATATGTGTGTTGGAGTAATGATCTTCTTCTATATGGAGTTCCATATAAACGATACTGAAATCTAGTAAATCCAGCCATGCCCAGATTTTCTCGACACTTCCAATGGCTTTCGGCACTGAAGAAAAAGATGGGTCTGACAAACTGAATCCAGATTGAGAAAAAGAAGAGGGTTTGATATACTGGTATTCTGGGCTGGGCGCTACGTAAGATGCTATTGTAAAGTGAACGACTTTAGTATTTAGTTTTTTGCTTTAGAGTTAATGGATGAGAAGCAAATAATTAAACAGGCGAAGAAGACCTCAACTCACTGTTTTTGTGAAGAAAAACAAAATATAAGTAGGAAACTTGCACTTGCACAGAGAGATAGAAAAGGGTTTGGCTACCTTATGATCCACGCGGAAAAGGTTGAAGACGAGCTACCGGACCCACATCGTAGATTAGATTGTTTGAGTTGGAGAGCGTTCAATCGATCTGTATTGTTGCTTCAGTAATAATCCACAATCAATATGAACTGAAATTATTCATTTTAGACGATCGATTAAACCCTATGTTTACAAACCCCAATAATCGAAAGAGGGAAGAGAGTGAGTTCAGAGATGAGATGAACATCAATGACGCAGGGAGAGAGGAAGCCCATAAGAAGAAGAAGAAGAGCTTACAGGGCACAAAATGGACTGGGCCTAAGATGAAGCCCATGGCCTAGATTTCGCCGTTTTCCCTTGTGCTCAAATCCTCGGATTCTCTTTGCTTGCATTGCATAGAATTTATTTTTGGATTGCTTGGGTTTTTCTTTGCTTTGACAATCCCTCTATTCGATGCTTACCATCTGTTTTTTTTTAGTGCACTCTTGTTTCGCGTCAAAGTGTTGTTATTCATGTAGGCTAGCTTCAAGAGGTTCTCGTTCTAAGACTTTCCATGTGGCCAACCACGTGAAGGATAGCATAATCATGCAACTTAGGGATTCACTTATAAGCCATCATTGTCATGGCAACCAGTTTGCATGGCGTGGTGATCTGATCTTCATTCTTCAACCTAAGTGGATTGAATCCACCTTTGCAGCTTGCTTATGGGCAGGAGTCTAGTTGTGGAAGCAAGTGTGATCTTATAAAGTATTTTGATTCGTAAAATCTAAGTTAGTCAATTACTCAATCCTAATAGATTTGGACTCATCTAAACGTTAAGTGATAGTTCAATAAATTGTATTTTTATCTTCCTCTTGAGTCTTTTGACTTATAGACATAGTTAGAGGGAATAAAATTTGTCTTTTCTACTTGTTAGCAAAAAAATTAGTACCTTAAAGATTTTTATTTTATTATTATACACCCTAACCAAATTGACAAGCTATTTGACAACGACCATAATATAGATATTACCTCTCATGTCATATATACTAGGGTGTCGATGCGCTCTACGTGCACGGATATTCAATATATTTTGTTTAGAAATTCAATAATAATAAAAAAAATTATTATTGAATTTTTAAACAAAATAATTATATATAATTTTAAGGGTCTGTGTATAGTTTATAAATAAATAAGGAGCTTTAAATAATTTATGTTAGGGGCATAGTATAATTATTCAATGTTTGAGAGGGGCTGGTTTGATTGTAAAAGTATGAAATGTTAAGGCCAAATGAGAAATCCAAAAGTTAGATGTACGGGGGCTTTTTATAACTTCTAGATAATTTGAGAGTTTTAAATAAATTATATATTGGGCCTAGGTGTCATTAATGAATGTTTACAGGAGTTGATTTTGATAGAAAATCAAAATGTTAGATGTGAGGGCCATTTTATAATTTATAGGTAATTGAAGTGCTTTAAATAAATTATGTTAGGGGCTTAACTATAATTAACAATATTTGAGAATGACGAGTTTTGATCGTAAATAATCTAAAATTGAGATGGAAAAATGGTACATAAAAGTTTTTAAATTTAAAATTATAAAATTACCCATGGTCACTGTTCACCTACCTATTTGGTTTTCCTGTAAACATAATAGAGTTCGAATGATATTTTGGGCATTTCAAAAGTCAGGACGAAATTCACATGGGTATTATTCCTAAGGAAAGCATGTATATGTATATATATATATATATATATATATATATATATATATATATATACATACACTCTAAATAGATTAGACTCAAAACTATATTTTAACCATCAAGTGATGAAAGTAGGGGTGGGCACGGGAGGGGATGGGACGAAATATACCCATCCCTATCCCATCCCGTTCATACGGGATCGGGACGGGACATGATAGGACGGGATGGGAAAAACCCCATCCCGACCTCGTCCCATCCCAAACGGGTTCGGGACGGGACAGGATCAGCGTGCTAATCTGGACATATCAACTAGAATACATTTTGAACATATTATCAACTAGAAGTCTGAAGTTCTAAAATACATAGAACATATTAAAATCAACTCAATTCTGCTGGAACATATTCTGCTAAAAATCTGCTAGAACATATTCTTCTGGAACATATTAAAATACATAGAACATAATCAACTGCAATACATAGTCTGCTAGAAGTCTAAAATACATAATCAAATCAATCAAATTAATCTATTGCTAGAAGTCTGCTGGAACAGTCTATTGCTAGAAGTCTACTAGAACAGTCTGAGTCTGAGCATAATGTTGGAATCCAACACATTTGACAATATATTTTGTAAACAACACCTGAAAAAAGGAAAGAAAGTTGTTAAGTAAGTTAGCTAACAGTAGTTGCAAATGTTCTATTGAGAACACCCAAGTGCTAGGACTAATACAACCAAACTGTCACAATCCCTACTGCCTTTTAGTAGATTTCAAGTTTTGCTTTCTTAATGAACAAATTTCTTTCACATAAACTTGAGAACAAAGTTTCACATCAAAGACTGAAATAGAAGAATAAAAGCAAGAAAACACATTTGATTGCAGAATCATAAAGAAGAGACTGAGGTTATATAGACATGTACCTCACTTCTTCCTTCCCTTTGGATCCGAAACTGAACTTATATGTTCTACATACACAAAAAGCACACAAATTAATCAATCTAAAAGTTTCAAAGAAGTTAATAAATATTTAAAATTGGAGAAGCAAATTTAAAAATAAAATTACTTGCTTCAACAGTTTCATAAAATTCAAGTTCTTGATTGTCTGGTCGAAATTCCAGCTCTGAAGTTGCAATATCATCTCCCTTCAACCAGTTTTGCATGCAAATCAATGCCTCCACTGTTGTAGGAGTTAATGAACTCCTAAATGCATCTATCACTCTACCCCCTGTGCTAAAACAACTCTCTGATGCCACTATTGATATTTGGATAACAAGAATATCTTTTGCAATTACTGCCAAAATAGGATACTTGGGACCCATGAGCTTCCACCGCAACAAAATATCAAATTTACCTTTAGTTGCCCTTTCCAAAGGATCAACCAAGTATTGATCCACTTCATGTGCCAGCACTGCATCATTACTCTCTTCGACCACTCTCATCCAGTCATCGAAAATATCATCCCTCCCACTATCTTCATCAATAATCATAGAAGAACCTTCATTTTGTGATTCACAATTTTTCATGTGTATACCACCATCCACTCTTGGTCCATACTCATCATAAAGGGCTATCAAAATTCCTTTCAAGGATTTGATTTTTGACTGCACATCTTCCTCATCAAACTTCTCCTTCATAAGAATATGAGTTATATGTCTCAGCTTGAACCTTGGATCCAACACCAATGCAATCATCAGCAATGGGTTCAAGGTGCTAGAAGAGCCAAAATACTTGTTATATTTTGTTTTCATATTGGCTGCCATGTCAATCAACAGTTTTTCAACATCTGAACCAGTGGTCATCTTAGGTGCAACAAACAACCTTTCAATCTCATGTTCAACCTTCAATACATCATGAAAGGTTGTATGCGCAGCAGGGTGCAAGGATGCACTAAACCTCAAAGTCACATCATAAAAAACCTTCAAAAACTTTACAAAGACGGATGCATTGTCCCAATCTACCTGACTTGGTGGTCCAACCCTTCTCTTCTTACTACTAGTTTGAAGCATATTCCCTTCCTCATCATACTCTTCATCTGGTTCCTTGAAAAAAGCCAAAAATGGGCTGCCATCATCCTCCTCCATTCTTTGAAAAACCTTTTGAAATTTCAAGGATGCCTCCAACATTAAAAATGTTGAATTCCACCTTGTGGGGACATCCAAGCATACAAGACCTTTGCTGGAAATTTTCTCAAACTCAGCACAAGACTTAAAATAGTCCAATCGATTCGAAGAAGACCTCACAAACCTCACACCATTCCTAATGGCTAAAATGGACTTAGACAGTTTTTTCAAGCCACTAGCAACAATTAAATTTGTTATATGAGCACAACATCTCACATGCTACCAATGGTGTGTTGGCCTAGTGGTTAGGGCTGTGTGGGTTTGACCCCCACGTCCTAGCTTCGAATCCCGCCGGCGGTATGGTTTGTTTCTAATGGGTGTTGACCTATAGGTCGCCCAGTTGATAGGTTATGGGATCCTTAAAAACCCAGCTTGCCTTTCAAAAAAAAAAAAAAAAAAAAAAAAAAACATCTCACATGCAAATACTTTCCACCCAAAACAGCTTGTGAATTCTCCCACCTATTCATCTTATCCCTAACCCAATCTATAACAACCTTATTTGCTGAAGCGTTGTCTACAGTTATGGTCAATACATTCTCAATCCCCCAATCCAATAAACAACCCTCTATAAGTTTCCCTATGGTGGTCCCTTGGTGATTAGGAATCACACAAAAGTTTAAAACCCTCTTGTGCATCTTCCAATCACAGTCAATGAAATGAGCAGTTAACACCATATAATTTATATTCTGGAGACTAGTCCAAGTGTCTGTAGTGAGGCTTATCCTATATGCACTCAATTTTTTTTTCAAGCTTGTTTTATTGTCATCATACATCTGCAAAAAGTTTCTTACCACAGACCTCCTACTAGGCACTTGAAACATTAGGCAAGCAACACCACAAAAACCCCTAAAACCAATATTTTCAACATGGCTAAATGGAAGCTCATCTATTACAATCATTTTAACACAAGCATCCATGACAACACTCTGAGAAAACCCCCTAGCAACCATGTTATTACTTTGGCCCTTATCACCAGTAATAATTTTTTGTGTCTTGTTTTGGTTTGGTGGGTAATACTTGCAATACAAGTTTATGTGTCTACTCATTCCAGATGTCCCTGTTTTCCCACCATCAGCAACATAATCTCCTAGTGAACTTTTAGCAGGGCAATAAATGCATTTAGCTCTTTTTTGTATCTCTTCTACTTCTATCATTTTCCCTGTTTTCTCATCTTTCTTTTATATTTTATTCTTTGCATCATATTCTTTAAAGTGTTCCCAAACCCAACTACGTTTTTGACCAGTAGTACTATAGCCACTTACCTCATCATGTAATTCTTCAATTGTTTCAACATTACCATCATTGAGGTTTGTCTCTCCCGCTTGGACATGTTCAATTGGTTCAATTGGGATGCATGCAAGTTCCAATGGTGAGGCTCCTACTGAAGAAGAAACCCTACTCTTTGGTTGCTGACTCTGCTCAATAACACAATGTTAGCAAATAGCAATTTTATGTTAAAGCAAATGGATAATGACATAAACCTCATAGCACTCACAAATTACAAATCAAATATCTCGTACAAAAATTATCAAAACATAATATAACTATCTAAGAACAGAAGGTAAGTGAAGAGTTAGAACTTACCAATGATCTCTTCATCCTTGGATTTGTGTTTAGGGTTCAAAATTCCAAATTGGGGGTTTCACCAGATTCCTAGTTGTTCTGCTTCTTGATCAGTGTAAGGGCTCCTACAAAACAAAAGGGCATGCTAACAAGGTGAAAATTTCTTTAAACAAATTTGATCAAACAAATCACGCCTATCTCATTGAAAGCTAAAAACCTGACAAAATTAGGACTCTGTCAAACAATTTTCTTTAAACAAAGACCTAAAGAAGATCTCATTGAAAGCTAAAAACCTAACAAAATTAGAACCCTGTCAAACAATTTTCTTTAAACAAATACCTAAAGAATATCTCATTGAAATCTAAAAACCTAACAAAACAACCTAACAAAATTAGGACCCTGTCAAACAATTTTCTTTAAACAAATACCTAAAGAAGTTGGATCATACCTGTAAAAATAGACGGATTGTGTAACAGAGAGCTAGAGAAGTTGGATGAAGTGGAAGCAGGAGGGGAGGAGGTGTGTCGGCGACGTCGTGTGCCGTGTGCGAGCGAGAACACTCTGGAATCTGGATCGAGGGGACGAGGTGTGTCATCATCGTCGTGTGCGAGGACACTCTGGATCTGAGCGAGAACACTCTTGAATCTCTCTTGAATCTCTTTTTCTTTTGTTTCTTTTGTGCTGCTCTTCAAGAACAGAGTGATTTTTCTTCTTGAATCTCTCTTCAAGAACTTCTTCAATCTCACTTATCGGTTTCTTGAATAACAAAGTGCTTCTTCAGTTCTTCTTCTTGAATCTCTCTTCAAGAACTTCTTCAGAAGTTCAATCTCGCTTATCGGTTTCTTGAAGAACAGAGTGCTTCTTCAGTTCTTCTTCTTGAATCTCTTTTCAAGAACTTCTTCAATCTCGCTTTTCTCTTGTTTATCGATTTCTTGAACCTCTGCTTTTGTTATTTGTTCATTTGTTGGCTTAGCTAATAGCTACCCTTTAGTTACCCTAAAAACCTAACCAAAAGAATGACCGAATGTGAGATCAGAGAGAGGAGAAGTATTACAAATTTACAGATTAATCTAGAGATATGTGTGAGAGATTCATTAAGATGCTAAAAATGTTATATACATCAGTAAATTTGTATGGGCATCCACAATCCTAAAATAAATAATTAAATAAAAATATTAATAATTAATATTAATAAATTAGTTCGGGACGGGACGGGATTGGCGGGATTGAAAATCTTCATCCCATCCCATCCCATTCTAAATCGGGACGGGATCGGGATAAAATTATTCAATCCCATTAAGACCCGAAAAAATCGGGACAGGACGGGATCGGGATCGCGGGATGGGATGGGATGCCCACCCCTAGATGAAAGCACTCAACCATTGGTATTAATCATTAATTTATAAACAAATATAATGAGGCTTAGGCCATGTTTGGTTCATTACAAATTTGTTGTAAATGCAATTGATTTGCTGAAATTTTTGTTGTGAGTGCTTGACATGTCAAATGAGAATTTGTATGGAAAATTATTTTGCGAGACTTGCCATATATGAAGGATTTTCAGCAAAACAATTTTACTACTCGAGACATTAAAATCAATTTGCTGAAGCATTTATTTTCTTATCCACATTTACTCACATGTTAATTATTGTGATGTGCATGCCATATAATCTTATTATGAAAATATGGATGAATAAATATCAATTTTTTGCAAAGTTCTATTCTACATATAGTAAGTAAAGAATAAGCAAGAAAAAATTGTAAGAACTTTTTCATCACCACCAAGCATATTGAAAATGGATATGAAAATGTATTAGGTTTGGAAAAACATTCTGAAATCAAATCATTTTCATTTGCAGTGAATTTATGGTGGTCGAGCAAGGCCTTATATACATTGGATACCTATAAACAATTTGGTTTAAAATATAATCTATTTTTTATAGGTTAAGTTGTCTCAATCCACTTGATGTTAGTGAAAGGATTCATTCTAACATCATCAAAATCACACTAAAGATTGTATAAAGAGCTTGAGATTATTATTATTATTATTATTATTATTATTATTATTATTATTATTATTATTATTATTATTATTATTATTAAAAATCCATAATCTTGACTTCAACTCCACAATAAAAGGTATCACATGAGAATATTCCTCAAGGTTCTTTGATTATTATATGATGCATGACAATCTATTTGTCACCAACCTTTTAAAAAATAACAAAAATACTTGAAAGTTTAACTCCAATTCAAAAGCCAATATAAAAAATATCAAAAAAAAAAACCCCACTACTTTTTTTTTTCACATCTCAATCATGACAAATTATTAAGTTGATGCCAATACTCTAACTTAGGTGGGTTGTGTTCGGTGGAGTTTTAGTTTATACAATCTATCTAACTTGGGTAGGTTGGTCTCGTCAATCTAGTGGTATGAAGCACATAATTTAGTCCTAGCCAACTTGATAAAATCGAGCACGGATATTAAAAAAAAACTATTTGGCATTTATTAAACAATTATTAAGATTTACGACATATGAATAATCATGAAACCAAAACTAGGTATTAAATGAACGTACCCTTACATAAATTCGGGGGGTTTTACACTTAGGCTCGGGTTGTTTGGCCTAATTATATTTTAGGCACTACTCAGTATCAATATTTAGTATGCTAGAAAATGATTACAGTACCCTAACTTAGGCTCAAATTAAATATTTTTAAGTAAGTAAGTTTTTTTTTTTTTCGTAAGGCATTTTTTAAGTATTTTTAAGTAAGTTAACCTGAAGAGCATGAAGATCTTCCTTCATTAGGTCCTTATCATATTTTTGTATTGCCAAATTCTATTTACCTTAAAGGACAATATCACACGTACGACTATCCAAATTCTAATATCAAAGTATCTATTACCCAAAGTATAATTAACCAATTTACTTTATGAAGTCAGTGTGTGGATATACTGATATTAATGTACACATGCATAATAATCTCACCAAATTATTTCGGTTTTATCGAAATCAATGTAAGATGCAACATCATTATCGCTTGTTGAAATATTTGTAATGGTAAAAATACAAATCTAGATTTTGAGTGTTTATTTTATACATTTAAACGATAAATTTATCTTTCTAGAATTTTTTATTCTTGCGGTTGTTATATACGAGTTGCTTCCATCCTTAAACAAAAAAAAATTTGGTGGATGGTTTTATGCAACTACTAGTATAGACAACGTGGTGTTGGTAGGTAGTATTGATAAATCTACTAGTTGATTTATTGATAGAAATCTATAAAAATAAAATAAAAATTAATCTATTAGTTGAATTATTTTTTAAAACAAATTGTGGTAGCTTCGTATTCGTAGTGTGAATTATTTACAATAATATATCTTGATTGTTATCATAACAGGATGTGCGAGATCCATGAATATTTGAAGAAATAACTTAAAACATATCATGATTTCATTGACTTGCAATAAGTTATAAGCAAGGAATGTGATTTCTTGAAATATGTCGAAGTTTCACAAAATATTTCCTATTTTGGAGTTATCGAAATACTTTTTAAAATTCGAAATAAAATTTTTTTTCTAAAGAGAATTTCCCTGAGAAAAAATAAATATTTTAATCTCTGTATATTTTAACCTGCTATAATGTTATTTTGATATCAAGAGTTTGTTATATGAGTGATTCTTATATTATATATAGTTTGTATGACATTATAAGTCGCGTGTGACTTTTTATTTAGTCTTTAAGAGTTATAAATGCATAACTTATATTGATAAACTCAAATTTACAATATAAACTTTTATATTTTTTCTACATAAAATGAAATATTTCACAAAATGTCTCTTAAAATCAGGGTACCGAAATTAACTCGAAAAACAAAATCTCAATTAATTGAACTCTATTTATATAGGAAAATTTATTATTAAAAAAAAAAAAAACTAGTGTACAATTGTTGCAAGAGTTAATAAAAGAAACTCTTTCAACACCTTCATATCAGTTCCATATTTGGTTATCACATACCTCGTTTTTTCATCTAGTCTTTTTATCTTCTTGTTAATTAATTATACATCGTGCCAAAAAAACTCTCATTTTCAACCAATTGAAGAGGTTGATGAATCTTCTTCAAGGCATCTTGAGCATATGAAAAACATTAATTATCATGCCTTGCATTAATACTATGATTCAACTTACTAGACAACTATCCACAATAGATAGCATATCACACTATTTACAAATTTAAGCAGCAAAACCCTAAAAACTCATTTCAAGAACATTTTTCACTATTTACAAGTCCATTTTGACTCCAAAATCCCAATAATCACTATGCTGAACTGAAACTCGAATATGTAGGTGAACTCTCTCTACTCTTTATCTCAAGTTGTTATCACTTTTTCTTTTTAAATTCCATTTTATTTTTCACAAAAAACCTGTCTTCTTGTTTAATCATAATCGAGCGTTTTCACTCAAAATTTTGCAATCTCCACACAACTTCGCAAGTTGATCGATGTTTAGGTTCGTCTTTGTTCTCACTCTATTTATATAGGAAAATTAATTGTAAAAACACTAGTGTATAATTGTTGCAAGAGTTGATAAAAGAAAATCCTTCTTCAACACCTTCATATCAACTCCATGAAATTTTATTTTCTCGTACCTCATTCTTTTCAATTAGTCTTTTTACTCTCTTGTTAATCAATTATACATCGTGCCAGAAAACTCTCATTTTTAACCAATCGAAGAGGTTGATGAATCTTCTTCATGATATCTTGAGCATATGGAAAACATTAATCATCATGCATTGCATTAATACTATGATTTAACTTCCTAGACAATTGTCCGCAATAGAAAGCATATAGCACTACATAATAAATTTAGACAACAAAAACCTTAAAAACTCATTTCAAGAACATTTTCCACTTTTTACAAGCCCATTTTGACTCCAAAATCCCAATAATCACTATGCGAAGTAAAGATCGAACATGTAGGTGAACTTTGTCTGCTATCTATCTCAAGTCGTTCTCACTTTCCTCTCTGTTGAATTCCATTTTATTTTTCACGAAAAAAAATTTCTTCTTGTTTAATCAGAGTCGGGCCTCAAAATTTCGTAATTTCTACCCAACTTGCAAGTTGATCGTTTTTTAAGTTCGTTTTCGCTTTCATTTTATTTATATAAGAAAATTATTATAAAACAAACTAGTGTAGAATTGTTGCAAGAGTTGACAAAAGAATGTCCTTCTTCAACATCTTCATATCAATTCCATAGAATTTTGTTCTCTCATACCTCATTTTTTTTCATCTAGTATTTTTACCCTCTTGTAAATCAATTGTACATCATGCCAAAAAAGCTCTCATTTTCAACTAATTGAAGAGGTTGAGAAATCTTCTTCAAGGCATTTTGAGCATATGGAGAACATTAATCAGCCTTTGCATTAATAGTGCAATTCAACTTCAAATCCAAGACGTTATGTTCGTTTTGTGTAAATGAAGGCAGTACATTGAACGTAATGGAGAATGTCATTGGAGACTCTGCAGTGACTACTTCACACGCCATCCAACTTATTAAAAATTGTACCGTCGACGCAACCGAATGAATTGGTTTTTGTTTTTCTACATCTTGATTATTTTAGAGCAACATGATTCATACTTTGCACAATGTCTTGACACCACTGCGAGGAAGGGTCAAGCGACTTTAAAAAGATGATAGTTGCGTTCAGTATGTTTACGTAGGGTTGTCTAGCCAATCAACCAAATGACTATGCATAATGGCAAAAAACACTGCTTTGGAGACAATGAACCATTTTGTAGGTTTGTGATCTGTTTCTTCAGTGATCAAAACGTAGAAGTCAAACCAATAAGACGTTCAACATTTTATGTGGTAAGAAACAAATCGGATGTTTCCAGGGGTATTAGGAAGTTAGGATTGCATGCACTAGGAATGGAAAAATTGTTTAGTGGCGTGGCATGGAACTCATATATGCCACTTGACTAGACCAACCATTGTCTTTGAAACTATTGTAAATTGACATTTGACATCATTTTTTTTCAGTATGTCTAAGTCCTACAATGATATCAATGTGTTAAATATATAGATTTGTCAACTCGTCCTAGTTCAATGTCATAGCCAACGATACTGCACTTAAGGCAAAGTTTGAAGTGAACGGTCTTAAGTATGACATGGGGTGTAATCTCTCAGGCGCAATATACCCTAAATGGACAACTCTTATTTTGACCATCAATAAACTAATTTTAAATAAGCAACACTTATTTGCTCAACAATAACAATAATAAGCCATCAAGAAGAATGTGGAACGTGCATGTAAAGTTTTACAAGCCATGTGGGCAATTTTTAATGGCACTACATGTCTTTGGAGTCATGATAACTTGATTATCGAAGATAAAGTTGACTTGAATCGAATGTGTTTGAAGGACACAAATTGTTAGTTCAAACATGAATTGATTGAATATCGATGGGCTTTTAAGCTAGTTACTTGTTTACTTGTGTTGTATTTGCTCTTATATTTTGTATGAGTTGTATTTGTTTTTAATGTTTGCTTTTAATTTAATAAAGTAACACTTTGCTTTTAATTAAAAAGAAGTTAATTAAATAATAATTAATATTACATAACTAACCTAATAGACAACATGTCTTTTTTGAAAATACATATAAAAATAAAACTACTGCTTATCTCCAAAACTATACCCCAAAGTATAGGGTCATATACTTAGAAGTGGGTTGCATCATTGCACAACGTTTTTGTATAATTTCACAATGGTTATCTATCAAGTGTTGTTGTTAACCTAAAATAAAATAGTGACATTCATGTCAAGTCATTTTTAATTGCTTCATGGCCTTTTGGTTCTCCTTCTTCAGCTAATACCCTTATTGTAATCTTGACCGCAACTGTTTGGAACAAAAATGAATTACTCTAAAAAAAATTAGCATGTGCTAGGAAATCATGTAAACGGAATTCCAATAAGAATATGACTTCTTGAGGAACCAGACAACAAGATCTAATGCCTCGACTAATAAGATTTTTTAATACACATTCACAATGCTTGAAACTTGGAGGAAATGAAAACAATAAACGAAGAACAAAATAAAAGTGCAAGTAAAGTAAAGTGCAGAAATAAAGGAATGTAAATGCAAACCTTCAAATTAAACTGTTGAATTGTAAATGACATAAATTAAAGAATTGAAAAGACAATAAATAAATTGTTTTCAATTTGTACTTGGTAAAAAGAAATGAACTTTTGTTGAGAGGTGTCTTTCTGGATTGTACAATGATGTCCAAGTTATATTTATAAACCCAAAAGTTGTTACAAGTAAAATAACTTCTTTATCAACAATTCAAAATCTATAACCACTAGATCCATGACATCGAGCCTGTTATGGTTTCGGAATGCAAACAAAGAAGCCCAAATCAAAGTGCATCCAAAAGTTGTAGAATGTCTAAGCCCTCCATACAGGTTCATTGGTATTTCTGCCCCGAATCCAAAATTTCATTTTTGGCCCAAACATACCCACTGCACTCTTTCTGATCATTGTGCCAAAATAGATCTGAGAGTGTGTAATCATCAGAGTGACTCGTATTCTTCTCCAATTTCAACCACTTTCTTTTCAAACAGCAGCACGCCTCCGTCCACGTCCCTTTGTTTTACGCACACATTCAGTGAAGATGTGATCGTGAGTAGCCTAATTGGATAGTTATGGAAAACTTCTTAACCAATTTGATCAGCACAAGTAAGTATCTTGGTTTATCTCAACTTATTTTAAATCCTTATAAATTTGGCATTCTTTTAGTAACATTTTCTTCTGCAAATCTTTCTCTTCCACTTCAAAAACACCATTTGATCTTTAAGTCTCCGATTTCTTTCAATTTCATGAAATCTTCTTCCAATCTCACTTCTATGCCCACTGATTCACCTACTTCACCTCCTAATGGTGAATTGACTTTTCCTTGGGTACAAGAGTACCATAATGTCCCTCCTCCTAACTTGTTGTTAGAAGGTATAAACATTTATGGCCCTGAAAACATCCTTAGGCAAGTTAAGCATCTTGCAATAGTGGTGACAAGAAATATGAACATCGCTATCTTCAAGTCAGCTGTATCATCCCCTATAATGAACCATGGGAGAAATCTGCTTGTGACCTTTGATCAACCTTTAATTCAATTGCCCCACCTTTTGGCATCCATAGAAGAAATCTAACTTGGGTGCAGTTGAGATTATTTTCACTCCCATCATCGAACAATTGCATAGGAACATTGGTTCCATAGAGAAGTGAATAGTCGTTTGATCTTGCCGTATCTACCATTTCGTCCTGAAGCACCTGACTTTGCTAACATCTTCAATGTTCTTTTAGTAGCCGACAGTCAACAAAGTGGTCACCTAGCTCATGGATTCTAGAAAGCATTAGTGAATTCATTGTTGGTGAAAATGAATCAGGAGAGTTTAGGATAGTCATGTTTGAATCCATGAATGATGGAACTCACTCTCTTATCAACCTTGATTATGAGTCGGCCTATGGTCATGTTCCACGAATTGTTCATTTTTTTCTGTTCCCAAGACCCTCATCCTATGAACAAAGACATTGACTATTTTCTTGCCATAGAAAATCAGCTGAAGGAAGTTCATGAACATTTACTGTCTCGTCCAAAAGTGAAATTTCTATGGCTAGACACATACTCATCCTATTTTCAGATCACTCATTTTCCATCCTCTTGAATGATTAAGCTTTGAAGAATTTTGAATGGGCTGCTTGGACTGTTGTAACATGGCATTGTCCATTGGTCACTTTCCAATTCGTACCCCATTATTTGGCAAAGTTACCAATGAATATGGGCTGGTATCGAATATTTTTTAAAAACAGTGACAAGTTGTATCAATTAGAAAGTGAACTCCACATAAATAAAGCTTCTTTTAGGCGATTCCTGAGTGACTACGAAGACTTAACCTGATTGTTGTTAGGATGCATCTCTCTGTACCATCAAAGCTTACCACGAGTTGGATGTTGAATGGCAATCTAGGGCTAAAAAATTTTCGAAGTGCTTTCAACTTTTGAACTATTAGAATAATAAATTTCAACAAAATCCATCTTTGGAAGATAAGAAAGCTTTCTATGAATATTCTTGGGCAATTTCATCAAATGATTACTTATGTAACCACATTTCTTTGCAAAGACTGATAAGTAACTTTGTCACTCTTTTTATGCATTTTCTTTAAAAAACAATGTATATACGCTTTTGTGGGCACCATCGTCTTTCCTTATGATCAACCAAGTTGCGTTATTAAGTGAATGGAATCTTGATTTTTGTTGTTCTTTCCAATATTTTTATGGTATCATTTCTTACCAATGTTTATTTTTGTCATTTTGTTTGTTCTGACAATGTATGTTTTTCTTTGAAACTTTATGATTTTAATTTTCCAATGTGCTCAATTAGTTGGTGTTATTTCTAACTACCAATTTTATCCGTTACTCTCGTCATGTTACAACATTTATTGTATATTTATTAGCGTAATGCTCTTCCCAAATAGTAGGAATATAGGGCTTAAGAAATCTACCATTGATTTTCCTTGGGTGAATGCACCCACGTAGATGTTTCTTTCAAATGATAGCATCCCTTGTTTAAGATCTTATGTATTTGGAAAAGACCCTCCCACTTTGGGAACCATTTACCTAATTTAGGATCTTGTGTTCCCAAAGGAAATATAGTTTTCCAAACTAAGTCTCCTTCATCAAAAGACATATATTGGACATTCATAATGTAGTATTCGACCACTTTATTTTTTGGCTTTAAATTTAGTTCCAGGCTTGCAACCTATGCTCTGGTAGGTCATCTAGTTCCAATAACATGGCATGTTGATATTCATATAAGGGTACCTCATTTTGTTTAACACTATTAGAGATTGAAGTTGTACTCAACAGGTTAGACAACACCATGACCGTAGGTCAATGCATGGTGTTGTTCATCTACTAAACCTCTTAGTGGTCCTATATGCCCATAGGACTTCAGGCAATAAATTATGTCAATCCCTAAGATTGTTTTCAATCACCTTAGCAACAACCTCCTTGATGATTTTGTAAGTAGACTCTGTTTGCCCATATGATTATGCATAATAAGATGGATACTTATGTTTATTTGCAAACAAAATCAAATTGATTACTTTTATGTTGCATTATTTGTCACAATGGTTTGTGGCGAACCAATTCTGTAAACTATATCTCCAAAAAACTCTAGGACTTCTTCAGTCCCCATGTTTCTCAAGGGTTTGTCTTCTATCCATTTAGTGAAATATTTAATTGTCAATATTATAAATGCATGTTGTTTTGAAAATAGAAAATATATTTTTCCTATCACATCTACTATCCAACCTCTAAAAGATCATGGCTTGATATTGTATTGCATGCCAATAATGGATGTGTGCTTCAGATGAACCATGTCTTTGACATTCTAGACATCCTCTAGCATAATCAATGCAATCTTTCAGCATTCTAGGCCAATAATATCCATGCCTTCTAAGGATCCACATGATCTTCTTACCTGAGTGGCGTAGGCAACAAACCCCTTCATGAACATGTTTGATAGCTTCTAGACCTTCTTCCTTGCTTAAGCATTTTAGAAAAAGTCCATCTATACTTCTTCTATAGAAAATCCCATCCAACATCATATATTTCATTCACTACAACTTAGTCTTCCTGCTCATTTTGTCTTCAGGATTTTTTAGGCATCCTAAGATTGGTTGTTTCCAATCTTCTTCATGATCAATTGCATTAACCATTACACTATTAGGAGCTGTGAGTCTATCAATTGATGGTTGTATCAACCTTCTTTGAGATTAACAAATCTTCTTTTTCAGGTAAGGTATACTTCATTCTTTACAACTTGATGCATTTTGGGCCATCTCATCTGCTTCAATGTTCACGAGTCTGGGTATGTATGTCAAGGTAGGTTCAGATGTTGATAAAACCTTCATACTTAGGTCATAATAGGGTTTTAGTAAAGTGTTTTTGCATTGATACTCTTCTATTATTTGTTTTATAACCAATTAAAAATCCTCATATATTTGAATGTCTTTAGCATGAAAAACCATTCAAATTTCTAAGCCAATCAACAATACTTCATATTCAGCCTGATTACAATCAAATTTGAATCCATGCTTGGACTTTTTTTCTTCTAGTGATTCAGTTATTACTCCTAACCCAACAACATATTTTTCCTGGATCCATCAAATCACATCTTCCAAGATGAAGAAGTGATGTACTTAATACTAGTTTTAACTCTTCATCGTCAATAGTAAGATGATCAGCTATAGAATTGACTAAGGCTCATCTTTTTACTGACTTTTGAGGAACATATTATAAGGAAAATTCAGACTTACATGGCCAACATTCATTTCCAATCCTATTCCTCAAAATAGGTCTTGTCAACATATACTTGATGACATCAGTTTGAGCAATAACAAAGACTATTTTAGGCAAAATGTAATATTTGAATTTATTGCAAGCATAATAAAGTATCAAACACAATTTCTCAATACATAAGTATTTGCATTCATGCACATTTATAAAACTACTAAGATAATATTAAGTTTTTTTTTTTTTTTTTGCCTTCATCATTGTCTTGTGCCAATCTGCTGCAGAAACATATAACTTTAAAAGTCTAACTACATTGGGTGGCATCAGCACGGGAAGATTATAAATAATCATTTTGAGGCTTAGGAAGCCAATTGATGCTCCTCTTTCCATTCAAGTTCTCGATTGTCTTTTAGCTTCAAAAAATGAGCAAATGTTTTAGTATTTCCTGGTATATTATATATAAATCTTCTAAGGAAGTTGACTTGACTAGAAATCTTTGTAATTCTTTTTTGATCTTTGGAGGTTTAGCGTCCATGATAGCTTTGGTTTTATGCTTATCTACTTATATCCATTACTTATAAACCAAGTAACTAAGACTTTTATTATTCTTGATGATACGTCAAAATAGACCGATCATCATGGTCGTACACATGGCATAAAGACCCATCACGAGAATACAGTGCCCAATCTATTGGCCATCTCATAAAGCCCAAAAAGAATAAAGCTAATTATAGAGGCCCTGATGAGGCCCACCCATGAGGAGACGTAAACAAGGTCTGAATCCAGGCCAAACGAATCAAAGCCCGAGTCCAGGCTCGACACGAGTTCTCTCATAAAGAAAATAAACGTTGCACCAAAAAAGAGCCGTGGAGGGAGTTACGCTTCCACGAACGCATCTTCATTAAAAATGAGATTGTTACAATAAACATTTTCTTCCATTGCGCCTCACATGCTTAAGTCATGCAGAGAGCTAACTGCAACCATTATAAAAGGTAAAGAGAACATTCGACACATGTATGCAACTTTAACTGAGTTTTGTCTAGATTTACCTCATTATCCCAATAGAGTTACTGACTTAAGCATTGGAGTGCCTTCGACCACCAAAAAGGTGGTCTTTTGTAGCCTAACGTTTTGCAGGTCAAACTCGCAAGAGGACAATTTTTTGACGCATCAGTTTGGCACTGTCTGTGGGGAACGACGAGTTTCCTTTCTAAAAACGAAATACACAGTGACAAAGCTCACCATAACCTGAAAAAAAAAATCAACAAGCTATCTGAGAAAATAATGCAGTCTACAGATCCTCAATCCAGTAAAGATCATGGTAACTCTCCCATTGATGCATCGCTGACGGCTCGGGAAGAAGAAACAGCTTGGATCAATAGACCAATAGCACCCGAGAATGCGGATCCACAACACACAGTAGTTCAGACAACCCAAGCATCCAGCGGCATTGCCACGGACCCTCGAGTGGACTTGCTCATGGCTCAGATAAACTACATGACAAAGATGCTGGAAAATCACCTAGGAACGTGTTCAGCCAGCCGACCATGTTCCGGCACCACCTCAGCAAAATTCCACCGACCGAACTCAAGGAAGCGACGAAGCCCTAGCAGAACCCCGATAGGGAAACTAAAAGAGCAGCGAGCTTCCCGAAGACAAAACTTCGTATTGCGACGGAACGATTCCTAAAATCCCGTTTAGGATTGGAGTCATAGATCCCAACGTACTGTACGAGTTAGCCAAGCCGCCATTTTTCGACGCACTCATGAAAAAGGCAATGCCAAAAAGTTCACTCCGCCAAAGTTTGAAGTATACGATGGTACCACCAACCCAATAGATCACCTAAGACATTTCCACCACATGATGGCTCTAAAGGAAACCAGGGAGTCGATCCCGTGCAGAACATTCCCAACCAGCCTCACTTCCACAACGATGAATTGGTTCAATAGCCTACCTCCGAGGTCGATAGACTCCTTCAAAGCTTTAGCCACCGCTTTTATTACTAGATTCATTGGGAGCCAGCGGATGAGGAAAAAACCCCACTACCTCCTGCACATCAGACAGAAGCTCGAAGAAATGATATAGGAATATGTCACTCGCTTCACCAACGAGTTGATAATGATTGATGGATGTAGTGATGACACAGCCACTGCAACCTTCGTCGTCGACTGAAGAGAGGCCCCTTATTCGATGCCATTAACCTGGAGCCTCTAAAAGGTATGGCAGTCCTACTAAAAATAACGCAGAAACATATCTCCCTTTAAGAAATGAAAGTTGCAAGGATGAAGAATGAACAGAAAAGGGAGAACCATTACAGGAAACGGGAAAAGAAAGACGAAATGTGGCGAGATAATTGATCACAGGAGGATAGCAGTCATTCAAAGAGACATCGAAACGACGGACGTACTAAGTCCAACCAGCGGGAATCCATAAAGTCGCAATCGGCACGGCCCAGTCATGAGCGAATAATCGAGTCAACTGAGATGTCGAGTTAATGAAGTAAAAGTTGGATGAATGAGTCAACTAAGTAAAACGACTTCAGGTCGACTAGAGTGTCGAACCAACAAAATAAAAATTGGACACCCGAGTCAACTAAAAATAGAAACTTCGAGTCGATCGAGATGTCGAGTTAACGAAGTAAAAGTTTGACGAACGAGTCAACTAAGTAAAACGACTTCAGGTCGACTAGAGTGTCGAACAAACAAAGTAAAAGTTAGACACCCGAGTCAACTAAACACAGAAACTTCGGGTCGACCAAGATGTCGAGTTAACGAAGTAAAAGTTGGACGAATGAGTCAAATAAGTAAAATGACTTCAGGACGACTAGAGTTTTGAACCAACGAAGTAAAAGTTGGAAGAACGAGTCAACTAAGTAAAATGACTTCGAGTCACCTGAAACGTTGAGTTAACGAAGTAAAAGTTGAACAAATGAGTCAATTAAGTAAAATAACTTCGAGTCGATTACTTTTGCAGTGTGAATTATGACTTACCTTGAGAAATATGTCTACTACTCTGTATAATCCATCATTCACGACACGAGCATGATCAGGAAGAAGTTCTGCCAGAGCAATGAACTTCGATGACATTAAATTTGAATCCAAAGCAATTTCAGCTAGGTAATTGTCCAGTAGCTTCGATACCTTCAGAATGGCACTCAGTTTAGGGGATCCAGGGCTATCGAAATCATAACCCAGTTCATTCTCATCCCTCAAGTGGTTCTCCTCATCGTCGTCCTCATCCACATTTAGGAAAATTGATTTACGTTTGATATCATAACAGTCAATAGGATAATGATAATAGTTAGGATTTTCTCGGAGCTGGGTGTTTTGGCCAGAAACCAGGGAATGGAAAATCAGAGAATCTCAGTCTCCTGAGGCCGAGATCCGACCCGCACTTGTTGTCTCAACACATCTAAACCTACTCTTTTATTTTTCTTTAAATTGCATGAATGACCTCAGTCATGTTTGATAAAATCTACATTACTAAAATTGGTACCGGCAGATACTTTGAGAATTCCATTAAGTAATCATCATTTGCTACACTCAGACATATACAGAATAAAAAACAATGAAATTGTTTCTTTCCAAAAAGGGGGAAAGAAAAATAAAATAAGAACACAATCAGCCTTATTCCAGTCTCAGCATCCTCTTTCGTCGGCCTGAGAACAACCAATCTCAACTCCTTGTTCACATAAATTTTTGCAACCAGGAAAAAAAAACCCAGCCCAGACTGCCTAGACCACCCAGACCCCGCCTAGGCTCCTACTCGATTTTTTACTGCGCCCAGCCATTAATCTAGGTGTTTCTCTAACTCCTATTTTTTAGAACACTGCATTCTAACAAGTTCCTATCATATTTAAAGTTGACATTTATTTTACCTATACATACTCTGTAGTGGTTGACCATGACAAGTTTGACCTGCAGAAATGTTAGTAGAGTTGTCATGATCCTGCACTGAATGGTTAGAAAACAAATAATAAATGGAATACCTCAATAGGTAAGAATTTCATCAATTAAAACGGTTATGACGATATGTTACTTTTCTTAAACAATATATTCATTTTTAGAGAATTGATCACTTAGACTATACTACATTCGCACTATCTCCGTGCCGAACATATATGTTCGTATGTCTCTCTTGTATAAAGGAAAACTTATCAGTCATTCATGTCTAAGTGGGGACACATCACATGCGTACATGCATCACCGGATAAACCTAACTATATGAGTAACATAAAAGCCACTCTTGGGCTATCAATGTGCATAAAGTCTCACATCACATTTTTAGGGATAATTAATCAAACCTTATTTTAGACATTTCAAAACCACTGCCTTTCTGCAAGACTCAACCCAAATGTTACGTAGTTTCTTTATAAGAAATTGGTGCCCACATCATCAAGACGCAACCCAAAGGTTACTTAGTTTTTCTATAAAAGAGATGAAATCATAAATAACAATAAGTGTGGTAGTTCTAAGTGATACAATTTCAATGTTATTAAAATTTAGAAACTTAAAGTTATCTTCTTTTTTTTATCCCTTAACCCCTCCCACCCCCAGATGCCACCGACAGGGTTCGAACCCTGGACCCTGGACCCCCATTGGCCAAACTCAAAGTTAAAGTGATATCTCAAAATTCTTTCACAATGACACTTTTTCATTCATAAATAAATCCACCCATAATTTTGAGAAAATATAACAATTTCATGTATAAATTTCCTATCCAACATATAGTAGTGATGTTCATAAAACTAAAAATTAGACACTTTTATTCCATAAGTTTTAAATTGTTTCAATTATAACATTTCAGGTGCATACATTCAACACTCGCAACAAAACAATAGCCACACTCCACCATTCTATAATATCACATGAATTTAAAATATCATAAATGGAGTTTAAAATTTGGCATAACCATATTATCAACAAATCACCAAGTGAGTGATCTAGTAAATAACTTATGTTTCAGCATTGAATGTCTGATTTATTAAATCGTCACCTAAATGTTGAACATAGATTATTTAGTTTCATTCATTAGTTGTTGAACACTACCAGTAATTGGCATTTTATATTAGGAAATGGGGAATGGAACATTGTAAGGGCAATAAAAATAAAGACAGACATTACTTTATTAATCACATGGTTAACAACAGTAGAGGAGGCTTTCATCTCAAATTGCAAACTAGTCATTGAAAACTGTTAAACTTTACTTTATTTACTCGTGTTCCTCACAAGCAACAAGTTTCCCAACAAACTTATCGCTAATTTCAACAACAACAATCAAAGACATCACGTCCTATTGGTTAAGACTACTAAATTCCTTGAGACAAATTATCTCAAACATCTAGAAATGGATTAAAAAAAATGACACGCCATCATTATATTTAGATCTATTTGAGGTTCACTAACTTCTGCTAAAAGTTTTATATACAATACCCATCGTAGATGAATATAATATAAGTTTCAAGTTCATGAACACATAAGCCAAAGAACCCCACGAAATAAATTTTGCAAAAATCGGGATTTCTAAAATCAGACCAATGAGTGTTTTTTATGCCTCGAGGGAAGTCCAACCATTGGATGGACTTTAAACTAGCGATATATTTTTCATACGCATATTTCGAATCTACATATATAATTATAAAGGATTTTGACCATTGGAAGGTCTCGATTCACTGCAAAACTTAAAACTGCACAAAGTTGTCATGAATTACGGGATTTAACAAAAACTTAGTTTTGAGTTTTCTCTTTAACTCAACCAATTTTCATGTAAAATACAATAAAATACTTCCTCAAAACATGAACTTGCAAACATATTTACGTAGTGAAATCTAACCTCAAGTTCATAGGTTAATCAAAACAACAAATAAAAATCAATGAATAAAAGAGAATGTAGAACTCACAAATTATTATTATTTATTTTTCTTCTTCTTCTCCTATTTTCTCTTCTCTTCTTCTTCTTCTTCTTATTCTCTTCAACTCTGTACGGCTAGAGAATTACCTAGCCACCACAATGAATAAATCCCTTATATAACTAAGGTTTAATATAATATGTTTGCACCCCCAATATCACTATCCTAATCAAAGTAAATAGCCCAAGTCCAAAGCCTACCCAAACTAGGGGTGGGCATCCCATCCCGCGATCCCGTTCCCGTCCCGATCCCGTCCCGTCCCGTCCCGATTTTTCCGGGTCTTAATGGGATTGAATAATTTCATCCCGATCCCGTCCCGTCCCGATCTAGAATGGGATGGGATGGGATGGAGATTTTCAATCCCGCCAATCCCGTCCCGTCCCGAACTAATTTATTAATATTAATTATTAATAATTTTATTTAATTATTTATTTTAATGATAGTGATGGTCACTAATTTTCCATGATTGTTTCTTGCGCCATCTTGATGATCCAACAACAACCATTGGAGGAGTTTCAATGATGGTCACAGCTTCGCATGTCTCCATCTTATGAAGCTCTAAGAGTAAAAACAGGTTATGAAAAGAAAAAGATTCAGGTTAAACAACGCTCAATCCAGAATAAGAAAATATCAACAAAGTAAAGCAAGTTTGATACAATAATTCAATCCAACAATAGGAAATGAATTTTTAACAACACGCTTCTTGGACAGGAAAAATTAGCAATGGCCAGCCCAATAACAGCAACCTAAAAGATGCGGAAAGAACAACAGGCAAGATGCATAAGCACCTGTTCATATCTGAGAACTCGTTACATGAGCTGTCAGCCTTTTACTACAATTGAAGTATAAAAGGGGTAAAATTATATTACATAATCTGACTTTTTATTGTTTTTATTATGTGACACCAAAAAAGGTTTAAAAACTGGAGAGATTGTTAGAGGCACCTAACTTGCCAGGACATAACTCCGTGCTTATAGTCCAGAATCATCACAAAGAGCTTGCACTAAGAGATGACTACTAGTCCTGGACTTGCAGATTTTATTTTTGAGGAATAGGAATTAAAAATGAGTAATACATGCTCAAATTGAGTGGTTAAAAGAAGAAAATGCCATGCAACATGGTAAAGATAAGAAAAAGGACAACATACACAACTTGTGAAACAGAGGTGTGCAGCGTGAAATAGGTTGCAAATTTTTTGGATGTTGCTTCAAATTTTTTGGATGCCGCTGATCCCGTCCCGATCCCGTTTGGGATGGGACGAGGTCGGGATGGGGTTTTTCCCATCCCGTCCCGTCCCGATCCCGTATGAACGGGATGGGATAGGGATGGGTATATCTCGTCCCATCCCGTCCCGTGCCCACCCCTAACCCAAACTAAACCCAAAGATGGATAATATATTTTCATGATTCTTTGCGACTTGGTCGTTACTGGACAATTTAGATTGACTGTGGTAAAATGACCATAACTTGTTCATTTCAAAACAATTTCAAGTGATTCAAATTGTGTTCATTAGATAACTCAGAGTACTACATTTTTTGTGTTGATGAGTTTGATACTCGGTCTCAATAGAGCGTCAAAGTTGGTCGAAAGTCAGGGATGGTACCCTGTTTTCTTTACCGGACATATTTGAATGACTTTAGTAAAATGACCATAACTTGCTCATTTCAAAACATTTTCAAGTGATTCAAAGCGTGTTCATTAGATAACTTAGAGTGCTACATTTTTCATGTTTTGATGAGCTTAAGCATCGGTCTCAATCGAGCGTCAAATTTGGACGAAAGTCAGGGACAATACCCTGATTTTTTACTGGACAGATTTGAGTGACTCCGTGACTGTGAGTCAACTTACAGAAATCTCTGCGAGGGTCAAATTGTTTTGCCCTCACAGCGGCACGTGCAAGTGGGAGAGGGGCCGCAAGAGCGAGGAAAAAAAAGGAGGAAATAAAAAAAATGAGAGGGAGAGGGGCGACGACCTGTGTGAGAAGAAGAGAGAGTGAGAGAAAAAGATAGGGGAATTGAGAGAGAGTGGGAAAAGAAAAAATAGTAGGAGAACTGGAAAGGGGAAGGAGAATAAGAAGATGGAGAGGGGAAGGAGAATAATAAGATGGAGAAGGGATGACGGTGGTTGTAGCTTCATCTCATCTATATCTTGTCGTCACCGGTTGTCTCTCACAGTCCTTTGCAATCGATCGCCTCCTTCCTTGTTACCTCCTTCCATGTTGTTGTTCTTGAGAATGGATGATCAGAGAAGAAGAAGATGAATAGTAGTTTAAATGGATGGTGTGGGAGAGCAGGTAAAAAAATGGGTGGGTGGGTAAGAGTAAGTTGTGGTGCCAAATAGTCATTGCCTTAAATAAATGAGGTCGTTACAGGTAGGTTAAAGGATCATCACTGTTTCCTAGATTGACCTTTACTAAAGAGTCTTGAGATGCAATCTCTAAAAAAAATTTGTGGGTTGAATTTTTTTACAGGGTTTTTATTTCTTTAAAATTCTTCCATTTAGTCGAATTCTTCATGCATATCATCAGCCCGATCAATAATGTCATTTTTGCTCTATTTTGGCTTTTATATCAAATTCAATAAATTTGTCTAAAACCAATTGCACGATAGCAATAATTTTATTATGGTCAATGTTCGTTCCCATAATTCTTCTTCAATTCTAATGCTTTGATTCTCCAAATGGGTGTTCTTCCCATTCACATAAAATCATGTTATTTTCTTTGTCACTTAGGTCAATAGGACCTATATTACAAGGTGAGATTTGACATAGATTGTTTTTTTTTAATAAAAAAAAATCTAAAATCTAAAATCTTACAAAATTTAGGGAAAATCTCATAGCATAGACTGCGTAATTTTAGTTGAAACTAGCAACATATGCTATGAAACTTTGTTGAAGTTTCCCGAAATTCAGAGGAGTGATGGTGTTAGTACATTGGAATAGATTAGGGGTCATGGTGTAACAGAGTGAAAATGGTGTCGTTACTTAGTAACACCTAAAGCCAAAAAAAAAAAAAAAAAAAAAGGGTAAAGAAACAAAGAACCGCCGTTGAAATAGGGTGACGCATCAACCCAAGAAAAGGAAAGGAATATCCTCTTCTTGCCACTCTTTATCCATCAACACCGCTTTTTCTCTTGTGAGAAGGACAAATATAACGGCGTTAGCATATTAACCCTTCCTCTAGTAAGTGGTACTCTCTTTCTCTCTTATCTATCCACTAAGGTAAAAGGCGAAGTTAACAGTACAGGGTCCCATTTTGACGGAAAGATAAAATAATGGAGTGGTACGTTTGATACGGAGTGAGGAAGGGTGAGAGGGAGTAGGCGAAGCGCGTGAAAGAGAAGAAAGATAGAAAGAGTGAGTGTGGGTTGGGGAAATAGAAAGATACAAGTCCAACTTTAGCTTATAAATAGGGAAGGGAGAGAGGCATTGTTTAGGTGAAGAGAAGAGTGATAGAGAGAAGAAAGAAAAGAAGTAGTCTGTTGTTTTCGATCGACCAATTAATTTGCATGGCAGCTAATTCTCAGTGTAGAAAGGGAATCGCAAGTGTGGGGAAGCGATTCTTGGACCAGATCTGGAATAACAAGAACAATACCACTTCTTCTCCCTTTTCTGCTGCTCTCACCAGGTACCCTCCCTACCTCATCTCTCTTCAATTTGGTTAGCTAGCTTCATCAGTTGAGCTCCACTAAATTTTATTTTCTAATCTCTCCACTAAACTATTCTGATTAATTAGTTGTGAATTCTCAACTGGTAGAGTAGATTTTGTATGAAGTTTTTTTTTCCTGTTTAGCTCCTACATATTCGTAGAGAGATCGATTTGTTGTTTGATTTTGGGTCAAAATTCCTCTTAGTCCTCCGTGAGGTGTACATGTCTTAATTCACTGAAATCAAGGTCTGCTTGTCTTCTGCCTAGATAATGTTTTGCGACTTGAGAAATTTTGATTTTCCCTTCTCTGTTTGGCTGCCTAACATTCACTAGTGGTCTGATCCTTCCCTTCCCTGTGCTTGTTAGTCAACCCAACTCAATCTTCCACGATTTTCTCAAAAACTTTATTGAAATTAATGTTTCTGTGTAAAGTATTTTCCACATAGAAATCTCCGTTTTCTAGTTATTCTTATATTTATTATTTATTTATTTATTTTTGGTAAACACTGGAATGGGGATTGGTTGCTTGACAAAAGAGGAAGAGATAATAGATTTGGAGAGACTTGGGTTTCTTCTTTGCTACTGCCATCAATCATTATTTCTTTCCTATCTGGTGAATGGTGGTGTGTCAATTAAGTGTCCTCTTTTGACCTTGTCCTTGCGAAGAAGCTTTCTAACCTTTTGCATTTGGTTGTGGTGTGGTCTCAATCTCACACTCACACAACTTTAGCATTCTTCTCCACTCTCATCTCCTTGGCCGGAGACGGAGACGGAGACGGAGGGAGAACAATAAAAAAAAAAATAAAAAAAAAAAAGTATGTACCAAGTAGTTGAGTATAATAGACTCCTCTTTTGGATTCATTATCAGACCAAAATCTGAGTTTGGTTTTTTGGCGGTTCTTCTTTTGACCTGTCCTGAGACCCATGTTTAAGGCGGCATCCACCCCCCAACCCTTCCCTTAAATCAGCAACCACCAATTGTTTTTGCAACCTCACGTGGGCATCCATGCCTCTCTAGTATTTATCCCAAAATGTTGCTACCCAGGCCATATTAAACATTATCATGCCAACACCTTTCGGGGCACGTCATTTGTTCAACTGTGATAAATTAAATCGATGGAAGACCATGACCCAGCTCAGCTCAGATCACCAACTTATTAAGATGTCAATTTGATTTTAACCCCCCATTGTAGTAATGTAAAAGGAGATTATGTGCTTATAAGGGTATTTTTGGAATTTACCAGTCACCCAGTAAAGGAACAGGTATTATCTTCTATCACCTTTCCACATCAGCTGTACCTATAATATATGTATATGCTTGTCCTAGCTAACGACTTCCCATCACCCAGGCAAAACAACATTAACATTCTAGGAGGTCACTCTCACTCATTGGTATAACGACTGACTGTTAACTAAGTTATAAACACTTCTTGCTATCCTGTAAAATATATTTTGTTTGTTTCCTTTTATCTATTTACTCTTTTCATGTTTGGAACCTGTGGGGTTATCAATTCTTACTTAGCTGAATTATCACATTGTCATGTCAATGACTGAATTGGGTGGTTCAAAATGGAACACCACTCGTAGTTGAATTGTTGGATATCCACTGCTGTCCAATTTCTGATTTCTTCTCATCTAAGATGATTGAAATCTGTACTAATTTACATACATGAGCAATTTGATCTTCATTGGATGTATTTCCATACTCTGCCTTTTACCTATCATTAGTCCAGATTATACATTTACCAAATGCAGATTTTTGACAAGTTGCATCTGAATTCAAGCTATTGGAATCTTGAATAATGTTGTTAGACATCTTGCCCCTACGCTAAGTTGAATGCTTGTGTATAACATATCCTTATCAGCACCACAGACACGGACATTTCTTAAAGATTAGTTTTACATTTTCAAGTTTCAACAAGTTGGATACAAACATCTCGAAATCCCTCATTTAGACTGTCTGTTTGGTTCATCTGGTGGTCCCTTATCCTGGCTATATTTTATCTTATTCCTTAATTAACTCCTAGATAGTGTAGATATGGATCGGATCAATTTTTTTTATTTATGTATTTTCTTTAAAACTTAAGTGGCACACATGACCTGACATAATTTTAAAATGAGAGGTAATGCATGCTAAATGCACATGCTTATGGTTTTTTGGCAAAAGTTGGTTAAAAATTTACCTCAAAACGAGAAGAGTCTTTGGCTGTTACTCTTTTTCTATTATAAGATGTTTTTTTTTTCCTTTTCATATTGAAATAATCATGAAGTTGAATTAAAAAAATGAGATTTGTTAACTTACTTAACAAAACAGGGTCACTTCGATTACACATTCTTCCTTTTCAAAGAGGTCATATAAAATGTTTCAGACTAGTACATTTTGTGGGTTCTGATGATGTGTAGGAAAGGAGTGCATACCTCGGTTTATGACAAGAACGTTGATGATCAGGCACTGCCTAATATAATTCCAGATGATGTGATTGAGCCCCTGTCGGACAAGTACTGGGCCCCTGATCCACGAACTGGAGTTTTTGGCCCTGCCGAAGAGGGGGGCAATGAAGTTACAGAGAATAATAGTGTCCGAATGCAACCACTGAATGGTGGCAGCGAGACTGTGCTGGAGCAGCAGGCCTGGTTCCGTCCCCTTGAGGTTGCTGATGTTGAGAAACCCTCAGAATCATAACTAGAAGACTTAGAGCTAGCAGTTATCAATAAATATATGACTAGTGGTCTATGAATAAGGTTGCTTGGTTTTGTTGTTCTTTCTATGTAAAAATATGGGATGTAATCAGGATGATATTAGATACGCTACTTGTAGTAGTGGTAAAGGCAACTGGCACACTGTCTGTATTTTGATGTCACTGCCTTATGGTTCTCCTTTTGTGGTAATACGAATGGTGACTTTGTTTGTGGCAATGCATCCGGAGAGACATTACATCCTACTATGTGGAAGATTTAGTATGAAGCTCTTGCAGAAATATTTTTAAGATAAAATCTTGGGAAGGCATATTCAAATTTGTTGTTTCCTTGAGGGTTCAGATTTACAATGCCTATCACCATTTTGCAAACATCCACCCTAGATTGTTGAATGCCCTGTGTGACTTACTAAACATCCACCAATGCCAATCGTTGTTAGCTATAGTTTTGCTAGTTTCTGTTTTGAGTTTACTAAATCAACTTGTTTGTTGAAATAAGACCTATTCTTTAGGGGAGATAGAGGTTGTTTTTCTAGCCACTACGCTATAGGCTTGTAAAGCGCAGTGTTGTTATTTTCTTTTTGTGTAAAAGGCTATAAATAGCCACTAGTATGTTGAATTGAAGTATACATTCCTCCATTCAGTTTTCTAAAGTTTTCTAAGTTCTGATTACCAACATTTGGTATCAGAGCCATTGAAAGGGGCCTGATTGAATAGGAGTGTGAGAGTGTGAGAGTGAGTGAAGCATGGCAACCTCAGAGAAATTCGTGATTCCAAAATTTGATGGCCATTACGACCATTGGTCGATGTTGATGGAGAATTTCTTGAGGAGCAAAGAGATGTGGAATCTGGTGGATGAAGGGATTTCGTCACCAGCGATTGGGACTTCATCAGCAAGTGAGACGCAGAGGAAGAGTGTCGAAGAAGCTAAGCTCAAGGATCTGAAGGTAAAGAATTTTCTGTTTCAAGCAATTAACAGAGAAATCATTGAAACCATTCTTGACAAAGGGACGTCGAAGGCGATCTGGGATTCAATGAAGCAGAAGTACCAAGGATCCACCAAGGTGAAGAGAGCACAGCTGCAGGCATTGAGGAAGGAGTTTGAAATGCTGACTATGAAGGAAGGAGAAAAGATCGATAGCTTTCTTGCACGAACTCTGACAGTTGTGAACAAGATGAAGGTGAATGGTGAAGCTATGAAGCCAAGCACAGTGGTGGGTAAGGTTTTGAGATCTTTGACTCCCAAATTCAATTACGTTGTCTGTTCAATTGAGGAGTCAAATGATTTAGATACCATGACCATTGATGAACTCCATGGAAGTCTGCTGGTTCAAGAACAGAGAATGCAGGGGAGTCAGGAGGAAGAACAAGTCTTAAGAATCTCTTATGATGATAAGCCAGGGAGAGGAAGGGGCAGAGGCTCATTCCGAGGAGGTCGAGGTAGAGGAAGAGGAAGGATGTCTCAGAATAAAGCTACTATAGAATGTTTCAAATGTCATCAGTTGGGACACTATCAATATGAGTGTCCTGATTGGGAGAAGAAGGCTAACTATGCCGAACTTGAAGAAGAAGAAGAGATTCTGTTGATGTCCTATGTCGACTCTCATCAAACCAAAAGAGAAGAAGTCTGGTTCCTTGACTCTGGGTGTTCCAATCACATGACCGGAAACAAAGAATGGTTCTCGGAGCTGGAGGAAGGATTTCGACAAACGGTGAAGCTTGGTAATGACACCAGAATGGCAGTGGTGGCTAAAGGAAGTGTACGACTTCAAGTAAATGGCATCATTCAGGTAATTTCAGATGTTTTTTATATACCTGAATTGAAGAGCAATTTGTTGAGCATAGGACAACTTCAGGAGAAGGGTTTGGCTATTTTAATTCAGCAAGAGACTTGTAGAGTCTATCATCCTAGAAGAGGGTTAATTATGCAAACTAATATGAGTAGAAATAGACTGTTCTATCTGTTAGCATCTATGGCACCAAAAAATTCTATGTGTCTTCTAGCTGAAGCTTTGTCTGAGAAAGAATCACACTTGTGGCATCGTCGCTTTGGCCATTTGAATTATCAGGGGTTGAGAACACTTGCATACAGAAAAATGGTAGATGGTGTGCCTCTGCTCAAAGTTCCAGAGAAATTATGTGAAGCTTGTTTGGTTGGCAAACAACACAGAGAATCTATACCAAAGCAGAGTTCGTGGAGAGCATCGAAGCAGCTTCAACTGGTGCATTCTGATCTATGTGGACCTATCAAACCGGCTTCCAACAGTGATAAAAGGTATATCATAAGTTTTATTGATGATTTTTCACGTAAAACTTGGGTTTATTTTTTACATGAGAAGTCAGAAGCTTTTGTTGCATTCAAGAATTTCAAAGCATGTGTTGAAAAGGAGGTTGGCGCATATATTACTTGTTTGAGAACAGATAGAGGAGGTGAGTTCAACTCCAATGAATTTGGAGAATTTTGCAAAGCTCAAGGTATAAGCAGGCAGTTGACAGCAGCATACACTCCACAGCAGAACGGAGTTGCTGAAAGGAAGAACAGAACAATCATGAACACAGTGCGTTCCATGTTAGCTGAGAAGAAAGTTCCAAAAAGGTTCTGGCCCGAAGCTGTAAAGTGGTGTGTGCACATTCAAAACAGGAGTCTAACTGCGGCAGTGAAAGAAAAAACTGCAGAGGAAGCATGGAGTGGTGTGAAGCCAACGGTGGATTATTTTCGGATCTTCGGGTGTATAGCCCATGCTCACATTCCAGACCAGAAGAGAAGTAAGTTGGATTCCAAGAGTAAGAAGTGTGTATTCTTGGGTGTTAGTGATGAATCCAAGGCTTATAGATTGTATGATCCAGCCACTAAGAAGATTATCATCAGCAATGATGTTGTATTTGAAGAAGAAGAGAGTTGGGATTGGGGCAGAACTGAAGTAGAATTGAAGTTGGATGTGCTAGAAGATGATAAAGAAAGTATTGAAGAGCATACTGAGGAGGAGAATATTAAGAATGTCTCAGGCAGCAGCAGTTCAGAGAGTTCACTTCCAAATGAAGTAAACACTCAAGAAGTTGCAGTTGAAGGGAGGGATGAAAGAATCAGAAGAAAACCGGTCTGGATGGCAGATTATGAAACAAGTGAAGGGCTTTCAGAAGAGGAAGATATGCATGCAATGATGATGGCAACAGATGATGATCCATTTTGGTTTGAAGAGGCAGTTAAGAGCAAGAAGTGGAGAGAAGCGATGGCAGCGGAAATTGAAGCTATAGAAAAAAATCAGACTTGGGAGTTGATGGATCTGCCTAAGGGTGCCAAGTCTATTGGAGTTAAGTGGGTTTTCAAGACCAAACTTAATGAAAATGGGGACGTGGAAAAATATAAGGCAAGATTGGTAGCTAAGGGTTATGCACAACGCTATGGAGTGGATTATACTGAAGTATTTGCACCAGTTGCAAGACTCGACACCATTCGAGTAATACTTGCAGTAGCAGCACAGTATGGATGGGAAGTTTTTCAGCTTGACGTGAAGAGTGCTTTTCTTCACGGTGAGCTCAAGGAGGAGGTTTTTGTGCAACAGCCTGAAGGGTTTATTAAGGAGGGAGAAGAAGGAAGGGTTTACAAATTAAAGAAAGCTCTATATGGCCTCAAGCAAGCACCAAGGGCGTGGTACAGCAAAATTGAGGCTTATTTTCTGCGTGAAGGCTTTGAGAAATGTTCCAGTGAGCATACTTTGTTCACCAAGTCAGTAGGAGGTAAAATTTTGATAGTCAGCCTTTATGTAGATGATTTAATCTTTACTGGAAGTGATATGAGCATGTGTAATGAGTTTAAAAACTCAATGATGTTGGAGTTTGACATGTCTGATTTGGGAAGAATGAGACATTTTCTTGGAGTAGAAGTGTTGCAGAATTCGAATGGTATTTTTATTTGTCAGAGAAGATATGCACGAGAGGTATTAACAAGGTTTGAGATGGCAAGTAGCAATGCTGTGAAAAATCCAATCGTTCCTGGTACAACGCTGTCAAAGGATGAAGGAGGAACTCAAGTTGATACAACTTTGTTCAAACAAGTTGTTGGGAGTCTCATGTATTTAACTGTGACTCGTCCCGACTTAATGTATGGTGTAAGTCTCATTAGCAGGTACATGTCCAGGCCAACCATGTCACACTGGTTGGCAGCCAAGAGGATTCTAAGGTATTTGAAGGGGACAACTGAGCTAGGCATTTTCTACAAGAAGGGAGAAGGCAGCTCAAAGGGAGAAGGTAGTTCAAAACTCTTGGCATTCACAGATAGCGGATATGCTGGTGATCTTGACGATAGGAGGAGTACTTCTGGATATGTGTTCATGATAGGGTCTGGAGCTGTTTCATGGTCTTCTAAAAAACAACCAGTGGTGACTTTGTCTACCACTGAGGCTGAATATATCGCAGCAGCTCTATGCGCGTGTCAGTGTATATGGCTCAAGAGAATTTTGGGAAAGATTGGAGTGGAGGAGAATGAAGGTACTATAATTCAATGTGATAATAGTTCTGCCATTCAATTGTCTAAGAATCCAGTCTTTCATGGAAAAAGTAAACATATTCATGTGAGATTTCATTTCTTAAGAGATTTGGTAAATGATGGTGCTGTGGAGTTGAGGTATTGCAATTCTCAAGAACAAGTTGCAGACTTGATGACAAAGCCACTTAAGCTGGAGCAGTTTGAGAAACTTCGCAGTATGCTTGGAATGGTTAATGCATCAGAAGTAAGCTAAATGCAGATGTTTTTTTTAGCTTAAGGGAGGGAATGTTAGCTATAGTTTTGCTAGTTTCTGTTTTGAGTTTACTAAATCAACTTGTTTGTTGAAATAAGACCTATTCTTTAGGGGAGATAGAGGTTGTTTTTCTAGCCACTACGCTATAGGCTTGTAAAGCGCAGTGTTGTTATTTTCTTTTTGTGTAAAAGGCTATAAATAGCCACTAGTATGTTGAATTGAAGTATACATTCCTCCATTCAGTTTTCTAAAGTTTTCTAAGTTCTGATTACCAACAATCGCGGCCTCTAGTTAGTATGGAGTTCTATCTTAAAAAAAGTCAGGACGTATTGTCCCTATAGCTTAAACCCTCATGCATTGGCCCGTATTGTGGTCTTTCAATTCTGGAGTTTTATCTGGAAAGACTTCATTTTCCTGCTTATTGGTCTCACATGTTCTCTAAATTTCGTGCTGGACTACTTGTCCTTGTCAAAACAAGACATATGTCCAACACTCTCTACTTTGTGAGATTTGAGCTCCCTTGAATTGCTATGCCATTGAGCCGGCAATCAATCATTGGGTCGACATTCGATCACGTTTAGCCAAGTCCGCGGAAGAAACAAAAACAATCGAATCAAATACATTTCACTGATGATTAAAAAAAAAAAAAAAAAAAGGGTTAAAACAAATTCTATCAGCCAGTACACTAGAAAAAAGACAGTAAATCCAAGTAGAAACATACCTTTATTTATGCTAGGCCACCACGGATGTGATTTACTTGTGTTGTATATTCAGTATTTTTAATTTTATTTTAAAATTTTAATAATAAGTGAAAATCAAAATTTTAGGGGATTTGACTAAATATTTTTTTCTTCTTAATAAGCAAGTGATGCAAGTGTTGCATGCCATTGACTCAAATTATTTTTTTCCTTGGGTTATTGTATTTAGGGGTGGGCATGAAACGGGATAAACCTCATCCCGACCTCATTCAATCCCAAATGGGTTCGACATGAGACGGGATGAGCACATACTGAAGATAAACCATTTCATACTACAAGTGTTTGTATACATTTTAATCAAATATAAAAACACCATTTCAATCATCGGTTCTAAAAAACCTAAAGGGGATACTTAGGATCTTAAACAAAGAAAGAAAGCCAATGTACAATTGTATTTCACAATGTTTTTGTTTTGCACGGTATGCAATCAAAGAAGTGTGTAGTGTTAGATAAATAAATAAATATCTCCTCACTTTGCTAATGAAATAATGTTTTACAAAAAAAAAAAAAATGGAAAAGAACAACAAAGATTGGTTTCACATTGACCTTCAATGGTTGTTAAATGAGCTGGTTACGATTTGAATGTGTCCACTATCACAGTAAGATAGTATGTTGACTAAGTTCTAACCTAAGTAAGACTTAATTAATTTTTTTTATAAAATTAATAAATAATAATAATAATAAATATTAAACAAATAAGTTCGGGACGGGATTGAAAATCTCCATCTCGATCCTATCTTATTCTAGATCGGGATCGGAATGAGTTTGATCAATTCCAAAATGACAAAAAAAATCGGGATAGCGGGATGTGATGCCTACCCCTAAATTTATTAGCAGAAAATCTAGAAAGCCAGGCCAGCTTAATACCATCCATCATCCTAGAGATTGAGCCATTTTCAACATCTATAGGATGATGAATGGTATTGGGCTGGCCTGACTCTCTAGAAAGGTTCATTTATTAGTGTTAGACATGACTTTTGATTATAAAATCTAAAGTTCATAGAACACAATAGAAAAGTACATGTTGTATGTCATCGACGTGCGTATGATTATTTTTTTCTTGAGTTAATGTATTAGTATCATAAAGTGTAAAGTTAAGAGTGTAAAATAGAAAAACCAACGTAACCAAAGATTATACTCTCACTATTGTAAAGGTTTATTTATAATTTATGGATAATTAGGGAGCTTCAAATAAATTATATTAGAGCCTTATGTACAATTAATCAATGTTTGAGAGTGATTGGTTTTTATTGTAAAAATATAAAATGTAGATGTCAAAATGGAAAAAAAAAATGTAACAGTGTGTTTTTTATTTAAAAACATAAACACTCATTATAAGTTTTCATCTAGCCATTGATTTTGCTTGTAAATACCAAGAAATTGGGAGCGCAAAATCAAAAACAAAAAATTATAGTTGAAGACACGACGTTGATCATTCAACCCTTCAGGCTTTATAATACTACAATTTTTTTTTTCTATTTGCTCATCTAAGAAAAATGTTTAGGGATGCAGTTTTGCGTGGAAACACAAGGGAACATGTTTATATGTGCAATTGAAGTTTGCTCATGGAAATTCGTTCAAGAAAAACATAGTTCAGATACAATTATGCTAAAAATACAAATTAGAAGAAGAGAGTTGTATTTTTACCAATTAGGAGGAGTGGTTGGAAACAAGGTTAGAATTGTTTAGAAACTCTACCCCAACACAAATTTGCTAACCCATATTTCAAACCACATCACATTACTGTGAGTTACACCATCCCAGTCTGGATAGAATTACTCTTGATTCAACACATACAAATGAAGTGAGCCCCCACTGGGTTCCCATACAAAAAAGTTCACACCTGATTGGAGAAAGTTGGAATGTTTCTTTGAAGAAAGGGTCGTGTAGTCTAGTAATGGATTCTATCTTCAACTAATCCCATTCATTTTCCCATCATCTTCAATGTATACAGCGTCCGCCCGTCCTTGTCATGGTGCCTATCTAGTGGCCCATCATCAATCAGTACGTTTGTTCCTTCCTACATATATATATTGAATTTATTGTACCATATAATGAGTCATTGCCTATCATAGAAGTTGATTTGGTTAACCATCCCTTTGATAAGGATTACCAAAATATGCAAATAGCTTTTATCAAAAGTTTTCATTATTATTCTAGTTTGCAATTGATTTAAAACAAACTGTGTGTATTCAGTGTGATTTTTCCTTCAAAACTTGTTGATTTTTCTGGCTAACTTGGTCTTTAATTTGTTTTTACGGGAGCTTATTGTGGCCATGTATGTTCCGAGTATTGTAGTGAACAACATTGATGGATGGCATCTCAGCTCAGGATTATGTATGGGCGCTTGGATTCAGCTTAAAAGATTAGTCCCTACCCTACAGTAGTTACAGTACTGGATCAAGTGGAGCGGCAAGAGATTGAAGACCACCTGTACATATATAAAAACAACCGACCAATTTGTTTATAATGATCCATCTTAAAATCATGCATGTACTTCCTTATTTGTGACTGAGAAAAAAAAAAAAAAAAAAAAACCCAATAAGAGTTCAGCAGATACATATTTTCTTATAATCATTGTGTTTATTATGATGATACCTGTAGATAACAGAAGTAGCAGTGCTAGCTTGTCATTGCAACAAGTCCTTATGGACCACAGTTATGTCGCAATAAGGTAACTCAGAACAACTGCATGATCAGAAGATGAGATGAAGAAGATAATCCATATATGTGTTGGTTGGACCATATGATAAGAATGATATGGAGTAGAGGTTAGGTTAATGATTAAAACTTGAAAGTGTCGATTTCAATAATTCCTCATTTGGTTACATTGCAATTACTTTTTCTCAACTTCTAGCAGATGGTATGTATGGGTCACACTTAAGGAACAAAGCAGGCATGCAGTACCTTACCTAGCTACAAGGACCATTAACCAACCAGGATTCCACCACAACACACACTCTTTTAACTTTCTGCTGCCTGCCCGTATAACCCTTTTTTAGCTAAAGAGTAACGAAAATTCTTTAGTGCACCGGGGGTTAGCCTGGTGCTGCCCCCCACCGTCCATTTTGCCTCGAGATAGTGTGCTGTAGTAGTGCTCTAAAGAGTGATGATATGGTCTCAGGAACCTGTTTCGAAAATGATTGTTGACACCACACTTAACTCTTAACGACAATTATATTGTATGCTTCAATGAATCTAATTTTTTTTCAATCACCCCCCCATTGTGATCATATATTTGCATTTCACATTAAGATTTGAGCCTTTATTAATTATGAGATCAAGGTGCAGAGATTTGATCGAGGAGTTTAATATTGTATAATACATTTAATAATAACTCAAATTCTTGCCAATGGTGTTATGGTCGAGTGATTAGGGCTGTGTGGGTTTATCCCCCACGACCTAGATTGGAGACCCGTCGGCGGCATGGTTACTTTCTTATGGTGTTGACCAGTAGGTCGCACCTTGTTGATAGGTTATGGGATCCTATAAAAACCTAGCTCGCTTTCCAAAAAAAATAACTCAGATTCTTCCTTCCCTCACTTTACTTCATATTTCACCATTTTCAGGATAATTTTCTTATGCAACGACCAAACTTAGCCAAAAAAATATAGTTGTTAAATGATTTTTCGTTCTACCTTTTTCTACTTTTTGTGTCAATGTTTAAATCTAAACTATATGTGTGAATCTCATTCAATCTATCGGAGGTATTTATTTAAGTCCATTTTGAATAAAATGAGGTATATCTTTATGTGAAGATGATCTTTGGCTTGATTTCTTAATTTGTTTAGATGCCATGTTTTTCACCACCAAGGGGAACACTATCTCATGCATTCACAAGGATCGAGACAGATACATGTTTTTCACCCCATTGTGAACATTATCTTATGCATTCATGAGGATCAAGACACTATTGATTTGAAAAATGTGTTTAATAATGAATAAATTAGGGTTGAATGATATTAATAAAGTTCTTCTTACATGAGTCTTAATTTCAAGATTGGATATCCTCTCTTTTTTTATTATTTACACATTGAAAATATAATTTCTCTTCATTTGTTATGTTCTTTCCATGATCACGATTCACGTAAGATTCTTAAGGGGAAGTTAACTCATATTTATGTTGTCGGGGAGCATTTTGACTTAATACATGGTAAGACAACTGATCTATTAAAGATATATTTCACCATGTGGTATCGTTTGTAGAATTTTTGCTCATATTGGTTGTTTAGTAACAAACAAGAGTTCAAAAATTATGACTCTTCCATTCTTTGCTTTAGAGAGACGCTCTCTGCTTGCGATTTGAAAACCACTAGTAGCGTTTTGGGTTTTTTATGGCAAAAATTTTTTAAGCGTCATATCTTTGGTATTTGCTAGTCCTAGCTAGGGTTTTCACCCTCGGAGATGATGGCACAGCCAGCTGAGGCTGGCGGCCAGACTCCAGCAGGGGCGGGAGGGAGGTTGGAGGCGATCCCTCCACCCCCCACGTACCTTTGCTTAAGTGCTCGGGCTTGCAAAATCCGATCAAACGGAAGAGGTACCTGCGAATTCTACGAGTTTTAGGAATGATGGTAATCAGGCTTTATCCCTATCGGATTCGGATGTTTTAAGGGGTGAATCTCATGTTTCTAATCATATCGTGGTGTTGAAGTTCTCGAGTATCCGTCCGTCTCTTTGCCCACCGAGATTTGGATTGAAAACTCAAAATATGGTGGATATTATCATTGTGCTCTAATAGGGCATGAGAAAGATTATTGTAAAAAATTATTGGGTGGTTTGAAAGGAAATCAAAGTAAAGAAGGGGAGAAAGCCAAGGATGAAAAGAATTCGAATAAGATGAAACAAGGGTAAAACCGTGGTGAAGCAAAAATACGTCCCGGTGAACAAAAATCGAAAGAACCTAAAGACATCATTGGCACGAGTGGGTTAAAAGACAGTCAAGGGGTTAAGATACCTAGTGCTCAAAAAGGAGGAAGGAATTATAAGCCCTTGGGCGGAGAAGCAAAACAGATTAACCTGGCAAACAAGTATGCGGCACTAGTCGATGCCCCCACGGAGGATGAACCTTCAGGAGAGAAAGTAGACTCTTGTTAAAAAAAACTGGATGATCATCCTATGGAGTTTAATGTCCGATCAGGCAAGGAAGTTTTGGTTAGAGAAGACGGAAACATTAGTAAAGAACATAATCGAGAACGTCTTTTGGAGGCTGGGTACACATTAAGTGAAGCTGAGAGAGCGGTACGTTCTAACGAAAGCAACGAATCAAAAACAGGGTCTGAAAATTCGGTAGTTGCTCCACTGTGGATCGTCCCATTTGTCGCGGAAAGTAGCTCGGAGCTTAAGCACATAGAGGAAGGATTAGAAGATGGAGCTGGGGAGAATGTTGAGTCAAATAATAATATTTCTGTTCGGGCTGAGGAGAACAAGAAAGAACAAGTTGTAAACACAGAGAACATCAACGATGCTGCTGAATACAATGAAACAGGGAAAGGTACCCTATATGTGGATGAACAAGCAGCCTTGGTAACCCAACAGGAGGTAAAATCTGCAAGGAATACGCTCATACAATTTTCTGATTCACCGACAGGTGTAGTGGTGATGAACGAGGTGATAAAAACAGGGTACATCTTTAGTTACAGCCGGACAGCGAGTCCTCTAGCTAGCGTGGAACAAACTGACCTTGATGTCGATAAATTGGCAAGCTCGGTTCCTGGCCGTATAGAATCTGCAGCAACTAAGTTGGTTTTAGATGGAACAAGAACAGCCAAGAATGTATCTTTTGTTAATGAGATTGTGCAAGGGACAAGGCAGCGGAGGATATTCACTATGGAAAGGGTACTTCTGTGAAAAAACCTCATTCGGACAACGTATCTGATGCAAATACAACTTCTATTCCTATGATTGAAACAGGGTATCAATCGGATGTTGGTAAGCAGAAAAGGAAAAAAGAAAAGCTCTAGAACCGAACCACAGTGGAGGAACGAAGAGTGACGAGGAATGTGTCAACCCCGACCAGTAGTGATGATAGATAACATTATGTACTGGAATGCACGGGGAGTTGGTAATCGGACGACCCGTTGCAAACTTAAGAAGCTTGTGAAGGAGAACAAGGTCAAATTGTTAGCTATTGTCGAGCCTATGATTGATGCCTCTAGGCACATGGAGATTGGAGGTAAGTTATGTTTACCCCTTTTGGCTTCTAACGAGGAATTTGGTGGTAAATTTTGGTTATTCTAGGATAATGATCTAAAGATTGATGTATTGTAATGCACGGATCGGATGATGCGATGTAAGGTGTCGATTCTTTTTTCAGGTAGAGTTCTCTATATTTCCTTCGTATACGCTAAATGTGTAGTGCAGGAAAAAAAGAGCCTATGGGAGGATATGGAACACATTGCAATGGGAATGACGGAACCCTAGATCTTTTGTGGGGACTTTAATGTGATAGCAGAAAGGGGAGAAAAGCTTGGCGAGCGAACTTCATTACAGTCACCCATTTTAAAAATTTTGGATTGTATCTCTGCATACGGGGTTACAGATCAGCAGGGAGTTAATAAAATCTGGTCAAGACTGGATAGATTTTTGATGAACTCAGATTGGATAGCGGACATGCAATACACCAGGGTTGAACACCTTTGGACCTGTTCGGATCATGCTCCTTTGTTGGTTTTTTTGCCAATCTCTCCGAGGGCAGGTATGTCTCTTTTTAGATTTCAAAGAATGTGCTCCACTCATCAAAATTTTATGGAATTTGTAGGCAGAAATTGGAACACAGTTTGCGCAGGAACTGGGGCTTTGTTCACGCTGGCCCTGAAATTGAAACATATGAGGAGTGCTTTTAAATTTTGGAATAAAGGCACTTTTGGCAATATTTTCAACAGATCAAGAGATGGAAGATGAAATATAACAGTTGGAGTTTAGTCTGATGTAGGGACGGGACTCCAATGACAGTGTTAATCTGAATAGATGTCAGGCAGAACTTAAGTTGGCACTGGTGCGAAAAGAGATCTATTGGAAACAAAAGTCAGGAGAAAAAGAGTTCAAGGAAGGGGATGCTTGTACAAAATATTTTTTCGCATTGGTCAAAGCCAAACAGAAGAGAAGGGCAATCTTAAAAATGAATGATATGGAAGGAAATGTTTTAACTGACCAAAAAGCTATCATTAAGGAGGCGAACCGTTTCTTCCAGAAGTTGTTGACTACTGAAAGCTTTGTTGATGATCAGGATCTTATGGATTGCATCCCGCATTTGATTGAGACGGAGAATTGTGACTTGTATGTAGTCGTCAAGTATAGAGGATGTCAAAACTGCGATCTTTAGTATCCTGCAGGACAATGTTCTTGGCCAGATGGTTTCACTGCGCAATTTTTTCAAACTTGTTGGCAGATCATTGGTCATGACATGTGGCTGGCAGCAAAGGAGTTTTTTGAATGTCATGCTTTGCCAGGATCCTTTACAGCTAATTTTGTAGCACTTATCCCTAAAGTAGAAGAGCCTTCACGTTTTTCTCAATTAAAACTGATTAATCGTTGTAATGTGGCGTACAAGGTCTTCAATAAGATCCTATGTGCAAGGTTGGCAAGCTTTCTTCCAAAAATAATTTCTTTGGAGCAGGGGGCTTTTGTTAAAGGAAGACTTATCTCAAAAAATATAAGGTTGGCTCAAGAATTAATGAGGTATGTTGGGAAGAAGGTTACTGATAATAATGTTATTCTCAAGTTGGACATTAAATAGGCATATGACAGAATAGATTGGGGATATCTCTTGAAGGTGCTTCGCAAATTTGGTTTTGTTAATAGAATATGTCATCTTGTCTCTAATTGCATTACCCACTGTGGATTTTCGGTGTTTCTCCAAGGTAGATATGACGGTCAGTTTCGCTCCTCTCCGGGATTTAGATAAGGAGATCCTCTCTCTCCGCTTTTGTTCATGATTGCAGTAGAAGTTCTAAGTAGGGGCTTAAAAGAGCTTTTCACAGGGGTCAGATTTATTTTTATCACACTCCAAAGGCATGTACCCCAATTACGCATTTATTATATGTTGATGACTCATTGGTTTTTCTAAATGGTAGGAAGCAGTCGATGGCGGGCTGCATGAATTTTTTAAAGAAATATTGTTTAGCTTCTGGAGAAAAAATTAATGTTGACAAAAGCTTTTTTATGATGGATGAGAAAGTGCGGGTGGAAAGGATTGTCCTCACTAAACAATGGATTGGATATTGTTACAAGTCTTCTCCATTCATATACATTGGGGTGCCCATTTATCAAGGTAAATGTAAGATTATTTATTTTGAATCCTTGGTAAACAAGATACAGCAAAGAATTCTGGGATGGAAGGTTAGATTACTTTCCCTAGGGGGAAGACTGATCCTTATTAGGTGTGTGCTTCTTTCGATGCCTATTTATACTTTAGTTGTTATTTGTGTGCCAGCTAAAGTCTTGAATGGTATTCAGAAACTTATTGCAGACTTTTCTGGGGAGACCATGAAAGGAAACATAAAAGGAAATGGGTGGCTTGGGATAGGCTCAGCTTTCCAACAAGTGAAGGTGGTTTGAGTGTGCGCAGCTTGGATTGTGTTGTAAAAGCTTTTCGTATAAAGGCTTTTATGGTTGTTGAATAATACATCCTTATGGTCCATGTTTATGAGAAATAAATACTTGAAAGCACGGGTTCCTATTAGGGCCCAAATGACTAAGTATGGGTCATCCCCATTCTTCAAAGAAATGATGGAGTTCAAGGAATTCATTGGGGATCACTCCACTTGGAAGATTAGCTTCAGGAATGTCAGTTTTTTTTAATGAACACTGGAGTGAAAGGGAAATTTTCTTCAGACGGGTTGGGCAGCGACAGAGAATAAATGGCATTCGTTAAGACAAATGCATGGAGAAAATTTCAGATCTCTGGGTCCGGTATTGCAGAAAAGAACCCAAGAGTTGTACAGCAGAAGATTGCAAGGTGATATGGGCGAGAATGACTCTAGAATTTGGATTCCAAATAATGACGGGAATTTCTCTATTAGCTCTACTTGTGAGATCCTGCGTAGTTGGGGCAGCAGGAACAATTTTGGAAGTGGCTTTGGCATCCTTTATTACTGACTAAAATTTTCATATTTGTTTGGAAAATCGTCAAGAGAGCTCAGTGGATGGAAAATTGATAAGGATTGGGTTTCAGCTCGCCTTAAAGTGTAGTTGTTGTCATAACCATGGGGATGAGATGACTAAACATCTTTTTATCGAAGGAGAACTCGCCAAAAGGGTGTGGGGTCATTTTGAACTTATCTTTGACATCCATGTGCATAGACCAGTAAAAGTGTATACCATGCTTAACGCCTGGTTTGGAAGGGCGAAGCATTTGACACAAACATGCATTCTTTTGCATCTTACCCCCTTTTATCTTATGGAAAATCTGGATCCAAATAAACAAAAAATTATGTGAAGGTTAGGAATGGTCGGAAAATTATGTGATAATTAAGGTTTATTATTGGATTAAATGTGTTGCAAAAAAATTTATTCCCAAGAAAAAGGAAGGAAATGGGGTGTTGCTTCGTAGATTGGGTATACAAATCAAGAGCGTGGTGGTGCCCCCTACCCGAGTGGTTTATTGGTATTTTCCGCCGAAGGGATGGTTTGCTCTTAATGTATATGGGTTTTCTATTGAAGGGAATAGCGACTGGCGGTTTTGTGGGTAAAGACCATGAAGGAGACTTTGTGGTGGTCAATCAATGTTTCTTTGATATAGGGTCTAATAATGCTGCTGAAACAAGAGCTTTATTGGAGGGTTTGCAATTTTGCAAACGTAATGGTATTACAAAGTGCATGATTCAAACGGATTTTGTGTTGGTAAAACAATGGTTCTTTCGGAAAATTAAGATTCCATGGTCCCTGAATGACTGGTGGAGGAAGATTACAGAGATTAGTCGGTCATTGGTGTGTCATTGCAATCACGTGTACATGGAGACAAATTCAGTGGTGGATGAATTGGCCATGTTAGCTCAAGGTGAAAGTGTCACGCACTCTGTTTCCAATTGGGAACAAAGATTTGTATTCTATATTTTGCTTTCACTTTTTGGGTGAATGTGAAAGCACAAGTGGCAGACTCCCTACCGGACTTTTGTTGCAACTTTTGTTTGGATGCAATTTTGTTGTTTTGGGCAAGAAATTGACAGGTTGGCATGGTAAGGTTGAGGATCAAATGCATTCCTTTTTGTATTATTTGTTTTTTATTTGTTTGTTTATGAGGCCTAACCTTTTAGTGAATAAGGCCTAGATCTTTTGTGAATAAGGTCTAGACCTTTGAATAAGACCTTTAGTGAATAAGGCCTAGATTTTTTGTTTAGTAAGGCCTAGCCCCTAGCTTCTTTTATTCGGGTAAAGTCGTAATGTACCCCTGAAAGGTGTAAAAAAATTTTGGTATAATAAAGGTCTGGCATCCCATAGTTGCCACTCCTCCCTGGAGGTTTTTATAAAAAAAATAAATAAATTAAATTAAAAAAAACATTTGCTTTGGACAGTGAAGGAGTTTTGAATTGTTTGTACTCTCCTTTCCTAGTTTGAGGTGGAGACTCTTTCCTTATTTGTTTTGGATGGTGTAAGAACTTTCTAATTGTTTGAACTATCATTTCCTAGTTTGGGGTACAGAACAAGACTTTCATTTCCTAGTTTGAGGTGGAGAACTCTTCCCTTGATTGTTTTGGATGGTGGAAGGAGTTTATAATTGTTTGGACTCACCTTTCCTAGTTTGAGGTGGAGAACAAGACTCTCCTTTACTAGTTTGAATGGATAACAACAGTCTCTAATTTAGGACTCTTGCTTTCACATATATGCCTTGGTAATTTAAAGAGAACATAGTGGAGGGTTGAAGAGTATAAGGGTGAGAATGATGTGTTTTGTGCTGAGTTGTGATGCATTTTGTGTTGTGTAACTGTTGTATTTGTGTTGCATGACTATTGTGTCTTGTGTTGAGTTTTGTGTTGTGTGCCGCTGAGTTTGTATGCAGCTATTGCATTTCTATTAGTAAACTCTTGATTAGTGAAATTTTATATCATCTTGTCGTATTCTTGGAATTAATAAGAAGTACTGCCATATCACCTGTGGAGTCGGCAAGTTGTCGAATCACGTAATATCGTGGAATGATTTGCATGTTATTGATAACAAATAGTATCAGATTCACTATTTTGATCTTTGAAGGTAGAAGATGGGTGAAAGTTCGAGTTATACGGAGTCAAAGTTTGCAAGGGGACTTCGATTTATAGAATCGTGAATTATGTTCTCATCAAAGAGAATTTTGTGCAAGGCATTGAAAGGTAAACTTGAAAAGATGGATGATGATGAATGAGAAGATCTTGAGTTGAGTGTTTCTAGCATAATTTGTTTGTATTTGTCGAAAGATGTGATCTACAACTACCATAATGAAACCTCAGAAAAAGGATCTTTGGGAAAAGTTGGAGGACATGTATTTGAAGAAATCTCTCACTATGGTGCTTTATCTTAAGAAAAAACTCTACTAGTTCAAGATGGATCCGGGTAAGTCTATGAATGAATACATTAATGACTTTTTCAAAATTGTTACTGATTTTTCTAACTTGGGAGATGAAGTTGATGATCAAGATAAAGTTGTTGTTTTGCTTTGTACTCATTCCTATTCTTATGATACGATAGTTGATACTCTCTTGTATGATAATCAAGATATAAAGTTTGATGGGGTTACTTCAACCTTGTTGTCTAAGGCTGCTAAGAAGCAGGATGTGAGCGATGAAGTTCAAACTGAAGGTTTGGTTGCAAGGGAAAGGACATAGTATAAAGGTTATGGGGAAAACATAAATTGCTCCAAATATGAAAATTATGATGACTCTGAATGCTATTATTGTCATGAGATTGGTCATATAGCAAAGGATTGTCCTAAGCTTAAGGCTAAGGAGGAGATGAAGAAGAAATTGTTAGAAAATGAAGCAAGTATGCGGCTCAAGCATCCGATTTTTCTAATGTTGGTGAAGTGTTGAGTGTTACTTCTAATAATTATCTATCAGATATATGGTTATTGGACTTGGACGCCACGTATCATATGCACCCATAGAGGGATTGGTTCACTTCCTACAAATCCGTAGAATGTGGAGATGTTTTGATGGGTAATGACTTTGTCTGCAAAACTACTGGAATCGGTACATTTTTGGTTCAGATGTTTGATGGAGTAGCTATAGTCTTGACTGAGGTCAAACATGTCTCTGATTTGTGTAAAAGATTGATTTCTTTGGGTTCTTTAGAATCTGGTGGGTACAAGTTTACCGGTGAATGTGGGATTTTGAAGGTATTATATGATGATTGTTTGATTATGGTAGGCAAAATAAAAAGTTACATTTTTTCGAGGGTTTTTTCGAAAAATTTGAGATTTTTTCGTTAATTTCAAAATTTTTTCGTAAATTTCTATTTTTTTCTGTAAAAATACAAAACTCGACTACCAAAAATTACATTTTTTTAGGGTTTTGTTTTTTAAATTTCGGAAAAAAATTCATAAATTTCGAGGTTTTTTTGTATTATCAATTCTTTTAATTATTTATTGATTTTTAAAACCACCCCCCTTATTTTCTAATTATCATTTCTTCTACTTATATACTGATTTTCTAGTTATATATTGATTTTATGTTTGTTTCATTTCTTGGTATTTAAGCTTCATTTAATATGTTTAATAGATTTATTTACTTGCATATATTTCTTTCTCATTTTCATATACCCTCGAAATTTAGTATATATTATTTATGTATTCTCAAAATTTTAACATTTTTTCTTCACACACCGAAATATTTCTTAAAATCAAGATACCGAAACAAACTCGAAAAACGAAATCACAATCCTTGGTTAGGACCAAGGAATGTGATTTTTCGAAATATGTCGAAATTTTTCTGAGAAAATAAATAAATATTTAATCTTCGTATATTTTAACATGTTATAATGTTATTTTAGTATAAAAAGTTTGTTATGTGAGTGATTATTATATAATATATAGTATGTATGACACCATGAGTCGTGTGAGACTTTTTATATAGTATTTAAGAGTTTAAAATATATAAATTATATTGATAAATTTGAAATCACAATCGAAATTTTTATATTTTTCTACACAAAACGAAATATTTACGTTTTTTCTAAATAAAACGAAATGTTTTCACGAAATATTTCTTAAAATTGGAGGGTCGAAATCAACTCGAAAACCGAAATCACAATCCTTGCTCCAGAGTAAACAAGTGATTGGTCTAGTCGCCTCAAGGTTTTTTTGGAAGCCACCCAAGTTATCTTCTTTTCTTCCTTGTGTCTATTGAAATCTCAAAGAAAGCATGTTGTCTCTAAGTTTGTTGTTTGTAGCATTATACATAGAAAGCATATTGTATTTGAGTTTTTTATTTGTAGCATTATATATAAGGCCTCATTCCAACTCTTCTTATGGGTTGTTCTAATCCCACAAGCCTCAACACATTGAAGTAATTGGATCTTCATTTTATTAGGCAGCGACTACTCCACACCACTATTTCTTTTTTCTCACACCATTCTACTTTCTCACACCACCTACTTTCTTTCTCACATTAACATATTTTCTCACACCACCTATATAAACAAAAACCTACATTTTTTTCCTCACCATTCAAATTGACAAACAATTCCTCCCTCCCCCATTCGAAATTCCTCCCTCTCACACATTCAAATCTCTCCCCCACACCCAAATCGCCTCTCTCTCCCTCAAAAATCTCTCAAAATTAAAACCCTTACATATCGAAACCCTCTAACTCCAGTGTTCTAAAAATCGGCCTAGGCGCTAGAAGGTAGAAAAACGCCCAGATTAATGGGTGGGCGGGTTCTAGGCAGTCTAGGCGGGTCTAGGCGAGTCTGGGCGGCCTAGGCGGGGTTTGGGCAATTTTTTTTTTTTAATAATAAGGTTGATTGTGTTCTTATTTTATTTTTCTTTCCTCATTTTTAGAAATAAACAAGTTAACTATTTTTTATTCAGTATATGTCTAAATGTAGCAAATGATGATTACTTAATAGAATTCTCAAAGGATCCGCCGGTACCAATTTTAGTAATGTAGATTTTATCAAACATGACTGAGGTTATTCATGCAATTTGAAGAAAAATAAAAGAGCAGGTTTGGATATTTGTCCACAAATTCAACTTGTATAAAGTACCCATCATGACCAACTTCAGTCATTTGAGTTTTAATAAATTTTGTTCATGATTGTTAATTTTTCATGTTTTTAAATTTTGCATATGTATCTTGGCATTAAATTGGATGTAATTGATAAGGTATTATGCTTAATTTTGTAAATTATTGAAGTTGTAATACAAAACCTAAGACCGCTTAGGTGTCGCCTAGGCCCCTGGGCGCTAGGCACATGTTCGCCGCCCGCCCACCGCCTAGCACTTTTTAGAACACTGTCTAACTCACCAAAACGCAACTAGTCAAAAACGCCACCTTTCAAAATGCAAAATACATTTCTCTTGCGACTCCAACTCTTATGTAAGTGAGTCATCCATTCTATCTTTGGGTTTAGGATTTTTGTTTGGATTGTTTAGGATTTGCTTTTGTGTATTTGTTTCCATTTTTGAAGTAGAACTGTTCATTTTTTTTGTGCAACAATCGTTTAGTTCGTCCCTTGGTAATGAAAGTAATTGCAAAGGCGGATTTGGTAGTCACTAGGGCTCCAAATTGGTATTTTTCTTATTAAAATATAAGGAAATGAGATATATAATGTTGTTTTACATCCAAATTGGCTAAAGTATTGCTTAAAAATTAGTAGAATTTATTGTACAAAAAACTTGTCTTGAAGTATTTGTTTCCTTTTATTTGAAGGTATATCATGTTATCTGTTGGTCGTGATATTGGTGGGGATGATGGAGGTGATAGAGGTCATAGACGACCCATGATAGTGTCTGCTCGAAAATAGAGAGCAGAAAAGGGCAAATAATAGGTAAAAGAACAAAAAAATGGAAAGAAAATGACAAATAAGTGAGGAAGAAGATGAAAGAACAGCAAATGGGGATTCAAATAGATCCTCAAGAAGCATATAGACAAGTAATTGTATCGCAAAGTCAACCTCAATCAGAAGGGTAAGGAGGTTCGAGTGGTGCAGGTGTTGAACATAAAGATGAGGAGTTATAGGAGCTTAAGGAGGAAGCAGTGGATGATGAGGAAACAGTTGCACATGAGGGTAAAGATGCTAGACGAGACTCTTATACCGATGGTCCCGTGGATTGTTCCACATTAGACGAATACCATGGCCATATTTCTCGTGCCATTTGGGATTGTGAGCCGGTAAATTAATATTTTTAGTTGGTTAAATTATATAAGCGTGTTATTTATATATATTTGGACATTGAATTACTTAATGTATATGTTTCTTGTATTTAGTAGCGAGGCGCATTGCGATGTCGGCATCAATATGAGAACTTTATAGATTGGGAATTGAAACATGAGCCGAAAGAAGTAAAAATAATGATCTACAATAGTGGTATGTATCCCATGACTAAATATCTTAAGGTACATCCTAATAATGTGACCAATTGTGCTTTTGTGGAGCGTTCGCAGCCTGAGACCAACACTTTCCACCTACCTTTTGGAGAAATGAGCATCACCCTGGACAACGTCTACCGTATAACTCATTTGCCGACTCTTGGTAAGCCAGTTAGAACGACGATGAAGATGACGGTAGATGAATGTGATACATTATTGGTGGACGGTTTGGGGATTGAAAGTAAATAAGCAAAGGTTTGTGTCAGGAAGCATGGGAGATCTGTGGAAATGAAGTTTATTCAGAGCCACTGTTGTAGACAGGCTACAGAAGTAGATTCTCTTGAAAGGAAACAACAAGTGTGTAGGTATTACTTGTTGTTTCTTCTGGGTATGAATATATTTGCTGATAAAAGTGGAACAAAGGTTTATATTGAATATTTGAAGATGTTGGAGGTGGATGATGTTAACAAGTATGCATGGGGCGTAGCAGCTTTGGCAGTCTTGTTTCGTCAGTTGGGCGACGCTAGCAGAGAGGGAACGAGGCAAATTGCTGGATATTTGCCTATTTTGGAGGTATGTTTCGAATTTTTTTATTTTTTAATTACCCTCATAATATATAAGAATTTCATAATATTTATTTATGTTGTTTTCGTTTATATGCATGGATATATGATCACTTCAGACTCTGGGGTAATGCAAAACTGACGTGGGATGCTAGACTCCCCACCATGGCTAAGTGGGAACCCTCACAAATTGTAGGCGTTTTGGACGACCAAATCATCACTCTTAGGGAGAATTTTGATGAGGGGTAAAAATGCATCTTTAAGTTCAATAATTATTTTGTATGTGTCATATATTAATAAGTTTTAATTATTATAATTCGCAGGTACTTTGGGACCATTACGTGGAGTCCAAGAGAAACACTCCCCTTCATGGCATCATATGGTTCACAAAATGTTTGTTATGCCTCGACATAGAAGAGCCCTATCACTCGATAGAGTTATGAGACAAATGGGAAAGGTACAAGTCATTCCAATTCTTCCAATCCAAGCCAAAATGAAGAATAGAGCTCGATCTGGCAAACACTATTATGTGAAGTATGAGGTGTTGGCTTTGTTCGCTCGAAGGTGACATTATCATGTCGTGCCAACTAACCAACAAGGTGCCCCCGAGAAGATTCCATGAGACTGTGCGGCGGATTACTTGGATTGGTTTCACCGCATTAGCCATCCCTTCGTACAACCACCGAACAAGAGGAGAAGTTATCCCCTAAAAAGACATTTGTTTTTTTCACATAAGAGGGTAAATACAAACATTTTACACTAATGTAATTTCAAAAAATTACATGGTTTGCACTAACATCTAATGTTTCCCTGCATAAGATTGTCATTGCTCATGCTCGTAACTTAATCAATGCTTCTATTGAAGAATGGGAGAACGTCGACAAGGTTATTTTGCTCGCCCGGCAAAATAGAATACGAGATTTGCTAGATTAAATGTCTACGCTCGTTACCTTGGAACAAGAGGAAGAAGAGGCTGACGTACACCCTAGTGGTGAAGTTGGTGGTGGAGGAGGTGAGCGTCGAAGCAAATCTAGGCATGAACAAATATTCTATGTTCGGAGGCAACAAACATAGTGTAGACATTTTGTAAACTTCGGTGGAAATATTTGTTTGGAAGCTTTAGATTTTGTAAACTTCAAAATATTTTTTAAGAAGCTTCATGTTTTTACTTATGTTCGATATTGATTGTTTCATTTGTTAAGAAGTTTTTTATATTTTAAGCTTGTTACAATTAATTGAATTGAGGCTATTGTTGTAACAAAGCAACAAACAATGCGAAAATGACAGAATTTGCATAAAATAATTTCATAAATGGATTGCAATGGATTAGTTTAGTTTCAAAAATAATGCAACAAGGCAACACCATGCCAAAATAATGTCTAAAAACAAAGCGAAAAAGTCTAGGTTCGATGCGACAATGCGAATAAGGTCATTAAAGAAAGATTGAGAAAAAAAATTTATCAGAAACTGAAAAAATTTATAAAAAAATGAAAAAATTTATCAGAAACTAAAAAAATTTCTTCCTGCGGGATATTTATAAGAAAGATTGAAAAAATTTAACAGAAAATGAAAAATTTTATGAGAAAAAAGTTTCACAAACTGAAAAAATTTATGAGTTTCAAAAAAAATAATGCAGGTTTAAGTTCTGTTCGCAGTGTAGAATGCAGATATGTGAAAACCCCCCGCATTACTCCCTGCGAACAGAAAAAAAAAAATTCAACGATACCAAGTTGGATATCGAAACTACTCTACAACGAGATTGCCAAATGAAACATGCGACACGGCCAAGTTGATACTATGGGAGGCAATGGTGGGTTCGGTTGCATATGAAGGAGGATATAGTGAATGCTCTGAGCCAAGTGTATCATGAAACAAACGCGGCATTCGTCAAAATGTGGTGTCGCGTAAACATAGGGAAAAACATGTCGTGTTTTGGTTCCCATAACAAACAAAGACGCATTGGTAATGGTTCGCTGCTAGCTCTAACATATCGAAATCCATAAATCAACTTTCCTTGTCTATTCGCACCTGGCATTCTGGAATTATCAAGGCGTCCTTCACAACCTTTACCCCTGACTCGTGCCACATTGCAAGCCACAACTCATCATTACTTTGAAGCTTCATCAGCGGGTCTTTCCGTACCTGTTTCCAGCCGTTTTCATCGTCATAATGGAGGAATTTGGCTATGCATCGAAAGCCACAGTTTCCGTCACCTAGAACGTTCTCAATGTTGTAAATGTAATCTCATATCCAAAACGGAATCTGCCTCATCAATCTATTGTTATGAATTTTCGGCTTCTCCTTTTTTATTAACAACTTCTTACTTTTGTCTTTCATTTCTTCTTGTGTCATGGCATATTTGTGTCCCGATGGATCCCTTTTTGTGGACCTATCGTGTCTCCCCTTTCTAGCCAAAATTGCTAATGGTTCAATCATCACACTGTCACCCGGGGAACTCAACTCTATAAGTTTCATCTTCATCACTAACTTCTGATCATGACTTGACTCATTGAACCTATTCATAAGGGCGTCAACCACAGGGTCTATAATCACATCCCCGCATTCACGAATAGGTGTTGTGCCAAGTTGAAGCCATTACTTGTCTATGGTGCGTACTGGAATTTGTCCTGTGGGAGTTAGATAACTTGTAAGTTCATAAGCGCAAGGTAATACATGAGTCGTTTGAAGCACACAACCACACTTGACAGAGTCAACCGCCACACCTTCACATCTCCGAATTTCTGAATTGTTCAAATCAATAGCCATGTACTCCACCGACCCATAAAGTAAGCCAAATAAAGTGAAGTTATGATCAGTCTTCACCTTCGTCAGACTATGTTGAAATGACGACTCTATCTCGACCAGTTGGATTTCGATCATATCATGCATCTTTGTCCACATATTAAGGAATGTACATTGTGAGTTTTCTAACGAGTGTTTCAACTTCGAGTGTGCACCTTCAACTCGACCTGTTGTCTGTTGCCTAAAATGCATAAATTTATCAGTCGATGCACTAACAAAGTACTCCTTATGGGGATACCAAACCGTCTTGAGATATTCCAAACACTTTGGCTATTTTGCCCATTTTCTATCAAACTCAATTGTGGCCTTGTTCCATTTATCTTCTGTACTCGATCTATACAAATCTGAAAAGGAATCTATAAACTCGGCCCACCAGTCATTGTCTTCAAAGTGTTTCTTACAGTTTTTCTCAACATTTGTGTTGATGTGCCATGTGCACAATAATCTCCTTGTTTTAGGAAAAACTCGCTAAATAGCCTTGATCAAATTCAGTTCTCTATCAGTCACAAACACGTTTGGCAAATTGTCTAGCTCGAAAATCTCTGCAAGATTTTCCAATGCCCAAGCGTATAACTCTTCCTTCTCAGAACACATAAAACAAAATGCAACATTGAAGGTCTTTCCGGTGGACATCACACCAACAATCTCAAACAACATCCTATAGCGATTTGTTTTATACGTGCAATCCATAAGCATTACTTGTGGAAAATACTTTGCCAACTGAATAGATTTAGGATGCGCCCAAAAAAGGTTGGTGACTCTGTTCCCCTGCTCAAAATAGTACCACTCTATGTATTTGTGCTCCCTCAACAACTCTAGAATGTGTTGCAAAGTTGTCCTGCCTTTTTGTTCGAGTACCTTTAGCCGACACAATACATTGTAAATATGCTTCAAATTCGAGATATTATTCGGATACATCTCTTTCAGCCAAAACAAGATGTTGCGAGGGCTCACACTGGACTTCGCCATATTCTACACATAAATCATCTCCTCTACATTCAATTTTCCAGTAAACGAATGACCAACAAGTGATTCTAATAGAGGATGAATGTGGGTTCCACAGTCACTTGCAACCTCCAATGGTCATTCTCTAGTGGAATCCCTCTCAACTGAAAATTGCACCCACACTTCTTTGTATTGTTGCTCAAACAGAATTCTTTAACCTTTTATTGGGCTTCCCTCCCTTTTCACAACCAAAATGGATCATTCCCTTCCATCTTTGATTAGCCGGTTCCGATTAAGTGATAATAACAACTATGTTATTATCCCTACTGATGCCTTGGACCCAAGCTATCAACGCAGACCTTGATGAGAATACCTAAAAAAATTTAAAAACTTGTTAATAACAACATATTTATAACAATGGAAAATGGTGAAAACGAAAATAAGTAAAAATTTACATACCTCGTCCGTAACAAATAAATGTCTATCATCAACTACCAGTACCAATGATCTTTCTTCATTGTTATTGTCACCACTTCCATCAACACTATCATCAATTTTCTGTATAATGATTTAATTTATAATTAGTTTGATATATTAATTAAATTTTTAATTTACTTAACAACAAAATGACGGTTACCTCTAAATGGTTCTTCTCTGGGTTCTCAACATCATTAAAACGCATCTCCATATCTATTATATCCATTAGAAATGCCTATGCACCCATGCATCATACAATAATCAATAAATTATTTTGAAAAAAAATTTACATGCAAATTAGATGAAAAAAAATTTATGCAAATTACCTCCATTGAAATGGAATATCCTTGCTCTTTAAGTTGCTCATCTTCTTCACCTTCATGTTTACCCTTAAAATCTTCATTTTTAACATCATCAACTTCACTAAACCCTTTCATTTTCATCTAATGAAATCAAATAATTTCTTCCAAGTGAAATATAGTGGAATGCAATCGAGGAGGGAGAAATAGGGAAGCATAGGAGACGAAGGGTTGTAGCTATTTTCCTTTGCAATTTTGGGGTTTTTACGAAGATGAAGAGATAGGGAAGAGGAGGATGACGAACCGTGCAAAAAAGTGAAGTTTGGTCGCCGAGTTTGGGACGATATGCAGCAAGGAGTGCGAGGGAAATGCGTTTTCTTTTTAGGTTTAGCCTATTTATTGGTGGTGTGAGTAAGAAAAAAAAATGGTGGTGTGAGAAAGAGGAAATGGTGGTGTGGAGTAGTCGCTGCCATTCTTATCATAAAATAAATTGTTGGTTTTTACATTATGGATACCTTGTGCAAGTTGCATGCTCATTTTTATTGAGGGGTATTTGGCTCTATATCAAATGTGGGACAGCTGACCTTGGTCAACGTCGTTGAACAAACAATTAAGATCCAATTTCATACCCTGTGTCATTATGCAAAATTTTCATTCCCATTGTGAAATACACCAAAATTGCGTGTACACAAAATGTAAATAACCCTATTTTCTATGTGCTCTTTGTTTTCTGGTAGTAATTGGGTGATTTTTTTTATTTCTTTTTGGGAATTATTTGGAATTTGTCCCTATTTGTTTGGCCCCGGTTTTAAACTCTAATTCAGTGTGACCCCAAAATTGGACGGAACTATGAACTCAACAACATTGACTTCCCTCGACTCAATCCATGGTCACGTTGACTTCACAGTTCCATCCATTTTTTAGTGTCGAACTTATTAGAGTTAAGAATGGGATTCGGTTGCACATGGCTGCCAAATGAGTTCAACTCGATCCATGGTCACGTTGACTTCACAGTTCCGTCCAATCTCGCTCACATTCTAAGAATTGGGTAGATCTCCTTGATATCGCTTACTTATATAACGCAACTAATGCTAGTCCTTTTGAGCTCGCAGCATGCAACCTCTCACACCCCACATTGTCATCACATGAAGAAAACCACAGACCAGATGAATTTCAAGTTGGAGACTTGATGCTTGTGAAGCTCATGTGTCTTGGTTGTTCGAGGGTTGTGTAGACTTGGTTCATCTAAACAATATAATGAAATTGTGGTGTTTGTCTCTTGGCCAGTGGTTAGGCATGTGCCTGCTAAGTACATGGGATTTTCCCGCGAGAGTTTAAGCGACTATCCATTTGGAAACACTTTTACTGTAACACATTTATAACCAATATAAGTTTACTCGTAGTGCTTTGCTTGAAGAATTTGTTAAATGCCAGCCATGGCCATCAAGCTTTTGAAATTTTAGCTAAGAAACAGGGCAATCCAGCAAGGGAAAAATCCAATTCTGTTTGCCAAGTTGTCTAAAACCAATTATCTGCCAGGGAAATGAATCATCAAGAGTGAGAAAATAAGATATGTTCTTTGCTCGAACCAATCAAATCTACACAATATCAATAAGCAATCAAGAAAACTGGATTTTGATGTTCTTTTCCCTCTAGCAATTCTTATATTCCAAAATGAATAATTCACAAAGTTTTCCCTGTTTCCTTGACAGCTATCTTCCCTTATTTCTTAAATGCTCCATCCAGATTTTAAAATAGACGTATAATGGAGACCAAGGTTGAGGGTTTAACTAAACATTTTATGATCTTCTGGTCTAATAGGTAAACAGTGCAAATGTGGAATGCCATCTCCAGTATTGCTTACAGTTATTCCAACTGCAAACGTACCTGACAATAAAAAGATTGTAGAACAAAAAAATGAAAGGCAAACGCCAGCAGAACTCCTAGACTCTCATGTTGCAGTACAGATCTACTACAGTACCTGAAACCCAAGGCTTTCATGCAATTTCGACTTTAAGCTGGGTTAACAAAGGACCTACAATCACTTCAAAGAGAAATTATCAGAAACAGAGATTTGTCTAACAGATCCAGTGGCTGGAATAATAAAATTCGGTCACAGTCATGCCTGAGATCTAACAGCCCAAACATGGGACAGACCACAACTCTGCACCAAACCCATCAAACATCTGTCAAAAAGGCTCCTCCCTATGGCCTCTGTAGATTTAACTAAAATCATGCCTATTTGGTTTGCAATAACGTAGAAATTTTGAAAAAAAATATTTGACAATTAAAAACATACATCTTCCTGATAACACAAGCAGTTGTACAAAGGACAAATAGCCCACACTAAAAACACAAAACTCAAACTGATCAACTAACAAATTTAGGGAGATAAAAATAATGTTCTCTCGTTTACTGTACAAGTAATCTTGCAATGAAATGTTACAAGATTGGAAGAAGCTGTGTATGACATGAAGACTTATTGTTGTACTGCTAGCCTCTGGAGATGATCCAAGAAGACCTCAAAGCTAACATCATCTGTGAAGATAACATCCCCACCTGGTGGAGGAGCATCAGAGTTGTAAGTTGCAGATGGATTTAGTTTTGCCAGAAGAAAGCGAGCCTGCATTAAATCAGATATTATAAAAAGTGTAGTCAGTAGACTAAACAGGGACAGATACAAACAGAAATCAGACTCAAGATAAGGGCAACTGCTTTAGTTTGATAAAAATCTAGATTTTATAACATTTGGCAAAAAGCAACCTGGGAGCCATGTTGATCACAAACAACTAAACGAGGAACTGGAAACCGATCTTTGATTATTGCATCTGCATCGTCATGAGGAGCTCTCAGCAGCTGTGCAAACATCTGCAGTGAAGCAGCAATTTGTTACATCAACGATGTATTACACTTTCACCCATCCCAGGAAAAAAAAGGTAGCAAACTATCAATAAACAGTAATTCCTTTGATTCCAGGCCAAGTTTTTCATCAATATGGGCAAAAAGATAGTATCAGTGGTTCAAGCAAAAAATAAATAAATACAATTGCAGAATTCAGAATGGCCCATAGGAACCCAAAAATGAACTGTGCAATCTGAAGTCAACGACAAAGACGACAAAACTTTGGGTTATTAAATATTGATGGCCTATTATCCAAAACCAAAAAAAGGCAATAGGGAAGATGTCTAAGAGAATACCAACTTCAATTCCAAGCACTTGGGATAATAAATTAGGTTACACACTTCTATCTTTCCCGCCGAACACTCTTATATTCTTTTTTCCCTAGACCCAAAAGGTCCTAAAATGTAACAAAAAACCCGAAGAGCAACCTCCAGATAGAAGTTTGATACACCCGTTTAAAGGATTCTAATTTAAGGTAGTTCATCGTAAAATTTGTTTAGATAAACTTGGCTTTGCTCAATCAAAGACGCGGCCAATTTTTTTAAAATAATATCATACCAGATTTTCTTAATATACGTTTGATGATATAAGAAAAAATAATAAAAATAAAACAAAACAAAAAAATTTTAAATAAATAAACAAAACAAAAAAGAAAACACCCATAGGTAAAAGAGATTTAGCCCTTTTACAAGACTTGCTTATCATGGACACCTCTACTATACAATACTTGGCTGATATTACTGCACACCAAAAGTTTATTTTCCAACCCCAAACATCCATAACCTTTTTTAGAGGAAAGCTTCGTTGAAATCCCTCTCCCGAAAGAAAGTTCCACTTGCTCTATTCAAGCCTATTTGAAACAGAAACTGGAATAGGAAATGAGGGACATACTATGCTGGAAAGCTAACCACTGTGCTTTTGATCAATATAATTCTTCCCACTTAAGAGATCTATTCTTTTTACCAAACAGCCAAACACAAGAGATGTATTTTTTTCTACCAAACAGGCAACGATTTTCAATCCTCTCCACAACAAGCTCCCCACTCGTATGTCTTTTATATCTTGCCCCAAGAGGCAGACAACTGTATATACAAGGCAAGGGAGCCTCTGCTATGCACCCCAACATGCTAGCAATCTCATCAGTATTGGGAATCAGGCCAATAGGAAATATTATGAAAGGTCATCACAATCCAGAATCACTTCAAACCATAATAAGATGCCATTTAAAGCAGAAAATTTTATTCAAGGCCCGTATTCAAGAAGAAGACAGTTATCATCCACAAATTAGAGCGATGGAATAGAGGGGCTGTTGGGTGTTACCTTAAAACCTTCCAAACAACTTCTTCAGATTTCATTCTTGAGGAAAAAATCAACAATTATGAGAAAATCAAAGGTGATATGGGGTCATGTGGTCCTTGTGAGCTTTTTAAAGCGGCATAGGTGTTGCATTTATAAAGATAGCAAAAGGAGTTTCAAGTCCCAACCTGATCCAACTACGCCATTTGACACTGAAGTTCATCAGTTAAGTGTGTTGAAGAATGCTTTAAAGAAACACTAGTCCAGGTGTGATTATCGAATCAACAATTTTGTTTGCAATCAACACACCATCCTCAAGCTGCCTCCAGTGGTACTTGGTAGACCGACACAACCAAACTCATCCACTTCTTTAATCTTCTTGACAAGAGTTTAGACTAAAGAAGCTTCTTCAATTTCTTTGATAAATTTCTCCTAACGTTTGAACCCCTCACTATTATATTGTCACAACTTATTCTAATACCACCAACACTGTCCCCACTAACCATCTCATAGAGGTGCATGTAGGGTTGAACAAAAAACTGATCAAACCGACCGAACTGAGCAAAACCGACTAATTTGATTGGCTAAACTTTCGGTTCGGGTCGGTTTCGGTGTCACATATTCATAAACCGCAAATTTCGGTTCGGTTGATATATTCCTTACATTTGAAACCGACCGACCGACCGACTGATTGTAATGGAATGTGACTATTTTGAAATTGTACACCTAAGATAGAAAATATAAAGTCAATGACAAATTTTTCTTACTTTGGCTATGATGTTGACAACTTTTTTTTAAATGGGCAAACAACTTTTTAATTTTTCAATGACAACTTTTTTTTTTACTTTGGGTATCATGTTGACTACTTTTATTAAATGGGCAACAACTTTTTCATTTTTCAATGACAACTTTTTCTTGCTTTAGGTATGATGTTGACAACTTTTATTAAATGACAACTTTTCTTGGGTATAGGTACGATGCTTTGGGTATTATTTCAATCTTTTCTCGATTCTTCTCCATCAAAATTTCAAAGCTTATTAGCTTCATCAATGGAGATTCAGTTCAAGAAACAACAAAAAGGAAGTTCAAGGAAGTTCATCAGGTAACAGGGGGGAACAACAAGAGCAATAGCAACAACAACAAGAAGCTTGTGGGAGTGAGACAAAGGCCTTCAGGAAGATGGGTAGCAAAGATCAAGGACGCAACAGAGAAGATAAGGATGTGGCTAGGCACATTTGAAACTGCTGAAGAAGCTGCCAGAGCTTACGATGAAGTTGCATGTCTTCTTAAAGGATCCAACACTCGCACCAACTTCATCCCTCATGTCTCCAATAAATTCTCACTCGCTTTGCATATTCGGAATCTCTTTAATCACATAAAGGGTACACCAAACCAACATCAACAACTCTTCATCTTCGCCTTCACTTTAACGGCTTCCTAAACGTTCTGCGATAAATCTGGGGCAACCATCACCTCATTTTGGGTTAGGTGCCTTTCCAGTGCACCGCCTCTTTCCTCTTCCTTAGGAGTCTAAGTGTCATAGTTACTTTGCAAATATTGGCGCTTTCCACTACTCATCAACCAACTGTTCGAATTGAGTAAGCTCCATCTACATAGATTTGAGTCTGACAGGTTGTGGCCCATCATTGCTACTAACTCTTTAGGCATGATGACATTGTGGCCATTTCCCCACTTTCCAATAAGAAATTTGTTTGTGGGATTCCATCTTTGATTGCCCCAAGTGTATCCCCTTCATTCAATAGAAAATCTGAAAACCGAAAATCATTGATGAAAAAATGAATTCATTATGTCCGAGTCCCCCCCTCTTTTTCACTCATGATATCCCTTGATAGTTGACGTTATTAAAATCACCTCCAATTGACAAAGGATCCCATAACCAGTAAATGCTTTGGAGTTCTTCCTAAAACTAGACATCGAATTCTCGATCCACCAGAGCCAAATGACTTGTTAGGGTCCATTTAAAACCATCCTCAAAGTTTCAATGTTTGACGGAATAAACCCCCGTTCCGCACTTCTGTTGCTTTCACTTTGACAAAATTCAAAACTAAGCAATTAATATAATTAAACTTGCAAAATAAACGGGAATTGAAAATAAAACAGAAATTGAAATAAATTGACAACTGAAAGATAATAACCGAAAGACAAATAAACAAAATGAAAATTTTCGTCAATCAACCTCTTAACAATGAACAACCTACGCTCTTTTTACAACTAACCCAACCTCTATTATAAAAACAAACTTAAACCTAATAGGAAATCAATGTCCTTAACTGTTAACTAATTACAATAATATTATAACTTCTAATATAGCTAAAATACTAATATTACTAAAAACTAATATTACCAAATAACCCAATTACATCAACCTCCCCAGGTTGAAGAAGTTCGTCGTCGAGCTTGCAGTCGAAGAAGGCCGAAGAACATAAACAACCTGTAACTGATCATAACACGAAGTACACAAACAGAAGGCAACCTCAAACTTTTCCTGTGTAGTTGTCGGCACACCAAAAATCTAATGAAAAATCTGGCACCAAAAGAAAGTCCAATATGAATATTGAACTCGAAGTAGAGGCACTGCGGGATTTGAATGGTGTGCAAACATTTCCTCAAAATTCATCACAAAACTGTCCCAAAGCATGTTCTGCGGTGTCACATGACTCAGCCTGTGGTGGTGAACAGCCTCAGAAATAGAATCACTGCGTGATACAAGGCATCGCCAGCAGCTGCACATAACCTGGGCATTAGAATGGTGTGATTGTACTAAAGGAGTGTTGGGGTGTAATGCTCTAGTACTATGGGATTGAGACCAAAAGAATATGTTTTAACACCTTTACTGTTTTGAACTTGATGAACTCGATTAGAGCAAACAAGAGAGACGAAGAGACGTGGAAGTCAAAGCTTGAAGGGCTAACAGAAACAGAGTCATGAACCAACCAGCTAGGTGCAGTTCTGGATGTCCTCTTCTTGTAAAATCTAGATTACAAAATTTAGGTTTTGTTTCACCTAAAAATCTAAAGTTTCGATTTGTTCAAAAAAATATTGCTATAGCAACCACCACAAAAAATTATAGGTTTTATTTATTTATTTGATATTTTTAAGGGTTAAACATTAAAATTTTAGCGATAATATAGGAAGGAAAAGCGTTCTATACTGTTTTATGAATTTGTAAGGGTTCATTAGATTGGTTGATTAGCAAGATAGATTTAGTTATAAATAAGACCTATAGGCTATTATTTGTAATCGGATTTGATTGAATGAAATACTCCATACAGAGTATTATTTATTTTCACTTTCCAGTTATTTCGGTTTGATTTATCTTCCAATTGTTTCAATTCTTGTTTTCTTATTTAAATTCAATATTTAATTTTATTGGTTTGATTGTTACTTGGAAGAAATTATTTTTAATCAGTGTTGACGCCCTTAGATTCGCGGATTCGAAAGATTTGAAAAAAAAAAAAATAAGATAAGAAACATTCGATTTGATTGAAGATTGTTGCGGAGGCATAAGTGGATAAACAGATCGGCCAGATCTGATCCATTTGACACAGAGGTTATTGGTCTCTGGAGGGGAGGGCGGGGGATAGGCTGCTGGCTGGAATGGAGTTTACGCTTGTTGGTGGTGATGGTGAATCTAGACAACAACGTTCTGGCCGTCCCTGAACAGTGTCAACCTTGATTTGTTTTTCAACAATCTTCAATCCAACTTTTATTCTCTCCTCTTTTCTATTTCAAATCTTCATGTCGAATCCACGAATTTATGAACGTCGGCTCTAATTAGGGATGGCAACGGGGCGGATTTGAGCAAATCCATCCCCGATCCGTCAGTAATAACCGATCCCCAATCCGCCCCGCCAATCCGTTTAAAATTTTAATCTAAATCCATAACCGCCCCGTGCGGATATCCGCCCCGCCCCGCCAATCCGCACAAAATTATAGCAAAAAATTAAAAAATTCTCTGAATTATAACAAAATTATAACAAAATCTCTGAATTCGTACAAAAAAATACAAAAAATTCTGAATTACAATTTACAAAGATTTCATACAAAAAAAAATTTTTAAATACAAAAAAAAAATCAATCTCTGGATCTGATTTTAGATCTGATCTGATGCGATCAGATCAGATCAGATGAGATCATCTGATGAGATCTGATAGATCTGGATCTAAGATCAGAGATCAGATCGTCGATCTGGATCTAAGATCAGAGAAGGAGAAGGAGAAGGAGAATGAGAATGAGAAGGGGCGACGACCGGACGACGACGCCTTCGCTGTGAGCCTGTGAGAGAGATCAGAGAAGAAGAGGCGGACGAGCTTCGCCTTGAGCCTTCGCTGTGAGCCTGTGAGAGAGAAGAAGAGGCGGATGGCCTCCGCCTTCGCTGCTTCGCTGTGAGAGAGAAGAAGAGGCGGACGGCCTCCGCCTGTGCTTTGTGTGTGCGTGAGAGGCAGAGAGGGAGAAGCCTTCGGCGCTTCACAGCCTTCGCTCTCGAATTGCTCGGCCTCTGTGTGTGAGTGTGAGAGGCAGAGAGGGAGAGGCGGGCGTGTGTGCGAGGGAGGGAATGAAGGAAAGAGTTAAGGTATCAAGGGTTTAATCCCTTTATAAAGGGGAAGGGTATTGTTGTAATGTTACCTAATAAACAGATAAACGGATATCCGCGGGGCGGATACGGTCAAATCCGTATCCGCCCCGAATATTTAACGGATGTTGTTTGGATATCCGTATCCGCTCCAAAATCCGTTTAGGCATATCCAAAACCGCCCCAAACGGATTGGGTAGGGCGGGGGCGGATTTTCCCTAGCTCTAATACCAAATAATGTCTTCCAAGGGACGATTAAACCAAACCAACAAAATAATGGTTGAATTTAAATAATGAAACATAAATCGAAATAACTAAAAGTTAAATCAAACTAAAATAACTAAAAAGGAAAAATAAACTAAACTTTGGTCAAAGAAATTACAAACAATGGTCTCTTAGGCCTTATTTAAAAACTAAACCTAGCTTGTTAATCAAGTAATCTAACCCTAAATTCTATTAGAGCCATAATCTCTAATTATTTAATTATGGTCTTACTTAACGCATGTCCCAACTAAATAAATAAACATGGGAAGAAAATCAAATTACTTACGCATGTCCTTAAATTCTAATTTCCATCAAATTACTCTACTTGCATCCTCTCTTCCATGGGAAGAAAATCAAGTACACCTTGCACGAGGATCCTTGTTATTTGCATCATTGAACTTCTTTGTGTGTTCTCCCAAAATTGATGCCTTCTTTGAGAGTACCCATTTGTTTGCACAAAGAAGAACTATGGGGCTCACATATTTATCCTTCATGCATTGAAAGCTAACAAACATGATGAATCGGAAAAAAAACTTGATGCTTCAACGAAGCAATTCAATGATGATATGAAGTGATGTACCGTTTCCGCAGATGAAGAAGATGAAGAGGCTTCACAGATTACTCTGTTTCATGGCAATCTGTTCTTTGATGAACGTTTAAGATGAAGAAATGATTTGTGGGGATTCGAAGGCAAAAGAATATCGTCAGAGAAGAAAGTAGGTCATTAACCCATGATCTTACTTGAGACTGCAAAAAGGCGGAAAGGGTTCAGAGATCAAAGAAATGCAGAGCTCAAATTAGAAGGTCTGAACTTGCATTGAACCGTCTTCTGCAGTACAGGCTCAAGGTTGCTGCCACAAAATCAAAACTCGTTTCACCATTGAAGAAGAGATGAAAACAGAGTAAATAGATGGAGTGGAAATCAAACTCTCCATGTAGAGAACTTTGATTTGGACTACAATCTTTGCTTGTTCAGGACATATTTCATGGAAACGTTTCAGAGTATTCAACTTATCCATTCGAATCAGAGAGATTTCCCATATGAATTCTCTGATAGAAACTCTAAAACCACCAGTAAGTAGAGGATGGAGATGAGCATGGCTAGTTGGTGTTTTATCTCTCATGTCGGATATCTCGAGATGGTGAGTTGAATCCTAAGTGGTAATGTTTCCAACTGAGCAAGGGTATTTGGGACCAAGGTGCAGTCACGTGTGAGGAACCTGACCGCTTAACGCTCGACTTGACACTCAATGGCAGTCAAGGATTAGACACAATTATGAATTAAAACAGAAGTAAAGGAAATTAGAGGATTAATAATTGCGACCAAAGTCTAATAACCTAGTTTGTAATTTAGTCAGTTGACCTGAATCTAGTGGGATGCAATTCAACTAAACTCATGAATCGAGTCGAATTAGTTCGCCATTTTTCATAACACTTTCCTCACAGACTAATTACCAGTTTTCAGAACACTTTGCTCAGAGTAATTACTTTAAACCTGCGGTATAGAAGCATGCTAGTCACCAAAATGACAATGCATACACATGAGATTACCTCATGTTCTTTTTGATCTTGGTATCCAGCTTTTTTCCACTGAGCAATAGTGATTCCATGAAATATGACAACCGTAAAATAGGAATCCAGAAGCAAGATTCTGTCAGCAGCAATGGCAGCAACGTCAAGAAGGGCAGGTTCTGGGCCCGAATGAAATGAATAAGATATCAATGAAGGTTGAATCATGACAACCGAATTGGCTACGTTCTCCCTGTATAGAATCATTCTAAAGTATGCAGTTTCATCTGGACTGTTATTAAAGACCTGTAAACAAGAAAAGAAGCATATTTAAGACATTGAATTAACTGTGGTTTACTGGATTTAACAAAATAAAACCTTCAAGTTGTGAAGGGAGAATCTATTGATAACACAAATACCTGGACAAACTGAGAGCGCCGCAAATGGAAGACAAACTGTGGAAAAATTGAAAATCGTGGGGATAAGCTGAAAGATGATGGACTATCCTTTTGGTAATCACCGAATCGAGCACATAAACGTATCAATGATCTATCCAACCATCTTATAGGATCAAAATCTGCCTGCAAAACAGTCAAATCATTTAATAGTCCAGTCACATAAATCATAAGTTCTCTTATGGCATCTTGCAGAAACAAGTCAAATAAAATACAGAATGTGTAATATTTTGCTTCATAGTATTAGTCTCCCAATAGAAAAAACAAAAGAAGGCTATTTAGAGTCTCTTAGATTTCCACCTACAAATTAGTATGTTAAACAAGTCTTGCATGACGTTCAAAAGGCCAGAAGCAATCTCATAAAAAAATGGGCCTTACTCACATAAACAATATATTGAAAAAATATAGTAAAAAAAAAAAAATATATATATATATATATATAAAGCAGCCAATTTTTTGTTTCATGGTACTAGTCTCCAAATAGAGAACATAAAAGAAGGCTCTTTAAAGTCTCTTAGATTTCCACATACAAATTAGTATGTTAAACAGGCTTGACCCTGACATTCAAAAGCCCCAAAACCATCTCATAAAAAGTTCTCCCGACTCACATAACAAAAAAATACAACAATAATACAATAGTAAGCTTCTGGGGGCTGATGCCTTGCTTCGGTGGCTTGGCCCAGGGCCGGTACTGATGTTAAACAGAACATCATTAAGAACACAATAATCAAATGTACATCAGCCATTTGAAACCGAAAGTAATATAATTTGAAAATTCAAAGAGTAAATGGAGCTCATTATTTGTCAGAATACCTCGCTTTCCATTTTGAAAGAAACCAGGCGTGCCATGACTACAGCAGCTGCTTCTTGGTCGAATCCAGCAATTAACTCCTACAGAGGGTTGTCAAATGTGATTGAATTCAAAATGTATTAGAAACTTTGAACAGATCAGAATTGACTATTTCTAGTTGCACACACACATGCAGACAACTCACAGAAGTCATCATTTGAACATAGTAAATATACATGAAAAGTAGAACTAATGTGCAAGATGAAACAAAGTATAAAAAGACTGATGATTATCTTGCACTGGGACTAGGATTCTCATCTTGTGGTTCTTGAAAATAACTAGTAAATCATGCAGTTGTAAATTGACTCTAATATTATTTCCTCTTTTCATGTCTGGGTTGCCGAGTTCAGAGAGGAAGTTGCCACCTAAGAAATTCTCATGGTGTTATAAATGAGCACACTTCCCTTAATTCTTTTCTCAAAAAACCCAATTTATAAATGAGAATGATCTCAACATGTTAAAGGCAATCCTGATTTGCTGATGAGATTTATCCTCCAATTTATGTGTTGCAGTGACATACAACTATAAAGGCGAAAAGGATAGCCAACAATCATGGGTTACTCTCAAGGTCATACAACTCCTATTCATCTGAAGTAAAACATAAAAATGCCACAGTTTCCTTCAAGCTTTCTCTTATTTTAATTAGAGAAAAACTAAAAGGGAAAGGTGGAAGAAGTCTAACTTATGAAATGGTAAACATAACTCAGGTAAAAATTCGTCAACCAATTTGTTAGTGCTTGAATCCATTTTATCATCTACTTTTAAAAGTCAAAATTGCAATGAATTCACCACTTAAAGTGACTCTTAAGAAATCAATCCACAGTTCAGATGTCGATTGAAGATGTCCTTGCTTTGATCATCTCATGCTGGTGCAATAACAAAAAGATTGTGATTGACAGGGAGGCCATTAGTAAACTGGCATGGGCAGTAGCCCAAGGTGAATTTTTAAAAACCTTTCAAGTCATATTCATGCATAAGATGTTTGCCCAAAACCTACAGACTGTGGGATGTAGGAGCAAGGAAGACATACCTAAGTCATGGCTTTAAAAATATAAGTGTTTTATGGCATTCTTTAAGTATCCTCATGGCTGTCCTGTTGGTGTATTATAATTCTTCTGAATCTTCTTTAATTAATAAAATAAATAAAAATAGAATTCAAAAATCCTATCATGAAAGACAACATTTACAATGGAAAAAAACATACTTGTATGCTTCCAGGTCCAGCTACCCATCTTCTAGATAGTGTTGTAGCCCGAAGTCTCATTTGACCATTACTATGCTGATAACTGAATCAAAACCAATGCATAAGTAAAGCTACAACATATGTAGCTGATCTTAAAGAAAGATTAATATAAGCCCAGTATTTCATACTAAGTAAGAAACTGGAGGTAGAATTGATTGCTAGGGGGCTGACCAATGGCATCTGTGCCATCCTTTTTAACAATATCTAACACCAAGCACAGAGTAGTAGCTATATCAAGGCCACACATCTTCCAAGCACTCGTGTTACCCTGACCAACTACTGTATCGGAGCACAAGATATTTTTCTGCACAAAAGTCGCCAATGAACATTGAATGAAAATATTAGACGCCAATAAAGGACCACAGATGTTAGAATATACCTTTTCGAGAGATGCACAAGGACCAATAATACCCTGAACTTTGATATCCTTGGAGCAGTTCACCTCAAATATCCCACTGACATGGAAAATTCATTACAAGAGTCAAACTTAATACTATCATCAAAAATCACAAAGTAAAGCTTACACTTATGCTCATCAAATTTGTAGAAATAACATGCAAATCATTCAAACACAAATGGGCGCAAGCATGAGTACATGCACAGTTATAACAACCAAGTATCAAGGAAACAATATGTAATCATAAGATCTTATAACTGATTCTGCTCAAACATTTATCACATATGATAAGAAATCTAAGAAGCACAGACAACAATGATGCAGCCACACGAGACATCTAAAAATGGCACACGAGATAGTAATATTTTAGTACTTCATCATATATAAACATGATTACTTTGATCTATTCTTGTACGATGATTATGGATTTTATTCTTTATTTCACTATATCAATTTCATCATTCGAATAAAATTCAGTAATGACAAATCAATTCATTCAAATGATTAATATTTCTAGATAATAAGTCACAAGTCATATTACATCCATTTAACAACGACATGGATACAAAAATCGACACGAATATGAGGTTTCGGACGCACTGGCCGAAAAAAAAAGTATGGGAATGTTCTGATGGCCAAGTTATGGTGTGCATCCCTAAAGCATGGACATTTTTTATATTTGTTAGTTTTCCTGAACTGTCCAAGCTAGTTGACAATTCTATTTTGACCTCAAAGCAGTAAGTATATCTAGGTTTTTTTTCGGAACAGGATAATTATCGATTATCCTATTTCTATATAATTTACCCCCCTTAGTTTCCAGTTTGTTTCTTTGTTAGCAAGTGCATGGATGAGAAGGAAATAAAATTATAGAATGATGTGTCGAATTCTGTGGATGAAGTGTTATTTGATTTTTGTCATGCTTTCGATGGTGCATTGCGCGAGGGAGGAATTAGGCTTTTTTTACCTTAACATTGGGAAGGGCGGGCCTGATTAGAAGATAGATGATGCATAAAAAGAAGCCTGAGAGAGTTCAGGGGTGACGTCAAGAGAGATTGAGGAAGAAGAGGGCACTAGGGTGTGGGGTCAGGTTTCAACAATACTTTCTTGTGTTTTGGAGCGGCTTATTACTCATTTTCTCGTTCAGTAAACAATTTTGTTTCTCCAGTTTCTTGGGCTAGATCCACTGTATCTTCTTTGGCTCTTAATGATAGAAATTTTCCTCAAAAAAGTAATTGCAAACCTATAAAAGGCCAATGGTTGGCTTTTAGTAATGACATCAAACTATATAACAAGTTAAACAACCATTTAACTTTCTCTTCAGCAACACCCCTCTTTCTGGTAGTTCTAACATAGCATTTGCGATGCTGACAGCCTAACATGATTGTGCAAGCCGTGGTAGTGCATAATCCTGCTCCAAGAGCATCACTCGTCTTCCATTCTTTATTAAATTTTGTCAGGACTTGGAAGCTTCCTCAGCCACATTTGTTCAATATGAATTCAGTACATATCTCAAGCTTTCCTTGGAATCTCATAAAAATACACCCTGCAATATCTGTTTACTGAATTTGACATGGTTTTTAGCTTCTAAGATTCCAGTCACCCTTACATCTTGCCTGTTGTTGATTAGTTGTTATCTGATACATCTTGAACTTCAATCTTGTAAGGTCTGCATTTCTCATGTTTTGATTTTGAGCAGTCCTAGACCATCACAATGCTCATCTCATTGTTCTCAACAAACCCTAACTCGTTGGTTTGGTTGGTTGCTATCGGGAAGTTTCCAATTAAAACAAAAAAACAAAAAACAAAAAAACAAATTTTGCAGGTTTTCAAAGAGTCTTGATTTATGTATTCTCTAGGATCCTATGTTTCCTAGGAGAATATATTTTATAACTGGGTTATTTATGCGGGTAATTAATCGGCGATTAAGTGTAAATCGGGGTAGACCGATACGAACTATGTATTCAGTAGTTGGGTTTAGCGATCACCGATTAATCGGTGAGTCACCAAACAATCGAGGATAAATCGAGATTGTTCTGGTTGGTGGTGGTTGTCGTCCTGTTGGGTGGTGGTGGTTGTTGCTCTATAACGCAATGTTTTGGACATGATAACATAATTTGCTCTATAATATGACTTTTGTCGCTCTATAATACTTGTCTTATTAATCTTTAATGTCAAGATATGTTATTTATTATACTTTACAATAGTAAGGGTATAAAAATATATACTTTGAAAAAGTAAACCGATTAAATCCGATTAATCCCCGATTAATCCGCTTAATCTTAAATCGGTCCTGGACCACGAAGGGTCCGTTACATGCATTTACTATATAGCTCTCCAAGTATAGAAGCCTTTCGGTTTGATTAGTCATTTTAGGACTATTTATTTCATTTTTGTGTGTTCTAAAGTAAGTAGTTCATTTGGCAAACATTTGGGTTCTAAGGAAGAGAGAAACAACAAGATCTTCAGAGACATAAAAAATGAATGGCATATTCTCTGCAATAAGCTCAAATCTCATCTGACATTGAGAATAAATATGGGGCATCACCTTGAACGTGGATTTTTCATGTTTGTTTTTTTATTGGGATAGTTTGTTTTTCCTGTAATGTTTGCTTATTTTGTTTGTTCTTTTACCCACAAAATAACTCACTCAGTCACAGGAATTAATATATATTATAGTGGATGTTTGATAGGTCAAATATATATACTCTTCCAATATAGACTCATCAAGGAATCCGTGAGACCCTTGATGGCTCAAATATAGAATTTGGGGGCCACATTATGCACCTTTTTATGATGCACCTAAGTCTAACAATGTTGTTGTTACAAAGGGGATCCAAACGACCAACTATTATAAGGTTATCGGTCAAACAATGGTGGTATTACTTCATCTATTGATGTCTCCATCCACTGTTGCAGAGACTGATTGAAATTGTTTCTGATTTTTCTTATCAATAAAACAAAGGGTACTGTATTCATATTGTCAAAATGCAAAAAGTATACATCGGATCCTAAGTATTTGTATCCCTTAGGATTTCTCCCCAATCAAACATATAACAGGAGAAGTGGGTGTCCCTAAAAACACTCCAAGTGTGACCTCATACCCACAAAGTCGTCTTAGTATCTACCCAAATATCATTTACATCTTTTGACACACCCTAAAAAATCCTATTATTTCTCACTCCAAATGACCCAGGCAAAGACATGCAGCAACCTTGACCACACCCATTTATGATAGATAGGCTTAAGCTTCTCATATTTGTAAAAGACCACAAGTCTGCTTAAAGGAGGTGGGCATCGTTGCTTGCAGCCTAAAGTCACCGAAGCATTTTTGTCAAACCATTTGAGTGAAGGAGTAAGAGAGCATAAGAGGGTTGCTCTTCATCAATAGAGTTTGGAATGTATAACTCATTGTTTCTGCTTTGCTTCCTGCTGCAAGCATTGTAAATAGTTGGAAACTGCCCCTTAATTGGCTGTTCACCAAGCCATTTGTCATTCCAGAAGCTGATTTTATCTCTTTTGTGAGCTTCAAATGAAATATGGCTAAGAAGGAGATGCTTGTAGCCCGTGATATTTTTCCATAAAGACCCACCATGAGTATGCATGTTAGATTGAGCAAACCAGTCCAAGGGGCTTGCCCATACTTGGCAGCAATTACCCTTCTCCAGAGGGCATCCACTCCGGTTCCAAATCTCCAAATCTACTTCATGAGCAGTGCTTTAATGAATTCTTTTACCCTCTTGATCCCAAGGCTTCCCTTATCTTTAGGTTGACAAACTTTCTTCCTATTAAGGTGGTGATTTTTCTTCTTAATAGGAGAGCTTCCCCAAAAGAAATTTCTCATGCATTTCTCCAATCTGGCAGCTATGGAGCTGGGAATGGTGCACAGAGAAAGCATGTGCACAGGTATACTATACTGGAAAGAGTGCTCTTAATGAGGGTGGGTTTCCCAGCCTTGGCAATATAAGTTGTTCCAGGTATTAAACCTCCCTTCCATGCGCCCAAGAGTTTCCTGCCAGACCCTAGCATCTTTGTTCTTAGCTCCAAGGTGAAGTCCCAAGTAGGAACATGGGAAGGAGCCAATATTGCAGCCAAGCGCAGAAGCCCAATGATTGATTTGCTTGACCTCTCCAACAAGAAACAATTTAGGTTTAGCATAGTTCACCTTTAGGCCAGAGCACACTTCAAACTAAATCAGGATTTGTTGAATAGCATTAACTTCCTGCTCATTTGCCTCAAAAAAGACAACAGTATCATCTACATATTAGAAAATTGGAATGCATGACCCATGGTTGGAAAATTTGAACCCATGGATCGGTCCCAAGTCTTCAGCCTTCAAGATGAGGGAAGACCTTGAACAGCAAGAACAAAAAAAAAAAGGGGGGGAGAGTGGACCCCCTAGTGGCGTTGAAGTGAGCAGTAGAAGTACCACTGATGGAGATGGAGAATGAAGCAGTAGATAGGAGGGTGTGGACCCAATTATTCCATTTGGCACCCATGCCAAATTTAGTCATCGTGTCAGCTAGATAACTCCATGAAATAGTGTCAAAAGCGTTACAGAAATCAATCTTGAGCATCAAGCCGGACCTACCTTGTTTGATTCTGAAATCAAAATTTTCATTTCTTATGAGGACACCATCAATAAGTTGTCTCTTGTCAACCCCAGCTGATTGAAAATAAGAGATAAGAGAGGGAAGAGCTGGGCTGAGCCTAGAAGAGTGCACCTTGGAGATGCATTTACAAAAGGAAGGGATCTGACTTATTGGTCTGAAGTCTTCTATCTTGCAGGCTTCTTTCTTCTTTGATACCAAAGTGATGAACGGGGTGTTTAATCTCCAATCGATAAACACATTACTGTTGAAGTCAGCAATAACATCCATTACATCAGATTTGATAAATTCCCTTTGATGAAGAAATCAGCTGGAAACCCATCAATGTCCAACTCATCAATTCCAGGAGCCACATCCCACTAGAGTGCATTCATGGTTGTTAGCAATTCTATTCAGCTTGAAGATGGTCATAAATCATGACTGATGCTAGGAAACTGAAGACCATCAAGGGTAAGTCTCCAGGAGGTAGGATTAGTGTAGAGAGTTTTATGAAAATGGGTAATGTGAGCAGCTAGTGTCTTGGCCAACAGTGACCACCCCTTGAAAAGAAAGGAAGGAGAATAGTTGGAGACCCTTCTATAATTTGTAAATTTATAAAACAGCTTGGAGCAATAGTCTCCTTATCGTCTCCATTTCACCCCTGCCTTCCTTTTCCAGCGAATGTGATCTCTCAAGTAATTGCAGAAGTTTAGTTCTATTTTTTAGCTCTTTGATCCCATTCTTCATCATTGAGGTCTCGATCTTCTTCAATAAGATCAAGAGTATGAAAGGAGACCTGAGTTCTATCAATCATAGAGTGCAGCTGACCAAAAACACACTGGTTCCATCCTTTAAGGAAACTTTTAAGCTGTTTAAGTTTACTCCAGAGTCTGACACCTGCATTGCCAGATGAGTGGAAGGTTCTCCAAAAGTTCTCAACATCTGTGATCAGAGCAGGATGCTCAAACCACGTCCTTTCAAATTTGAAAGGCCTGGGACATGAGATGAGAAGATTAGGAACCAAATTTCTCCAATGAGAGTTCATTAGTGACTGTGAAGTGATCACCCCAAGCATTTGAGCACAAAAATGTGTCAACTCTAGACATGGAAAGATGTCTTTGGTTATTAGACTAGATTATGGAAGAAACCCCTTAGATTGTAGTTGTTGATGAAATCCCTGAAATTCTTTCTCCTGGTAACTCTTCGGACCATGCCTCTTCTTTCATCAATGCTTATAACTGTGTTGAAGTCTCCCCAGTAAGCCATGGCTCATCCCAAAGACCAGTAATGCCTTCTAATACCTCCTAAAATTGGTTGAAGTATTTGCTGTCAACTGGCCTATAGACATTAGTAAGAACCCAAACAAAGTCTTCCTGAGTGCACTGAATTTGATAGTCAGAGTAAAGGCCCCTTTGAGGACCTCAAGGATATTGAACAAATCTGCCTGCTAGACAGTGAGAACAGCCCCTATCTCCCATGAGCTTCTACAAAATCCCAGCATTGTTCCTCTCCCAAACATTGTTGATCAACTCAACTTCAATAATTTATTTCTTCGTTTCTTGGATCAGGGTGATGGAGGGGCGAGTTTTGTTAATCAAGCTTCGCACACCTGCTGCTCTCGCCAAACTACCCAACCCTCCGCAATTCCATGTTAACAATTTAATCCCCATTAGAAATGCCACGCCCAACTGAAATTGGAGAACTATGTGTCCACCGAGAAGGGAAGTTTGCCGCATCAGATAAGAGTTTGAAAACTGAGTCTTTGTTGTCCCTAGTTAATTCCAAGTCTGCTGCCAGTGGCAAGCAATTGTTCAATCGAAGGTGAAGCAGGTGAAAAGAGTGTAGTTTGAAGGAGAACACTTACCAGCTGGGGGGGCAGGATGCTCCACTTGAGTTTGGGCGGTAAAGCTGTGAGAACCAAGGTCGTCAAAGCGTAAATCAGATCGAAAATCGTAAAGGAAAATGTTTGAATCGAATCGAGATTCAAGATGGGATTAAAGAATGCAGTATAAAAAATATACCCTTTCACATATATATGAAACAAATGCATAGTTAATCAAAATAAACACACAATAGATAGTTCAAAGTCTCTAACTTTTCATTCATCACATTCAGAGTTCCACAATCTCAAAAGATTAAGTATTACTCATAAAAGCATGTAATTATCTCATCCCCCGGTCAAAACAAAAGTCTCGGTTGTTTGGTCGAGGCCATTTTTAAAACACACAAAATTGAATAAAAAACACACAAAATTGAGTAACAAACACAAGCTTGGTTGTCCAATCCGCCTATGACTTACACTCAGTATTTAATCTCTTATTTCCTTTTTCTCTTCATTTCTCAGCCTCCATCCAGCACACGCGTGCACACAGCGACCAGCACATGCCACCCTTCTTCTCTCAGCTTCCCCGCTCTCCCTCTCTTCGACTAGATAGAGATCACAGATAAGAGATCATAGATACCAATCTAGGGGTGTTAATCGGTACAAAATTGGACCAAAGCCGAACCAAACCGAACTAGGAATTCGGTTTTCATATTTTAAAAACAAAAAATTGAACCCAAACCGGTCAATTCGGTTCAGTTTCGATTTTTCCCTTTTTTCTTCTTTTTTTCTCCTCCCTCTTCCACCGCCTCCTACAATGGTTATTTAGAAAGAGGATTGGTTTGACCGTCTTGAACCGAAGAATTTCGGCGGTCATTGATCTTGATTAGGCCTCTGCCTCTGGCTTGGAGTGGGTCACTACTACAATGGTCTTCTTGCGGCCGAAGCATTAGACTGATTTGGCGACAGTCTCCCTTCTATGATTGCTCACTCAAGAACACAACTTCACTAAATAATCCTTCAATTCTCTCTACTAATCTCAGCTCTATTTTAAGCCCCCTCTTTGAAACGTTAAAGGATAGTGATGGGGTAATTGATCAAGAGGAAGTGAGGGGTTTAGTGGGTTTGAGGGTTGCTTTGTATTCAACTAAGGAGCTTTTGAGGTCGAAGTAGAAGAAAGAAAGTAAGTGGGGAAGATGGGACGTAAGAAGAGATCAAATGGCATGATGAATGGAAACCCCTCTTGTATTCAAGGTGGGTCCTTTGCAGTATAAGACATTTGGGAACTTTTGCATCTCTGAGTGGGGAAGATGGGATGTAAATTGGTTTGCACATTGGTTGATTTGATGTTTATAGAGTGAGAGAGTAGGGTTTTGAGGGTTTATTACAAAATGGGCTCATTGTTTGGTTGTGAAACTCAGTCCGGGAGAGCCCACACTGATTTTGGGCCAAAGAAAAATTTGGGAATATAATGTATATTATGGTTGGGTTTGGTTTTCTCGGGTGAGAAAAAAATCAAAACCGAATTGCATTAGGTTTCGAGTTTTAATCAGTTCGGTGTTTTTTGTGTCGATTTGGTTGGTTTTCAAGAACCAATTAACAGCCCTAACAAGATCTGAGGATCAGATCTTCAATATCTTCTTTTCTCTCATCTCCTCTTTATTTCTTTTTTTTCTTTCTCTCCACCTCCCTTTCTTGAGACCACACAGATCGTTGAGATTTAGTAAAATTTCGATTTTGCAACTCAAGTCATACAATTTATCTTATTCATGAGTCAACATTACGATTTTGGTGAATAGGTTGGTTAGCACTATTTGATCGAACCTTTCCAGTTTTGTCCCTGCCATCAGTACTATAAGTATGATGGTGATGTTGTTTAACTAGGAAACACACTAGAGCGCAATATTGACCAGTAATCAAGGTTGGAGAAGATAAAAACTGCTTGCTTTCCTCTCAGTCATTGGAGTGATTGCCACCAGAAGCACTCATTCAATCAAACATCTTGTCTCTTTGAAGACGTACGAGCAAAGGAGAGGCCAGTGAGGATCTATCCAAGAGGTGCAAACGCAGGCAACTAATGAGTGTTCAAATGAGAAAATGAGTGCTAAGTCTCATATTGATAGTGGGAATGGCGTGGAAGAGCAGGTTTGCACAGCAAGTAAGCCTCTACACGACGAACTTTAGCTATTTTCTACTATATCAGTAAATTTCACTCACCCACTATTGTACTTCCCAGCGGGAAGGGCAATAACTAATAACTCTAGAGGTACCTCCCCAATGGAAGGTAACCTTAATAACCCACCCATGTTCATTATAAACAATTTCCCAAGATGACCAATAGAGCCACTTCACCAAACGGAAGGGGTTTGGTGGGGTGATTTGCATATCGCTCTTTTAACACCTCGAGCTAGCTACTCACATTGCTCCCGAGTCAAATAACCAGACACCCGAACCATTCAATCAATTCAAAAGTTTGATTGTTTCTGATTTATGACACGATTGTTGTCTAGCCATGTGTATCAAAGTGTACATATTCTTCGAGATAAATGTTAGATAGTATACAAGTGTCTTCTTCAAATATAAGAAATTTAAGGGATGATCAATATGACTTAGGGGTGTGCTTCGAATTTTGAGTTTGAATCTTTACATTGGGGAAGGATTAATAAAAGCTCGATGGAAAAGTTGGACTATCAGTGTCCAAAGTAGTCACAATTTTATGCCCAAGGCAAATATCTGAACAAAATAAAATTCAAGAAAAAAAAAAGCACAAAGGATTAAGATTTTCTTTTCATGCTCTTCCTTATTCATATAAAATATGTATAGACTTACCTGGCTTCTTTTCTAAGAACGTGAGTTAACTTTTTTAAAATATTCAAATTGCTTAATCCCCACCAAAAACCGGGGTGATCGACAAGTTGAATATTTCACATGGTGAGGTAACTATGTTACCAAATCATCAAGCATCTATGTTGCAGAAACAATCATTAGACAATGTAAATGTCGTAGGTCTCATGAAAATGGAACACCAAAAACAGCTAACAATCTTACTGGATGTGACACAAAACTCCATTTCTACAACAGGACTTCATCTCGGGATTCATTGAGATCCCACGAGGTTATGTAAATAAAGTGATTAGCTATGTAGTTAAATAGTTAATCAAACTCTAATCGGTTCATGAGCGTTTGGAGATTAATCATAATTAATCGGCATGTATTTTATAAACATATTTTCTCTATCTTTCTAAGTAATAAGTTTACCTACAAGAAAAAAAAAAAAAAAAAAAAAAAGGCTAAAAACTAGTGAATAATGAAGTGGTGAAAATCACATGCCATAATTTAAGGCAAATTATAAGAAAATTAAAATTCAATGTTAGACAAAGGTGCGATTTTCTATATTTTTTTAATTTTGGTTGTTATTTTTCTTAGATTTTTTATATGTATTTTTTTATTTTTCTATTTTTAGCGTCTTCACACACTCTTGGTATTGCCCTATGGTAAAACATTAATGAGGTTACGGCCAGTGTTCTAAAAACCGGCCTAGGTGGCCGCCTAGGCGCTAGAAGGTAGAAAAACGCCCAGATTAATGGCTGGGCAGTCTAGGCTGGTCTGGGCGGCCTAGGCAGGGTCTGGGCGAGTTTTTTTTTTTTTTTTAATAAGGCTGATTGTGTTTTTATTTTTATTTTTTTCCTCTTTTTAGAAATAAACAATTTAATTGTTTTTTATTCAGTATATGTCTAAATGTAGCAAAGGATGATTACTTAATGAAATTCTCAAAGGATCTGCTGGTACCAATTTTAGTAATGTAGATTTTATCAAACATGACTGAGGTTATTCATGCAATTTGAAGAAAAATAAAAGAGTAGGTTTGGATATTTGTCCACAAATTCAACTTTGTATAAATTCAACTTCAGTCATTTGAGTTTTAATAAATTTTGTTCATGATTGTTAATTTTTCATGTTTTTAAATTTTGCATATGTATCTTGGCATTAAATTGAATGTAATTGATAAGGTATTATGCTTAACTTTTGTACATTATTAAAGTTATAATACAAAACTTAAGACCGCCTAGGCCCCTGGGCGCTAGGCACCTGCTCGCCGTCTGCCCACAGCCTAGCGCTTTTTAGAACACTGATTACAGCAAATTAAAAAATTAAAAACAAAACTAGTTTTCTCTTTATTTATAAGATATTGTCATGGACCGACAAGTCAGTGAGCGTGAAAGCGATTAATCGGTAACTCAACAAGAAATTGTTAATTCTCGTTGATTAATTGGCCAGATATTATTCAAACAATTAATTAAATATTCATAATGGTCTACTAGCGAAATGAGATTATCACCAATTAAACAACATAGGTGATTAGGTAAGAAAATTTCACGATTGTGAGTGGAAAAAGAGACAATGATAGAATACAACTTTCGGAATAACCGAAAACGAAAGATAATGTTGGAAATCAAATAAAATAAAATGAATGACAAAGTAAATCAACGATAAATAAACTTCTTTTCTTCAATCAATTAACGAACAATGGACATCTTATGCCTTATTTATAAGTAACCTTACTTCTAAAACAAACCCTAAACCTAATAAAAAAAAATATGTCCTAATAATACTAGAATTCTTAATATGCCTAAAATACGACTATTGCTAATATTACTAAATATCCTAATTACATCAATAAGCATGGGATATTATAGTCAAGTTGACGGAGAAAAAAAAACGATTGTGAAGTGTCCAAGCAGAAATCGACCTCTAACATTTCCTTTGTAATTGTTGTAAGCATAAACAAATAATTTCAAATTGAGCCACCAAATACAAATCTCCAATTAAAAAGCTCAATGTATGTGTGCACAAATTTCTGGAAATGAGCTTCAAAACTGTACCAAAACTTATATACAAATTTGTCATGTTGAGTTAAATGTATTGTCTGTTGGTGGTAAATAACTTGAGCATAAAAAGTATTTGAATTAGCCACCTATGGTCGTAGAAGGGTTTTAATGTGGCTGCAAATAGGTTGGCCTTCATCAAAAATAGAATTTAGGAGCATGTGGTGGTATTGACGATTTATGAGGGGCAGATAGCCATAAGGGGCAGGGGCGTAAATAAAAAATTAGGATGGGACGAAATTGAAATTTGGTTTTTTTTCCTCCCTCAATTGAGAACTCAAACAGGGGAGAAAGGAATAAAGGACTGATGCAGGCTACAAGCTGGGAGAAGGTGGTTTCGATGGTGGACGAGGGGCGTCAAGGGGGATGGCAAAGGGGGTCAAAGGAGTTTGGGGTCGATCAAAGGGCGATCGAACTAGGTGTGTCGATCGCAACCCTGGGTTGCAATCGATGGAATAGGAGAAGTTGGAGCGAGCAGTGGAGAGAGATCTAGCGATAGAGGAAGAGAGGTCGAGCGAGAAATGCGAACTGAAAGTGTTGGCAGAGGTGGTTGATCGATGGAAAGTTGTGGATCACGAGGACGATCTGGTTGTTGGTGATTGCAATTTGTGGAAGGTGCGATTGACTGATGGTGAAGAAAAGAAGGAAGGGGATTTTTGGGTCGATCGACCTTGGGGGAAGGACAACTGACTGTAACAGATTGTGGTTGCTCGACTAGAAGAGAAGCGGTTCGTGGCCCTGCGTTGCCACTTTCAACGATGGTGGCCTGCGACGGTGTCACTGCTTGGGTATGTCCCATGGCATCTATCTTCTATATTGCTCTGACGAAGATTCGATTCATGTATGTCCTTAATGCCCTGAATTTTGCTAATAACATGTGTATACTATTCACAAACTCTTCTTTTGTCATATCTGTCTTCAAATCTTTCATTCAAATTGTTGTTTTTCTACGTTGAACCAAGCAATAAGAATCGTTCAGCTCTGATAATGCTAGAAATAAAATAAAATAAAATGAATGACTAAGTAAATCAACGATAAATAAACGAAATAAATTTCACATCAATCAACTAATTAACAGCAGGCAATCGATGCCTTATTTATAACTAACCTAACTTCTAAAACAAACCCTAAACCTTACAGGAAACAATGTCCTAATAATACTAAAATTCTTAATATGCCTAAAATACGACTATTGCTCATATTACTAACTATCCTAATTACATTAATAAGCATGGGATATTATAGCCAAGTTGACAGAGAAAAAAAAACTCTTTAACTAACTAAATTTAGAAGGAAACTGATATTCTTTCTTCAAGAGGAGTGCACCTTGGGATGGTTGGGTTCAGGCCCAAGCTAGCCTGAGATGCCCAATCTGAGTGCAACAGAATGTACTCATTGCTCGAGCCAAGCCCAACTCAGCCATAGTTTGGGTAAATTGAATCAGCTTATCCCCTATATTATTTGGGCATATTTGGTTGGAAGGGATGGAAGCATTTTTGAGAATTCAAGCCACAAGATGGATCAGATTATCTTGGGGATATCTCCAATTGTTTAGTTGGAGAAATCATTTGAAGATTACGTTGTAAATTGGAAAACTTGCTATGGATGGAGTTTCATTTCTTTGGTCAGGTGGTAGCTTCCTTGTTTTGCACTATCGTAAGCTACCTCAGGTTGATTGTATTTTTTTTATCTGTTCTTCCTAATAAAACTGTGTTAATCTTTCCAAAAAAACTGCCTGAGTGATAAGACATAGAACACATGTGAGGACATTGATAAGTGGAGCTTTTTCTTGCGCTGCATGTGTTGGTAATATGCATTAAACATGTCAAGTTCAAGCTCAAAAAATAGTCTTGTGTTCATGAACTATCACCGAACTTTTGTGTGTGAAGAACAAACTTGACTCCAAAATATATTAGACGCGAGTTGCTTCATTAAGAATTGATAATGTGTAAAGCAGAACTTACTTAAATGATAAGCCGAGGTCACAATCATTAGTCTGGAAAACGCGTTTAAGAGAATCCTTGAAAACAGAATGGCCAAAACTTTCTGCCAGCACAACAAGGCCTCCAGTTCTTTCAACTGCAACTTTAAGTTCTGCCAAACCCACCTGGACAACAGCACATAGACATGAACATGCTATTCCTGAGTCTACATAATATTTAGGTAAATTTCTTTTTTTTTTCTTTTTTTTATCAATAAAACGACCAAATTTTAGATAAGTTTCAGAAGAGATAGTATCAAGTATCAATATAAGCACCTCTTTGGGAGAATTACCAAACAAAGTAACATGCACAGCAGTTTTTCGAATAGAGTATATTTTTAATGCAGTCGGAAGGACATGTCAAACAAAAATGTGTGGAGTAAATAAATTACCTGGTCAAGAGCACAGGCAAACACATCCAGGACATGCCCTTGGTTTACAAGCTGCTTGGAAAGCCCCTCATAAAACTTGACAGCCTTGTGATACAAGGGAACAGAATCTTTGTCAAGGTCTTTGTGAGAACGAATTGGTTCAGACAAATTCTTCGAAACAATCTGCAAGGGATCATTGTCTTATAAAATCAATATCTCCGAATTATGTGGACGCTTTGGAGAGCAAAGAAACATTGAGAACAATTTACAATACGATTAAGGTCAAAGGGGGCAGTGCACAAGTATCACAAGTTAATTTGTATACAAACTTAAGCCCCATTAAGATAAACATGAAGTATAACTTCTTGAATAAACATTGCACTGCATTATGCAAACTGATTTACAGAACGAGATCATATGCAACTTAAAAGTCTTACTTAAAAGTATCTAGGATGTAAAGCAAATGGTTTTTTCTTTAGCATGCACTCAAGCATTGTAATTGCAACAAGTGAACGATCCCCTCTCTGGTATAAACATGCAATTACACTACAATATATTAATTAAGCATACATGTACTCAAACAACCATCCATGAATCATGATCCAGCCCCAATTACATTAATAGATTCAATTTTACAACTCTGCTGCTTCCAGTTGCACTCTGAAAAAATATATTTATAATATAATAATTCGTTACTGCTTTTTATGTATTGGATGAAACTGAAACATGACGTGATGAATGATAGATTGTGATAGAGAAAAAAAGATCGCCTGATAGACAGGGTGAGGAAGTGAGAACTTGGCACAAAAATCACTCGCCACATCGCAGTGTTGTTTTCAAGAGAAAGAGAGACAGAATGAATGACGAGAGAATTACGAACCAGTAGGGTAGGCTATCCGGTTATGGCTATATCAAGGGCCCAATGTTGCACAAAGAAGGGTTGCAAACTCTTGTTTCGATCGAGCGGCAAGAAACATACGATTGTCTAGAAGCGTTCTTTGGCAAAAGGAGGGAAAAACAACAAAAATGAAACTTTGTTGTTCAGTTGCCATCACTTTGATGAGTATTTAGTAAATTGGAAAACTGAACTCCTCGTGTAAGTTCTAATCTTTTATTTTTTTTGTTCAATTTATTTGTCCAAACATGGGAGTCCTTGTCCGAAACGGATACAAAATGTTGTACACGTCAACCAAAAAAGCACAAAAAGGGAACATTTACCATACTATTTATGTTTTCAACTATAAACACTATATATTGTTAGTCGGGTTTTTTTATTTTACTAGCAGATCAACATTGCAAATATTTATAATTAATTGCCCATAAGCGTGCTTATATTGAAACCTTCCAGAGATATGAAAAATAGTTAAGATCTAAGTAAAGTATCCATTGGGAGTGTCCAATGCATGACTAGGTGTCGGAGTGTCCAATAGGTGTCCAACACTGGATTTTTATTGAATAAGTGCCCTTGTCATATGCAAAAATGTTGTTCAAATTACATTTTTTTTAGGGGGCGTGAAAGATTGGGGTCGCCTCCTGATTTTGTTGCAGAATAGGGAAAAAATAAGGACGAACTCATCAAGTTTGTCCACAAAAATCACTTTAATCACAAATCTTCTTCTACATACAGCAGATCCATTTGCAATCCAAATTGTTGGTTAGCAAAAAGGGTGAGAAATAGAAAGGATGTGGATGGAGGGAGAAGCGCAGGTAGGTGGCAGAGACCGGAAAGAAGAGGCATAGGGGAAGATAGATGATGGACATTTCATTATTTTTTTTTTGTCTTTTCTGCTTTAAAATTCAAAATTCATGTGATTTTTCCTCTATCATGAACATGGATGTGTATATATGCCAAATGCATAGTGTGTGAGTCAAAATTCGTCATTTTGCATGAAACCAAATGATTTTTGTTAAAAAATTAGAGTCAAAGTTTAGTTTCAAAACAATTGGGGTTTAAAGTCTAGTTAAAGAGTAACAATCATTTATATTAAAATAAGCAAACAAAATTAGGGGAGCAATACAAGGATTGCTCTCTTTTACATTACTAAAACTAGCTTCCAATCAAACAATCTACACTTCTCAATGATGAAGTTTTCTATAGTTATTAATCTCGGAGGTATCGGTCGGTATACCAGCCGGTATATACCATACCGGTTAACAACAGGTACATAGGTGGCATTTCTCATTTTTGTACAGGAAGTTATTTACCACCTAATAGATATCGGTTTATTGAATGTACCGATTGGTACATCACATGTATCGTGTATCGGCAAGACCCTAATTCTTTAAATTTTAATATATATATATATATATATATATATATATTACTTTTGACCCTTCTCTTATCCCTATCTACCTACTTTAGCTTGATAAAACACCACTTCATCTTTTCTAAGCGAGCTTTTGAAAAAAAATATATAGAGAGAGAGAGAGAAATCACCAAATTCTTCATATCTCACTTGTCATGACTCAAAATCACAATCCATCCTTGTAAGCAGTTTTCTTTTTCGAATGAGCACCTAGTGCATGTGTTTGATCGAAGGTTTGAAAGTTCCATCAATAGCCATTGTAAGTAATTTTGTGTTATATTTTGGTTTCTTTCTAAACTCTTTATAGTTTCTTCTCTACTATTTGTGTGGACTAATGCAATATTTGGCTACTAATGATTATTAGACTATTAGTGTTAGTATAAATTTAGTATTTAGAATGAATATTTAGCCATTTTTTAATATAGTGGCCATTGGACATGTTTTGACCATTTTGGGTGCTAGGATAATATATGTTATGTATATGTTTTGGACATTTTGAATGTAATTGATAGTTACTTAGCACGTGTTACACAAGTATTACATGAATGAAAGTGTTTATTTGGACCTATTTGTTTAAATATGTCATAATTGTGTCATTTATATGGTTAAATATATTATATATACACTTCATATATCTTACAGTATATGTAACTTAAATTTGGGTTTCAAATGTTTTGACCAAGGTTTAAAATATCGAAATCGGGTTTAAAATATCGAAATCGGGAACTGAGACGTAGCTCTTTCATGAGGCATGAGGCGTAAGCCTCACTCAATCAATGTATGATTTAATAACAATTATTTGGATAAATTGATATCGAATTTAATCAATTGTTGAACACCGAGGCGAGCCTCAAATCGTAGCCTCACAACGATTTTTTAAACCATGGTTTTGACAACTATGGAGTTTTCTATTTCAGTGTCACTTATGTAATCGCAGCAATGTGTGGCTGATTGGATCTTGGAAGACGGTTCTTTAAGGGTTGTTTTCTTTTCTAGTCTTAACTTTGTACAATCAAAACATCAAATAAGTTCACTGGATGACTCGCTCATTTTAGAAATTTAGCTTCATCCTCACCAGGAATTTGCTTTCGCTCACTGTCACTCTGTCAGTGACCATTCTTGAGCCTCTGATAGTTCCTGGTGAGGATTTGCTTTCACTCACTGTCACTCTGTCAGTGACCATTCTTGAGCCTCTGATGGTTCGTTTTGGTGTACAAGGCTTTCTCTCCTTAAAACAATCGATGTCGCAAATGGTAATAATAAGTTATCTCTCAGCCTCCCTCTTTCTTTCAAGCAATTATCACTAAATTGTAAATCGGTGAAGCACTGAACATAGATTTTGATCTAGAAATAATATCTTTCACTAAACCAAATTATAATCCACAATAAAAATAGCTCTTTTCAGGCAAGATATAGATTTTTTGCATTCCTCATAGATCATGACTTTGCTGTGATATTACAAAATCACAAACAATTTTCATGCCAAAGTTAGGAAAGACTGATTAACATTAAGACTTTTTGATGACGTCAACGTTCAATACTAGATATTAACCAAGCTTACCATATTCTCTATCTATTTTTTCTAAATTATTGTGTTAATATTGAACAAGTAAGGTTTCAAACTTGTAATGCAAAAGTTAGGATGTGATAAATATAAAATACAAATCAGTGTCAACTCAAATGGTTGTCCTTTACCGATTGATTATAGACTATAGAGTTTAAGATTCCATTTTGTACTTCTGCATTTGTCATCCCAAACAATATGCTTTATGTCAAATTGCATGCTAGGACCGCAACAATTGTAGGATAGGCAGAACCAAAGATGCCATTGCCATCGACAATTAATAATTATAACACTGAAGAATTTAAAAACAGAAGACTAGCTTATGTTAACGTTTTGGACGATGCAACCTGCAAATTCAACCTCCAATAAAATGCTATAAAAACCAGCTAAACTTACAGAGCCTGGACCTTCAGTAGATGGCCCTCCAATAAATGCCATAATTCTAGCTCCAGAACCAGGGACACAAACTCCTAACAAACTGGTAGCAATGCTCAATGCTGTACTAGTGCACCTCGTTGCCCTCTGATCAGCAGGCACAGACCAAGGATCTTTTTGGAGCTCTTCCAATACCTAATCACCAAATAATTATCCGATAATTAACAGAATTGTATCATTACATTCAGTAACTGTTATCATTTATACTGTAAATTTGGACATTATCAACTTTAACAGAGGAGAGAGACGGTACCGAATTCATTGCGAATTCACATTCGGAAGCGGGCAAGAGAAACCTAGACATACTCTCATCCGAAAGCCCGTCTCTGGCACCAGCAATGACGCCAGTAGGTGGCTTGGGTTTCTTGGAAAAGAAACACATCTGCTCCAAAATCTGATCTTTGGACACCTCCTTGGACCCTTTAAACACATAAGCCTTGGGGATCTGGCCGAACCCAAGTTCATGAACATAAACATAAGTCCCAAAAGTAATCAACCCAACAAGAGAATTATCCGGCAAGAGATCAATCGCCCGGGACAACTCAGACTTCAAGAACCCTAGCTCCTCCTCGATCATACAAGTATCAACCACAAAGAGAAAGACAGGAGGAACAGTGGGTTTGTCAGTGGGCGATTCGTACTCAATAGTTGTGTACTGAGGGAAGAGCTCGGCGGGGAGATTGTCTTCGGAGATTGAGTGGTAGTGGGGAGGGAAATGGTTGCGTTGGAAGCAAAAGGGGCAGATCCAGATCTTGGCCATGTAATCAACAATGGAGAATGGGTTGAGGACTGATCTACAAGTGCGGCAACGAAGAGGAGTGTAAGGGAGGACGGGCATGCTAGGGAAGACTTTCAATGGAGTGTAGATCGCTGAGACGGGGACGACGCAGTTGGATGAATCGGCCTTTGAGCCAGGAAACACGTTCCATGGCATTCGCACTCCGTCCTGGGATTCGAGGTCGACGAATTCAGCCATTTCAACAGATCGATCCAAGTAGATAGGGGATTTTGGAGTCTGCTTATTTGTGTTCTAGGGTTTTGATGGTGGTGGTCTTGGAGAAGGAGAGAGATAAACGCTTTGATTGCAGGTTTTGATCGAATTAGAGTTGTTTTGGGTCAAAGTGTCAAGTGGTGGAGACGATGAAGGACATCGATCAGAGAAGAGACGAGACAGAGAGACACCTCGCTCGCGCGATCGTGTTGTTTTCTTTGTTTCAAAACCGAAATGTTTAGTTGCCAGTGCCATGTTGGATCGTGTGCTGGATCGGATCAGATCGGATCAGATCGGATCGGGAGTAATGGTAAGAACTGGGAGAGACATTTAACTAAGAACTATCATCCATAAAAAAAAAAAAATCGTGTTATTTAATTTTAGGCGGCGACTATACCACACCACCATTTTCTTTCTCTCACATCATTCTACTTTATCACACCACCATACTCTCTCACACCACCTATATAATAAACGTAAAGATAGGAATGGTATTAAAGTCAAGTTAGACCGTGTGTTAGTTTCCACTAACTGGATGCAACTTTTTCCTTCAGCCTTAGCTTGCACTATTCACACATCTTCTTAAGACCATAGAACCATCGCTTTGCAACTGATTTCTTGGGTAAGCAATGGCCCTAAACCGTTCAAATTTTTCCATATGTGGGCTAAGGACCCAAGGTGTTGCGAATTCATTGCTTCGTCTTGGGTTCCGAAACAACATATTCAGTTGCATCATAATTTCCATATCAAAACAAAAAAGCTTAGCTATAATCTCTCTAGATGGAACAAATATGCATTCAAACACATCCAGCTGAGCATTGAGGAAACCTTGTTTGCTCTAGACAGGCTTCAAAATACTCCTCCCTTTGCAGCTAATGTTGACTCTATCTCAGTCATTGAAAATAGATTATCAGATTTGTATCATCGGGAAGAGTTTTTCTGGATAAACAAATCAAGTTCCTCCTGGCTCAAAGATGGAGATAAAAACACCAAATTTTTTCATCTCTCGACCTTGATGTGCCAAAAGCACAATATGATCCTTAGATTAAAAGATGAGAACAATGTCTGGCACTCGGATCAAAATGGGCTTGGGAACACCCTTAATTCCTATTTCAAGCATATCTTCCAATCTTCTACCCCGATTCACAGTCAGGATATCATCTCCCTCTTCTCTCCCATGATCACTTTAGAGGAGAATGAGAGTCTTTTCACCATCCCACGGAGGAAGATATCAAAAGTGTTTTGTTTAATATGGGGAGTCACAAAGCCCCGAGTTCGGACGGGTTTCATGCGTTTTTCTTCCAACATTATTGGGAAGTGGTCAAACTTGATGTTATTGAGGTGGTTCGGACTTTATTCCGCAGTAGATATCTGGATTCCAAACTTAATGAAACTTATTTTGCTCTCATTCCCAATATCCATAACCAACCACCCCGGACAAATTCAGGCCAATTGGCTTATGTAATGTGATTAACAAGATCATATCTAAGATTCTCGCCAATCGTCTGAAACCCCTTCTTGATCAAATTATTTCCCCAAATCAATGAGTGTTTCTCAAAGGTCGTTCCATTAACGACAATATAAGCTTGGCTCATGAAACTTTTTTTTCAAATGAAACATATTCGTTGGAAAAAATAAGGTTGGATGACAATTAAGATTGACATGGCCAAAGCTTATGATAGAATTGAATGGTTTTTCCTCCTTCAAATCCTTAAACAAGTTGGATTCTCAGAAGGTTGGATCAGGATAATTGAGCAATGTGTCTCTACTACGTCAATCAAAGTTTTGCTTAATGGAACTCTTTTAGACACCATTATTACTTCTAGAGGTCTCAGACAAGGCGACCCCTTGTCTCCTTATCTATTTATCTTGGTGGCAGAGGCCATTTCTCGTCTATTGGCTAAAGCTGAAGGCGAAGGTCTGATCAAAGGCATCAAGATTCGCCGTAATTCTCCTTCCATTAGCCATTTGCTTTATGCAGATGATTTGATAATCTTCTGCAGAGCTTCTCTTGAAGAAGCCCATTCTATAAAAGACATTCTTCTCAATTATACCATGGCCTCTGGACAAGCAATCAATTATGATAAGTCATCTATCTACTTTAGCTCCAATGTCCACAATAGACATACCACGATGATTCTTAGAACCCTGGGTTGTAAGAAATATAACCCCAATGACAAATATTTGGGATCCCCTCTGATTATTTCCAAAAAGAAAGCAAATGATTTCCAGTTCTTACTTGATAAAGTCCATTCCAAGCTCTCTACTTGCAAAGCTAAAGTTTTGTCTCAAACTGGTATAACAGTTCTCATCAAAGTTGTCTTAAACTCCATTTCTATTTACACCATGCAAACTATCCTTCTTCCGGTCTCGATCACAACTAAATTGGACAATCTTGCTCGTGACTTTGGGTGGAATAGAGCAAATGATAGCAAATCCAAGCATACATGCACCTGGCAGAAAATCTCGCTCCTGTGAACCCTAGGGAGTCTCAACATCCCCATTGCCCACACCAAAAACTTGGCTCTTATGGCTAAGAATATTTGGCAAATTCTTTCATCTCCTGCAAATCCTCGGAGTGTACAAATGAAAGCCATATATTTCCCAAGAACCAATTTACAGTTCCTTAACAAGCGACCTTTGGTGGCGTCCTTTGCCTGCAGAAGTAACATCACCTCTCTTACGGGTATGAAAATTCACTTGTTTTGGCAAGTTCTTTCAGGTAACAACATCAGTTTATTGATTGATTGTTGGGTTAAGTCTAGTCTTCCTCTGGAAGAATGTGTTTTCCAACCGCTTCCTGTTGTCAAGCCACAGTCTATCTTCAACCTTTTGATTGACCATCTGGGGCAACTTGGTCAATGGAATGTTCACTTTTTCAGTATTTGTTTCCTGACCCTGTCATCAAGGATATTTTGAATATTCATTTTAGGCACTCTACTAAACCTGACAAGATCATATGGTTATCGGATAAAAGAGACCAATTTTCGGTCAAAAGAGTTGCCAAGACTTTTTTTTAAAGATGGCAATGATAGTTCTACTTCCTCTTCGGCGACTTTTTCTCCCCCGCCTTTTTTGAAAGACCTCTGGAGCATCAAAGCCCCGCCAAATGCTCTCAACCTTATTTTGAAAATCAGTTATGATATCTTTCCTACCAGGACTAAGCTTGCCAAACTCCACGTTCCTCTCGATAATATTTGTTGCTTCTGTCAAAGATCTGAAGAAGATGTTATCCATCTTTTCTTCCTCTGCCATGTGATTCTCAAGCTATGGCTCCTTACCCCAATTCTCATTAATTGGGCGTGCGTTACCAACAATTTTCCAACTCTTCTTCATATGCTCAACTTCATGTGAATTACCGGCAACAAAAACAAACCTTCTAAATCAGAAATGTTGGCCTAATTCACAATAGTTCTACACACCATATGGCGTGCTCGCAACCAAATGATGTTTGAACATCACCCTGTCACTCCTCACTCTTTCCTCGTTTCTTTCCACACCACTTGGAAAGCCTAACATTCTCATTGGTTTACCAATCCTGCTAAATTCCACCCCTTGGGCCAGGAGATTACTAGGCTGGATGATATTGCATCCATTCTCAACTTCTCCTTCTCCCAATCTACTCGTCCAACTGGTAACTATCCTCTCCCCACCATGGTTTTTGGACCTAGGACGGAATCAGAAACCAAAGTCCTAAAGGATATCCAGTTGCAATTCCAGTCAGTCAAAACGCATCATATTAATTCTAAATCTAATTGGCTTAATCATATTTCTCTCACTTATGATCCAGATACAGTTATTGTCACTTATGATGCTAGTTTCTTTGATTTTTCCAAATAGGGAGCAGTAGGGATTTTTGCAGTGTCAATCTCCGATGAAGTTCTTGCCAGAGTAGCTTGTCGACTACCAGGGAAGGTCCATGATAGTACTTTAGCAGAGTGCCTTGCGGCGAAAGCTGCTCTTTTGTTGATACAGGCACGACGAAAGTTCCTTTATATAGTTATTTATAAGGGTTTTCCTATAATTATCAAGAGATTAAGGGGCCACTTGAAATTCAAAAAAAAAATTCAAAGTCGTGTTCACACTCATTATGAAAAAGCCCTTAAAAATTTTATTCCTAAATTGAGTTCATTATAGTCATAAGTCATTTTCATTTAATGAGGGGCAACTGTAGAAATCCAAAAAGTTGAGCATTAAAGTTGTGATCACACTGTATTACGAAAAAACTATCAACATTTTTATTCTTAAATTAAATTCATTTGAGCCATAAGAGTTGTTTATCATTTAATGAGATGTAATTTCGGAATTCTAAAGTTAAGCATTAAAGTTGTATTCATACTATATTACAAAAAAAACGGCAACATTTTTATTCTTAATTGAATTCATTAACAAAAGAGTCATTTATTATTTTATGCGGAGCAACTTTGCAAATCCGAAAGTTGCATGAGGGATACGTTCGGTATTCGTCATTTGGGCAAATGTGTTTTTGAGAACTCGATGAACATTTCGGAGGCATTTCCCACATCACTATTGCAGAGTTTTTTTTTTTTTTAATAGTTAGACAAGGAAATAGTCATCTATATCTATATTACAATAAAGAATGATATTTTACTACTCATTGCTAACTAAGATAAACTAATGATTGGATATAAAAGATGTCTATGATAGAAAGTTGGGAAATGTGTTGAAAATTGATATTCATTTGCTATGATGGCCTGTTTGTAAATATAAAACAAGAAAAATGGCAAATTAAATGAATTTTTTTTGAAAAACTTTGGTGGAATGTACATGTGGCAGATAGAGAGAGTATTGTGTTGTTCATTTTATTTCAAAATGAAAATTATCACAACTATCTACGTAGTTGTCGAATTTTGGTAAACTTGGTATCATTGAAATGCAATTTTGAATATATTTTTAACAAAATCAATTATCAATACAAACACTTAAAATTTCAAAATATGTATTTTATTGTTAAAACATTTAAGTGTTTTTATATTTTCATGCTTAAGTATATATTATTCAAATAAATGGACGGACAATTTAATGAACATTCAAACAAAGACCCCAAACATTTAATCGATTAGAATTTTAACCGAGTTTGACTTTTAAAAACTAGTATTTTTACCATAAATAGGTTTGTTCTTTAAAAAAATTAGTTTACATTTTAAAATATGTTTTTTTATGGATCTGATTGAGGGCAATGGTGGGGATAATATCCAATGCCTAATACTTAACATCAAAAAAAATGTATGTAAAGTGCCAACGATACGGGTAATATGCTAGTACCAGATATAGTAACAAAGTTTCCTCAGTGTTGGTCAACCACAATGTTTTATGTTAGTTCGATAGAGATGTATAAAAATTTAAGAAATACATTACTACTAGTAGCAAAGATTGTGAGTTCGCTATTATACTACGACACTAATATAACTTAGCAATCATTGGCCAAAATTCGCAAGCAAACACAAAATATTACATGTTAATGGCTTTCATGCCTAATCCATAATGGACATGGGGATCCGGCTTGCAACGTGAAAGGGGATCTAATTTGCAACGTGAATTGCCCTGAGAGAATCATCCAATCCGTCTTCATAACTTGTCAAGCTCCGATTTTCAAGAAACGAAATCCTAATATCCGCATAGGCGTTTCCCCCAAATTCGGGACATGAAATTCATTCACCAAAAATAATAGTTGGCATCCACAAGAAATAATCAAATGCACAATTTACCAAATTAGAGAGAAATAAAACAATTGATCTAAAAAACCCATAAAAAATAAGGAAACTAATATTAACTCTCATATAGCCAACTCTACCAAGTTCAACTAAACATGAACATAACTCTCCAAAAAAAATGCAACTCCAAGTTCTACTACAAAAGAATAAATTGTCACCTTGCAAACAAAAGGATTTAGACTCTCGAATAGCGTGCAACTCCCAAACAATGTTCATCTCATACGAAACGAACTTCTCTAACCATGCCCAAAACTACTAATCCTTAAACAAAGCTAGTCGGCTACATTCTCAAAGGAATGTACCCAAGAAACCAAAGCCCACTTGGATCAGCAGTTAAGCTGGTGTGAAATTATCCGTTCCCAAAATCAATAAACTACCATGGAATGACAGGAAATAAAGTACGAAAAAATAGCCAAAATAAAATAGGTAGCTCCTCCACGTGGAGTAAGGACTTTACTAACGAGTTGACAATGATCGATGGATGCAGCGATGATACGGCCACTGCTCTTTCACCGCCGGGCTGAAAAGAAGACCATTTTTTATGCTCTCAACCCGAAACCCCTAAAAAGCATGGTGACCCTGTTGAAAACCGCCCAAATCACATTTCTCTCGAAGAAATGAAAGCTGCCAGGAAGAAAAATGACCAAGAAGGACAAAACCACACAAATAAGTGGGAAATGAGGAAGGGAAGAAGAAGAGTCGATGGACCCCGGAAGGATAACATTCAATCGAAGAGGCATCAAAATAATGGGAGACCCGAATCCAACCAGCAAGAGTCTGGGAAGCTGCAGTCGGCAAGGCTCAGACACGAGCGGGTAACAAGTGTAATGAAAAAGATATACAAACCGTAAACAACCTTGAAAACGAGCGGAGCCAATATATTGAAACACGTGGCGAAATGGGAAGACGTCAACTGGCCATTCAGAATGAGAAGAGACCCAAAAAGCAAATATTGTTCCTTCCACAAGGATCACGGGCACAATACTGAAAACTGCTACAATATGAAAGATGAAGTTGAGCATTGGGTTCAAAGAGGATGACTCGACGAATTCATCGAAATGCCAGACAAATAGCTCAAAGGAAAAGAAAAAGAAAATACCACTACAGGATCAAAAAAAAAAACTCAATATACGCCCTAGACTGCATGCCCAGAGGGAATAAAATGATCAACCCAACTGAAAAAGCAGTCGAAAACACATCCCACTCGAGCTGATCTATATCGAAGTAGGAGTACTAACGCCAAATGAAACTAGACAAACCATTTTACCTATTCATAATAAAAAAACATGGAAAAGCTTGCACGAATCAACTAATACAATTCGAGGACCCTATTGATGGATGCAAGCCCAACCCAAATTACCAACGACGAAATTGACGACAATAGACTCGATTAAACCTCAGTAGTTGGTGCCAATGCAAGCATGATTGGACAATTTGGCTTTGATGTGAGCACGATTGGACAGTTTGGCGCGGATGTGAGCATGATCAGACAATTCAGCACTGCTTAATTACCAAGTCAGAGAGCACCACGAGTCCGTTAGCTACAATAACATAACCGACGAATGACGAAACATAACCAATAGCAAATCCAGGGACTTGAAGACATGCAATACGAAACAAAGAAACAAACGTGTAAATCTCTAACAACACGAGGATCAACATCAACCAAGCAAAGGTCAGGAGGACGAAACAAACCACTCTACAATCTAGCGTAACTTTTCAAAAAGAACAACTACTAGGGTTGGTCAGAATATCAAGAAAGGAATATCAATAAAATTACAAGTTCGGAATCCCCATCTTACACATGGACAACAAAACAAAGGCATCAAAACTCGACAATACAGAGTAATCGACATATCAAGCCAAAAGAAATCAGGACACGAGTCGGATATACATATTAAACTTCAGGTTCAACCACGAAGTAAGAGTTGGACGAATGAGTCAACTTAATTCAAATAACTTCAGGTCGACTAGTACGTCGAACCAACGTAGTGAAAGTTGGACAAACAAGTCAACTTAATTAAAAAACAACTTTGGGTTGACTAGTTCGTCGAACCAACAAAATGAAAGTTGGACAAACAAGTCAACTTAGTTAAAAAGCAATTTTGCATTGACTAGTACATCAAACCTATGAAGTAAGAGTTGGACGGACGAGTCAACTAAAAGAGCTTCTGGTCGACTAGTACGTCAAACCAACGAAGTGAAAGGTGGACAAACAAGTCGACTTAGTTAAAAAGCAATTTCGGATTGACCAGTACGTCAGACCAACGAAGTTAGAGATGGACGAACGAGTCAACTTATTTCAAAGAGCTTCCGGTCGACTAGTACGTCGAACCAACGAAGTGAAAGTTGGCCAAACAAGTCAACTTAGTTAAAAAAAACAACTTCAGGTTGACTAGTACGTCAAACCAACGAAATGAAAGTTGGACAAACAAGTCAAATTACTTAAATAACGAACTTCATGTCGACTAGAGCGTCGAACAAACAAAGTAAAAGTTGGACAAACAAACCAACTTTCTCATAAAAGCTTCGAGACAACCAATACGATGTAAAATTTGAGACAGAAAAGTCAACTTACTCGAATAAGTTCCAACACATCAGAAATAAAGGATAGAGTCAACCCACTTCGAGGCAACCAATGCGTCAAAGCATAAAAGTAGTCATAAAGGATTTCAGATCAAAAAATTCAGACATAATAAAAAATCTAGTTGTAAAGTCCCCCTGGACAATCGAAAAAATCAAACTGGTGATACATAGTACAACTTACTTCAACAACTACGACTGACCTAAAAAAGGTATAAGCAACATGCAACAAGTCGACAAGACAAATTACGACTGTGATGAAAAAACATGCAAATAAGAATACCAAGAAGGAGAGTTCTTTTCATTAATGAAACTATTCTGTTACATCCGAGGAAGAAGATAAGAAGTAAGAGATGAAACAGAGGCAACCACAACATCGTTGGCGACATCATCTGTAGGAGGGGGCAAAGCTCTCTCTTCAGAAAGATAATGAAGTAATGGTTCTTCAACCACTGGAGCAGACGAAGGGTCCGGGGCACCTTCCTCACCATCATCATCTTCGAAAGTTTGATCAACCAAGTGGCGGTACTTAGACAAATCAACACCAAGCCCCTCGATATAATCAAGAAGCTCAATCTGCCCATCAACAACTCGCTTCCAATCTTCAGCCTCCGCAATGTGAAGCTTGTCCTTGGAAGTAGCAAATTCATTTTTGGCCGCAGCAAGCCGCCCCTCAGTTGTGGTAAGCATAACGGAAGTGACTGCCTTGACCTCATCGAGTACAGCTGTCAACTACTCCACCCGTTTTTCAGCAATATCGTGATTGATAGATTGCTCAATCACAACACATGCAACCTCATCATAAGTTGTCTTCTCGACAAATATCTCCATCTCCACATCACACAAACGGGCACAGACCCCATCCAACTTGGTCATCAAGGACTTGAGCTCAACTGCTGACTTATCCCGCGCACCTTCCACTTCAGTCAACGAGGCTCAAGCAGCCTCGACAATTTTCTCCAACTCTGCGCATCGCGCTTTCAACACGTCGAGTTGGGAAAAGATGTGAGAAAATACCAACAACGACGCTACCAACTTTCTCTCCAAAGAAACAACCTAGCAACCTGATCATGACCAACTTGATAAACTGAGCCCATCACCCCTGAATAAGTAAGATGATTCATCCCATCCATTATCTTCTTAAGACCGTAATCAAGATGAACACTCGAATCCAATACAGGCATCAAAGTTTTTCCATTGACCGCATGTGCCATTCATTTATCAACCCGCGCACACCATCTTGCACGTCAAGCTGAGTAAACCAGCAAAACTTTCCATTTGACTTGATACGGATATCTTTCGAGCTAGGCTCAATCCAGCTAACTCGCGAATGAAGAACATGAGGATTTGGAAACGCAGAGGAACCACCCCCAACAGCCGGAAGGGTGGGCAGAATGGCGGTGACAACAAAAGAACCACTCTTGCCTTTTTGGCGCAGAGCAACATTAGCAAGAGCAGAACTAGTAGTGGCAGCAGGAGCAAGGGAGTCCAAACGATCGGAAAAAGAAACTAAGAAATCGGCCGCATCACTTGCATTTGTGGAAGGAGACCGATGAGGAAGAACTTCAAAACTCTGACCACTAGCGACAATCTCTTTAGATTGCTTCACCGTCAACTAAAGCATCTTGGCATCGATAGCCCGAGGATCATCGTTAGACCATTCAGCAATGTTCGAAACATCATAGGCGGAAAAAAGCCTTTTTCATTATCGTCCAACGAACGAGTAGTTTCTTTCTCGCTCCACTCCAGCACCAACCTCATCTCCTCAACCTCGTCGAGGGATGCGCGGTCCTCTTCAGTAACATCCTTGCCAGAAGGACTCGGACGAGATGCAGTTTTCGTAACATATTTGCCAGAAAGACTAGGACGAGATGCAGTTTTAGCAGCACCATGAGTAGATAGTCATTTTCGAAACCCAACCAGGGTCTATTAACAATCGCTTCTACGGACTAACAAGCTTCGCAAGCTTCCTCTTCCTGAATGTCGGGCCAACGACATTGACAGGAGCATCGAGATTTGTAACGCGCCTGTTCGAACTCACTTCCCAATCAATGCTAGTACCACTTACGCCAATAAGAGTAGCGCGAACGACAATTTCCTCAGCATAAGATTCAATAAACAAGGCCTGCTCCGCTTCGTTCATAGTGTACAAATCGCTACGCTCCAAGATGTCCTCGGAGAGAGAGTCCTCCACAGGGAACTCGGAAGCCTCAAGAATTGGTCACTAACCCTACGCTCCTTCGCAGTCAACTGTAGATCCTTCAGTTCGTTAGGAACTTGGAACGATCACAAAATCAGACGACCTTGCAATTGGAAGTAGCCAGAGTTAAAAGAAGCATAAAACCAAGACTTCGACCAATCTCGGATGTCATCATTAAAATTTGCGATACAGGCAAGGGAGCGGAGGAAGCAGATAACCTTGGTCACCATCAGACCAACCACCAAATGCAGAACTCTAATAGTCAAAGAATGTCGGATAGAATAACCCTCACATAAGAAGAAACTATGACCCTCCTACCATTATGACCCATTTGGGCAGGAGGAATGCCCAAAAAATCCAGATACTCCCAAAACAACTCTGGAATTAGGAGTCAAATGCCAGAAGAAAACATGCACGGATATAGTGCAATGTACCCGGACCTTGGACGACAAGAACTGTCATTCTGTCTAGGTAAAATAATTTCTAGGTCAGATGGCAAATTATAGTCAGAACGAAGGTTGACCATCATCGCTTGAGAAACCTTTTTGGGAAAAAATAAGCTTCGAAAGTAGCTAGCGCCTTACCACTTAGTTTATCGCCAGCGCTAGAAAAAAAAAACAAGGAGAACGAAGAAAACGGAGGAAGAAAATAATCCTAATTTCAAAGATAGCATAAAGAGGGAAAACAAACACATTATGCCTCTTTTTATAAAACCAAACAATGAAGGGGCTATTCATGGGACAACATGCGGGATATGATGGCTACGCGAAATCCCAAAAATTTGTACAAAAATGAACGGGTGAGCAAGAAATCAAGACATCAACCCACCAAAAACTACTGACAACATTAAATACAAGGCAATGATGGAATTGAAAGACCAACTGTCACGAAATTAGTGGCCATGTCAACATACCCACTAACTAAGAAGAGGAGTAGCTGATGATACATCAAAATAGACTGTCATCACAACCATACACATGGTAGAAAACATCCATCACAAGGATCAGGTACCCCACCTACCGGGTCAACTCATAAAATCCAAGAAGGCAAAACCAATCATAAAAGCCCAAACAGGGCACATCAGAAAAAGTCATAATTAGGGCCCAAATCCGGGCTCGCACGAATTTTCTCATAAAGAAGATAAACATTACATGAAAAAGAGTCGTGGAGGGAGCTACGCCTCCACAGACACATCTTCATAAAGTAGGAGACTGTTCGAGGAACGTCTCCTTCCGCATTGCGCCTCACATGCTTAAGTCACGCAGAGAATAAACCGCGGTCATTATATAAGGTAAAAGGAACAATCGACTAAGGTATGCAACTTTAACTGAGTTTTGTCCATATTTACTTTGTTCTTCAAACAGAGTTGCTGACTTAAGCATCAGAATGCCTTCGACAACCAAAAAGGTGGTTTTTGGCAGTCTAACATCTGTTTTGCAGATCAAACATACAGGAGGACGAGATTTGGACGCATCAGTTATTATAAGCAAACTCTATGAGAGGTAAATAATCATCCCAACTTCCATCGAAATCGAGCACGCATGGCCGAAGCATTTCCTCTAGAACTTGATTCCCCAAATCCGCCCTGCCAATCCGTTTACAATTTTATTTAAAAACTATAACCGTCCCGTACAGATTGGTGGATATCCGCCTCGCTCCGCCAATCCGTTTACAAAACCTGCTAAAGCTCCAACACTTTTCACTAACCACGCCAACCAAATCAACGGTTGAGATAGAGAGAATTCGTAAAGAAAAGTGATGGAGGTAGGAATCTTATTGTAGAGGGCAGCGTGGCAAGAATGGCAGCCGACCACAATTTGTACCAAGCCGCCTACTAGTATCGTATAAATCTAGCAGGCACCCAGCCAGAGAGAAGAAGATAAATGTGGGTCTCAATAAATACTAAATTTTCTGGATCGGGATCGGGATCAATGTGTTTCTCTAGGGAGATCGAATGGCTTTCCAGTCAAGAGCAGATTGCGTTTTTAGGGGAGAGAAAAAAGCCTTTTTTTCTCGAGTATGGTGAGGGAACTCAATCTCTGCACTGCGCATGCCAAAAGAAATGGAAAATAATTGTCTTTCCTTTGGTGGTACTGTTACCAGTTGGGAACTTACAGGTTTTGACTGTCAACATTTCAGTTGCTTCAACTCCTTTTCCGAACACAATTTCTTGATGAAACCTTCACTTGTTAAGTGAGTGAGAATGTGAGATGTGTTTTCCGTCAAATCGAACTTGGTTGATCGATCGTTGAGCATTGAGCATAATCAGAATGAGGGAGATGAGAGACTGTGAGAGCCGCAGGGAGGGAGAAGGGTTGAGCCGATTGTGAGATGAGAGATCTTATTTGAGCTAGGGTTTATTTTCCCTTTATATAGACCAGGGGCATTTTAGTAATTTCCATGATTAAACGAATATCCGTGGGGCGGATATGGCCAAATTCGTAGGTAGTGTGATGCACACCAGCCGAAACAAAATGCGCATACTTAGTCAAATGGTCAACTATGATCTAAATTGACTCATTTCCTCGTCGATTCTTCGGTAAGCCATCTACAAAGTCCATGGAAATATTCTCCCATTTCCATATAGGAATCTCTAAAGGCCGGTCGCTGATGTTCGGCCTTCACTTGTCGACAAGTGAAACATAATCTCCCACATCCTTCTTCATAACTTCCCACCAGAAAGTTCGCTTCAGATCATGATACATTTTAGTGTTTCGCGGGTGAATGGTAAAACGTGACTTATGAACCTCATCCCTAATTTTTTCTTCAACCCATCAATCTCGGAAAAACAAAGTCTCCCATGAAATCTCAAACCACGATCAGACCCAACTGACCACTCTAAAGGGCAATCATCTAAGTTATCAAGCATCGAGTTCTCCAGTTTCCTCAACAAACAAGAATCCTTATGTTGTTCCTTTAAAACTCTGTTGATCAAAGAAGGTCGAACAAATAAATTACCAACATAAGCCATGTTCATCCCCATGACAAACTGAACATCGTAAGAAGAATAGCCTCAAGAAACTTCTACTCCTCCATTATGAGTGAAGCCATAATAGTGTGTTGCCGACTAAGCGCATCGGATACTACATTTGCCTTACCTGGGTGGTAAAGAATCTCAAAATAATAACTGCTAATGAATTCCACCCACCTCTGGTGTCTCATATTCCGCTCCTTCTGCAAAAACAAATACTTGAGACTTTTGTGATTTGTGAACAACTCAAAATGTTCCCCATAGATAGTGTTGCCACATCTTCAAAGCAAACACAACTGCCGCTGATTCCAAATCATGGGTAGAATAGCGCCTCTCGTGAGGCGTACGACACAACCTTCTGGTTCTGCATCAACACACAACCCAAGCCTGTGCCACTAGCATCAGTGAAAACCACCAACTTCCCACCTTGCACTTGAATAGTCAAAATGGGCGTTGTAGTAAGTCGGTGCTTAAACTCCTGAAAAGATTTTCACACTCATTGTTCCAAATAAACTGAACATTCCTTATTCAGCTCCCTATAGTCGATACACATCCTCAAGGTACCATCCTTTTTCAAAATGAATATTGCGGGTGCTCCCCACGGATAATTACTAGGACGTATGAACTTGGTTCATACACACCTCAAAAGGATCACACGTATATACATTAACATGAATAAACATGTCAATAAGTATATCCGAATAAATCAAAACAAAAACTCTAAAATTACCCTTTTTGCAACATCTCATCCAACTAGGCTTTAATCTCGTTCAACTCCTCCAGTGTCATCCGATACGCCGCTTTAGAGATAGGAGCGGTTCCAGGTACAAAATCAATTCGACATTCAACATCTCGCTTAGGTGGTAAGCCAGGAATCTCCTTAAACATATCATCATAATCTCTTACCACTTCTACATCTCGAATCTCTCTCTCCGACGTCCCCACCGAGTAAAGAAAACTAGACATCAATGCTTCTTCACTATTACCATAAGTGTGAGAAACATGGGGCATGCCTAGAGCATGAATGGAAACTATCATCTTTGCACAATTAAACGTGACTAGGTTCTTATGCAACCAATTCATTCCCAAAATGAGATCGAAACCCTCAAAGGCAAGCACAATAAAGTCGACAAGGAACACTTTATCGAGGAATGAAATCTTAAAATTTTCACATAGTTCATTTAATGTCGCTGAGCCTCATAAAGGGGTAGTAACACATAGCGGTATAGCAAGTGGCAAGGTTTTCAACATTTCTCGATTAACAAAACGTCGAGATATGAAAGAATATGATGTACCAGTATCAAATAAAATTTTAACATTAGAGATAGGAAAATCAGGAGTACCTTGGAAGTTTTCTTAATCTGGTAGTGCAACAAATATGCGCCCTTGGGTGGGTTGACCTTGCATATTAATTGCAGTGTTCTTATCATTAGGACAACCTCGCATCAAATGACCTGGTCGCCCACAATGAAGCAAGTCACTGCTTGTCCTCTCGACGCTGCTTGGGTAGTCTGGTTTCGCTGACTCTGATAAACTTGTCTCTGGTCACCCTGACAGTGGAATTGGTTCTCATACTGCCTCTGATGCTGATTATCATCATGTTTCTGAAAATGATTATATTCCTATCTCTAGAACTGATTACTACTGTCTGTGAAACTGATTACCACTCTGGTGGTGGGACTGGTTTCCTCCTTGTTATTGGTTCTGGTAACCACCTTGAGACCTCTAGTTCAAAAACTATTGACCCCTTTGCCCTTGATCATAAGGACGAAAATGATTATGGTCACAATGATAATCACGTGATGCACCCTGGTGACGAGTGTTTCCTGACGCCTCGCCCAACTTCGTCTTGCCTTTCTCCATACTCTCATGATACAACTTGTTTTGTTTCACGTGCTTTAATGCCAAATCCAAAACTAAAACTCTCCCTGTTGATATTCACATAATTATTACATAATATATCCCTTAATCTCTATATGTTAGTGTTTCGATTATTATATTTTATTGTAATTATTTCGTTTTCATGTCTTTGTAGGAATTTGAGAGTGAATGATAAAATCGTATTAAGGCGACAATTTAAGGAATGACAATTGGTCGATTCTAGCGGTGGTACAAAGTAGAGGGTCACATATCTAAACCCTTAAACCCAAAACCAAGCCCATAAACCCAAACCCAATGCCAAGCCCAAGCAAACCCAAAGAATATTCTCCCAATCATCCCATATTTAGTTTTGATTTTTTTCCTTAAATCACTCATTGAATCCTCCCCTTAACTTGTCCATATTCATTTTTTCCTAATTCTCTATAAATACAAAAATTCAATGGATGAGAAGGGAAGAAAAAATCAATAGAAAATCAAATCCTCTTTCCTTTGGAGAGTGATTCTCACCACCATCCCAACCAAGCAAATCTAGGTTTTCTCTCCTTCATCCCTCACCTGTCTCGCTTCACCTCGCCACCACCGAGCTCCGCCATCACCATCACTTCCCTGTTCCTCGCTAGCAACCACGTTCCTGACCACCTCCCTGTCCCTCACCCTCTCCGCCACCTTCCCTGTTAACGTCATAACCACCACCACCTCCAGACAACACAACCTCCATCCACCATCATCCGAACACCGTCACCACCACGAAACAGGGGCGTGACAACCCTGTCTCGCTTCACCTCGCCGCCACCATCATCCGAACACCGCCACCGCCACGAAACAGGGGCGTGACAACCCCGTTTCGCGACAAACCTTCATCTCGCCACCGAGCACCACACAGACTGTCCCTCCGCCACCGCCCCTGTCCAACAACCAAGCACCGAGCATCGCGATCCACCATCATCACCGCGAAACAGAGCCACCGCCATCACCGCGAAACAGAGCCACCACCATCACCGCGACTCTGTTTTGCCTCGCGACAGAGCCAGACAGACCGTCCGAGCCGCCATCACCACCCTCTCTTCGTCTCGGCCCTCCTCCATGTCTCCCTCTCTCACGGTCACCATCGCAAGCGGCCATCACCCGAGCACCACCACTGCCACAGAAGCAGAAACAGGGGAGTCCGCTTCGATCTCTCTCTATTTTTTTTGTGTGTGTTTTCATTACATCTCTCTCTGTTCTTCCATTCCTCTCTCTCTCTTTTACAGGTTCCGGAGTATCTTGGAGGACGAAGGAGCTCGCGAGGAGCACAGAGGAAGAAGGAGCAGCGATGCTGCTCGCTGGAGACGACGACCGTAGGAGCGCGAGCGACTGGAGGGAAATAACAATTTTCAAACAGTTATGTTATTTGCACCCCCGGTTTCTCTTTGAGTACCACAGAGCTTTTTGTAGTTCATTTCCTCAGGATTCGTGTCATAAATCAAGTTGACACTACTGGCACCCACTGGGATCTGCTGAGCCACACTGGACATGTTCTTGTTTGCACCCTGCTGAATGCTCTGTAACACCACATTGAATTAAGTCTCAAACTCTAGAATTAATTTCATTTTACTTTATTATTCCATGATTAATATAAATTGATTCGCGATTTATAATATTTTACTTTCACCTAATATGTCATGCATCTTAGGTTGTTAGAAAAATGTTATGTTATAAATCCAGCATGTTTTAATTGAATAATTAAACTTGTGATTAATTGTGCCCTAAAAAGACAATTAATGCTAGGAGTTTATACATTGCTAGAGTCATTTATTTGAAATTAGAATAATAATAAAAATTGAATATAATTTTAGGACCTTGAAAAATATTTTGCAAATTGTGGTTTCCCTCCAATTCTTTTATTTATTGTTATTTTTATTACTTTTGTTTAACTCAGATTTTTAAACACTGTAACCCCCCATTTTCTCCAAATTAGTTTAATTAAATTATTAAATTCAATTTAGTCCACCATCCTCGTGGAATCGACCCGTACTTGTTGTTGTCTACCAGTTAGACACCGTGCACTTGCGGTTATTACAAGTGGGATTTATTAGCTTATTAATTTGGGTTAATAAAACTCGCAACACCTGTCAGCGATAAGGAGAGCCTTTGATGGATAGTGATGCAAACCCCCAATAAATTTGACATTTTTTCTTTTTTGGTGTGTCCACCAAATAAGGAGCATACGTGACAACTCGTTAAACTTCGTAACATACTGCTCCACAGTCATATTCCCAGTCCGCTTCAACATATTAAACTCAGTGCCCCATTCATTGCGCCTTAACTGCATTAGGCACAAATCTATTTTCAAACCGATCATTGAAGTCATCTCATGTCATAGCAGCTACATAAATGGAGGGTAGTAAAGCCTCCCACCAGTAACTGGCAGCACCATCCAGATGATGTGCAACTAACTCCTGTTTTTGACCTCAGTAAGTTGCATCCTCCTGAAAACAAACTTACAGCTTTGGACCCAGACATTTGCATCTCTCGGATTATCCCCTGTGGACCTCTTACCACCCAAGGTCCCGAACTCCTTAACCCTTCTAGCAAAAGGGTCACCCTGATTACTATTCTGCTTCAATCCTTGTAGAAATTGCATCATCATAGTCTGACTCAACTGAATCGTATTCTCACCATGTCCATTTTCACTTCCATTGCCATCTCCATTTGGAACAACATTCTCACTGCTACCACTACAACTACCATTCCCATTTGTTCTGATGAGTATGTCTTCCAGGCATATCCTTCAAAGAAAAAATGACACTGATTAGATACTCCATAAAATCCACAAAACTATACTTCTACCCCATAACCACATTTTGAGGATCCTCTAGACTCTCCCTAGCCTAGGGTAAACTGTGCTCTAATACTAAATTGCCGCGTCCCAATTTTCGAGAAAATGAAATCCTAATATCCGTGTAGGATTATTCGTTTCTCCCAAATTTGGAACAAGAAATTCATTCACCAAAAGTAATCAAATGCACAATTTACCAGATTAGAGAAAAATAAAACAATTTATCTGAAAAGCCCATCAAAAAGAAGGAAATTAATATTAACTCTTGTAGAACCAACTCTAACAAGTTCAAATAAACATGAACATAACTCTTCCAATAAAAATGCAACTCCAAGTTCTACTACAAAAGAATATTATATCCCTTCCCCACCCCATCGAGAAATAGAACTGACTAATCCTAAGGCAAAGGGTCGAGAAACTCAACGCCACTATTCCTGAACAACTTGGAGCCGGGTCTTCTTTTTGCACTATCACAGATACGAAAATAATGGGAAATGATTCAATTGTCAACTGTTCCTATCGGAAATAAGATTAACTACGGATTCGAGCCATAACACACAGTTTCATAAAATCCGCACCGTACAATTTTACCGCGAGCAAGTTTTACATGAAGAAGATTTTGCTTAGTATGTTCTATTCAATACGGGTAGGAGAAGAATCCGACTCGGTATTGTTACAAAAAAAAAAGGAAGCAGAACCAAGTCTCACCCAGCAAACAAAATTAGACTTGTGAATAACGTGCAAATCCCCAGCAATGCTCATCCCATAGGAAACGAACTCCTCTAACCTCGCCCAAAAATACTAATCTTGAAACAAAGGTAGTCGGGTACATTCCCAAAGGAATGTATCCAATAATCCAAAACCCACTTAGGTCAGCAATTAAGCTGGTGTAAAATTCTTCATTCCCAAAATCAATAAAATACCATAGAATGACAGGAAATAGAGTACGACAAAAATAACTAAAACAAAACAGGTAGTTCCTCCACGAGGCGAATGTGTAAAGCTAATTATAGTTTTTAGCATATTTTAGTAACTATTTACCTTACATATACTTGCAATGTGAAAATTAACCATGGCAAGTCGAACCTACAGAAAATGTTTGCAGACCTGCCATCTTATAATAGACCTGCCATCTTATAATAAGTGATTAGAAGACAATAATTGTATTATTATATTTAATCAGAATTTATCAACCAATAAATTATTTATCTTAACCCAGTTATCCGTTTATAATGTATTGATCACAAAGACTGTACCACATTCGCACCTCCTTCGTGTTGGACATACATGCATGCATGTCTCTTTCATATAAATGATGACTTCTCCGTCATCCATACCCAAGTGGGGACACAAATCACATACAAGCATGCATCGCCAGATATCGCTAACTATATGAGTATAATAAAAGTCACTCAAGGGCTAACAATGTGCATAGATCACGTCATATTTTTTACAGATAAATAATCAAGCTTAATTTAGGTATTTCAAAAACACCACCTTTCCACAAGACTAACCCGAAAGTTATTTTAGTTTCTTTATAAGAAAGAGGTGCCCCACAACTGCAAGACAACCCGAAGGTTACTTAGTTTATCTATAAGAGATAAGAAATATAAACAATAAGAAGTGTGGTAGTTCTAAGTAATACAATTTCAATGTTATTAACATTTAACAATTTAAAGTGCTCCATATCACTTATTGCGATACATCAAAATTTATTTAACAATGAAATTTTGTCATTTATAAACAAATGCTCTTTATCAAATCAAGCCCATTCAATGTAGGAATTTATATTCTGTAACAAGTCAATATGCATACCCATGCAAATATCTAATTTCATAATACATTAACTAGACAAGATGTATAACAATACAACAAGGCATTTTTTAAGAGAAATTCGGGAGGAAAAATCAACTCAATCATGATTAACATGTAAATTCAACACGATTTCAAGATTTACTAAGGGTGCAATAGTCATAATAGGCCCAACATGCCTAAGTGATTAAGTAACTAGCATATCTATTCTCAACATTATAAACCCAACCCAAGCAAATCTGATCAAATATAACTTATAAGCAATATAACACTTCAAGTACAGTTGATATAGTCGAGACGCAGTCAAAATATGGTTTGCAAGGCTGACTGAAATATTACCCAACATCTTCATCCAACCCAAACAATCTTATCCAAACCAAATTATAAGCCAGGCATAGTTGCAGGTCCAAAAAAGGGAAAAAGGGGGTTAAAGGAGAAAGGAAATATGGTATTCTCTCAAAAAAAACTCGACCTAAAAAAATAGTCCTTCTTAACCTCTAGTACTTTGTCTCTCCCAACTTCACTATTTTAAAGCCTTAAATTATGACAATTAAACCATCACATCCTGACAACCCTCCAAAAGTAGGGATGGCAGTAGGGCGAATTTTCACAGATATATGCCCCGCCCGCCCCGTTTGGGGCGGTTTTGGTTAAGGCTAAATGGAGGTTGGGGCGAATACGGATATTCAAACTATATCCGTTTATTTTTCGGGACGGATACAAATTTGGCCATATCCAGCACACGGATATCCGTTTATATATGTAATTTACTAAAATACCCTTACAAAAAATAAAGACTGAACCCACTCTCCACTCTCCACTCTCCGCTCTCCGCGCCTATCTTCTCTGTGGATGCCTCTTCTCTCCATTACCACCTCTTGTTTGAGAAAAATCCAAGACTCTCACCACCTCCACCACTACAACACCTCCACCGGAGGTTCTCCTACCACCACAAGTTCAGAGAATATGAAGATGGTGATGTTTAATAGAGACTCCACAGATCCCATCCAAAATCCCCAAATCAAAACAGATAAAATCAAGAACATTCCAACCATTGTGTTTGCCTACAGGCAAACTGCTCTTAGCTGAAAGGAATGCCTGAACCTCTTTGTAGGCTCCACAGATCCCATCCAAAATCCCCCAACCTCCAATCCATTGATGCTTGTGGTGGTGGTGGTGGCAGTGGTGGATTTTCATGCTTGTTCAACTTCAAGGGCCCAAACCTCGTTTTAGGCTCAAGAAGGATGTTCAGTGACCAAAGATGGAACAGTGGCCTTCTGACCAAACAACAACACCCATCAAGTGGTGGTGGTTTGGAAGTAACAGTTGTTGTCACATTAAGCAAGACCACCATGGGTGTTTGGCTTCTCTTCCACTACTTCTCCTTCTGAAATCAAAAGGGCTTATCATCTTCTCACCTCCAATAGTAACCATCGGTGATTGTTCGAACAAGAAGCTCATCGATCTTCTTCAGCCATCCATGTTCAAGTTTGGGTAAAAATGGTGATGGCAAATGGAGATACCTCTCAAGAAGAATCGCCTCCCCATCAGTAACCATGCCACTGAATGACTCGGATCTTGTTGTTTTAGTTGTTGTGTTATTCTCAGATCTTTTCTTCACTGAGATCTGAATTATAATCGAACTTGTTGTTGTTGTTGTTGTTGTGTTGATGTTCTCAGATCTTCTTCTTCACTGTGATCTGAATTATTGAGTTATTATTGTTGTTGTGTTGTTCTCAGATCTTCTTCACTGAGATTTGAGATTCAATATGGGAAAAAAACACAACAAGGCTGTGTGGGCGGATTGGGTCGGATATTCGCTAACCGTTTAACCTGCAGCGGTAAATCGGGGCGGGTTGGATATTCGTCAATCCATGCGGATTGGGGATGGGTTTTTAAAAAAATAAAAAATGATTAATTGGGGTGGATTCAGGGATCCGCAATCATTAATTGGGGTGGATTCGGGGATCCGCAATCCCTGACGAGTGGGGATGGATTTGTCCAAATCCGCCCTAATCCGTCCCGTTGTCATCCCTATCCATAAGACTAACCTTAGAAAAACAGTACCATTCCACTGCAGCACAGAACAATTTGTGTATAAATATATATTTTTTGCTAAAAATAAATCAAAATATGAAAATTGTACATGCAGTTGTGTTATGACAAGGTTTTTTAAGATAACTAATCTTATAATGACACTTGTACTATTTTCAAGATTCATGCAATCAAAGGTGGAAATATATACACGTAGATGTCATTGGTTAATTTATTTGCAACTTTCGTTAAAGGTAAAAGTTGAAAATGAAAGCAACCATGTTTTTAAACAAAAGTAGTAAATTTTGTAACACCTTTTTAGGGAAAATTCTAGGGGTCGAGGGAGGGAACGAGGGAGGGAGCGAGGGATGGGTGGTAGCCACCCATCCGCCCCGAGATAAGCGCTATCGCGCATCTCCAATCCGATGCGCTTATCTCGAGGCGGATGGATGGTTACCACCCATCCCTCGCCCCTTTCCCTCGCTCCCTCCCTCGCTCTGTAGCAAAGCTCCCTTTTTAGATATTCTCTTCTAAGGTAATAATGATTTGAACAAGTACAACAACAACACTAAAAATTTCAATATATAATGGGGAGGAAAATCCAATTAGACTACAATAGACAACCAAAATCAAATACCAAAAAAGAAGGATGAAAGATAAGTTTAGAACTAATATAAAAGGAAAAGAAGACTCACTTGCTTTACTCTTGATTCTTTTGTTCTTTATCTTCTTCTTTTCTCTATTTTTTACAGGCTTTCTATGCGGCTGGAAATAATCAAATTCATATTTAACCTAAGGTTAAAAAACCCTATAAGATTAGGGTTTACACAAAATTATATTGACACCCTTTTTTTCTTCTTCTATTTCTTTATTTATTATATAACTCAATCTCAAAATAAATAATACCCTAAAACATTATAATTGGGGTCGTTACATAACTCCTTTCTTATGAAGAGGAATATTGCCTCAGGTCTTTAACCATGTAAAGCCATTGTACGACAACAAACAAAAAATAAAATTATTTCGGATACCTTCATAAGAATGGTTCCAAGACATCACCGTGTTATTACTCCGTAGCTTCTGATTTATCACTTTGATGAATTAACTTGGTGTTAAGCAAAAGAGATTAGAGATTTTATGCATTTCAAAGTTGCATTTTAAAGTTTTGGATGATGATAGTTAAACATGAGACTTAATATAGCGATTGTAATGATATTTTTCCTTTCCACAGATATTTTTATTAATGTAAAGGTTAAAGAATATTTAAAACCCTGTTTGCTTTAAAAAAAAAAAAAAAAATTGGTTGGATGATGTTAATGTTGTGTTTTTGCTCCTATCTGACATGTGAAATTACCACAACCAGCTAAGCATCTGTGAAGCCACGAAGTTTTGCAGCTCCAATATACAGCCAAAGAACCATAGCTATTAGAGAGAGAAAATCTCTCACGTCAAAGCCAACTGTTTACAATATTCAAGGCTGTTGGAAGAATGCCTTTCAGTTGTTTCCACCCGTCTCGGGAGTTTAGCCTTCCAAATCACTGCATAAAGTTTCATTTCCACATGTTCTACTGGTGATAAAACCATATACAACTTCGTAGTTTGCAAATAGATTTCCCTACATAACTTCAATAAGATTCCATAAACCTAAATGTTAAGTTCGCTCAAATAGTTCTTTGAACAAAATAAAAAAACAGAGCTAAAATACAACCAAAAGTAATGTTCTGAGTTGGACGGTTAGCAGCTCTGGTTATCAGAATTACAAAACTAAAACTTCCATCACTCTTGATAATTACATTCTGTAAAGAGCAGTTTGACTATAATTAACTATTCTCGCAACTCATCCACTGTTACAGGCTTGACAATAAACAAAGCCACGCAAAGAGCAAGTTCTGTAGTACTAAGGTTTGAATCAAGATTGCAGATTAGCAGCTACCTTCAGCTTCTTTGGTGGTGGGTTTCCTCCAGAGAGCAGAACATACGAATAGAAACATATCATTGCAGCACTGCATTAATTTCACATTAAATTAGCTTAGGAAGAGACAGAGGTGTGTACTCAGACACTCTTGGTGAGCAAAATACTAGTCCAGGTTAAGCAAAGATATACCTTACAACTGCGTAGAACCCGGCTGGGAAGGCTTTTTTGGTCTGTAAAACAGTATTAGTCCAGGTTAAGCAAGGATATAAACTAAAATTAAAGCAAATGAGAAGTGCAGTAATGACTAGTGAGATAGTCTACCAAAGTGTAATTTTGGAAATGCTTCCAGAGAAGAGAGGCAGCAAGGGCTGCAAAGTCAACAAAGCAGATATTAGTTTACTGCTGTATAAGACACAAAAAAAAAAAAAAAAAAAAAACTAGAGAAAAGCCACAGTTTTTCATGATAACACTTGAACAAGAGGTGGGTGAAATTCCATGACTTTATATCATGAATTTATTCAACAAAACCTACATCATATCATTTGTTACTCTACGCATCCTCATAAGCAACTCAACCATGGACCACCATAGGCTAAATTGCTTGTCATCAATAACAGTGATCTCCTATGACAACTCTTTGGGGCCAAGCATATGAAATTGGATTCTCGTCTTCTAGGAGTATATCCACTGACAGGGAGCATTTTTACTTGAAAACATATGTATATGTGTCTATATACAACTAAAATTTTTAACATACAATAAGATACTCCTCAGTCCCCACTGATTTTTCTAATCAATCTTCAATGGTAAGCTGTCAACATATACTGGATTGACCTAAACTGATTAGACATCCAATGCGCTCCGACTTTACCAATCCTATGCCTATTAGCAAAAAGAAAAGGAGAAACTATATCAAGCCATGTGTATTGATCAAAGTCTGAATTTCAAGTTAGATCTCAGATATATTATCACTTTTTTATGTTGATTTATACTGTTTATTGGGCAAAGAACAAATAGATCTTTTTAATCAGAAAATAAACAATCAGAAAGTGTCAAGAAGGTTTCCTGTACTGTCGGTGTGTTTTTCTTCTTCTTTCTCCCTTGAAAGAACAAATGTTCAAGATTTTATTGATGCCAAGGAGATCTTCTACAGAGAACTATCATTACTGACAATTATTACAACTCCAATGCACAAGGATTCCAAGTTGTTTCCATATGATTTGCCCTGCCAAATACTTTCACAAAACCATCCTTCTTGGTATTGAGAAAACTCCTTATGAATGGCCAAGTTTTGCCACAAAGGAATAAACAAACATTGCAAGTAAAGTGTTTAGAACAAACACTAGTTATGCAAAAACGGCTTGTTATCAATGGACTATGAAGATTGATACAGACAACCAAATAGTACAATCAGGCAATCGAACACCACAAGACCCAGATATAACATGGTTCACCCAACAATGTGGGGGGCTACATCAACAGCGAGCACCCAAGAAGATTTGCTAGAGAAGTTTACAAGAAGATCCATTCCCCTTCTCTTTAGATCCCAATCTCTCCACAAGCAAAAGAAAGAACTTACTTGTTCGATCCAGCTCCTAGCTCGCAACCTGATGAACACATCGACCAGCTCGAGTTCAACCTTGTTCACACTGCTGCTTGTGATGAACTCCCACATTGAATCCTTGTTCAACCTGCTCACATCAACAGAATCCTTGTTTTTCTTTGATAGTTGAACTCTCTTATTCAACTCTCCAATTTCTGGCCGTTTTCTCTTTGTACGAAAGGACAAGGCTTTATCAATCGTATGGTTGCTTGAGAGACAATAGTCCCACATTGCAAACTCCTGACTAGGAAACAAATAGAACAATTAGAATTTCCCACTTATTCAAACCATCGCCCACTCCAACCATGTGCATTGATTGGTGTCTTTGGCAAACAAACCATGCATGAACCCAAATTAACAACACTCGGTACATGCCACAAAGATTCTTGAATACAAAACCTTTGGAGGCATATCCCCACACCATACATCATGTTAAACTTTTCTTTTCACACTCACCCACCTTGATTTGGATTCCCTGATAAAAGACACATTCACTCCCAAATTAATACAGTCAACTTAACCAGGAATCATCATTGTCATAATTCAAAATAGGATCACGCAAGGCCACTACATGATGGAGTCCTCCATACTCCAGCAGATTCACACGGGAATCTGATTCCCGTGATAGATCCACAGGGCCATGGGAGACGCACTCAAACACAGTCTAAGTGACTATCCAACTCATTTTAAACTGGGAGACTAGGAAACAAAAAAAAATACCAAAACAACCAAGACAGATTAACAGCTGCAAGGAATAAATACATGCATGATGCTCTGATAATGATATTCGCCATAAGAATACTTTCAAAAGTCAACAACTAATGTCTCAACACTAGCCCACCCCTAAAAGTGCAACCTTGACATCTATGACGAGTTGAAGACATATTTGCATTAGAATTCTCTTCATTTTAGGTTAGCATCTATAGCAAACAATCTTGTTACATCTTCAATGTGGTTTGAGAGAAGAGTAAATATAGGATGAGAAAAGAGGAGACTCTTCATAGGGTCTAAGTTAAGGAAACCAGAGATGAGTGTCCCCACCAAAATTCCTAAGAAAAAAGTTTATGAGCAAAAACATCTTGTTGTTTCTTCAACAATTTCTGATCTCTAGTGGACCTCTAAGTAAGAGTCGAACCTAGATAAAGTTCTGACCATCTGTCAGAGAAAAAAAAAATGAGAGGATCTTGTAGGATTCCCGAGAAATTCTTCGATTTCTTTGGGAAGTTGTTGAACCTTTCTTTGATTGATCCAAGTACTCTCTTTCAGATCCATGAAACAATCAACAGCGATCTCTTTCCCTTTTGGAAGATATAACAGCGAAACAATCAACCTATGGATATTGGAAGACTCTTTTGAGTCTTCCAATGAAACATTTCTGAGTTCAATGGAGTTTATGGGTATAGGAAGAAGCCCCCTCAAAAACTAACCGAGTCTTGAGTTAGATAGTCAAACGGGGAATAAAAAAATTAAATTAGTAGTGGTGTAAAGGGCATAAGATACTTTGTATACAGACTTGAATGCTCAGACATTCACTCAATATTAGATTGGATGGATAACTTTTCGTAGAATCAAATCAAAGTTTGGTGATGCTTCATCTGCACAAGGATTAATGGGCAAACAAGCTAGGTAGCTTGCTTCTTGTTTGAGTTCTTCATAGGGTCTGAGTTAAGGAAACCAGAGATGAGTGTCCCCACCAAAATTCCTAAGAAAAAAGTTTATGAGCAAAATCATATTTTTCTCTTCCTTTCTTTTCCTAATTCAGCTTTGTAAGGCGTGTTAACATCTATCAGATATAGGTTTTTATTCCTAAGTGAGATTTCTCCTGATCATAGACCAACATCACCTTCCTACCATCTGATCTACGACTGCCATCGCATTGCTAAGACCAGATCTATGACCACAAGCTAGCAAGCCAGGATGCAAGCTTCGTAGCAAACACACTTTATTCTCCAATCCTTTCCCTTTCCTTTTGTATGTCCATCTAAGCCTAACTAATCCTCAATGGTTGGTAGTCTACAAGTACCGTGAGGCAAATGACTCATGTCCTGACTTTCGCTTCTGCCTCAAAACCAATACAGAATCATCCTTGATCATGGCCATAAACTCTTAGATATGAAACAAAAATCTTCTCCTCCTCCTTTTGCTTCTATTGTTGGGCCAGGCCTAGGAATGGCAAGAGTAAAGGACAGCCAGACAAAGTCATGTCCAAACCTGAAGTAGGTCAGTGTCACTGTGATGGAAGGGCAGGCACATGGGGACCCCATGAATGGCTAAGATCTAATCTTCCTGTAGTAATCCTTACTCTTCTACAAGAGTTGTTCAACAATGTGACGATTGTTACCTTCACCTCAAGACCTTTGTTGATTTCCACCAAAAATTGTCCACCTCAACTGCCAAAGTGTCAATTTTTTTTTGAAAGGCGAGCGTGCTGCTGGTGGGCATCGAACCCAAGACACCTTAGCCAACTAACCAGGCTGCCAAAGTGCCAAGTTACCTTTGATGCCCATGCACTTTTTTTTATTGAAGACCGCACAGTTCACAGATCATAGATAACATAATGGCTTTCAACCCAATATTGCCAAGTTGAGCTGCCCATCCAGTGAAATGTGGCATCTAACCTTTGTGACAATTGCAACTAATCGAAGTATTGCTGAAATTACCCTTTTTTACCCAAATGTTTCTCACTGGATCACATGTTTTGATAATGTCTTTGAAACAAGTATTCTATAAGGAGAGCAGAGTCAGATTTATGCGGAGGGTTTCATAGATTTTTTCTTTTGACTTCAAGAAAGATAATGACGTTAAGCAAATTCTTTGACACATAATAAAAATGTTGTGCATTTCACTTTCAAATCACAAAAACTCTATTTTGACTCAATTTTTCGGACTAAATTACGTGGTAGCATATTTGCCATACAATTAAATTTTGTGATATCTAATGCTATTGTGATGATGACCCAGATGTTGCCACGTCATCGAGTTCAGAATTTTATAGAAATTGAGTCAAAGTAAAAGTACTCTTCAAATCATGATTGTCATACAACATACTTGTCCAAAATTTGAAGACATACAACAATCACATGGTAAATACTCACAAGTGAAAAAAAGGATTTTAGAGGTTGGTCCCACAATAATAGGGAATTTTTGAGGTCACCTCCACAATAATAGGGCACTTCTGCCAGACACACCGAGTTGACTTGCATGATTTTAGGCCTTACAACGTGACTTTTTTTTTTAGGAAATAAAGCTTTTAAGGAACTTTCAACATGATAAAAAAAATGTTGCGAAGTTAAAACTCGTAGTTTTTAAACCCCAATCACTTTATCCCATTGTTTCCAATTTGGTTATTCTCGACAATGAAGAACAAAGTGCCAAAGTAATGAAACTGACAAGATATACTTATAAAAGAAGTAATTAAGTGCCAGGAAAATCGTCCAACGCTTATGTCTAAAATAATACACAGCACTAAAAGATCTGTGAGTTTTTTATCCTCTATCACGGTGCTAATTTGTAGGTTAAGGAGACCTTAAAACCATCTAGGTTGAAGCATCATGTTTTGGAAACTATTTTAATGGGCTCAAAATGAACTGTTGGAATTATAGATATCTATTTCATGTAAAACTCAACATACCTGCTTGGCCGAGTATCATTGGCAAACTGGATTTCCCTTGCTTCCAAACCTTTAAGCTAACTGTGCTAAGAGCTAGTAAACCACCTCCATAAACAATGCCAACCAATAAAGTTGAGGGATTTCTCGAAAAAAGAAAGCCTATAAGTCCTCCACCAAAAACAAGCCCACCTGTAACAAAATGATACCTAATATTATAATGGAAATCAAATCTAATATTAACGTAACTTACAATGAAATTCAGGAGTTGGCTAACATTTATAAATTGGACTTTGGAATGTGTACAAGTCAAACACAAATCAGAACAAGGATTAATTATAGAATTGTCATCTTGTAGGTTTAGTACATATAGAAAATTTGAGCAAATTGCATACATGAATAATATTCTTTCTTTAGGAAATTTAAAAAATATATAAAATAAATAAATAAATTGGCAGCAAGTAATCAGCATTACACAAGCTTAACAATTACTAGTCAAACCAGAGATGGAATCTATTCACAGGATAGTTCAAACCAAATAGAACTTCATTTGAAAAAACAGCCTGGAACCATGAAATATAAGAAACAAAGTGGTGTTGAATGAGAATAACACAAAAAAGTCCTTCAAATGGAGTTGTTTTATTTGTGCTGATATCATGAATAGCAATATCATCGATAATGGGAGCCGCTTCCAGAATATAACTTTTTTTGTGTTGAGCAGCAATTACCAAGAAGGACTTGTTGAATAATTGGGAAGACAAAGTGAACTATGAACGTACAGAGTTTTTTACTTTCACTTTTCATTAATGTTAAATGCATTTTAACCAGTAAGACTCTGCAACTGGATGGTACAATCTAAATCTAATACAACCTACTCAAGAACTCAAAATTGAACCGATTGAGCATGCTATTCATATCTTTACAACACTGCAGGTACTTAAATTAAACACACACAAAAGATTAAAGAACATCAACCTCACATCAATCTAAATCTAAATCTAAATCTCCTTCAAATTGAGAAGAGCAAACGGAAGGGATAAATAAATAAATAAATAAATAAGCCGGAATTCAAGGTTGGAAAATACCCCGTCTTGAGAAGTAAACATAAGACACTCACCAAATGGAATTCCTAAACAAAAATCATGTATCTTTGCTGACTTTTTGGGTGGGACAACGCCTTGTTCAGGTTCCTTCTCACCAACTGGTTCTTCATCCATTGGATCTGATTTCATAGCTCCTAAATCTGACTTTGATTTGTCAATCCCATATTTTAAATTCGGATGCGTTTCTGATGTGGGAGTTTTTGTGCCACTTCCATCAATGTGTGCACAAACCATAAACTGCAAATAAGTTTTATTATCAGTAAAGTAAACAGATCCATTGATACATCCAAAATAAGAACCATTCTTATAGCAAATGATAAGACAAGATAAAAAGATCTCCTACAAAGAACAACTAGCTAATAAGCATTCTATAGCACATTGACAAATGAAAAACTCCAATCCATGATATCAGTTCCTTTGCAAAAACAAGGCATTGAAACTTCACAGCAGTAATAAAGCAGAATATGATTTTAAAGCTTTTCCCTAGCAATTGGCATTACAACTTTCAAAATAAAATAGACATAATTTTCTTTTGTAATCTCCCTCACTCTCACTTGCTCTTCTTCACTACAAATTTTGGTACATGCAGAGTTATGCGACATAACCCACTTGTGATCATCGTTACCTTGTAATTCACATGGATTTTCAATGGAAGTTAACCTTCGGACAAAAATATAATTATGACGTGCAATTTCCTCAAAATGAAAACTTTGTAGGAATGAGGCGAACTCGTGATCTATGACAGCTCAGTTTATCGTTTATTTGTGTAAAGCATCCTTCAATAGATAACGGTAGAAGGAGAAAGCTGCAATGACTTAAATGTAACTACTACATCATCTATTCAAACTAACAGACCTCCATCCAGAGAACCAACCCATTATTTCGGGCTATTCTAATAATCACAGAAACGGGAAACCAGAGTGCTTAAGTTGCAAAACCATTGGTAGCTAAATTGGATCGCAACAGAACACCTCCACCTGAACCCATAACAACTTTTACAATATTTCCTTTTCTTAAAATTTAAGCCAAAAACACCAATCTAACAAGCACAACCAGCACAGAGGATGAGAAGTCAAAGTCAAGACATTAAAACCCAATCGCTGACTTTCCAGTTCGAATCAAACCCATTGCCTAACCAAAAATCTTCACTTTTGATTAAAAATAAAGTCCAGATTTCAACAAAAATATTGAAAATGTCAAAAAGTCGCAGTTTTTATACATCAATTGGATCTCATATTGATGTCAGATTACAAACACAGGTTCCCCTCAGTTTCTGATAAAACCCCACAGATTATTTGATTCGTTAATACTCGTATCTCGCACCAATTCCAGTAAACAATTCGAAATCAAACTAAGTGGAGTTTTATAGAAGGGATGTTTGTTACCTTAGAAGAAGGGAATTTGGCGAGCATAGTAGATCGTTTTGGTAGGTTAAACCTCCTACTGTGGTTGATTGAAGAAAAGCAGGAGGAGATCTGAGAGAGGGATGTTGACGACGACATTGTTGAACAATTGCTGGGAAAAAAAAATTTATTTTTTCAAAGCTTTTGTGCTCTCTCGCTCTTGGTCGTGTGTTTTTGTGTGTATCGGTTAGGTGGGCCAGTTGGAGCAGTGAGGGGTTTAATACTTTACTTTAGGTGATGGAAAAAGTCTCCTCGTTGGTTGTAGAGAGGATTTCTTTCACATGCCACACCAGGATATTCCCACCTAAAGACTTCATCTCATCCACCAATTGCCTCTACGATATCTCACGAGCATCTCCAAGGGGTATTTTAGGCTATTTTAGGGGGTTAATATGGAAAAATCTATGCTCCAAGGGAATCCTAAAACTTTCCATATTTTAACTTTACTTTACATTCCCCCTATATTTGGAGGCATCCATACCATCCTCAAATATTAAAGAATATTAAAATATTTCAACTCTTTTAATTTCTCAAATTAAAAATAAAAACAAAAACCAAAACAATGATGAAAAAGTGGAATATATATTTGAATAATAAGTTAAAATAGAGAATGTGGTTGGAGTGATGAAAAAATAGGGGATCCTTAAATTTAGCTTTTAATTAAATAGGGATGGTTGATCGCCCATTTTAACTTTTACCCTTGAAGATACTCTAAAGGCAAACATTGGAAAAGTTAATCTCATGACCCCTCAAGATTGTGATATTGTGTCCAAGATACTCAACTTCCTCGTCCAATTTCTCTATTTGGTTCCCATCTTTTTATCATCCAATAACAAAGTCGGTTACCAACTTACCATCACCATATAGGGGTGAGCATGAGCATCTCATCCCGCGATCTGGGTCCTTTTGAAATTAATCAAACTCATCACGATCTTGTCCCAATCTAGAATGAGATGGGATCGAGATGCAGATTTTCAATCTCATCTATCATGTCTCGTCCTGAATATATTTATTTAATTTTTATTATTATTAATTTTAGTCAAATTACTTTTCTAAATGAAAGTTTAGGGTGTGTTGAAATTAAATCAAAACATCTATTGTTTGAAAATTTAATTGCTTAATATGGTAACATTTGTTTAGGTAGAAACTTAAATTTAGATATTTTAGGTCAAATAGAACCCATGAAAATTTATGTTTTTCCACATTTTAGATTGGTTATAGAACAATTTTTCTTGTAGAAAATAAAGACAAATGATGGTTTGAGTTAGTTTTGTTCTATGAGTTATGTAGTTGGAGAACATTGCTCATAAATTTATCTTGTATAAATGATATTTCAACTCTTGTGAAAATATACAAGACGGGTCTATGGAGGTCCTTGTTCCATCTTCCATCATTCACTTGACAAATTTAATTCCACTGTAAGGTAACTCTCACAAATTTTATATAACATATTGTTATTGTGGATGCAAGTTTCCACCAGATCACGTGCTGATCACACAGAGCAATCTACATAAAATATAGATTAATTATTGGCACTAGTGTGGTGCCTACCACGGGGATTTTGATGTCAAAGTTAGAGCAATGTTTTTAGGAAAATATGTATTTCTTTGTATTTAATAAAGGATTGTAAGTCGGGAAAGTGTTACCTCTAGAAGGCTTTGGGTTTGGCAATTTATAGAGGCGGAATGAGTCAATTGATGGCTGACGAGTGAGACACGTGGTAGATGAGTGAGATGCGTGATAGATGAGTGAGTCATCTGCTTGCAGGCAGTTGCAACTTCCCTTAGGTAGTTGTAACTTCCGTGGATGGTTGTAACCTTTCATTGGTGGTTGTAACTTCTTATTTGGAGACACATTTCCTACAAGCCAGTATGCTCGCCTGAGCATGGTGATTGGCGTCGAACACTACTCCCCTGCATAGAAAAGTGTGTTCTACTGAGTTTGTATTGGGCTCAAGCTTAGTAGGCCTTCTATACTTGTAGCTTTCGTGGATAATTTTTGGGCTTCTCGGGAACGACCCAAATCTTTGGGCTTCTTTATCCCGTTGGGCTAAGGATTTTTTTTGCTCCCACAAATGCCTCTCATCTCATTTGCTTTTGACTAAATAATAATAATTAATCTAAATAATAATAATTAATTATTATTATTATTTAACCAATAAGATGTGTCTAGGGAGTCGAACAAAAAATGGAACTTTTATGTATGAGACACCTTCATTGAGGAATTATATATGAACTGGAAGTCTTTTTGTACTTAATTACCTTAACTGAGGAGTTCTATCAAAACTAGAAGTCATTTTGTACTTAGACACCTTTACTGAGGAGTTCTATAAGAAATAGAAGTCTAGTTTGAGATAAACTCTCATTTTCAAATTTTAGAGAGTCATTTTATTCCCTTTTTCTGAATTTGCCGAACTCTTCTTTTATTCCCCACAAGAAGAAAAAACTTAATATTCTTCTTTTTCCAGATCTGTGGACGGTGAAAGACAGAAACTTCCCTTTCCTTTTTCTTCTTAGTTTGGTTAATTGCAATAGGTGAGATTTTTTTATTACTATCTTTATACATACTCTCTCAGTCATCAAATCTAGAATTCCCATCACAATCAGTGTTTTGGTTTTTTGACTTCTTATAGTCAACATACTTCTCATCATCTCTGGCCTGCCTAATATCAGACCTGACACTTATGTGATCTTTCGAAGAGCGTTTATCTGGTTGCTTATCATATTTGCTTCTGCAATCATTTTCTAGTTCTTCACGGTATTGTTCCCTATAGACATCATCCATGTTTTTATTCATCTTTGTTTTTCTCATCCTTGCGTCTTCCATTTCTGGCTCGATCATCCCTGGTCGATAACCTTTTGTTATTTGCATATTTGACATCATCTTGATATTTATCACATTTCTCTGTCTCATCAGAGTCATCCCTACGAGACTTGAGATCATTGTGCTCATCATCATCAAAGGATCTTTTTTCCCATGTTGTCTTTGTACCTACCGTCTCAGTCATCAAGACGTGAAATCCCATCGCGATCATTGTTCTGAGTTTTGGACTTCTTATGGCAGTCTACAAACTTGTCCCCTTCCTTGACATGCCTACGTCCATCTCTATGCTTGTCGTTGCGGCCTTGGGGATCCCTGTTTAAATCTTCACAGTTTTTGTCTTTATACCATCAAATTGATAAAAAGGAGTTGTCTGTTAACTTCTTTCTTCTTTCTCAAATTGATAAACATGAGTTTTCAATCAAAATATCAAATTCTATAAAGGCCACACTCTGTGGGGTAACACCCAATTTGTGGATTTTGTTGATGTTGTGTGGGTGTTTGGTATTGTTTGGATTTCTGTTTTGCAATTTCTTCTTTATCCGGATGCACAACGATGGCAAGTAGTGATCGAACTGCAAAGAAAAATATTTTTCATCATCTTTCTTTATCAAACTTGTAAACAGGGAAGAGGTTTCTGTTGGTCGATTTCTTCCTTATCCGGCGACGCACAACAATGGCAAGCGGTGATCATCGATTGTCGACGGTTGTGGAACGTCTCTTCTTTATCAAACTCTGGTATGGATTCAAATCCAAATTGGATTTCACCAATTATATGGATTCAAATCCAAATCAAACATAGATTCACCGTGGGGTCATCAATTGGTGTTTGTGTTCTCTTTAAATTAAGAAGATGCACAGTTGCAAAGAAAGGGGTTTGTGTGCATATGCAGCCATCGATTTTGCTATGTACCAACGTCATTTTTTATTATTATTTTATTTTATTAAGTTGAATCCAAATACATTTGGGTTTCCCTTTTAATCGCAATTCTTTGCTAATCTGCAAATGGAATTTTCTCTTACTTTGTTCCGTGTCTGGATCTCATGGGCTCTAAGAAGAAATCTAGTAATAATCATTTCTCTTATGATGAAGAACCTTTGAACCGCCAAGGAGGTTCCATTTTTCATTTTGGAATATCCGTTCTTATCTTGCCTAACTTGGAGAACATGGAGGCCTTTTCGAAATGGATTGAGGTTAACTGCTTCATCTTTCCAAAAGGAGTGCATGTAAGATTGCTTGACCCAAGAAGTGGCAAAGAACCTTGCATCGATCCTATTAACTTGGATGAAGAGTTTATCAAAAATAACATAACCATCAAATTTCACCCCTTCGTTATCTCTTTGCGCTTCAAGTTTCCCATGTCTGGGTTCTTCAAAGAAGTGCTCTATGAAATAGGGTGTGCATCTGCTCAATGTTCCCCAAATGTATCTAAGGCAATCATGTGTTTCTCCAATCTGAGTAATTTTAATGGGCTTTACTTGACCAAAGAATACATATTCTCATGTTTTGAGGTGAGGAGGCATAGTGATTATGCTCAGCTTAGAATAAAAAGTATCAAACTTTTTTATGAGCTTAGCTAGTGACCATGACTAGAAGATGGATACTTTGGAGATCACCGGTGCCTGGGAAGGTGACACGACATATGGCCTTTTATGTCCATCCTCTTCTGCCCATATATGCATTTTTTGACCCCTTTAATCTACAATTGCCTATATTTTACATATACATGCATTTTTTATTTTGCACAGATTGCTTAATTAGGCACTTTCGTTGCAGATGAGGAGATAGTGAAGAAAATCTCTACCAAACCTGACATGGAGAAGATTCGAAGGGCGCTTGGCATACCATCTGAATATCGCGAATGAAAGGGTTGTTGAGCCCATTGAGAAATGAAAATAGGGGCCTTCCTTCGGCCGAAGACATAGAAAATTGAAAGAAGAATGCCCCTGATATTACTAACTTATCCATCTCTATTAGTAAGGCTTCTTCTGAGAGTTCTTCAAAGATAAAGATAAATCCTCAGGAATCTACTAGGGTTGAGGTTGACTCCTCTAATGCAAAGGAAATATCTCTTAAATCTCTTAAAAAGCAAAAAACTTCTAGGATATCTCCCTTGGTTGCAAGGGGATCATCTGCGAGATCTGAAGTTTCTTCTGAAAAATCTGTTTCCAAAAATAACAATTTGAAGAATGTGGTGTTTTCTCTTTATGGTCGTCCTCCTCTTTTGAAGACCAACACTGTCCAACACCGTTTTGCCTCGACCAAGAGATATGCTAGCTATAAAGTACCAAGAGATATGCTAGCTATAAAGTTGTTTCTTCTCTTCCTCGGAAGGTTGACTCTACCCAACATTGTTTTGCCACAACTGAGAAATCTGCTAGTCGAAGAGATGTTTTTCCTCCTCCATCGGTCATGGAGTTTATTCCTTCCCTCGGTGCATCGAAGTCTCAAGTACCTGAAGATCGAGTTGCAAGTTTAACTCGTACTCCTCATGAGGCTAGGCTCATGTTGATCTCCAGACAATCTGATATTTTGAAGCAGAACAAAGTAGACTCTCCTGATATGAAACTGAAAAGTCTTGACTCTGATAGACCTGCAATGGATATTCATTCTAAGTTAAAGATTATTCCAGGACCCTTTCCTGTATAAGAAAACCTTGTCGTTTCTCCCCCTACGCTGAAGGCTAGTGAGCAACTCATATTTATGCAGAACACTCCAATTGAGGCCCCCACTTTAAGGTATTGATGTTTTTTTTCCCTATTTGTTGACTGCCTCCGTTAATATGCAGGTCATGCCTTCACCGTCTAAACCAATGTTGATTGATAGCGAGGGTGAATCTAGTTCTGTGGATATTGTTACCTTAGATGACCTACTGAAAAAAATCTTCCAGCCGACAAGTCCAGGTGCAATAATTTGGTTGAACGTCTCTGTTAATCAGCCGACTTATGTGCCCGAGTCTTCTATTGTTACTGCCCCCACTGCTGATCAGCTAGAAAAGTTGAAGGAAGATAACGAGAAGTTGAAGGCTGACTTTGGAGATATTGAGAGGACTCTTGAGGCTTAGCAGAAGTCACACCAAGAAAAGAGTATCCGAATCCTTAAATTGGAAAGAAAAAAAAAAGTGTGCTAATCTACAAGCTTCTCTTTCTAGTAAAAAGTATGAGTTGGTCTCTCTGAATCTCGAGTTTCATAATCTTACCCAGAAATAAGAAACTATGAAACTAGACATGGAAGAGTTGGAGACCATAAAATGAACCCATGAGTTACTTGAAAATGAATACAACGAATTCAAGTTGGAAGCAATTCGAGTACTTGAAAAACTTGCAAAGGTTGAAGAAGACTCCTACAAGTTTTGTTATGTTGAGGGTAAATGAGGATATGCACATTTTTTTACAATAACTAATGAAGATGTTGATTTTCACCTGCAGGTCTATGAAACTTCCATCTACTCCCCCCGACCAATGATCACTCCTACCTCTATTGCTGAGATTGTTGGCTCTTCTACTAATGGTGACCAAGGAGATATTGTCGCTGCTAATGACCTTGGCGCTTCTGTTCTTTCGAAGAACATGTAGTCCTTAGAATGTTTTTATTTCTCAGTTTTGTTTTTATGTCAAACATTGCCTTTATTTTTAATACCAACTTTCTTTTGTTTATTCATGTATATGAATTGTGGTTTGTTGATCGACTTTGGTTGTTATGGATCCAAGTTTTTTTATTTTTAATTTTCCTTGTTTTTAGTATGTTCAATTGTCGTTTTCCATACCAAAAACAATGCATGAGTAATAAACTTAGCGAAATACCTTCACAAAAAAATTATCATATATTCATGGATATACCTTTCACATATTGAGAAAATGACATGCCCTTCAGTTGATGAGGGGATGCATCATTTCATCTGCTAAGGAGTGGTATTTTACCCTTCACCTATTGAGGAGAGGTTGATCCCATGCACCTGCTGAGGATGGTTTACCTTTTGCCTGTTGATGAGAGGTATTATTATTTGCTTATAAGGAGAGGTATCATATATTCTGCTTATATGAAAGAATAGTTGTTCCGTACATTGCTATACAAGAAAGGACTTCAAACTTGAGTTGTGACATACCATTTTCCCTTCTGCCAAATGGGGAATCTGGGTAGAATCGTGAGTGAAAACTCAGCCTTGGGTTGTATTGTACATACTATCATCTGTTGAAGAGAGATGTGTTTTTTATTTGAAAAAATACAAGTACAACCTTTATAGGACTTTTACATTCCTCGACTGAAGAAAGAAAAGTATAACGCTTACACATTTCCAATAGGTGCATTCCTCTACCGGAAAGGGTAAATACAATCGAGTCTTTCTAGTATGTAGATTGCATTTTATTTTCTTAAAAGCTAAAATACTATAATTTACTTGGTAGGTAGTCTACTGACGACAAAATGATTCGCTTGTAGAGTCCTCTGCTGAAGATGAGGTGTCTACTGGATGAGTTACACATTATACTTCCTGAGGTTGTTGGCGTTCCATTGTCTAGGAATTTCTTTGCCTTTAAGAATGTCCAGCGTATAGCTTCCCCGACCGTCAACTCTACTCACTACATACGATCTTTCCCAATTAGGATCTAAATTTTTTGACCCTTCTACCTTTCTGGTGACGAAGGCCTTTCTTAAGACTAAATCCCCATGTTGGAGTTGTCTGATTTTGAGCTGCTTATTGTAATAAGACATAAGTTGCTGACGATAAGCCACAACTCTTGTGATAAGTTTTCTCGGTTCTCTTTTGTTAGATCCAAGTTAGTCGTCATTTCATTGGCATTTGCTGCTAACCTGGATACTTTCGTTCGCAAGGAGGGGACTACTATGTTGGGTGGGATTACAGCTTCAATTCCGAAGGCCATGGAAAATGGTGTTTCTCTAGTAGGTCTCCTTTTGGTTGTGTGATAAGCCCATATTACTCCAAGTAAATCTTCAACCCATTTGCCTTTGGCTTTATCTAAAATTTTTTTATGCAATCCAGAATAGTTTGTTGAATGCTTCAGCTTGATCATTTCCTTGTGGATACCTAGGAGTTGAATTATGTCGCTCGATGTTGTGCTTCTTAAAGAAGAGTGTAATTTTCGTTCCTATAAATTGAATACCATTGTCAGTCGCAATGGAATGCGTAATACCAAATCGGTAGATTATGTTTTGCCAAATAAATTTTTTTTACATTTGCTTCCTTGGTAGAAGCAAGGGCTTCAGCTTTAATCCATTTTCTGAAATAGTCGGCTGCCACAATCATCATATTCTTCTGCACTGGAGCCATTGACATTGGCCCAACAAGGTCAATTGTCCATTGCATGAAAGGCCACAGACTAATCTGCGGATTCAATTCTTCTGCGGGATTAGTAGGAATTTGTCACATCTTTGTAGGAAGTCTCTTGTATCTTGATGCATGGTTGGCCAACAGTAACCAACACTCAAAACTTTTTGTGCTAATGATCTGCCCCCAGAATGATTTCCATAAGATCCTTCATGAATGCTACTCAAAACTTCAAGTACTGGTGGAGAACTAATACAAGTGAGGTCTGGCCCCAAATATGATCTGCAGTAGAGCTTTTATTTCTTCACATAATATCTTGCAGCCTTCTATTGGAGTTTCTTGACATGTACCTTATCTACTGGCAGATTACTATTCAGTAGAAAATCATTAATGAGATCTTGTCATGTAGGACTAGCATCGATCATCATCATCTCGACTTCTTCCTCTTCAATACTTGGCATTTTCAGGTACTCTGCTGGGATGGAGCGTTTGAATTGATAATCTAAGGCTGACCCCAAGTTTGCTAATGCATCTGCATGAAAGTTTTTTGCTCTAGGACCTACTTAATTGTAAAAATTGGAAAAACCTTCAAAGTTATTGGACTTTGTCTAAGTATAGGATCATCTTTGGTTGTTTTGCGATGTATTCACCAGATGCTTGACTAGTTATAAGCTGAGAATAAGAATAGATGGCTAGCCTTTTAATGGACAACTCTTTTGCTAAGCGTAGACCAGCAAGCAAGGCCTCATATTCTTTTTCACTATTTAAGGCTTTGAAACCAAGTGTAATGGTTTGTTCTACCATGGTTCCATCGGGCGTGAATAAAACAAGTCTTGTTCAGGCACCCTTGTGATTTAACGACCCATCTACATATATGTACCACATATGTTTGGGTTGACCTGCCTTTGCTCCAGCATCAATGGATGAATCTTTTGTTGTTGAGGGGTGCGACATTGATCTACTGGCTGACTTTGTCTCATCGGCTGACGAATGTGTAATTTTGTTATGAAATCTGCCAAGGCTTGAGCCTTTATAGTTGTCCTCGGTCGGTAGATCAAATCGTATTAGCTCAACTCTATGACCCATTTCATGAGTCATTGAGAGGCATCCAGGTAATGGAGAATTGATCGTAACGGATATTCTGTTATGATAATCACTCGATGGGCTTGAAAGTAAGGCCTTAACTTCTTTGTCGAAACCAAAAGTGCCAAAATTAATTTTTCCATTTTTCAGTACCTGGTCTCAACATCGAGAAGAGCTTTAGATATGTAAAATAAGAGAAGTTGGGCCCCCAGCTCTTCTTTGATGAGAGTTGAACTAACTGCCACGTTTGAAACTGCCAAGTAGAGGTACATGTCCTCTCCCGACTGAGGTTTCGATAGTAGAAAAGGATAAGATAAGTAAGTTTTCAAAATTTTAAATGTAGTTTCACACTCTTCATCCCATTTGTCTATATGTTTTTTTTCAATGCTTTAAAAAATGGTTTACATTTGTCTGTTGATCTACCCAGGAACTGATTCAAAGCGATTGCTCTACCTGTGAGACTTTGGATTTCTTTTTGGAGTTGATAGTGACTTCATGTCAATGATGGCTTTGATTTGATTTGGATGAGCTTCAATTCCCCTTTGGGTGACTAAGTATCCCAAAAATCTTCCTGACAAAACTCCAAAAGTGCACTTCTCTGGATTCAACTTCATTCGATATTTCCTTAGAAGTCCAAATGTGTCCTCAAGATTTAGGATGTGATCTGCCCGCTGAGGACCCTTGATTAGCAAGTCGTCTACATAGGCCTCCATGGTTTTTCCAATTAAATGCTTAAAGATTTTGTTCATTAACCTTTGACATGTTGTTCCAGCTAGGGGTGGGCATCCCATCCCGCGATCCGGGTCTTGTCCCCATCCCATCCCATTTTTGGGTTTCTTTGGGATTGATCAAACACATCATGATCTCTTCCCGTCCCGATCTAGAGTGGGATGAGATCGGGATGGAGATTTTCAATCTCACCCATCCCATCCCGTCCCAAACTTATTTATTTAATATTTATTATTATTAGTTTTAATCAAACTACTCTTCTAAAAGAAAGTTTAAGATGTGTTTAAATTAAATCAAAACATCAACTATTTGAAAACTTGTTTGATCTGATATTCTTTGTTTAGATAAAAACTTAAGTTTGGATATTTAAAGTCAAATAAAAACCATGAACATATACTTTTTCACATTTTGGATTGGTTATAGGACAATTATTTTTGAAGAAATTAAAGTCAAATGATAGTTGTTTTAGTTTTGCACTATGAGTTATATGTACAACTATTGGTTAGTGTATCACACAAATGATGTTTAACATAAAACAATTGTAAGTTCATTGGACCATAATATTGTTACAATGATAGTTATATGTACAAAATTTTGGCATTATTGGTATGTGAGCAATGCGAGATGAAATTCTTTTGTTATTCTTCATTAGAAGACTATTTAGTACTCGCTCATCTCGTCCCATCCCGAACCCATTTGGGATGGGACGAGGTCGGGATGAGGTCTATCCCGTCTCGTCCCGATCCCGAACGAACGGGATGGGATAGGGGTGAGGTCCATCCCATCTCGTGCCCACCCCTAGTTCCAACATTTTTAAACCAAAAGGCATTACCTTATAGCAATAAGTCCCCTTTTCGATGATGAATGAACTTTTGGCTTTGTTGGGTTCAAACATCATAATCGGATTATAACCTGAATAGGTATCCAGGAAGCTGAGCAACTGGTTACCAGATGTAGAATCTTCTAACTGGTCAATTCGAGGTAGATGATAGTTGTATTTGGGACATGCTTTGTTGAGGTCTGTGTAATCTACACAAAATTTCCATTTTCCTTTTTTCCTTTTTCTTGACTAATACCACATTTGCCAACCATTCGATGTAGGGTACCTCCTCAATAAAATCAGCTGCCAAGAGCTTGTCTATCTTGGCTTCGATGATTGCTACTCTTTTTGGGGCAAAGTTTCGTCTCTTCTGCACAATAGGCCTAAAGGTCAGGTCTACATGCAATTTGTGGCATATCACACTTGGATCAATTTCGGGCATGTCGAAGGCTGACCAAGCGAACACATCGTTGTTGCTTTGAAAGAAACATGAACTCTGCCTTCTCATTTGCGCTAAGGCGAGAGCCAATTTTCGCATTTCTGTTAGACAGATCAGGATCAAATCACAAGTTATGCATCTTCTTCAGGTCTTCATCCCTCCTCAACTAAGGTTTCGAATTGAACTTCTCCTTCATGATCCTGGTGTTGTAATTGCTATTGGGAGGTAGAAGGCTTCTTCCCTTTCACTTCGGCTGAAGTGACGGGAATAAATTCCTTATGTTTCATTTCCTTCAAGACTCGGGCTGCACACCTCCTTGCAATGGCTTGATCACTCTTTATTTTTCCAACTCCACCTCCTGGGATTGGATATCTGATTTTTTTGGTGTAGACAAGACGTGACATCATCAATTTTAGTTATCAATGGTCTCCCTAAAAGTCCGTTGTAGGGAGGGGGCTCATCAATTATCATAAAGGTCTGCTAGCAGATGATTGATGGGGAGTAGACGTCTAGAATCATAATGTCAATCGTTATTGATATAGCCCCATTGAAGGCAGTCGGGACTTTTATATTATTGGTGATAAGTGATTCTAAATTCATCTGCTTGATAGCCGAAAGTTGAAGTATATTGGTTGCACTTCCCTCGTCCACATGAATTTTATCAATCATTGCATGGGAAATCTGAATGTTGATGGTGAGTGTGTCTTCATGTGATAGATCAAAGCCCTGCATGTTGCTTTTAGTGAAGTCGATCATCTAATTTTCGATTGAGGAACTAGTTGTGGGCCCATAGACTGAGGAGGTGATTAGCACTTGGGCAACCGAAGTTGCTTGTTTAATCTTTCGCTTCCTTTCATTATTTGTGAAACCAAAAAGTTTATATTCAACGAAAATTTCATTGATCCTTATGACTTTCTTTGGGGGGATTTTTGGCTGCATCCCTCTTCTCAATTTGCTGAATGGTTTTTTCAACTACATACTTTGTGCAATGTCCTGCTTTGACTAACTCTCCAAGGTGGTCCTTCCATGCTCGACATTCTTTTGTCAAATGACCAATGGCTCCGTGGAATGCACAATATTTATTCGGATATCTTTGTAGGATTTCCCTTCATTGGTAGCGGTATCTTCAGCCAAGGTTGGTTCTTTATCTCGTGGAGAATTTGATTGATTGGAATTGAGATCTTTGTTTATGTTCTATTGGTAGAAGAGTCTTTTGTTGGGGAACATGCTCTACGCTTGTCACATTTGTTCTTTTTAATCTCTTTTTGATATGCATTCTTTTGTGCAGGTTCGTTATCCTTCTTGAGCACTTCAGATACCTTAGCACTATTTTTTTCATCATTCCACAATGCGTAACGTTCTGCCATGGCGAAGGCTTCTACAAGAGTTTTGTCTGGTTTCATGGTCAGTTTGCCATACAACGAGTGATTTGTGGGCAGACCCTTCCTGAAAGCTAATGATGCAATTTGGTCATCACACCCATGTATGCTCGCTTTTTCTGCATTGAATTTTTTAATGAAGTCTTTGAGCGATTCATTTGACTTATTCTTCACGTTGAAGAGGTGGTCGGCATGTTTTTTGATAGTTCGGTAGAAAAAATATTTTTTGTGAAGACAAGGGAGAGATCTCCAAAGTCGTTGATCGACTAGGGGGTTAAGGATTGGATCCAATCTTGGGATACTCCCTGTAAAGTCATAGCAAATACTTTGCACATAAGCGGGTCATCAGATTTGTGCAGAGTCATGACGCTTCGAAAATGCTTCAAGTGTCTCTTAGGACCAGAATCTCCTTTGAAAAAGGTAAAAGTTGGTGTGGTAAATTTTGCCGATGGAGGATCCCCTTCAATGTTATCTGTAAAAGATGAAGTGTTCACCAATGCTACTTTTATGCGCAGAGTATCATCTAAATTTCCCATAACCTGTAAGTTCCTCAATTTCTCCTTGACTGTTCGTGCCACATCATCTGCCCCCAAGGGCCCGAGTGTATTCTACTGATCAGCTGTAGGGTGGTTTCAGTTATAATTGTCTGCGATAGATGAGGTAGAGTCTCAACGGGATTCACCTGAAAGCTCCTCTGGATTTGACAAGCCTTTGGATGTGGTATGTGGGACAAATTACTTTAGTGATCTAGATCTGGTCCTCTGCACTGTTTGCATCCATCGAGATTTTGACTTCTACGCTGACCACTTATATTTGGTGTCGTCTGCAACCCCGGCCTTGAGTGCACAGTTGCTTGGGAGCTCAACCTTGAGAAGACTCTCATTTGAGGCCCGAGCCTAAAGTGCACATTTTCTCGTGGCCCAAATCTCGAATGAATGCTTCTAGATGGATTCTTTCCCTTTGATGGATGACTACTTCCACTCCCATGCGCATGGTCTGTTGATAGATGGCAATGTGTCATTTGCCTTGGTTGTTCGCTCACCAATCGCTCTATCACCTGGGTTTGTTCCTCCATTATTTTAGTTAGATTGGCAATCTGGTCTGTAAGATTTTTTTGTTGTGTCATCTCCATTTGGTAGTCAGCGGGCGGTGGCAGACCTACTACCAGTGGTTATCTGACCGCTAATGGTTGAACCGGTGGTGATGATGGTAGCCTAGTACGAGCAGAGGATTGTGTAACGTTATGTTTGCTAGTTTGTTTTTGAGTTCCCACCATTATATTGAAAATGAGTTTGATTCAAGCACCAGTTTGTGGATGCAAATTTCCATCGGATCACGTGATGATCATGCGGAACAATCTGCATAAGATATATATTAATTCTTGACACCGGTGTGGTACCTGCCACGAGGAATCCGATGCCAAAGTTAGAGTAATGCCTTTAGGAAAGTATTTATTTCTCTGTATTTTAAGAGAGGATTGTAAGTCAGAAAAGTGCTACCTCCAAAAGGCTTTGTGTTTGGCTATTTATAGAGGCAAAACGAGTCAACTGCTGGCAGATGAGTGAGACACATGGCAAATGAGTGAGCCGTGTTGGAGATGAGTGAGTCATCTGCTTGCAGGAGGTTGCAACTTCCCTTAGGTGGTTGTAACTTCTGTGGATGGTTGTAACCTCTCATTGGTGGTTGTAACTTTCTGTTTGGAGACACCTCTCTTGCAAGCTCGTGTGATAAGCTGGGAATGGTGGTTGGCATCGAACACTACTCCCCTGCTGAGAAACAAATGTTCTACTGAGTTTGTATTAGGCTCAGGCTTGGGCCTTCTATACTTGTAGCTTTCGTGGGTAATTTTCGGGCTTCTCGGGAACGACCCAAATATTTGGCCTTCTTTATCTCGTTGGGCTAAGGGTTATTTTTTGCTCCGACAATTATGATGAAAGTTATATGTACATAATTTGACATTATTGGTGTGTGAATTTTTTTGTTATTTTCATTGGAGAACTTTTTAGTACATGCTCATCCCGTCCTGTCCAGAACCTGTGGATGGGACGAGGTCGGGATGAGGTTTATCCCATCCCAATCTCGAATGAACGGGATGAGATAGGGAACGAAGTCCATTCCGTCCCATCCCGTCCTGTGCCCACCCCTAGTTGTAGATAACATCAATGTCGGGAACAACTAAATTTAAGAGATAAGAGGCATAAAAGTATGGAAATGTCAATCTGGATAGATTTAGCCTTGACTTTGGGCGAGTTTGGTTATAGGTCAAACTTTGGGTGCATGAAGGACGCTTCAATAATCTACAGACAAACATAAGCGTTGTACAAAGTAATTTGGTGGGAAAGAAGTTGTGGATTCACATAAACTCAGCTAAGCACAACTCAATGAAGATAACCGCGGTGGCAGCAGTGCTAGTACACCTAGTAATTACTTAATTAGCTATATACATTCCATTAGCTAATTAATTAATTGTGTTTATCTTGATTACAAACATTGTTACTGATTTCTAATCGATCAAATGGTCACATGACTTGACTCGACTCAAATTAAAGTTTGTTGTTCTTTAATCATGAAATTAACATCCATCCATTTCTCTTTCACTGACGACATAGGCAGAGTAGAGAAAATGGCCAAAATAGGAGGTGTTTTATAGAAATAAAATGAGGAGATATTGAAAGACAAGAGAGTGAGTGCTCAGAAGCATTTTCGAAAAGCAAAAAGCAGTCATGCATGACCAGCCCTTACATAACCATATTTATAGATACATAATATTTTTGTTACCTTAATAATCTAACTAGGATAAATTTCAACGGTGTTCTCATATATGACTTTGGATTTCAAACTCATTGACTGAGTAACTAAAATAACTAAACTTTGTTTTTTTTTCTAGCTTAAAAAACTAAAGAATAATCATTTTAACTCTAAAGATGATATAATATATTGACTCCACAATAAATTCTTCAAAATTAAAAATGACCACAACCTATAGAAGTTCATGTAAAAAATTTTAAGAATTCAAATTTACTGAAACGTGAAGCGGACACTATGGTGGTGTTTGATTTTTTTAATTGCTTAGAAGCTAACTTCTAACTGGAGTTAGAAGTTCTTAACAAGCTTCTAAAGAATTGTTTGTTTTACTCTGAATGAGTTGCTGATTAGAAATTGTAAAATAAAAGTTGTTTGTTTTTAGGTGCCGACTTGAATTTTTTTTATTTTTTATTTTTTACAGTTTTGCCCCCCACCACAATTCCCATCGCCTACCACAAACCACCAACATTAATCCCCTTCTCCACCTATTTTCTGTCTTTCAAATACCATTGAGATCTCTTTCCACCACTACCAGAAACCAACCTATATATATATCGATTCCTCATACAATCTTCAACAGAGAGGAAGAGAAAATGAAAAAGGAATAGGAAGAAGATGAATATGAGGGGAGGCTAAGGAGGGCGGTGGCAGCATTGCTCACATGGTAAAGATGAGGTGGATAAAAGAGATGATAGTTGGTAGAGGAGAGGGGTAGCAACAATCATTACGAATTTATTGTGAGGTTAATATTGAAATAAATTTTCATTAAGCACTCACTGCTAAGTGATTAACACTCTCATGATGCTTACTCCAATCAGAATTAAAAAGAACAGAAAAAAAAAGTGTCTCACTTATTATTAAGACTTTTGGGTCTATTCAGAATTAAAAAAAAAATCCTCTACGTATTTTTACGTGAAACTGATCATTGTTTACATTCTAAAAAAATCAAATAACGGAAAGTTAATTCGAAAACAAACGTGGCGACAAATTGAACATGGACTCCACCTTGTAACAAACCATTAAATGCTAAAATTTTATAATTATGGTGTTTTACAGTTTTGTCGCCCTTATTCTTGGTCAATTGATTCTTGGTAGTAACGACTTCATGGCAGACTGAGCTAGTTCTTGCTTTAGCTCCGAGTTAGAGGTTTGCTAATACTCTCAATTTTGCTTCCTATTTAATTCAATATATTAAAAAAAAATTCAAAAAAAATTCTACTAAAACAAAAATGGAAGAAAATAGACATGGACTTTGATGCCTGCCGCGCAATTGGCATTGGTGGAGAAGATAAAATTGCAATTAGCATCAACCCTACCAACTATTCGCATGCAGGATCCTAATCCCTCATATCACATCTCGAGATTCATATCAAAGAAAACATCATTTCTTCTCTTTTATATGCGTGTGGGTCCAACTCTCCAAACAAAAGTCCAAGCTCTCTCTCTCTCTCTCTCTCTGCTCTTCAAAAAACCTTTCACAGCCCTTCAAAAAACCCTCTTTTTTCCGCAATCGTTCATCTTATTCTTTTCACTTACAGGTTTGTGTTCTTCAAACCCCCAATCACTACAAAGTCAGCTGAAGATACAGCTGTTACTGAATCCGCGATGAACGAATTACTCTCACATCAGCTTCCACCCAGGTAAGTTTCCATGAAACCCACAAAGTTGGTATCTTTAGTGTTAACCAATTAATCCCCAAATGATTTGATGAAGAAACCCTATAAATCTGGAACCTTTACTGTTATTTCGTGCTAATTTGAGGAAATAAAGGTCTGGGTACTTCTGGTTTCATCGAATCGAATGGCAGATGAGGACAACGGGGGAGGAGATCGAGTTAGGAGAATGGATTTGAATCTCTATCTGGGTCTCCCTCGTCGTCGTCCCGAATCAGATCTTGGTTCAGATCTTGCGTTGAATTCACTTCCAGAGATGTCTAGCTCTAACACTCCATCTTATCAGTCCATTTCACATACTCCAACTCAAAGAGGAGAGATCACAGAAGAGCCTTTTTACGATCCATCACCCACACCCCTTTATGAACCTGAAGTTCCGCCATTTTTAGAAGAAGCAATAGATCATGAGGCCCCAAATGATGATGACTTGTTTGGTCATCACCCACCTTACTTGCCTTCATATCTTCAACCATCACCCACTCCCACTGCACAAGATAGCACAGAAGCTATGGTTATTGAGGATACTAGTAATGCCCATACCCACCATGTTGAGTATGTACCTTACTCTCCGTCCTCTTATGTCCCAACACCATTAGCTATAGTTGATGATGAATTGCATGTACAGGAAGTGAATCCCCACCATCTTCCTTACATACCCGTTCCACCGACTAATCTAGTCATCGATGATATCCCTTCTTTTGAGGGAATGGGGTTTCGCCCGTATGGAGAGATGATGAGAAATAATAGGTCGTTCCCACAGGAGTCACCTCAACGAGAAGAGTTGCGCTTTCAGGGATTTAGAAGATGGATTGACCGGCGAACTAGACGAGCAAGGAGGTATAGGTCAAGTGGTGGTCCATATAGGGCTGATTCCGATTCGAGTGAGTTTTCATCTGGGGCAGTGCATGGGTTAAATGGTAGTAGAAGAGTTAGTGAAGAGGAATTGGCTGTAAGAAATAATGGGGTGGCCCAAAAAGCAAGTGAGGAAGGCGTGAGTAAAGAGGCAAAGGAGGAGGAAGAGGGGAAAAAAGAACAGAGCAACGGGGTCGCTAATTTTGATTGTAATGTGTGTTTGGATGTGGCAAAGGAACCTGTTGTTACTTCGTGTGGTCATTTGTTTTGCTGGCCCTGTTTGTATCAGTGGTTGCATCTTCATTGTGATCATAAGGAGTGTCCTGTCTGTAAAGGAGAGGTAACAGAAGAAAATGTTACACCGATTTATGGACGTGGTAGTTCAGGAAAGGAGGTTGAGAAGGGGGTAGAAGAGGGGAATTTAGGTTTGAAGATACCTCCTAGACCGCATGGAGTTCGGTTAGAAAGCTTGAGACAGCGTATGCAAAGGCCAATTTTACGGAGATCACGCGGTGAAGGTTTTGCGCCATGGAGGCTTGTCATGGAGGAAGAAATGCATAATCAAGCAGAAGCTAGTCAGAGAATAACAAGGTTAATGTCAGCCCAGCGGCTTCGGAGGGATTCAGACCGTGGAGGGAGTGAATCCTCTAGTAGTGCAACTGAGATGAGTGGTGGTTACTCACTCCTTGATAGGATTCATCAATTGGAATCAAGAGGTAATCCGCCTGCACTTGCTCGACGTGGACCTGACTTTTGGCGTCGACTTGCATTTTACAGTCTACCTAGTTCTGATAGATTGGCTATAGCTGCTGATCTCTCTAGTGTGGTGGGGAGGATGGCAAATGGGGGTAATATGTCTGATGCGTCTGCTTCTACCTCAGTGAATCCTCAGGGTGAAGGTCCTTCAAATGTTCAGCAACAAGCACGAGAAGCAGCTGGAGTTGCAAATCAAGCTTCTGCTTCTAGCACCATTGCTGTGATACAGGGTGACTCTAGTCTTCCAGTTGATGCTCCTGCTGAACCAAGCAGTGTGGGATCCTCTCCCACTCTTAGGCGAAGAAGAAGAAACACAGTGTCTGGCTCTTTAGATGTTGATGGAGTTCATCATGCATGTAAGCGGAGAAGGCTGAACTAGTATTTTTGTCTCTCGTTTCCTTTCTTTTTTTTAACATAACTGAGATTTCAAATAAGCTTTCCGCTCCTGTGTTATATGTTGCTTAGTTTCTTCAAGAGCATGTACAATGTATTTTAGTTTGAAATGAAGATTAACTGATTTTCAGTATACTGAGATCAAATTTTGTCTTACCTTTGAGACTGTTGATTGGTGGACTGTAGAGATGTGCTTTTATTAGCATGAGGAGACTATAAATTAGTTATTCTATGAAATGGTTGCACTTGAAAATAAAGGGTCATACCAATTCTGGGGGCAAACTATATATAACTAGATGCTTTCATACCCATGTCAAATATCTTCTCATTCGTATATAGTTACTTATTCTGTCTCAAGATTCTGATTTCACATGTGAATACTTAAATGTGTATTGCATCGACATACTCCACTTACAGGTGTTTAGTTATTCCATTTTTTATTTTTATTTTTCCCTTTTAGGGTGTGTTTGATTTCAAGGAAATTTACCAGAAGTGAGAGGTGAAAGGGGAGAGGAAAGAATGAGAGAATAAAGAACATGCATTTTGTCATGATCACTATCCCCTCGGTTTGTTAGAAAATTGCGGAAAATATTTTCTTAGGGCGAGCTAAGAAATTTTTTTGCCAAAATGACTTACTCACACAATTCTTCTTTCTTTTTGAAAATTTATCCTAGCAAAATTTCCTTCAAATCAAACACACACCCTTATTGTATAAATAGATGAATGAATTTGAGCTTAAAGCAACAATGTACTGTACTACAATACTACTATGAAAATTGGTCAGTTTGCTCTTATTATTTGTTTTACAAAGTGAACATTGTTGTTCAAACTTCAAAGTAACCACAGGAGTGAGAGGGTTTTGGTACAAGTACCACCTATCAATATTCATCTAAGGAGTTGTTCTAGATGGCGAGGAAACGAGCGAGGAAATGAGCGAGGGGAGGGAGGTGGCGGGGTGGGGACCGTTCACCTCCCTCGGGATGCGCGCATCAAAAAAGATGGCACACATCCCCAGGGAGGTGAACGGTCCCCACCCCGCCACCTCCCTCCCCTCGCCCACTTCCTCGACATTTAGAATTTCTGTCATCTAAGTGATCTGTCATTCCAGTAACACTGCAGCATGAAGCGCAAAGCCAAGCTGATTTCTGGGGCATCTTGCCTAACATTTTCCCTAAAAGAATAGGGATATGAATATGTGGCTTGTGGCTGATTTCTGTCATGTCTTTGAGCTTGTGGGTACATAATAACTTGTCAACATAGACTAACTTGTTGTTGATGATTTCAAGCTTATTGACATGAAACTTTTGGTATACTATCATCCTTCGGAATATCTCATGTTCCTTTTTGCCTAATTGCAACAATGATTTCTCTTTCAATTAAAGTGTACTCGACTTGTTGCTCATCAGTGATTGAGAAACACATCAATATCCATTGGCTAAAAAATATTTCATTATCTTTATTTACTTCATGTCATGTCTTGATTTGGTCATCAGTGATTGAGAAACACATTGGCTAAAAAATATTTCATTATCTTGATTTACTTCATTTGTAGCTAGCATTCATCAATCCCAGGTTCTAAGATTGTAGTGCTTTAGACAATTCTTGTAACTATACCTTTATCTTCTTATAGTAATAAAATTGGTTTGATCCCAACATCATTGCTATAGAGAGGTTTTTATTGAAGTTTACAAAGAATTTCGAAATTGCGACATATAGGTAACATTAAAAAAAATAATAATAATAAAAAAATAAATAAAAAAATGAAAATAAAGTCCAATTATTCAGTAGGCATAATACTAGAAATAGACCAGGAAAATAAATAACTTGAACAGTTCTTTGATATTTTTTAGTAACACAGTACATTTTTATGAATTGGACACGACAGAATGAACAGTTTGTTGTTTCATATCACTTATATGGTCCAAAGACAAAACTCATTGTTCAAACACAACAAAAGAAGGTGGGGGAAACCAAGGTTTGCCCACGATAAACCAGGATCACAGAGACACAGAAACTGAAGGAACCTTTCTCTCTACAGAGAACTCAATTTTCTCCTCCGCCAACCAAACAGTTATCGGCTAGTTTCTTCAGGGCTGGTCTTGTATTCTCTGGCTGCAATATTTCCTGCAGTGGACAATATACAACATTGTGAGCGTGTTCACAATGAAAAGTAGTATTTCACAATAAAATAGAAGTTTTCATTGCTTACCTTAGCATCATTGTAGGTTTTGTTGTGGTTGGCCTTGTCGTTGATTGTCAACTTTTCCTTGAACATTTTCCTCAACTGCCTCAAACTTGCATTCTTTAACACTTTCTGTGCAGTGTTGTCACCAATGTTGATGGCATTGTTCTCTTTTTCATCAGCAGCTGCCAAGCTTATCTTTGAGCCGCTTTTCAAAACTGTAGTAACACTGCTGCCTTCTTTGTTGTCATCAAAAACTTTGAATGCCAACTTTGTAATTGGCGTTGGCTTCTTGCTGGATGATTTCAGGGGTGTCACCTTACCCTGAAATTCAGAATCCAATGAACTTACTCTGTTGGGCATAACACACACAGGAGCTGAAGAATAGACTTCCTCAACCAGACCCCCATGAGGGGAATGCAGTTCTTGAATGCCATCTGCTCCCTCTATTGATTTCTCATTATCTTCGTCGGAAAATTCAGCTTCTGTTTCTGTATAGTCTTCTCCCATCTCGGGAGCCATAGAATTGGGATGTTCAGTTGCAACCGGACAGAGGTCACCAACTTCAAGCTTCAAATCCTCAGAAAAGCTCTCATTTTTCACAGGGACATCAGAAGGAAAGATAATATCACGGTCTGCAACTAGGCTAGACTTCTCCATGACCATTGTCTGATTCTCTAGAGGTTCATCAGTGACACCCTTTTCAGCTTCCAAGTGCATTATTGTAACATCTTCACTTGATGAGTCAACAACTAATAACTCAGCATTTTCGGACAATTCACCATCAAAGGCTGCATCAGAATTGCATAATATAGATGTTGTGCTTTTAGCAGCTTCCTGAATGGAATCATTCATGTATTTAGAATCCTCTACTTTACGCAGATCGTCACTGGACTCATCAAAGAACTCGCACTCTTCAGCAGATTCTGACACCAAGACCTTAGCATTCTCGCGCTCATCATCATTAGTTGCAATTGCATCACCATTATAGTCACTGGCCTCCATCATCTCTACACCTTTTTTATTTTCAGTGTTTTCTGTTGTAGTCTGCTCAGGAACAAGGTCCACCATATCAAGAAGATTCTCAGCAGTGCCATTGCTAGAAACCTCGGCAGATACCACACTAGATAGAGAAGCATTTGAGCCTTCCAGAACAGATTCGTTACCAAGTATCACATCTCCTTGTTTGACATTTGAATTTTCATGAACAAATTCTTCACCTTGGTTCTCAACAGGAGTAAAATCTTCCTCAACCATGTCTTGATCAACAACTGAGCTTTCCACAACAGAATCTTCACTTTCTGGAATGGGGATGTTCTCTAGTGTGGAATCCTCTTCAAAATTAGCCACCTTATCGTCTAATTCCTGGGTGACATTGGACTCTGTGGAAGAACAATTATCAGAAAACACACAAATAAAGAGAGAAGTTGAACATTTCATACCTTTATCAATTCCATCCTTCACGTCGTCAGAGATTGAAGTGTTTGTCAAATCTTCGGAATCTACTTCCGACATTGCAGAAACATCAGTTGCTTCTACATTCAAATCTGTGCAGAGACTATTATCAGGTAACGGAAAATAAACAGACAATTAACAATACACACAAGTTGAGTATCACATGCCTTTGTCAATTCCATCCTTCACCAATTCTTCGGACTCCTCTTCTGACAGTGCAGAAATCTTGATACCTCTTGTTCCTCCCCTCTTCGAGGTCATATCAGATGGTTTCACATCAGACATCAATCTAGCTGAACGCCTTGTACAATAACGCAGAGTGCTGATGGAATTCTCCTTCTCTTCCCCACCATTCCATTCAACATTGATTTCAGTTTTCTTCCTGATTGAAGTACCAGTTGCCCTTTTCCGGACAGTCTGTGCTGCAGGTGTCTTGGGTATTGCCAATCCAGATTGATTTGCATCTTTCTTTTCTCCCTCACTGTGCCCTTCATCGCTGCAGATCTCAATTTTCTTCCTAGTTGAAGTAGCAGCTCCCCTTCTCTGGTTAGGTCTCATGGCAGGTGTTTCAGGTATCTGGGAATTCAAATCCTTCACACCATTCTTTTCTCCCTCCTCTTCATGGTCCTTTTGTTGTGCTCCATGACAAGTACAGGTAGCAGCTAGTTGAGAACCTTCGAGTTCATTTTCAATAGAAACAGGCGCAGTTTGCCGAGCTCTCCTGGAGGTAGCAGGCGTCTTCAATGCAGATTGTTCGGACAACAATGAGCTGATGTCTTCAATTCCTTCAGCCTGATTAATCAAACAGCAGGAAAAATAACCTTAGAGCTAGTCACTAGCAAATGACTCGCTGAACATCTTCAGTCGGATCGATCCATGGATTTAAATAAGATACATAGCTAAGAAAACAAAGAATCTACAGTGCATTTGATGGATCAAAGAACAAAAGACTTATTGAAGATCTTCATCAGATCAATGGATCTCAAGTAAACAAAACCATCCCTCCAATAAAAAAATCCTCAGTGGGTTTGATGGAGGCATTTCAACAAACAAGTAAACTACAATCCATTCAACAAATCAGATTGAAACTAGCTCATATAAATTAGTTTGATTAATTTCTAGTAAAGGAAAACATCCCTCCACTAAGAAAAAATTTCAAATGGGTTTGATGGATGAATTTCAAAAAACAACTACTGTGCCCTCGATAAATTAGACTAAATGAATCAGCTCAAGGAAATTCGGACTACATAAATCAAATTGGGTTGAACACAATTAAACCAAATCAAGAGAAAACAAACCACCCCATTACTCAGACTCATCAGATCTTCAATCAATTAATCGATCGAACGAGATCCATCATCGATCGAATAGAAATGAGATCTTTCGGAGTAAAAAGGACACGCCCCCATTACTCGATCTATACAAATTGATCGATTCGAACAACAAAAACAACTTGGGGTTTCAAAAGTTAAAGTAAAAGAATAAGAAGAGCGATTACTTACATTGGTGAGAGCTTGGAGAGCGTTGGCCATGGCGACGTTGGTCATGTTGGCAGGGATCTTGTTCTTCTTACAGAGGGCTTGGAGCTCTCTCCTTGATAGAGTCTGGAAATCCATCGATGGCTGTCTGAATAAGAAATTGAGAGACTGAAATGAAAGAAGATCTCAGGAGGAGATTAATTTTGAGACAAAGAGATATTGTGAAGGTGGAAAGAGAGAGACGTTGGGGTTATATAGGGGTGGAGAAAATGCGACCGTTGTTGTGTTAGGGTTTGGGATTTTTTGAATTTTGAATTCTCTGTAAGAGGCGCCGTTAGTTCGTTCGTTGTAGTTTGGCGAAATCTAACCCTAGTTTTTGCCTAGTAACTGTGATTCAATCTTCACCGTTGGATCTGGAGAAATCCGACCCCCTCCTCTCAACTAGACTATTTTCATTTTTCACCCATACCCCCCCCCCCCCCCCCCCCCCCCCCCCCTTCCAAACAATAGAAAATGAGCCCTTCTATCCCTCGCTCCCTATAATTTTTGATACCATATTACTTTCATTTTAAATAAGCAAATTATCTACATTTAACAAACTAGTACTGTTAAAGTTCAAATAAAATACATGTCATCTTTAATTGGGTTAATCCATTACTACCAAAGATAAATATGGCCATATACACACACAAGCTTTCGCTTGAATCATCTCCACATCCTCAATTGTCTCCAAGAGAGTCTTGTCATACACACCTATATATAACTTTGGCCTTTGGCTAATTCAGTGCTAGCTTTGAAGATCAAAATAATCTTTATTTGGACAAGTAAAACACAAGGTTTTATAAACAGTTTATTATGTAAAGTATGATCATCCAGACTACCCAAATAAATCTTTGCAAATGTCTAGATAGAGAACCTTGTTCATCGACTTGCTCACTCAAACTTCAGCTACGATCATTTAATATAATACAACATGGTGAGTTCCAAAAGAAATAACACAAATAGAAACATAAGAAAAGCAAAAACGTAATGAGTAGCTAGGAAAGAACAATATTAGATAATGAAGTTTATAAGTTGCTTGTTGTAAAAGTTAACCATATGAGATTTATGCTTTAATACTTTGATGTCATGTTCTATTGGATGGACAATTGGACACAAGTCAAAGGTGTATCATCTGAGTTGGTAGAGGTGTGGCGGATGATATCACACGTCACGGATTCGAATAAGTAAAAAAAAAAATTTGCTACGTATACCCGACTATTTGGCTTGGTTGCACTAACTCTTTATTGCATCGATATTTTAAAATGTTTCGATTTTATTGCACCAACCTAAAAGATGTAACACCAACTTACTTTTTTTTTAATAAGTGGAAACCATTTGGTGGTGAAATTTTCTCATTTAGGAGCATCAAAAAATAAATTATAAGAAATATAAGTGGTTGCAACTATTAAAAAAATGCATTCTACCCCAAGAACTTTACATCAAAAAATTTACAATAAGAATCATCCGTACAAAGTCTTAAATCAACAAATAGTTTTATTTTAGAATTAACAAAAAGTGATTGAGTATACTAAGCAATTTTCAAAAGTGATTAAGTATACTAAGCAATTTTTAACAAATAGTTTTATTTTAGGATTAACCACCAAATTATTTTTATTTTAAGAAATGTAAGCCAATGTTACATATTTTAAATTGGTGCAACAAAGTCAAAACATCCCAAAATATTGGTACAACAAAAAGTTGGTGCAACCAAACCAAATAGTCGGATACACGTAGCAACTCCTGAAAAATACAATGAATGTCTCTTGCTAATTGTTAGTTAGTTTATTTTCTAATATAGTTAGTCAAGGGAAATAGAGGCTACCCCATTATAAAATAAAATAATGCATATGTTCTTAGTCGTGTTAAATCTTTATTTTGTTAGAAAACATGCAAATATCGTGATAAAGATGTAATATAATAAATTAAATGTGATTGTCATTACAACAATTATTATATTTACCGATAATTTTTGTAAACAAAATGAATTTGTTGCTAAAAGTGTACTTTTGCCAAAGAAGTAAAATGTTCCTTAGTAAACCTATAATTGTTTTTCAACAACATATATTTTGTTGCAGAAAATTCCTTATTGATAATTTACTTTTAATCCAATATGTAATTTTTTGTCGACTTGCGTCGTGGAATTAGAAATTGTACAAATATGAAGATGAAGAAATTCATCATGTTTTTGTTGTTGTTTCCGATTAGATTAAAACGACTCCTTACTATTGACTTTTTTTTTATTGAGGCTTCTTGTACTTTGGACTAGCAAGTGGTATGTGGTTCTTTAGTTTGCGAATAGAACAGATGCAATGAAGGACCATAAAGAGAGAAATAAATTAATGAGCTGTGTATCTACCGAAGAGGTTAAGAAGTAGTTGAACTCGATTGTGGTCGAGTAAAGCTATAATCATAAATCCACTCACACACAAAACAATTAGCCAACACATTTTGATAAGTGAATGAGTTAAGTTGCTTCTTCCCTTAACATAATAAATTAGGTTGAGTAGAAAAAAGAAATATCGGTAAAAATGAAGAAAAATACTCAATTAAAATGATTTCAGTGAAAAAGAATGTCGAATCTAAAAGAATCAGGGTGAATTATGTTAAACATTGACAAAAGGCCTGGATATTTCAAGCATCGGGGACCTAACCTTTTGCCTACATATCACATAATATAGGGGATTGCTAGAATCTATTTTCTCAACCCCTGGAGAACAATTTGGAAAACATAAAGGGGGGTCAAAGTGAACCCTCTGTTATAAACAAATACACGCGCCAACAATCTAACATAGTGAAATGTATTTTGTGAATTAAGACCAAATTGATACTAGTTGAGCGATATTATGATATTGTGGGACGAATGATGCATACTAGGTTGTGAATGATTGTGGAAATTATATCATTAAAAATGACCGTGAAGTCTCAGCCGAAGGTGACAAATTAAAAATGACCAAATCATAAGCGCCAACCAAAGTCAAAATTAGACGTCCGCAGTAAAAAACAAAAGAAAATCTATAAAAGTCAAAATGCCAAGAAGATTAAAGTTCAAGATGGTTGAAGAAAGTTCAAGTCAAAGGACTATAAAGAGTTGCTAGTCAAAGTCTAAGTTCTAGTATAATGGAGTAAACCAGATGGTTTGGTCGACTAGGACCAATAAGAATTTGAAATTAAAATTTCAGTTAAACTAGTTGTTGAGAAAATAGTTATTGGAAAATGACAGTGACATCACCTTCGTCGACATGTTCCCAAGATGAGTCTTAAACAAAATACCTACTTATTTGTTCGAAGTAGAGATAAATTATTTGAAATATTTGTGAGAGCAACAAAGTTTTATAAAGAGAGAAAACTCAAGGTTTTGAGGTAAATCTAGTCTCCAAATTCATATTTTCTTCTTATTTGTTAGTGTGCTTCAAAAGGGAAAGAAAGTAAGAACTCTAGAGGTTCATTGTGAGATAAACTTAGACCAAACAACTTATTTGTTTGAGATCTAAAGCCCTACATAGACCAACTCCTTCTCATCCAAAACCTCCATATTTGTAAGGGTGGGGTTTCACTTCTAAGCTATAAAGAAATGATACTCAAAAATTAAACATTCTCTAATCTATTTATCCGAGAGACATTCAGAAAAAACAATAAAATATAGTGTTGTTTATCACTTATAAAAGTCTTATCATGGATAAATTTTGAAATTGCAAGGACGTGGTTGTAGTTTTGATAAAAGTGCTCTAAGCTTTGTACTCTGGTTCGTGGAAATACAGTGATAAACGTTTGTCGTGTTTTTGCCCTTCCATTGAGGGAGAAACCAAGACTAATGCATCTACAAAACAGTTGCCACCTTTCGAACAGACTGAGTAGCAGTTGCGGTTAATGCCATCACTAGAACACTTGGGAAATTTTGCTAAGACATCCTAATCCTCGGTAATCTGGACGAAAATCATGTCCCCATTGGCTGGAAAAGAAAAAAGTGGGTTAAGAATAGTGGATATAAAGAAATTTAGAGTAAAGTCCATGCTCTGAGATTCTTTTGTCTCGAGATGTAAAAACTCACAAAGGACATACCTTACACAATGTGCTTCATTAATGACAAACCCGGCTAGTTGTCTCTGTTAAGCAAACAATAATGGTTAATCATTATAATGAACACTATTTCTGAAAGAGTAGCATACAACAACAAATCTACTAAACATGTAACTTAGTACAAGGAGACAACAAACTGAGATATATGAACTGACAACACTACACCAAATGGGCAGTTTTGTAACAACTCTCAAACAATATCATTTATGTGATGTAACAGTCCACAAAACAATTTCAAGTTAAAGCTAAATTTAGGCAAAATTTTGAAAAATAGTATTACAAAGACAGTGACATAATAAATTGGATCACCATGAATAATATCACTTGCAACACCATACTATTCATGGTGATCCAATTGTTGTATCACTTCATTGTGAAACTGTGTGAAATTGTTTGGTGAACTGTTACATCACAACAGTGATACTTTTTTGGGGGTTGTTACAAATATGTCAATTTGGTGTAGTGCAGGTATCTCAAGATCTTTAGAAATGATGTGTTAGCTTTTCTTTAAGGAGTGACATACATATGTTTGTTGGACGGTTTATCTTTCCTACAGAGGGGAAAAATTAATTGACATAAATAGAAAACATGTCACCATAAAAAAAATTATAAAAAAAAAAAAAAGAGTCAGAAAGTGATCAAGTATTTGCCTACAAATTTGCAACTTCTAACTGCTTCGGGGGTATAGACATGTTAAAGGGTCTTGCCTTAATTCTCGAAGAACAGCTCATGCTTGTTTAGCAGTTTGTTGAGAATTCAAAATGGTAGCTAGTATCCAAATTTGATGTTATGTGATAATTTGATCTTGAATGAGAGAAAATAGAGGTGACACAACAATTGTAACTCCAGGCTGCAAAGTTGCTGGAGGCTGGAGATAATTTTTTGAGAAACAACTCAGTCAATGGATGCTTTAGATAAACAATGTAATAATCAACACTCAGTACGTAATACCCATGGTCATGGTCTGAGCTTGATTGAACTATCATAAAGAGTTCCCTCATAAACTAATTTGATAAACTTTGCAGGATGAAATTTGTATTAAATGAAAAAAACTACATCTGAAGAGCAATAATAATTTAAAATTCCTTGTTACCAGCAGAAGAACAAGGCATATGTAGCATCACCAATGACCAACTAAAACAATGTAACTTTGAACAGGATCAAGTGCATGATGTGCAACAACTTACTAGGGAATTTTAAATTCATTATAGACATTGAGTATATGACTATGGACCAATCAATAAATAACAAACAAATAAACAAAGAAAATAAAAAACATGTTTAATGATATGACATGTTAACAGATTGTTGACTACAAGATGTTGTCAAAAACCACTAAGCAAATGGGATGTGCTGGGAAAGGTGATGTTTTATAGAGAAGAGGAAGTTAATAATATATAACATGCATTTCAAACTAAATGAAAATATACAAAGTTTTATCAGACAATTTAATTTTATACATTATGATATTCAAAAATATATGCAAAAGTATCTACGAAACTATTTTAGGGGAAAAAATTACTCTAAATCAATATTCCACAAGAAGTCTTATTCAACAATATTAAATCTCGATAAATCCCAATACAAATCAAACTGCAACTCTAACCATTTTCACTATAAAGCTCTTAAGTTTCTTTAATTTTCTGAAAAACAACAGCAATATCAAGTCATTCTGCATCAATTACTTACAATCTCAAAAATGGGTTCTCAAAATTACAACTTCCAAACCAATATTCAATCCAATTCAATAATACTAATCTTGATGGACCCCACTACCAATCAAACTACAACACTAATATCCAATTTATATTACACTTAATAAAATCTAATTAATGTGACACCTAATATCGGCCTAATCAGAACTTGAGTTGAAGTGTGGGAACGTCTGTGACACGGGTGACGCTTGTCTTGCCATCTATATATCTTGATCCTGGGGGCTTGAGTTGGTTGGTGGCTCCAAAATACGCAAGTGAATGCCACAAGTCCGGCTTTATGACCAATAGTACGGAAAGTACTATGGCCAAAATCGCAGGCCAACAAGTCATTGCCTTGGTTCAACTTGGGGTATGTGCGAGTCATCCTAATATCCGCAAGAGTTAGGACCCTCTTGCATTTCAACTCCTTGAATTTCAAGATAAGACAATGAAATCAATCAAAACGGGAGGCCCTGGTTGTTTTTCTCTCTGCTTTTCTTTGAAATAGATGCGACTATGATCCCTGCTGAAGGCAATGAAATCTTTCCCTCCTGTAGCAAGACAACCAGGTGTTAGTGAGAGGAGAGAGAACATTAAGTAGGTGGGATGTGTTGGGAAAAGTGATGTTTTAACATATAAGACAAGGTTAACAATATATAATATGCATCTTAAACTAAATGAAAATAAACAAAGTTTTATAAGACAATTTAATTTTATACGTTACAATGTTCAAAAATATATACAAAAGTATTTATGAAACTATTAGGGAAAAAATTACTCCAAATCAATGTTCAATCCAAGAAGTCCTATTCAACGATGTTAAATCTTGATAAACCCCAATACCAATCGAACCACAACTCTAACCAATTTCACTATAAAGCTCTTAAATTTCTTTAATTTCTAAACAACAACAATATCAAGCCATTATGAATCAATTACTTATAATCTCAAAATGGGTTTTCAAAATTACAAGTTCTAAACCAATATTCAATTCAATCCAGCAATACTAAATCTTGATAAACCCGATTACAAATCAAACCACAACACTAATATCCAATTAATATTACACCTAGTATCAGCAATCAGAGCTCGAGTTGAAGTGTGAGAACGTTTGTGACACGGGTGACTCTTGCCTCGCCTTCTTTATATCTTGATCCTGTGGGGCTTGAGCTGGTTGGTGGCACCAAAATGCGCAAGCGAATGCCACAAGTCCTGCGATTATGGTCAGTGGTACAGAAAGTACTATGACCAAAATCGCAGGCCAGCCCAAGTCGTTGCCTTGGTCCAGCTTGGGGTATGTGTAAGTCCAGGTATCCGCAGGAGTTGATACTCCTTACATTTCTACCCCTCGTATTTCAAGGCAAAACAATGAAATCAATCAAAACAGGAGGCCCCAATTGTTCTTCTTTCTGCTCGTCTTTGAAATAGGTACGATTATGATCCTTGCTGAAGGCAATAACATATTTCCTTCCTATAGCAAGACAACTAGGTGTTAGTGGGAGGAGAGAGACCATTAAGTAGGTGGGATGTGCTGGGAAATGTGATGTTTTAACATAGAAGATGAAGTTAACAATATATAATATGCATCTTAAACTAACCGAAAATATACAAAGTTTAATAAGACAATTTAATTTTATACGTTATGATATTCAGAAATATATACAAAAGTATCTACGTAATTATTAAGGAAAAAATTACTCCAAATCAATATTAAATCCAAGAAGTCCTATTCAACAATGTTAAATCTTGATAAACCCCAATACCAATCGAACCACAACTCTAACCATTTTCACTATAAAGCTCTTAAATTTCTTTAATTTCTAAACAACCACAACAATATCAAGTCATTTTGCATTAGTTACTTATAATCTTCAAATGGGTTTTCAAAATTACAACTAATATTCAATCCAATTCAACAATACTAAATCTCGATAAACCTCACTACCAATCAAACCACAAAACTAATATCCAATTAATATTACACCTAATAAAATCCAATTAATATTACACCTAATATCACCTGATCAGAGCTCGAGTCGAAGTGTGAGAACGTCTGTGACACGGGTGACACTTGCCCTGCCATTTCTATATCTTGATCCTGTGGGGTTGGTGGCACCAAAATGCACAAGCGAGACCAAGAGTACAAAAAATACTATAGCCAAAATCGCAGGCCAGCCCAAGCCATTGCCTTGCTCTAGCTTGGGGTATGTGTGAGTCGTCCGGATACCTGTAGGAGTTGGGACCTTTGCATTTCAAGACAAGATAATGAAATCAATCAAAACATGAGCCCTGGTTGTTATTCTCTCTGCTCGTCTTTGAAATAGGTGAGACTCTGAATAATACTTCTCAAAGCTTGGATATCTCCAACCTATTTGTAGAGAGATTCAAGAAGGCAAGAGGGAGGTTGTAAAACCCTAGATCTGGAAATGTTGTGATCCCTGTTGAAGGCAATGAAATCTTTCCCTCATGTAGCAAGACAACCAGGTGTTAGTGGGAGGAGAGAGACCACTGAGCAGATGGGATGTGCTGGGAAATGTGATGTGCTGGGAAATGTGATGTTTTTACATAGAAGATGAAGTTAACAATATATAACATGCATATTAGACTAGATGAAAATATACAAAGTTTTATAAGACAATTTAATTGTATACGTTATGATATTCAGTAATATATACAAAAGTATCTAAAAACTATTAAGAAATTTTTTTTTTTACTCCAAATCAATATTCAATCCAATAAGTCCTATTCAATAATGTTAAATCTTGATTATCCCCAATACCAATCAAACCACAACTCTAACCATTTTCATTATAATGCTATTAAATTTCTTTAATTTCTAAACAACAACAACAATATCAAGCCATTATGCATTAGTTACTTACAATCTCAAAATGAGTTTTCAATATTACAACTTCCAAACCAATATTTAATCTAATTCAACAATACTAAATGTTGATAAACCCCACTACCAATCAAACCACAACACTAATATCCAATTAATATTACACCTATTAAAATCCAATTAATATTGCACCTAATATCAGCCTAATCAGGGCTCGAGTTGAAGTGTGAGAACGTCTGTGACATGGGTGACTCTTGCCCTGCCATCTCTATATCTTGATCCTGTGGGGCTCAAATGCCACAAGTCCTGCGATTATGACCAGTAGTACAAAAAGTACTATGGCCAAAATCGCAGGCCAGCCTAAGCCGTTGCAGAATTAGCTGACAATATACAAGGATAACACCTAGAAACTAGCTGGACAATGACATTATGTGCAGAAAAAAATAGATCTTATCTGTCACGTTTATGATATTAAAACAAACACTGGATGTCACTAGTGTGTCACTTAAAACTCAGCATAATTGGGGATGAAGATGGCGAAGTCACTCAAAAGTTACCAAGACAAGTTTCTTCCTATTTTAATCCAACTAATTAGTCAATGAACTAGTAAATTGTTTCACCCTTTGAGTTCTAAGTAGTAATAATGTTAGAAGCAAGTGTGAAAAGTTTGTTCTCTTGAAGAAAATCTCTTATGTTTGGTTTCTATGGGATGTATCTTGTTACAAGCGTGGGTTTGATTCCCATACCCAATATTTTGACATTTATTTATTTTCTTCAATTGTTGATGGTGGTGATTATGCATGTAAGTAAGAAGGATGAAAACTTAAACCCAATTGTTCATGTTTTGACAAGTTTTAAATTTTTGTCGTGCCAACGATACGGTGAATATCCTAGTCTATATTACAAATCAGGATGGTGTTTGAGGTTGGAGATAAAAGACGACTGAGATTTAACAAATTATAAGAATCTAACGGATCATATAGAACTCTAACACCAAGAATACATGGTTTGATTCTCATATCTAATATTTAGATATTTATTTATCTTGATATCTATATTACAAATCAGGACGGTGTTTGAGGTTGGAGATAAAAGACAACTGAGATTTAACAAATTATTAGAATTTAACGAATCATATAGAACTCAAAGCACCAAGAGTACATGGTTCGATTCCCATATCTAACATTTTAATATTTATTTATCTTGAAATTTAAAGTAAAATAAATTCTATTTATCATGTTAGACTTTTATCGTGCCAACAACACAGAGAATACCCTATTTTACATTCAAGGCATAACACATTTTCACATGGTTGTCTACACAACTTTTACAATGCTTATTTATCTTATGAGAAATCACGCCTTACATTACAAGCATTGGTCATTTTCCTACTCTTTGATGAATTTATATATATTTTTTTTTGGTTAAAACTTAATCAATTTAGATTGATCATGGAGGTAGTTACTACATACAACTTTTCAATCGATATCTCCACAAATATCGTGATAAACATAACTTCAAGATGACATGTTTTTCAAAGAGAATAGCACCAATATGAAATTTGAGTGTTTGAACTCTTGGAATAAAATGACTTTCATAAATTAACTACATTTTTGTTAGTATGTCATTAAATGCATATAAAATGAGAAATATCCGTGATAATTAATGGAGAATAAGATAATAAGTGGAGGAATAAAATATTTTTTTTTGGGTTTTTTTTTCTCTTTACTTTTCTTTTCAAGCACATCCTAATGAAAATTTTTATTTTTATGAAAAAGCTTATAATAATTATTAATATTTACAAGCATCATCAGTAATGACCAAGTTACACGTGACCAAACTGTGTGAGTGTGTGATGCTTCTATTATGCGAACAAGTGACGCAAACAAGGATGATAAGATGATGATGCATTCTACTCAACTGTTGGAAATATGTTTTTTTAAAATAAAAGAAAATGGGTGTGTAACAGGTTTCGATCTCTGGATCTCTCTCTCTAATTTTAGTCCCACATCTACTATACAACTCTTTGTGGTAGAGTTTATAAGGAGATTGTTAGGACTTGAGTTTGGACCCCTTGGGGGTACCACACTTTTGTGAGGAGGGGAGAGATAGACTCTCGTGCCCGCTGCCGCCGGTCGGGTCGGGTCATCTAGAGAGCAACCCATTCTTTTTGCTGAAAATTTATTTAAACGAAAATAAACTTTTGAATTTCTGAAGAGGGACTGAATCTAGACGGGATTTTGTCTATGTATCTAGATGTCTTCCTAAAACACACGTTTGGCATAAGTTGCGCTGGGATTTTTCTCCACATTTTCCACGTTTTGAATTTTGTTCTCCACGCGATTTATACCAATGTATCTAGCCTGTATTTCGTATTTCGACTGTACAGTTTTCTCCCTATAAATACCTGTAACGACCCGGTCCACATGACACCATATTGTCCGCTCTGGGCTACCAACCGGCCCGCACGGCTTTAAAACGCGTGTTGTCATGTAGAGCGACCTCGCACACTTAAAGCACATCCCCCTCCCGCACCCAGGCGATATGGGACTATGATTCCCCTTGTAGCTCGTCCAACCCCTCTTGGCCTATTGGGCCTGTTGGGCCCTCTACCCTCACCCTCACCCTCACCTCAGGTCCGCCCACTTAGGGTCTCACAATCCACCCCCCTTAAGGCCAAACGTCCTCGTTGGCCACACAGGCACAACGTCCACGTTGCCCGAGGGCCCACCTCCACGTGGCACACTTCCGGCTGGGTCAGGCTCTGATACCAACTGTAACGACCCGGTCCACATGACACCATATTGTCCGCTCTGGGCTACCAACCGGCCCGCACGGCTTTAAAACGCGTGTTGTCATGTAGAGCGACCTCGCACACTTAAAGCACATCCCCCTCCCGCACCCAGGCGATATGGGACTATGATTCCCCTTGTAGCTCGTCCAACCCCTCTTGGCCTATTGGGCCTGTTGGGCCTTCTACCCTCACCCTCACCCTCACCTCAGGTCCGCCCACTTAGGGTCTCACAATACCATACAGACTTAGAGTTTAGAAACATAAGAAGAAAAAACAAACAAACAAACAAACAAAGAGTTCTTCTTTCGAAATCAGAGAGAATAAAACAGTTTTGTTCTCAATCAAAGAAGAATTTTGCAAACAGTTTTCATTTTACAATCAGTTTTCGTCTACCATTTCAATCAAAGAAGAGTTTTTTGCTTCTTGCTGATTTATATCAATTGTATTGGTGATTCCGAGCAAACAAAGAGATTAAGGGTGGATAGTATTCTGGGTTGTATTATCCTAAGGACGACGGGGCTAATACACTGCTTGCACGATTTTGGGCAGAGCCTCGAAACGTCTTAAAGAGAGCGACCTAGTCCGCGACTCAACCCAAGAACAATTGGTACCTTCGTTCCTATCTTTTAATTTGAATTCTTTACAGCATTTACCGAGTTAGTAAAATAGAACTCTTACCGAGTTAGTAGTTGTCATTCTGCTTAACTCCGGTGCTGCATCGCACTGGTGAGGAGAAATTATTTTGACAGTCTGTTATGTGCTAAATAGGGTCCCCAAATCGAAAAGTAAAACCCCTCCCTATGAGATTTTGAAAAATAGACAACCAAACTTGTCTTATTTGAAAACTTGGGGTTGTTTAGCTTATGTTAGAATTCCTGATCCTAAAAAGAATAACCTTGCTAGTAGGGCATATGAATGTGTATTCATAGGATATGCCATGAACATCAAAGTTTATAGATTCTATAATCTTAAAGATCAAGTTATTATAGAATCAAACGACGTTGACTTCTATGAAGATAAATCTCCTTTTATTTCGAGGAATAGTGGGGGTACATCCTCAAATAACGTGCCCTTGATCAGGGTTAATGAAACCGATAAAGCCACAGAATCTGAGCCTAGGAGAAGTAAACGAAAACGAACTTCTAAAAACTTTGGCCCCGATTACTATGTTTTTTCAGTCGAGGAGGATCCCCTTAGTTTTCAAGAAACCTTATCCTCTATAGATGCCAATTTTTGGGAAGAGGCTATTGATGATGAAATGTACTCTCTTGAGTCTAATAGAACCTGGTATCTAGTCGATTTTCCACCAGGTTGCAAGACAATAGGATGTAAATGGGTATTTAAGAAGAAATTGAAACCCGATGGTAATGTTGATAAGTTCAAGGCTCGTCTCGTAGCCAAAGGGTTTAGACAGAGAGAAAATGTTGACTTCTTTGACACATATTCTCCTGTTACCAGGATTACATCTATTCGAGTGTTAATTTCTCTTGCTGCAACCCATTATTTTTGCTGAAAATTTATTTAAACGAAAATAAACTTTTGAATTTCTGAAGAGGGACTGAATCTAGACGGAATTTTGTCTATGTATCTAGACGTCTTCCTAAAACACACGTTTGGCATAAGTTGCACCGGGATTCTTTCTCCACATTTTCCACGTTTTGAATTTTGTTCTCCATGCGATTTATGCCAATGTATCTAGCCTGTATTTCGTATTTTGATTGTACGGTTTTCTCCCTATAAATACCATACAGACTTAGAGTTTAGAAACATAAGATGAACAAAAAACAAACAAAGAGTTATTCTTTCGAAATCAGAGAGAATAAAACAGTTTTGTTCTCAATCAAAGAAGAGTTTTGCAAACAGTTTTCGTTTTACAATCAGTTTTCGTCTACCATTTCAATCAAAGAAGAGTTTTTTTGCTTCTTGCTGATTTATATCAATTGTATTGGTGATTCCGAGCAAACAAAGAGATTAAGGGTGGATAGTATTTCGTTCATCAATTGTGCAATTGTTTGAACGAGACAGAGAAGATTCTGGGCTGTTTTATCATGGGGACGGCGGGGCTAATACACTGCTTGCACGATTTTGGGCAGAGCCGCGAAACGTCTTAAAGAGAGCAACCTAGTCCGCGACTCAACCCAAGAACAATTGGTACATTCGTTCCTATCTTTTAATTTGAATTCTTTACAGCATTTACAACATCAACTTATGTATTGTTAGCAATGCGAAATTAACATAAGCATAAATGATTACATGGTAATCAAAACTAAATTTGGTTTCACTATATCCAGAATATGCAACTTTTTTGAGCAATCAACAATGATCGATCCCTGTGCACACCTTTCAATGACAAAGATTGAAAGTTTGACAAGGGTCATCACTAGACTAACTTATCAAGAAATCAAAAAAGTCATGAACATTTTTTGAGTTAGGCAACTACTACCTCGCATCACCATATCCTCTTTCTCACACCATCATTGATTTTTTTTCTCACACCACCTATATAAACAAAACCCCCCAATTTTCCCCTCACCATTCAAATCTACAATGGTTCCTCCCTCCCTCCCCCATTCGAGATCTCTTCCAAATCTCTTCCCACATTCAAATCTTTTTCCTCTCCCTCAAAAACTCTCAAAATCCCCTTAAATTTGAAACCCTTAAACCCAAATTCAATAAATATGCATAACTTAACATAACAGACAAATCCAAACTCAAACCGAAAAAATGAAAAATAAGGTAACTTTTGAACCAATTTAAACCCTCAATTGAGATTGATTCTTAAGCTCATAAAAACACAAAAATTGTAGTACTCTGAGTTATCTAATAAATACAACTTGAATCACTTGAAAATGTTTTTAAATGAGTAAGTTATGGTCATTTTACTAAAGTCGCATAAATCTGTTCGAAAAATAAAAATGGGACAATGTTCTTGACTTTCGGCCGACTTATGTGCTCGATCGAGACCGATTCTCAAGTTGATTAAAACACAAAAGTTGTAGTACTCTCAGTTATCTAATAAACACAACTTGAATCAGTTAAAAATGTTTTGAAATGAACATGTTATGGTCGTTTTAGTAAAGTCGCACATAAACACTTTTTTTTCTTTAATAGAGTGCACTGCGAGGGATACCTCACATACCTCGCATTGCTCGCAGTGCACTCTGCGAAATTTTTTTTTTTTTGTTATGTGCAACTTTACTAAAATGACCATAACTTGCTCATTTCAAAATATTTTCAAGTGATTCAAGTTGTGTTTATTAGATAACTGAGAGTACTACAACTTTTGTGTGATCAACTTGAGAATTGGTCTCGATCGAGCACATAAGTTGGCCGAAAGTCAGGAACACTATCCCGTTTTTATTTTTTGGATAGATTTGCCCGACTTTAGTAAAATGATCATAAATTGCTCATTTCAAAGCATTTTCAAGTGATTTGAGTTGTGTTTATTAGATAACACAGATTACTACAACTTTCATGTTTTGATGAGCTTGAGAATCAGTCTCAATTGAGGGTTTATGTTGGTTCAAAAGTTACCCTGTTTTTTATTTTTTCGGTTTGACTTTGGATTTGTCTGTTATGTTAAGTTATGCATATTTACTGAATTTGGGTTCAAGGGTTTCAACTTTAAGGGGATTTTGTGAGTTTTCGAGAGAGAGGGAAGAGATTTGCAAGATATTTCGAATCATTGTAGATTTAAATGGTGAGGGGAAAAAATGAGGGGTTTTTGTTTATATAGGTGGTGTGAGAAAGTAAGTAGGTGGTGTGAAAGAGTAGAATGATGTGAGAGAGAGAAATTGGCGGTGCAAGGTAGTCATTGCCTTTGAGTTAATGTGAATATACTTTCTACTTGATTGTTTGAGGTAAATGAGGGTAGGGGGAGTTATGAGTTGGAAGAGATAAAATAAAAAGTATTTTATTTTCGAAAAAGTTTATCTTGATTTGTTTGAAAATTTAAACGTAGGGTCTGTTTGATTGCATGAAAAAAGACATGGAAATTGAATTCGATTCCGAGCCCCCCATTCGACTTGGATTCTCATGAGTAGTGGGAAAACAATCTCATAAAGAACTGATTTCTTATCCGTAAATACACAACCAAACAATGAAAATCTGCATAACTAGGCCCATGGAAAATGGCTAACCAAATATACCCTTAATTTCAAATAGCAAATGAGGATGACTTCTAGTGTGATAAAAGAGCACTACTATGATGCCTGGCGTTGTGCCTGGTAGGGCTAGGCACCGTTGATATTGCATTGGGATAGGTGTAACACTCATATCCAGGCAAGATCAACGGCGCCTGGCACCTACCAGGTACAACACCAGGCATAGGGCCAGGCATCCTAGAATTTCTGGTGATAAAATAACAAATTAGAAGCCAATAAGAAAACCATCACATAAGTATGACTTTTTCCTGTAAAACTTTGGGGTCCATATGACTTTTCCTTGTAAAACTTTGGGGTCCATTTGTTTTATCATAATGAAAATTTTGGTATATTTTGAAAACTATTTTAGTCTAGGATCCTAAATAGCATAGTCAACTAAATTAACTTGCGTTGACCCACCCATTTTCAATATATTCAATAGAACACTTTGAAATTAAAAACAACAACAACCAAATCATCCCACTAACTCCATTTACACAACAAAACTCTTGGGTTCGATTTCTCCACATAGCTTTGAAACGCTATGAATTGTGTTATAACTTTGCTTGTTAGAACATACACAAATCTCTATCACTATAATCCCCGTTTTCCAAAATGGATAGTGATTGTGTATCTTCAATCTGATATTTGGAATGCCCGATTGACATCTTATTTACAATCAAAATAAGTTGGTTTAAGTGCTAAAAACAAGAGGTTTTGGGTGGCAAAAATAAACAATATTTAATCTCTCATGCCTTATTGGTCAAGCCCACACTACTATAATATCCACTATTACAAGGAGTCATGTGATACATTACTTTGGGTCTTGTGGCAAATGATTTTTTTTCTTTTGGTATATGTAAAGAAAATGTAGCATGAGATAAGATGGGCTATTGTCTCAGGCCCAATAGAAAATAGGATTAAGTTATTTTTCTTATATCATTCATGAATTTAATTTCCTATTTTTATGACATTTTGAAGAAATTTAAAACTTAATATATTGATTTAAACCATTTAATCATAATAATTACATCCATAAAAGGTTTTTGTAAATATTTTTAAAATGTTGTAAAGAATTTAACATACAAGGCTATGCTAATAGCACGAGTAGCACACACAAAATTAAATTCAAAATATTATTGTTAGACCAATAGGCGATAAGTATTAACAATATTTAACTTATTGTGTCAATCAACAATTTGATCGATGCATATAGATTCAATCCAAAAATGTTGAAGGACAGATAAATTTCACATTTACTTAATCTTAAAAATAAATAATATTAAACAAAAAAAGTTGGGACACTAACGACTAACGACTAGTACACTGATAAGTTCATCGATAACATGTTTCCACGCAAAATATGACCAACGCAGCAACATTTGGGTGGCTAAGGTTGCACGAATAAATGGAATTAATTGGTTTTATTTGAAAAAAAAAAAAAGTGTGAGGATAAACAATGTGGAATAAGAAAAGAATCGAGGGCAAAGTAGGAACGTAATTTGAGAAGTACAAGGCGGTTAGATAATTAGGGGAGTAGAGAATTAATTGGTTGTATTTGAAAAAAAAAAAAAAAAAGGTGCGAGGATAAACAATGTGGAATAAGAAAAGAATGGAGGGCAAAATAGGAACGTAATTTGAGAAGTACACGGTTAGATAATTAGGGGGAGTAGAGTAGTTTATGAAAGAAAGCAGACCTAATCCCGGGCTGTCTTTCCTATAAAAAGGAGGAAGATAGTGTTATAAATACCTCTTCCGATAGGGTTATTTTTTTCATTTCATATAAAAAGCACCAAACAGCAGTACTTGAAACTGTGAGAGAGAGAAGAGAAAAAGCAGCGGAACCCCAAAAACCACGTATCAAACACTCTCAAGGCGAGGCGGCACAGAAGAGCAAAGCAAAGCAAAGCAAAGCACAATTGTTGTGTTGCAAAGACGAGAAGAGACGAAGACGAACCAGAAACCCTAACAAGAAAAGCTCATCATCGCTGTGTTGTTTCTTCTTCTTCGCCATTTCTCTCTCTCTCTCCTTGTCTCGTTGCAGCACTGAAGTTGTAAGTTGTGTTTAAAATCTCGAATTTAGAAGTTTTTCTGTCTGTCTTTGTTTTCTGCTTTGCCTTTGGTTTATGCTGTGCGTCGGTAGATCACAACTTGCATGTTTTTCGTTTCCTGTACTAGATCGTCGCAGTCACTTTTGTTTCCTCATTTTCTCTTTTCGACGCCAAGAAAATTTGGGTTGTAAGAGCTTTTGATCGATCATCATTTGAGGAAATGGACATGATTGTGTGAGATACAGTTTCTGATCGTTTGGTTAAGTTAGGGTTTATGCTTTTATAGCGTTAGATCTTACTAAAAAGTGACAGCTTTTGTTAAGGATTATCGCATTTGTACTGTCAAAGAAGAATTTGAGAAAAGGCGATTGTAATTGTTCGGCTCCATTTGTTGTTTTTGGTTGAATTATTGAGATCTTTGCACTGGAGCGGTTAGGGGTACCGGGAACTATGTCGTCCTTGAGCAGAGAACTGGTTTTCTTAATTTTACAGTTCTTAGACGAAGAGAAGTTCAAAGAAACTGTCCACAAGTAAGGGTTTTATTTTTTTTTAGTTTTCAGTATTGTTTGTAATTGTCTGTATAGTTTACAATGTTGAATTTCTAATTAATGCTTTATATTGCTAATGTTGACTTTTAGGTTGGAGCAAGAGTCAGGCTTTTTCTTCAATATGAAACACTTTGAAGATCAAGTTCAGGCTGGTGAATGGGATGAAGTGGAACGCTACTTAGGCGGGTTCACAAAGGTCGAGGACAATCGCTACTCGATGAAGATTTTCTTTGAAATTAGGAAACAAAAGTATTTGGAAGCTCTTGATAGGCAGGACCGAGCAAAGGCTGTTGAGATTCTTGTGAAGGATCTCAAAGTTTTTGCATCTTTTAATGAAGACCTGTTTAAGGAGATTACCCAATTGCTCACTCTAGAGAATTTCAGGTACATAAGCACTTGAGTAGTATACACTCCCTTTTTGAATGTAGGGGTATTTTATTAGTAGACATGATGTACATTTTATCTTCGTCATCAGGCAGAACGAGCAGCTCTCCAAGTATGGAGATACAAAATCAGCTCGGAACATTATGCTTTTGGAACTTAAGAAGCTTATTGAAGCGAATCCTTTGTTCCGTGACAAGCTCGCATTCCCCCCCTTCAAAAATTCACGGCTGCGAACATTGATAAACCAAAGGTTGTATGCGATATCTATCTTTTCAAATACAAATTGTTTTGCAACACCTAAGGAACATGTTCAGAAGCTTGTATTTATTCAAGTTGAGGGCTTTTGTCTTGGGAAAATGGTGTACTGTACTTTTCTCAGTTTAAGTTGTTTCTGCATCTCATTGTCTTTCTGTGGCAATTTACAGTCTCAATTGGCAGCACCAGCTATGCAAGAACCCGCGCCCTAACCCTGATATCAAGACACTTTTCATAGATCATACTTGTGCTCCCAGCAATGGAGCCCGTGCTCCTCCCCCCACTAACAGTCCCATTGGACCCATTCCCAAAGCGGGGACTTTTCCTCCTATTGGCGCACATAGTGTAAGTAAGTTGCATCAGCCCACTTAAAAAAATGGTCTCGGTACTTAAGATAATTTTCATCAAGCATTTTTGTCATGCAGCCATTCCAGCCTGTTGTTTCTCCATCTCCGGGTGCTATTGCAGGGTGGATGGCGAGCACCAACCCTTCTTTATCTCATGCTTCGGTAGCAGCAGGACCCCCTGGTCTTGTGCAGCCCGCCAATGCGGGTGAGCTTCTCCTTAATGGTAATAATCTCAGCTACTGGGTGATTTATTTCTCAATTTTATTTTTCACATCATGTTTAAATTGGAATTGTTTATTCTATAATCTTGCAGCTCCATTCCTAAAACATGCAAGAACTCCTCCAGGTGGTCCAGGAATGGACTATCAGTCAGCTGATTCTGAGCACATGATGAAGCGCATGCGTTCTGGCCCATCTGAAGAGGTATGGAGGTTTGAAGTAAAGCTGATTGAGTTGCTTTTTGGTTTGAGATGATTGGATGAAATGTTCGCACTCCCAATATCTGAACTCAACACTTAAACTTACATGGTCAGTGCACAAATATTTGTGTAGGTGACATTTTCTGGTGTAACACATTCCTCCAATATCTACTCCCAAGATGACCTTCCTAAAGTTGTTGTTCGCAACCTTAATCAAGGATCTAATGTCATGAGCATGGACTTCCATCCACAACAACAAACTATTCTTCTAGGTTTGTCACTTATCTTAAAAGCTGAAAATTATTTTTTATTTAGGGTGGACATATCTCATTCTAAAATTACTGTACTGGTTATTTATTTATTTTATAGTTGGTACGAATGTTGGTGACATTGCAATTTGGGAAGTTGGTTCCCGAGAGAAGCTAGCAAATAAGAATTTTAAGGTTTGGGACATATCAGCTTGTTCAATGCCGTTGCAGGTATGTAATTATTTTCATCTTTCTTGTTTTCATAAAGCTATTTTTGTTGATCCAAAACAATAAAATCTTCCAAAATGATATTTCTTAGCAATTTTAGTTGAATTCTCAGGGAGCTTTGGTGAAGGATGCCACTGTATGTGTCAATAGGTGTGTTTGGGGACCAGATGGATCTATACTAGGTATAAGTCAACTGGTGCATAATTCTTTTTAGAGTCATTGCACTGATTTATCTCATTCTCATTTTGTTACATTGTCTTCTAGGTGTTGCATTTTCAAAACACATTGTTCAGACATACACTTACAATCCAACAGGAGAATTGAGACAACATTTGGAGGTAAGGTTCTTGGGAATCTTCCGTATCTGTTTGATCAAAATGTATGATATTGACTCAATTGTCCTGCAGATTGATGCTCATACTGGTAGTGTGAATGACATTGCATTTGCGCACCCTAACAAGCAACTCTGTGTTGTTACTTGTGGTGATGACAAGACCATAAAGGTATGGACCTTGAAAGAGTAACTTGTAGTTATAAATGCTGAGTTCGGCCTTGTCATATTTCTTGTTGTATGACAGGTCTGGGATGCTGCAGCTGGACGCAGACTGTATATATTCGAAGGCCACGAGGCTCCAGTTTATTCTGTCTGCCCTCACTACAAAGAGAATATCCAGGTTCCTCTTCAAAGTTGTGGTCTATGTTGATTTGTGTGTTGATATGGCCAAATTTTCTTTTTTAGTTCTTACCCTGTAAAATTAAGTTGAAGTGACCTAAAGAAAAGAAAGATACCCACAGGACTAGTTTTAATTAACCAGTATGTGTAACAATCTTAAGCATACAAACCAAAATATAAACCCCATGCAGAGCCTTTCAAATGATACCCATGTTTCTTGATCCACCCTCAAATGGAAGTTCTAAAAAGTGCTAGGCGGTGGGCGGGCAGCGAGCAGGTGCCTAGCGCCTAGGCGATTTTAGGTTTTGTATTATAACTTTAATAATTTACAAAAGTTAAGCATAATACGTTATCATCATCATCATCATCATCAAAGCCCATTCCCGAGATTTTCGGGGTCGGAAGCATAATACGTTATCAATTACATCAAATTTAATGCCAAGATACATATGCAAAATTTATAAACATGAACAAAATTTATTAAAACTCAAATGACTGAAGTTGGTCATGATGGGTACTTTATACGAAGTTGAATTTGTGGACAAATATTCAAACTTAATCTTTTATTTTTCCATGAATGACCTCAGTCATGTTTGATAAAATCTACATTATTAAAATTGGTACCAGCAGATCCTTTGAGAATTCCATTAAGTTATCATCATTTGCTACATTCAAACATATGCTGAATAAAAAACAATTAAATTGTTTCTTTCCAAAAAAGGGGAAAGAAAAATAAAATAAGAATGCAGTAAGCCTTATTAAAAAAAAACTGCCTAGACCCCGCTTAGGCGCCTACTCGATTTTTCACCTCGGCCAACCATTAATATGAGCGTTTCTCTAACGTTTAGGCCGTTTTTTGGAACACTGATTCCTTTTCAGCCATAAACTTGAGTATTTACTGATAGGGATGGTTGTCCGAACTCTGAAGTTCAGGATCCAGATGAAAGTTAGTCTTCATTTCTGTTTATTTTATGTAGCTTACTTTGGCATCATTTTAGTCTTCATTTTTGTTTATTTTATGTAGCTTACTTTGGCATCATTGCAGTTTATCTTCTCTACTGCTATCGATGGGAAAATCAAAGCATGGCTTTACGATTGCTTGGGATCAAGGGTTGATTATGATGCTCCTGGGCATTGGTGCAGCACAATGGCATACAGTGCGGATGGATCCAGGTAAGCAATTGCAATTGTAAAAATTTTCTTATTTTTTGTTTGCTTGTCTGATTATATTTTATAGCGAAGACCTCCTATATGTTTTCTTTAATTAATATTAGAGCTTCTTTATTGTAATTTCTTTAACTAATGTTAGAGCTTTTATATGGTCTTTTAATATACACCGATTCACTATTTTTAGTTTGATGAAGCATGATTACATAGTTGTCTGTTGTTCACTTAAGGTTGTGTATGTTTCCTTTTCAGACTTTTCTCTTGTGGAACTAGTAAAGAAGGTGAATCCCATTTAGTCGAGTGGAATGAAAGTGAAGGAGCTATTAAAAGAACATTCTCTGGTTTTAAGAAGCGATCGTCAGGCGTTGTCCAGTTTGATACAACAAGGAACCGGTTTTTGGCTGCTGGCGATGAATTCCAGATTAAGTTCTGGGATATGGATAATACCAGCATCATTGCAACTACTGAAGCAGATGGTGGATTGCCTGTTAGTAAAAGAACTTCTACTTTTAATACTGCATTTATGTTATGTGCTGAAGTATGATGATTATGCTCATGTTACTTCTTTACTTGCAGGCAAGTCCTAAGCTTAGATTCAATCGAGAAGGATCATTGTTAGCTGTCACAACAAGTGATAATGGAATCAAGATCTTAGCTAATTCTGATGGGCAGAGATTGATAAGACTGCTGGAGAGCAGGACATTCGAGGGATCTCGTGGCCCTTCTGAGCCTGTCAACACAAAAGTTGCACTTGGTCCTGCGGGAAATGTTTCTGCTCCTTTACCTTCCAACTTAGAGCGTCCAGATAGAAATCTGCCTTCTGCATCAATTAATAGCCTTACGATGGACAATAGTAGGACAGTAGATGTTAAACCGAGGATTTCCGATGATGTCGACAAAATGAAGAGATGGAAGTTGCAGGATATTATGGACTCATCCCAGCTAAGAGCTATACGGTTACCTGATAGCATGGTCAATGCCAAGGTATGTCTTGCGAATAAAAGCTATATTGCTTTTTGTTTTTTGTTCATATAACTTGAAGATGGCGGACTATGAAATTATATTTTGTTTCCTAGCACATTCCACAATGAGATTAATGTAGAAATGCTTTTACATAATGGATGTTCCATAGTAGGACAACATAATGGATATGCGTTTTTAATTATTTAATTGGAACTTCCTTTCTGATCTGGTTAGCAAAATCTGCTTGTAAGTATTATTTTCCCAAATGTCGGACCTTCCACTTACATGAAAAGATATGAAATATGGTGGATACTACAATAACCTGAATGTCTGCAACAACTAGGCAATTTAGGACTCTCTTTATGGTCATGTTCAATAGGAGTCCCCAAAATTCATGGCATAACCCATATGTTATTTAATATCTGGGCACAACGAAACATAATTAGCGTCATTGGCATTGTCGTTTGTTGTTTAAGGAGTTCTGATCCGGGTCAGAAGTTCAATCAAAAGCATCATAACATTGAAACACGTACATCAAAACTAACTAAATTTTGTTTTTAGAAACATATAAAACCTATTTTGTTTTAGATAGATTAGGACTCAATAGTGATTGGGGCACTAGATATAGTGGCCCCTAGGAGCATAAGCCCATTAAATTTAATAAATAAATCACTGGAAGTTTATTTTCACTTTGTTTAGAAGTTAGGTGTAGCTAGTGGAGTATATCTTGGGAAATATTCTTTTATGGTAGTTTTTCTTTAGCAGTTACCATTAGCTCTCTGGGTTTACTATAGCTCTCCTTCATGTAACTGAGATAGTTGAGTTAGATTTATTGGTTTAATTCTTTAATTAGAGAAACTTTTATGAGATTTTGAAAGTTTTGGTAATCTTTGATTCATTTCAAGAATGTGGCATCAAAGCAGCAAGCGACACTAGCAAATATGCAGTCATTAGACAACTTAGAAACATTCACTCCTGTATGATTCACATGGAAAAATTTGCAGCAAAGAGAGCTAAAAATCATGTGAAGTTTTTGAGGTTGTTGTTGCTAGAAACACCCCAGAAGTAACCCTATCCCGAAACCCCACTCCATGCCTTAACCCATGGTGAGGAATCATCCAACACAACCCGTCAAGCGGCTGATTAGAACCCGTCAACCAGACTCTTTGGCTCCATGCTTCTGCTGCTGGTCAATAGGGCAGAATCTTACCCTACCCTTCTTCCTTTTTATGCACGTTCTTCTTGGTTATCCCAACTGTTTGGATGTGAAAAATCTGGTTTTCACAGAGAGTTCACAAGGGAATTCACAGTTATCTTCATAGTGATGGAGAATGACATCCTTCACTTCCAGCCTGATGATATGGAATAGATGCTCCTCTTACTCACCAGCAACAACTTGGTCTACCAGGTCGAGCTCTAGTTCATAGAAATTTTTCACCACTTATGAGAGGTAGAGGAGCTCGGTGTTGATAAATTAGTTAGGACAACAATGGAGAGAACAATAAACCACTCCGAGATGCGAACAATTTGTAGGTGTTAACTCCTTCCTAATTGCCCTCAACAAAATCGACCTCTTCAGAGTGGTCCCTGATGTTAACAATGTGATTTTTTTTTTGGTGGATGGAGGTCGTATATGAGTCATTCAATTTTCTATCTAGAGCCGTGATTACATTAATTTTATCTGAACATTCATCTTTTTGGTAATTGGACGGATAGGACGAAAAAGGTATGTATATCAATCTTTGACATATCACTAAAAGCTGTGAAGTTGGTGGCTACCACTGAGATGTTTTAGATATGGCAAATTCGGGCACATTTTTGTGAATGTTCAGATGGAAAGAAAGTGGCATTGGTCACTGGGAGACCACCAAGAAACTGGGAATATGGAGGCTTCTATTGGTGACACAGTCATCGCCAGTTCCCAATGATGGTGTTTTTATGATAAAAGGTGTATCTTTCTGCTCTGCTCTGAACTCAAGATCAAGTTCTTTTCAATACCAGTGGCTTGATAGATATCAGGGACCCAAATTAGTGGGTTTTTTTAAGCGAATTGTTTTTGGCGGATATGCTGTTATGGGTTTTTTGAAGCAGTTTAGGGTTTTCAGTTTATTCTAAATAGCTCTTTTCCATGTAATTGAGTGTTTGAGACAGGTGGGTTAGAAGACAAAAATAAAATATAATTTAGTTGTGAAGTTATTGATAGTCATTAATTCTCGTTGAGAATATTTCTATCAGAAACCTACATTGAAAACTACAATAAAAATTGTATGAATTATCTTAAATACTGCCTTGATCCTACCAGAACCAATATTTTTTGATAAAATAATGCGATATATAAATATTAACGTAATATACAAGGCCCTTTACTCCACAGTGATGCATTTCATTAATTTTAAGGTATTAATAGATAACAAAATATAAATTTAAAAGTGTCTCTAAGGTTGCCTATAGCTCCTGCTTGTCATTGTCTCTACCTGTCTTTCTCATCCAAAAGATTTTTTGATTTGAAAGTTTGCAATTGAAATCAAATACTAGCTGGTATACAAACAAGTTTGTTCTAGTAGTCTTCAACGTTACAATTGTTAGCCTTCCATCATGGACAAGCCATTGGGTATGACACTAAGCATAGGACGAAAAGAAATGGTTTTTACCGGTTATATGCTTTTCTGGGGGTTTAGGTGTTAGTTGCCTATTGAGACCTTAAGTTGACATGTAAACCACACACCCATTGATGCTACTGTTTTTTTCAAAGCTGCATCAACCTGCATTTCTAGAAATTTTTGAAGTTCGTATACAGGACCTTTTGTACTGTGCAGTGAATGTATCCTTCACTCACATTTGTTTGTCTCTAATCTTCATTATTGAAATTTTATACAAAACGTCCTTTTGTTTATCTATCAATTTAAAATGTTTTTTCTTTTCTTTTTTTCATAAGCACTTATAATTGCTCTTCAGGTTTTCTTTAATGGTCTGTCTATCAAAAGTTTGTTTGTTTGTTTGTTTTTTTTTTTTCATCTTACGGTGTATTATTTCATAAGCACTTATAATTGCTCTTCAGGTTTTCTTTAGTGGTCTGTCTAACTTGTAATTTTGAAGAACTCTGGTTCATTTGATCACCTGTGACTATATTTGCTATCTTGTAGGTTGTACGTCTAATTTATACAAATTCTGGCCAAGCAGTTCTGGCCCTTGCTTCCAATGCAGTGCATAAGATTTGGAAATGGCAGCGTATTGAGAGGAATCCATCCGGAAAGGTGCTTGATTTTTTGGCAAAAGATGCACCTCTTTTGTTATCCTTTCTTTTCTTACCCATAACCATCTGTAATACTTTTTTACATTCTTTAATGGGTCCTATTCTACATGTCAAACCTTGATGTTTGGTGTCAAAATATCTTTTCTATATGTGGCAATTTGGAAATTGTCCTTTATTTCTTTTATCGGCTTTGATTTTAACATCTATCATTGTCATACTTGTTCAGTCTACAGCGTCAATTATGCCGCAATTGTGGCAACCTGCAAGTGGGACTCTAATGACTAATGATGTGAGTGATACAAGCTCAGCGGAAGAATCTGCTGCATGTATTGCTTTGTCCAAGAATGACTCTTACGTCATGTCTGCATCTGGTGGAAAGGTCTCTTTGTTCAACATGATGACATTCAAGGTCTGTCACCATTTATTTGCAATTTGTGCTTTTAAATTTTAACACCCTCCTCCCCAAACAAATCATAAATGCGTCACTATTAATTTACTCATTTTTATCTGCAACAAACATCTCAGGTCATGACAACTTTCATGCCTCCGCCCCCTGCAGCGACTTTCCTGGCTTTCCACCCACAAGACAATAATATCATTGCCATAGGAATGGAAGATTCCACAATTCAAATTTACAATGTCCGAATCGATGAGGTAATGAAACTTTTGTTCTCCCCAATGCATTTGTGTGGGTTCATTTATTGGACTTGAAGCTGTATGGCTTATCAGCGATGAAAATATTTTTTGGATGATCAAGTCAATATAAACAATTCCTAATAGGATGAAATAATAAATAGTCATTTATCCATGCAGTGCATCTGTGATTTTTTTTTTTTTTTTTGAGATTCGTCTTATTGTTGTCTCGTTGTCATGGCATATCTGTGTCGTGAGTTCGTACTTCCTAGCTTAACTGAAACAAAGTTCATACTTCAATTTTTTGTCATCATATTTATGTGATGATAATTCTGTCACACCCTAGTATGATGTTGAGTGCTTCTATGATATCAATTTTTGTTGCAACATATTTTGTAATGGATTGAGGTGTATCTGTTGATGTCCCGTTAACCCTTTAATCTGTGACAAAAAATCTTTAGAACACTTTATTCTTTGATGTGGGGAAGGTATTTTGTATTCCTTTACTGTTGTTTTGGCTCCCTATAGCTATAAGGTGATTCAAGTTATGAGTATTGAGTAAAGAGGAAATTTGTTATTAGCACACAAAACAAGTTTCTAAGGTGTTGTAAATTGAAAACATATCTTCATTTAAGAGATCTTACTTCAAAGGTCCTAGTAATTTCCTTTTTATCAGAATCTTCATAAGACCGCTTTATGCTCATTTATCATCTCCCCACTTACGTGAGTTCAAAGCATAAAATTTTTACCCTTAGCTTCTGTATCACCAAAGTCCAATTATTCTAGCAATACCTCTCAAATCACTTTTAATTCACACCCCTAAGCCTCGTATCTACCAACCAGCATGTTCCCCAAACATTAACTTATTCAAGTAAAGGGCGGAGCCTGCAGTAGACATTGAAAAATGAAAAGGTGTGTCTGCGTTAGATTACACCTTGGCTTGTCAATACATATCTAACTCATAGCTTTCTCCGGAGTTTTTTTTTTTGCCTCTTAATATACAATTAGAACCCTGAAATTTGTGAAACATAGAATCATTTTCAAAAAATCTAAATGAACATCTGTGAAAATATTTTTGGACTCGGTTATAAACCTCTGTGCTTTATATGATTGAAATCAATTTATTTAACATAGAAACCTAAGAAAAGAAAGATCAAGGTCGAGGGCTCAAATCCATTTTGTTCTATGAAGCCGTGAAGCAAAATATCTTGTATTATCCATGCTCGATGTGCAACATACTACAACGTAATTATATGGCTTAATGTTCTGTCCACAATTTAGCCCATATCTTTTGCATCTTCTCTTTTACTCTTTTAAACTAACTTATTTCTGTCAGGTCAAAACCAAGCTCAAGGGCCACCAGAAAAGAATCACCGGCCTTGCATTCTCTCAAACTTTAAATGTCTTGGTATCATCAGGGGCTGATGCACAGGTAATTAATACTAAAACCAGTGTTTCTTTGTCATACAAGTTGGAGAAGAGTCGTGTCACCTTAGTCTGGGCAAGTTCCAATACCAATAGATTCTTTGCAAATTTTTAAGTTTCATATCTAATAGTTATGTTGAATTCATGACTTGTGATGGACTGAACTGCAGCTATGTGTGTGGAGTATTGATGGGTGGGAAAAAAGGAAAGCAAGGTTCATACAAGCACCAGCAGGACGATCAGCTCCAATGATTGGTGAAACTAGGGTTCAGTTCCACAATGACCAGATTCATCTGTTAGTTTCTCATGAAAGCCAAATTTCTGTCTATGACAGCAAGCTTGAATGTGTACGCTCGGTGAGTTGATTTTGATTATGGATTCACCTTATTCTACTTTCTTCTTTTTGGTTATGGGTTTCGGCCAATCTTTCTTTTTCATTAATTAATAGCAATGTTTTTTGTAAATTGAAACTATACTACAAGTTATTTGTAAAATTTAGTGGTAATGTTGTGGTGTGGGTTTTCTGGAGAGAGAGATGATATTGCTATGTATTCAATTGCTATGCAGTTATAACGCCGATATAACGCTTAATTGGGGTGAGCCGTTATGTTTTGACATTATCACGTTTTAGTATCATGGTTTCTATGTAATGGCCGTTATTTGAGATTAACGTTTTTTTCAATAACGTCGTTTTAACATTTTGCTCTAATACATAAAATAAATTAAAATTCACCCATTTCATTCTCGATTGACTAGAACCCTCGACTCAAAAGAAAGAAGGACGGGTATAAAAATATATTTAAAAAAATATTCCATTATATAATGTTATATCTCGTTATAACCTATAACGCTCCTAGATCGTTATGGGTCTTATCCTTTAACAACATAGTTCAATTGTAAAAATTAATACTACATTTTGGACATGAGGTATTCTACAAGATACCTCAATTGTATTAGTGGGATAAGGTGCTTCAATTGTAATTTGCTCCTTGGTGGTATTTAATTCACCATGGGCCCTTTTGGTTTATCTCTAAAAAAATACAGTAAAATAAATAAATGAGTAAACTGCATATGGTACTTGGTTGTTAATGATTCCTCAAGATTTGTAGAGTTTCTAACTCTAATTATTGATGGGCATATAAGTTATTAGGGTCTATAATAGTCTGAACAATGTGAGTGTAAAGCTCAGGGAACGTTGGAAGGTGACTTGTTCAGATGAAATCAGAGTTCTCGAATAAGACATATCGAGGATGAAACCAGAGATATGGAATATGACATCATTGTTGTTATGTGGTTTCTATTGTCAACGATAAAGTTGATAAGTAGTTACAGAAATAAGAGATTCCATTGATGTGAGTTGTGTTGTGAAACATAAATTTGTTCCTGTATTGTATTTTGGGACCATGCTACCATGCAATACAGGAAGACTTGTTTATCTGAGTTTGATTGTTGGCCATACTGATCGAGTTCTCTTTGCAGTGGTCACCAAGAGAAGTGCTCTGTGCACCTATTTCAAGCGCAATTTATTCATGTGATGGTACGCTGGTGTATGCTGGATTCAATGATGGTGCTGTTGGAGTCTTTGATGCAGACAACTTGAGGCTTCGTTGTCGAATAGCTCCCTCTTCGTACATGCCTCCTTCCACTTCCAGGTATGTCAGTAAACATGTATTTGATTTTTAACAATTCAATGTATATGTATATCTACAATCAAAACCAAATTGATGGTAGTCACCCATATACAAATAAAATTTCTCGACCCTATCTAGAATCTTGTGAACTGTTTTGACTGTGAAACTGAAATTCCGGAGGACCTCTCTACTTTATTATAGCAATAGCCTTTTGACACCTTGGCATCTTAGTTCGAACATTGATTTCTTATAGTCTTTAATCTAATGAGTTCCATTTTTGTAAATTTACACCATTTTAAAAAATAAATAAATATATGTTAGGTTTAAGAATATGTTTTAGTTGCTTGTGATTTGGTAGTGTTGAAACTCGATTCATGAAAGAGCAGAAGTTTGTGTTTTTCTTTATTATATGATCTGTTTATTTCAATAGTATAACTATAAATCTACATGTATGGTATATACAATGAACTATGTACACTGTGAAAGCTAGCATTTTCTTTAAAAACCAATAAAACACTAATTATATTGGAAAAAAAAAGAGAGAAATCAGAGTACAACTGAGGTTGAGGCTCGAGGGAACAGAGTAAAACAGGGCCATACTGCATACCCCTGGAGAGAAACAACAGAAAAAAATAATAGTTATCTTTTACAAAAGAAGCTCCTAATTTTGAAGAATGGCAGGGGAATTTCATCCTGCAGAATCCACACACTTGCCCACTGTAGAACAAGGATCTTAATCATGGAACACAGTCTAGTTTTATCCATATTTCTTTCCATTGAAAATTCGATTGTTTCTCTCTTTCCAGTAAATACCAACTACTGCATTCAGAAGCTTATCCCAAATCCTTTGGTGGGAGGCTTCTACTATCCCATTGAATGAACCACACGTTAAGATCATCTCCTGGTTGTGTGAGCCATCCAAAGCAAGCGTTAGTTTCTATAATTGCTTTTACGAACTTGATCTCCATGCTTAAAGTGTATCTGAAAGCTTCAGAGGTATTGAGTTGCATGTTTTGGATAGTTGGTGCGTATGAATTTATGAACTGATCTGATTTATCTGATAGTCGTATGCAGAGTCTAACTATTCATGACACCATATCATCAATAGTTTGCACAAGAGATCCGAAACAACTAAAACTCTGCACAATGCTGAATGAATTTTGTTCCATACATGTCTGGCATAGTTTGTACTGTGGCTTTATATTTTTGGTCTGTTTACAGGAATCCTCGTCTGTTTTGAAGTGCATCCCTATAAGCTGATCATTCCTTTGTTAATACTCTCTTTCCCATGTGCAGCTCTGTTTATCCTCTGGTGATAGCGGCACACCCTATGGAACCCAACCAGATTGCTCTCGGCATGAGTGATGGTGCAGTTCATGTTGTTGAGCCATCTGATGCAGAACCGAAATGGGGCAGCAGCTTACCCCCACAAGATAATGGTAATGTGCCTTCATCAAACCCTGCCGCCTCAAGTAGTCAGCAGCCATCGGAGCCCTCGTCCAGGTGATGAGAGATCCTTTGAAGACAACAGAACAAATCAGTCTATATTACAACACTCTGATGAAGGCGAAATACTCTCTGAGCAGGAACAACAGCATTGTTCTTTCTTCTCTTTGACTTGTCATCTCCAGCCATGCAATTTTCTTTTTGTAAAGTAGATTTTGTTTCTTCCTCTGAGTGAGAGGGAGAGATGATAGATGTTAGGAAAAGCAAAATGAAAAGTGAGTTACCATTTGAGCTTGATAGGCTAAAGCTCGAATGAGAGGGACTCCAGGAGGATGGCCATTTTGGCTTTGGTCATCCATGTCAGTAGTTAGTTTTTGGTACTCTTATTACTTTACTCAATAGATATGTTAAGTTACCTTGTTAGTTTGTGATAATACTAATATAGCTATATCAGGTTTTAAGGTTTTAGTTATTGGTGCAATTGGATTATTTTTCATCGTTACTTTTTTTGATTTTCTGAATGACAGAGATTTGGATGAAAAGGCTTGAAAATGTATGCACAATTTATTGAGTTTTTTTTTTGGGTGGGGGAAAAATAGGGAAGAAAAGTTATTTCATTCTTCTCCCTTTGAGCTCTGAACTGAGTTAGCGCGAACTTACGTTTTCCTCCAAGCATACCCCATTCGTGCTAAAATTTGATAAGTGTTCTCTTGCCGCAATCCTACGCTTCCCATTGTGTAAGCATGTAGGGCGTGTTTGGTTGACTAGTTATTCCATGGGAATTTATTAGGGGATCATCTATTTCATCAATTTACCCTTAGATTTTGTGATTAATTGATCTATGGTAGAAATGAAAGTCTCATGAATATAGAAATTTCACTCACTCTTTGCTCATATGAAGCATGTGATTTTCATGTTTATGAAACTTTATGGTTGGGATAACAAAAGTTAAGGGTGGATTAATGATTGAACCTCAAATTATATTCTCATGGAGTTCTATGATACAGATTTCATGCAATTCATAGTTTCTTCGAGTTTTGTTTGAATCACAAATGAATGATTTGCGGCCCAATTTATACCTCAAAGAACAATTGTACAACCCAACAAGAAGAAAACAACCTAGTTAGATTTGTTCAAAAAATGGGGCTAGGTGTTAGTTGGCTGGGCGAGTTTTTTGAATTTTTATTTACTTATTTCCAGTTCGATAAAAATTAAGATTTTTAATGTTACTTGTTAATTTATATGCTTAATTTTCATGTTTATACATTTTGCATAATTATTTTAGCATTGAATTGAAAGTAATATGCTATTATGTTTAACTTTTATAAATTATAATATCAAAAAATAAATTTGCTTAAGCCCCAGACTAGGCCTTTGGGCGTGTTAGTCCCCTGCTCGTGGCCCACCTAACGACTTTTAGAACCTTGGTTGAACCACACCTATAACATGCTTAAAGTCGAATGGAATATGTTCAACGATTTCATGGTATATATAACGCGAGTCTCAACAACTATTGTTTCAAGGTCGCGTAGCAACCTTTCATCATCAACTTCAGGGAAATGTGCCAACCATGATGAACACCTCTGGAAGGCGCAAAAGAAATCTCAAAAGAAAGGTAGATACCGAAAAAGGAAAAAGTTCGAGTCACTTGGAGCTTCTCCAATAGCCTCCTTAAGTCACTAAAATAATACATTTTAAGGAGCTCCTCAAGCAAAAAGTGAATGATTTTACATATTTGCTATAATAGTTTAAGGAGTTACATTTTATATTTATTATTTTCTAATCTTTATTATTTTTTGTTTAACTTTGTTTTTCCTATTCGACAATATTTGAGATAACATTTAATAAAGTATATTATTTCATATCTTATTCTCTACAATATATGGAATTGGAGATCCTTTACAAATCAATGAAAATTTGTAAGTTTATTATACAATTTTGAAAATTTTGGAAATCTTAAAGAGTTTTGTAGAATTTTCAAAATATTTGGAGACTTTGTCCAGAAGAGATATTTGTAAAATTTTAAAATTATTAGAAAACTTTACATGATAAAAGAGTTTTGAAAATATTGACCTAAAAAGTTTGAGAGATTAACTTTGAAACTTGTTGAACCCTACCATAAAATATTAAAAAATTGCTTAGGGGAGCTGGATTGTTTGACGAGGGATTAAAGCCATATCAAAGCTGTTGGAGTTGGGAAAAAAAATTAAACTTCCTCCTAAACTCTAAAGAGTTGCTCAAGGAGGATGTTGGAGATGCTTTTTGAATGAGCGACTCTTTCTCAATTATTTTTTTTCATATCTAATTCAAGTTTTGCCAAATAAGACTCCAATCTTTTCTTTTTCTCTCATTATAGTGACTTGCACAAAGCATCACCTTCCTAAGGGATCAATAAACTACAAACATATTATGGTCGCTGCTGCACCTATATTCAGTATTTTGGTTGATTTAGCTAAAACTTTTAAGTTGGATAACAAAATATTATCTAAATTATTTAGACAAATTACGCAATGATTTTGATAATATTAAAAAAATATATTACTGAAAAAATTTAATGCACCATGATTTTTTGCATTTCTCCAATGGTTTAAAGTCATGGCCAAATAGAGCTTAAAAAAGCCCAATCTATAAACCAAGGCCCAATCATCGAAGCTGCACTTATTATGAACTTGTTTGATTTCTTTGTGTGCAAAAGGCTATAACACTAGGGCTGAACAAAAAACTGATCAAATCGACCGAACCGATTTATCGATTCGGTTTAAATTCGGTTCGAATCGATTTTGATTTTAAAAAATTCAAAACCGAAATGGTCGATTCAATTTTCGGTTTCAATGTGATTTTAACCGACCAAACCGAACCGACCGAATATATATAATAAATAATATATATTTTATATATAAATAATACAATATATTTAAAATAGTCGATCAGTTCGATTCAATTACGGTTTGCATAAATTAGAATCGATTTGATTTCGGATCGATTTTGTTAATGATCGATTCAATTTCGATTTGAAAATTTTAAAACCGACCTAAGTCGGTTAAGTTCACAGTTTAGGTGAAAATTTTCAGCCCTATATAACACAAAGGTAATGAACCTTTCAACCGTCACACATGCTTATAACTCTGCCTAATAAAACTATTGACCTCATTTTGCTGAATAAAAAATGATACTAAAACATCAACTACTTCATGAGAGAATCCATTGTTATGTTGCAATTACACGTGACAAAAGCAAACTGGTGTAGCTCCCGAGCCTCCGTAAAACAAAGCCCCTTATTGAGAAAAATAAATAATTATTTTGACCCAACCGAGAATTGTTACAAAACACTGTAAACATTAACAAGAAAATGAAATACTGGCCAGACAGGCAGGCTGTGATGGAAAATGATGTATTGCAGAAGCAATAGAAATCTCCAATAGAAATCTCCTTCAAGGGACATTTCCCAATTGTGAGGACATAAAACAAGAGAAACACTGAAGACAAAAAATAACACAAAAGCCTAATAACGCAACCAGTAGGTCCTGCGTCTGAACCAATTGTAGTCTGGTAGGCTTTGGATAGGTCCCATTGCAGCAATTGCAATATCCTGTAGATACCACAGTCAAAGAACATCAGTCAAAAAAACTAAAAATAAGTGACGATATAAATATAAAGTGCTATTCTAAATGTTGAGGAAGTGGGCGAGGAAAACAGCGAGGGAGGGAGGGGACCGTCCATCCCCCTCGGGATGCGCGCCTGAAAAGTCAACGTGCGCACCCCAAGGGGGATGGACGGTCCCCTCCCTCCCTCGCTGATTTCCTCGCTGGCTAGAATCACTCAAATATAAAACATGTGAACCAATTTTTCATAGAATGTTCTGGAACATGTACAACGCAAATTATCCTTGGGGCAAAATAATACTTACCCTGTCAAATATAAATCGGTTGGCAACACGTTTTACGGTGCTTGCATCCACAGCATCAATCCTTGCAAAGAGTTCAGCAAATGGTATTCTTCGACCATATGTAAGTAGCTGAAAATACCAGAAACCATCTAACATCAGACTAGACAGCAAAAAGAAAAAATAACAGCCACAAGCATTCAGAAAGCACTGAGTACACAAAATACATTCGCCATTCTCAAGATTCATGGAGAATGTCCTTTTCAAGCCATTCTAATTAATCATAACAACATCTCAAGAAAGAAAACTTTACCTGACGTCCAATATCTTCTGCAATTGGACTGGTTCCATCAATGTGGAGTAGTAGAGAAGATTTCAACTAAATAAAAAATAAAAAATAAAAAAATCGCACGTCAGACTTACAAATATGATAATTGCAGGAATGGGCCACTGAACTAGGGAGGGAGGGGGAAGAAATAAAAGCAATGTAATAGATTTACATGTGTTGATGCATGTGACTGTAAGAGTCAGTCAGTTGAATGCATATCAACTAGCAGTAGCAAAAGAAGAATATTTGTCTATTTCATGAATCATACGAGTACACCATCAATATTCCTCAACCAAAAAAAAATACAGATATCAACTAACTAATCACTTTTAAGACGAACCATCCCAGAGAATGAGAGCAGTATTTTCAAACAGGGCTTTTGCAGGAATACTGAACTTTCATCGTATTCCTCTTTTTTGTAAGAGAAATTTTACCTTTCACAACTTCTATGATGCTCATCAGCAACTTGTCTATTATAATTGCAATTTGGTAACAGGAAATCTTAATTCATCTCTCAAATTTCATGTTGTTAGTGCAGAGGAACTCTAATCACAAAAAAGAAAGATCGAAAGATTAAATCTACCAAAACAACAATGAGAAGCCAGGCCGGTTGAAGAAATATTGATAGATTCTAAACTACAACTAAATCTAGAACTAAGCTAAAACTAAATCTAGAACTAAGCTAAATCGATGATAAACCCTAATTCAAAGATAAATAAGAAAACAAATATGTCATTCATTTAATCACAAAAAAAAAAAAAACTAATTTAACCTTAACTAATATGGACTTTTCTACCTAGGCCCAATTACACATAATACTAATTAATTACCCCTAACTAACCCGCTTACATGAAATATGAACTCCACTGACTTTACCTTCAATTTCCATATGGAGGGAATAATTAGCTAATTAGTCAGGTATGTCGTTCAAACAAGCATAAAGTACTGATAAAAACAGGGCATGCACCATGTCTCACCATAGCTTTAAGCTTCTACTACATCATTTGGTAATCGGCATATACATTTGTATGACAGCGTATATGCAATTTTGCACCACTGTTCACTTGTCAGAGCTTCTTCTAGTTTAAGTAAGATAACTTAAACAATTTAACAAGATGAGAATCTTCCTTCCAAACATGAAACAAGTTGTTTATGTAATTATCAAATTTTGAGTGGTTTGAGCACAACCTGCTCCTTTTTCTATTCATTTTTTGAATTCAATTTCAAAGCAATTCCATATCAAGCTACAATCAAAATAAAAGAACAGTACCTATGCACCTCCCTCCAAATGATTCCCCACAGGCTTGCTCATAACTCTCCTTTCGGCTCTCGTCTAGAATGGTTTACTTATGAAGGGTGAAGGGTACGTGTCAGGCCTCCTGGGACACTAAGGGCGTGTTTGTTTGAGAGTGGTAGGAAAAATGAGTGAAAATTTTCTTGCCATGAGGTTGAGAGAAACATGTGGTCAAAGGTCACACAATTCTATCCTCTCTCTCCCCCTTTCTCTTCTGTCTTACTATTTGTATGGTTCGCCATGGAATAAATCAAAATGAAATAAAACAAATCAAATACACTCTAAGAGGGTGTTTTTGCTTCTAAATAGAGTCAGAAATATTAATAAGTATGTCATCTTGTTTAGAGTGTTTTTAGTTATGATCAAAAGTTAACTTCTTATTGGAGTAAGCAGCAGGGAGGTACTGATCTAATAACCTTATAATAACTTTGTAATGACAATTGTTGTCCCCATCATGTTAAAAACAAGTAGGGCTAAATTTTGACGACACACCCACATTCTCTTCACCAAGTGTTGTTCTATTTACCTTCACAATGACTCTTTAACGGTAAGAAACTTATCTCGTTTCTCTCATTCATCTTTGTGTTTCTTTCTCTTTATTTTGCAAGCTTTTCTTCATTTCTCAAACTCTTCCTCTCATGTATATTTTCAAGTTTTCATTTTGTAGTATGTAGTTTTCATTATGAAGCATGTAGTTTTGAAAGCTTTGACAAATTGATCACCACTGTATATGTTGGGTTTGCAACCCACCATCTCTCCATTCCTATATGTGTCTCCTCAGTGCGGCAAAATTGTCGAACAGTTTCCATTCAGTACCTAAAAATAAACACCTTTTAATTTTACAGTTTTTAATCAACACCTCGTTCAGAAGCAAAACAAACAGATCTCTAACTCTAGCTAGAAGTTAGCTTCTAAGCACTTAAAAAAAGCCACCTAAGAATATTGAATGATTGCTTGTTTCCTTTTAAAGAATTTAGCTGTCATATATGAACTACCTCAAAAATGTTTTATTCCAAGAACAACTAAAGGATAATTGTAAATGAGACATTATCTTTTGACAAAGTTCAAAACATTACTGGTGATGATAAGTCGTATGCTACAAAAGAACAAAAATTATAATAATGATAGATTAATTTAATGATTGTGGCCAAAAAAAAAAATGTCCATTGATCAAGCATGCAAAAATAAATGTACGTTATTGATTTACCTGATTACGAGCACGGGTAACATCAGCCTCTGAAACTCTGTAGGATAACTTGCTTAACTCGTACATGATAGCATATGCTAAATCATCCAAGCAATCAGGCTGATAAAAAAATAAAAAATAAAAATAAAAACATAAGAATGCAATTAATTACAAAATAAATAACCAAACATTGTTTAGCGATTAAAGTGTAATATAACATATTCTCAAGTTCTGAGCATGTAGCTGGCCAGTGTAAGCAATACGAGCCTTTCTATGTGGTTTACTTGTTATTTGTATAACTATTTTTTGTCTGATGGTAACTTTACAATCTCTTATGCAACACTACTCGATCGACTGTTATCTGTTGAAGATAAGCAAAGGAACAGAATGTTCCACATTAATTGGAAACAGAATATAAGATATGTTATCAAGGATGTCTTTACCACAACAAAGCATTGTAATGACTGCTTACTAACTTTTTCTTTTTTAGTCCCATCTTTGCATTGCTTCATGAAAAACACAAAGGACGTTTCATTATAATATCATCACAAGTTATTACCTTTGCCGTAGCATAAACACCAAATAGGCCAGTGTCTTTATAATTGGTGTTAAATGCCATCATGCTCTCGGCTATTTCATTAATACCAACCCTCTGAGCAAGCTCTGAACTGCATGCACATTACAAAAGTATAATTAGACTATTTGCTATAGCCATGACACAAATTATAAAATATAAAAGCACAAATACGAGATATGAAAAGAAAATAAAATAAATAATCCCACCCCATGTGCTTTCCGCCTCCTGCATTTTTGTTCCAAGAACCCAACATGGACTGCATGACCATTAAAGCAACGGAATCCGGATCTGTCCAAGATGCTCCATTGAAGGCAATCGCGAAGTGGGCAAGAGGAAGATCATCATCAATTATCCGAACCTGATTTTTCATGAAAATTAGCAAAATAGCTGAAAATGCAACAAGAAAGGAAGCAAGGCATCCCAGTTGATATCCAGACCTCAGAACCAGTAAAAATTGCAGGCTCGCTTGCAACCAACTGAGCTGCAGTAGTAGGATTAGTTGAGACATTTTTGAACAGCTTTGTAACGTATTCAACCATTTCCTCGTGCTCAACAGCTCCAGCACCAGCAATTACCTGCAACAGTTTTATCATAATCAACATAATTTGAAACTCTGACGATGCATTAAAAATTTTCGGCAATAGGTGGAATCATAAATGCAACTTTCTGTAGATAGTACCATCCTGGAAGCTGTGTAGTGAGTAGCGATGTAGTTCTGAAGATGCTCCTTGGTGATTGTTTTGATATTTTGAGCAGGCCCCAATATGGTTCTTCCTAGGGGGGTATATTGGAATGCAGTTGCATGCAAATGGTCAAATATAACTTCTTCCATTTGTCCCTCCACCTGTAAGATTCATGGCAATTGACAGAAGAAAAAAAAAAAACAAACAAACAAACAATCTTCTTATGAGTTTGTAATCAGCATAGTTTGGAACCAAATATGGTCCACATGTATTCAAGTAAAATCTTGAAATGCTTTGAAGCTTACACATGTAAACAACAAAGGCAAAAAAACCCATAATCATTTATGATGTCACAACTGATTATAGCTTGGTTTGCCTCAGATTAAGCGAGACCTCAATTGTTACCCTCGGCTATTTAAATTGGGGGGTGCTGAGGATTCACTTTATTTTTTTTTTAACTACACCCTGGGAAAACAGTTCAATGTTTGTCAATTTGGTGAAAAGGCAACTTATATAGTATTAAGAGATGCGTGAGATAACACAATACAGATAAATCATAAAATAGCTAAATAACAACGCTGCACAATACAGACAAATCATAATATAGATAAATAACAACGCTCCCCCCGAACGAAAAAAATACGAACATAACAATTAGTTTGATATAAGAAATCATTTAGACATGTAAATAATTATGCGCCATAAAAAAAAAAAAAAAAAAAATATATATATATATATATATATATATATATATATATATATATATATATATATATATATATATATATATATATATATATATATATATATATATATAAGAAGAAGAATTTTAAATGATTGAAAATGTCACCTCCTCCATCTCGCGGAGAATAACGTCCCTCTCGCGATTGATTCTGTTCTGGGCGAAGAGGGAGTTCTGCAAAATATCAGCAAGAATGTCAAGAGCCTCAGGCACATTCTGGCTCATAACCTTAGCATAATAAGTGGTCTGCTCCCTGGAAGTGTAAGCATTGAGATGCCCTCCCATGTTCTCGATCTCAGCCTCCAAGGCAAAAACCGACCTCTTCTCCGTCCCCTTGAAGATCATATGCTCCAAGAAATGCGCCGTTCCATTTGTCTCATCCGTCTCGAACCGACTCCCAGCGTCAATCCACACGCCAACGGTGGCAGTGCGGGATGCTAGGGTGGTCTCGGTGGCCACTCGGAGACCGTTCGGGAGAGTGGTCACGCGGGTTTCGGGGGCAGCGAGGATCTTAGTGTGGTCGACCAGAACCGGGTGAGGGGAGGCGTACTGGATGAACCGTGGATCAGGATTTTCCAGTTGCTTTAGCTTTGATTTCACTTGCTCTGCCAGGCGATCGTAGATCATGGCGGTGGGTGGTGGTGGTGAGGGGAGAGGGGCATCGGTGGCGATGGCGGGGGAGGTGGAAGAGGAAGATCTGGAGGATTGGAGGAGAGGAGCAAGAAAGGAGGAGGGTCTGTGAGCTCGACGAGCTAGGGTTAGGAGTTGCTTGATCGCCATGGATTTGGCTCGAGAGCGAGAGAGCTTTCTCTCTCTAGGGTTTCAAGTATTTTGAGGTGGAATCGAGAAGAGACCGAAAGAAGAGGAGAGTGTGGCCCTTTAAGAGGTAATTTCGTTGCTTAGAGGTAATTTCGGTACGTATCGGATTTTAAGTGTAAAAAAAAATGTAAAAATTTGGAGGATACGTGAAATATATAATATATGAAAAAAAATAAAATGTAAGTAAATAAATCTATTAGAGTTTAAATACTATGTATCTCTTAAATTTATGATATAATTAATAATATAGTACAAAAAATAACAACAAACTATGTGTTATGATGATACATCAAAATAGATCGATCATCATAGTCGTATACGTGGCATAAATATCCATAACGCCCAATCTATTGGGTAAGCTCATAAAGCCTAAGAAGAATAAAGTAAACTACAGAAGCCCAGACGAGGCTCACCACTAATGAGACATAAACAGACCCAACACGAGTTCTCTCATAAAGCCCGAATCCAGGCCCCGACATGAGTTATCTTATTAAGAAGAAAAACGTTGCACAGAAAAGAGTCGTGGAGGGAATTACGCCTCCCTGAACGCGTCTCCATAAAGGACGAGACTGTTACAAGAAACATCTTCTTCCGTTGCGCCTCACATGCTTAAGTCACGCAGAGAGTTAACCACGACCATTGTAAAAGGTAAATGAACATTCGACAAATGTATGTAACTTTAACTGAGTTTTGTTCAGATTTACATCTTTTTTCCAATAGAGTTACCGACTTAAGTATCGGAGTGCCCTCGACCACCAAAAAGTGGTCTTTGGCAGTCTAACAATTGTTTTACAGGTCAAACATAAAGAATGACGATTTTTTGACGCATCAGTTTGGCGCCATTTGTGGGAAACGACGAGTTTCCTCTTTCTAAAAAAAACACACACAGTGATAAGGTTCACCACAACCTATCAAAAAATCGACAAGTCATCGGAGACAATAATGCAGTCTACAGATCCTCAATCCAGTAATGATCACGACAACTCTTCCACCGACAGCTCAGGGAGAAGATGCATCTCGAACCATCGGACCAATAGCATCCGAGAATGCCGATCTGCTGCACACAATACTCCAGACATCCCAAACGACCGGCAGCGCTGCCACGGACCCTCGGGTAGATTTGCTCATGGGCCATATGAAATACATGACAAAGATGCTGGAGAAAATCACCCAGCAGCTAGCCGATTCTGCTCCAGCGCCATTTCAACAAAATTTCACTATCCGAACTCAAGGAAGTGACGAAGCCTTAATAGAACCCCAACAGGGAAACATTGAGAGCAGCAAGCTCCACCAAGACAAGACTCCGCAGTGCGGCAGAGCAATTGCTGAGATTTCGTTCAGGATCGGAGTCACGAATCCCAACATACTGTACGAGTTAGCCAAACCACCATTTTCTGATGCACTCATGAAGAAGGCAATGCCAAAAAAGTTCACTCCGCCAAAATTTGAAGTGTACGATGATACCATCGACCTGACGGATCACCTAAGACATTTTCACCACATGATGGCTCTAAAAGAAACCACGAAGTCGATCTTGTGCATAACGTTCTCAACCAGCCTCACGTCCACAACAATGAACTGGTTCAATAGCCTACCACCGAGTTCAATAGAGTCTTTCCAAGCCTTAGCCACCATTTTTTTACCAGGTTCATTGGGAGCCAACGGATGAGAAAATGACCCCACTACCTCATGCACATCCGACAGAAACCTGAAGAAACAATATGAGAGTTTGTCACTTGTTTCACCAACGAGTTAACGATGATTGACGAATGCAGTGATAACACAGCCATTGTAACTTTCGTTGCCGGGCTGAACAGATGCCTCTTCTTCGACGCTCTCAACTTGAAACCTCCAAAAGGCATGGCGATTCTGCTGAAAATAGTACAGAAACATATCTCCCTCGAAGAAATGAAACTTGTTAAGAGAAAAAATGAGTAGGAAAGGGAAAATCATTCGAGGAAACTATAGAAGAAAGATAAAAGAAGGCGAGATGATGAACCACGAGAGGACAACAGTCATTCAAAGAAACATCGGATCGATGGACATACTCGGTCCAACCAGCGGGAATCCAGGAAATCGCAATCGGCACAACCCAGTCATGAGTGAATAACCAATGTAAGGAGGAAAAAGTACAAGTCGTACACAACCCTAAAGACAAGCCGGACCAACATCTTAAATCACATATCGAACTGGGAGAATGTCAACTGGCCAACCATAATGAAAGGAGACCCGGAAGGACTAGACAAGAACATGTACTGCTCTTTTCACAAGGATCACAGACATGATACCGATGACTGCTACAAGTTAAAAGAAGAAATCGAGCATTGGATCCAGAGAGGATGATTGGAAGAGTTTATCGGCATACCAGACAAACAGTTCAAAGGTAAAGAAAAGGCGCACGCTGCAGCCATGGGATCAAAAGAATGGTCTAGGGAATTGATATATGCTCTACACTACATCCGCCTTGGGAAAGCAGCACCTCCCACCCGAACAGACCTATATCGAAGTCGAAAGTCAATGCTCTAGAGGCGGCTACACAAACCAACTCGAAGACCTTGACAGCAGATACAAATGCAGCCAAAGTTGTTTATAAAGGAATTAACAACAATAAACTCTATCAGGCCCTAACAAGCAATGCCAAACGGGGAGCAATAACGACCCCCAAGCAAGGAAGGTCATAAATTAAAGGGAACAACAAAGGCCCGGGATGCCAGTGCAAGGATAAACATTAGGGACACAAGAATAAAAGAAGAAACACTCCACAGTGTAACGGAAACACTCCACAGTGTAACGGAACCACTCCAGAAAAACGATCGCTAGAAATGGTCAAATAATCAATAAAGTTTCATTTTCGAAATTGACATCTCACAAAGGCGAACAACTTCATAGAAAAGCTATAAGAAACAATCGGCATAAAAAGCCCAAAGGAATCAGGATGCAAGACGAGTATTCACAATAAACTTCTGGTCTAATCAACCAAAGAAGTAAAAGTTGTACACCCGAGTCAACTAAAAATAAACTTCAAATCGATCGAGATGTCGAGTTAACGAAGTAAAAGTTGGACGAACGAGTCAACTAAGTAAAATGACTTCGGGTCGACTAGAATGTTGCACCAAACGAAGTAAAAGTTAGACACCCAAGTCAACTAAACAAAGAAACTTTGAATCGACCGAGATGTTGAGTTAACGAAGGAAAAGTTCGACGAACGAGTCAACTAAGTAAAATGACTTTGGGTCGACTAGATTATCGCACCAAACAAAGTAAAAGTTGGACACCCGAGGCAACTAAACAAAGAAACTTTGAATCGACCGAGATGTCGAGTTAATGAAATAAAAGTTGGACGAACGAGTCAACTAAGTAAAATGACTTTGGGTCGACTAGAATGTCGCACCAAACGAAGTAAAGACACCCGAGTCAACTAAACAAATGAACTTTGAATCGACTGAGATGTCGAGTTAATGAAGTAAAAGTTGGACGAACGAGTCAATTAAGTAAAATGATTTCGGGTCGACTAGAATGTTGCACCAAACAAAGTAAGAGTTGGACACCCGAGTCAACTAAACACAGAAACTTCAAATCGACCAAGATGTCGAGTTAACGAAGTAAAAGTTAGACGAACGAGTCAACTAAGTAAAATGACTTCGAGTTGACCAGAATGTCGCACCAATGAAGTAAAAATTGGACACTCGAGTCAACTAATTAAACACATAAACTTCGAATTGACCGAGATGTCGACTTGGCGAAGGAGTCAACTAAGTAAAGTGATTTTGGGTCAACTAGAGTGTCGCACCACCAGAACAGATTGAACGAACGAGTCAATTGAGTAAAACAACTTCATCGAGTTAGCGAAATAAAGATCGAGCAAATAATTCAACAAAATAAAAGACAAGCAAACAAAACAACTTTGCACAAAAATCCAAAGAAGACAAACACAAGATCAAGACATGCGTGCTAAAACATAGGAAAATTCAAATCACCAAATGATTGCTACAGTCATATATGTGAAACATCAAAGCTCAAACACAAATTATTACGACAACGACAGACGAACAAAGTCAACATGAAGAAAAATAAAGGAACCAATTCTTGTCATTCAAAATCTAGTCAATTACATTCGAAGGTAGCAATGGAAGACTAAGGGGAAAAATCTATAACGTCCTCAACAACACCATCTGCAAGTGCTGGATCATCGACAAAGACTTTTTTTCAGGAGGAGGCGACTCTTCAGGCATTGGGTCACTCGGAGGATTTTCAACACCTTCTTCATCCTCGAAGGTCTGATAGACTAGATGTCGATATTGAGACAAGTCAACACCGAGACCCTCAATATAATCCAGAAGCTCAGCCCAACCATAAACAACGCGCTACCAATCTACCACCTCCATAACACAAAGTCTATCCTTAACATAAGCAAGCTCATTTCTTACCATGATGAGTTGGACCTCGGCAGTAGTGAGCATCGCGGAGGAATCAGAATTTACAACAATTGCTCCACCTTTTTTCAACAACGTTGTGATTGTTAGAGTGCTCTATCATGGCCCGCGCGACCTCGTCATGAAGTGCCTTTTTAGAAGAAATCTCTTTCTCCACATCCTGCAAACGTGTGTGGATGCCTTATAGGTCAACTCTCATGGATTCAAACACGACCAAGGATCGATCCCGTGCACCCTTCACCTCAACCAACGACGCCTGAGCAACCTCATCCGCTTTGATCATTTCAGAGCATCGCGCTTTTAACGCGTCATACTAGTCAGAACATGGGAGAATACCAATAGCAGCACGGAGATATTCCTCTCCAAAGAAACCATAAGATTGTAATTAACCTGATGACTCAAGTCCATCACTCCTGCATAGGCAAGATGGCTCATCCCATCCATTATAAGCTTGACACCATCCTCAAGATGAAGGTTCGGGGTTAGCACAGACATCGAAGGCCTCTCCACAGACCATCTGTGCCACTCATTAATCAACTTACGTGCGCCATCTTGCATGCCAAGACGAGAAAATCAGCATAACTTCCCATCTGATTTGACTCGAATCTTTTCAGGAGTAGGTTCCTTCCAACTGACCCGCGAATGAAGAATGTGAGGATCTCGTAGTATGGAGGAAAACCTCCATCCCCCTCTCGCCGTTCAACAGAAATGGAACGAATGGCAGTCCCAACAAGAGTAGAAGAACTCAAGTAAGTTGAGGAATGAAGGATTTCCATCCCTCTATCAACGAGAGGGGAAGAAGGAAAAAATTGCAACTTGGGGACCCAATCATGACTGTCAAGACTGCCAAGCTCCTTAGATTGAACAACAGTCAATTGAAACATCTTGTCATCTAAAGACTGAGGATCCTCTTTAGAATACTTGATAGCGTCAAGGTCACCATAAGCAAAGATAAATTTTTTTCCCCATTGTCCAGCGGTCGAACGATATCTTTCTCACTCCTATCCAAAGCCAACTTCATAATTTCTGCCTCTTGCAGTAAGCAACGATCTTCCCTCAAAGGATCTCTATCAACAGAATCCGAATAAATAGATGTGTGACGCGCAGAGTCAACAAGCCGTTTCTTCTTTGAAACACGATCGAAAAACAAAAACAACTGTTTTGACGGACTTATGGGCCTCAACACTTTTCTCTTTCTAGAAGAGGGACCAGTAACATTATGGACATGAGAATTGAGATCCGTAACACCCGAGCTCACTTTCCGATCAATGACCACGTCATCACATTCAATAGCGGCAGCAGAGGCAGCAATCTCCGCAGTTCGTCTCTCGGTCAACAAAGCCCATTTGGTCTCACTCATGTTGTATAGACCACTGCGCCTCACCATATCATCAGTAAGATAGGTGTCCAATGGAACTGCCTGAAGTTCTAGGAAGTGTTCACTGATAACCTGCTTCTCAGCAGTCAATTTCAGATTTCGGTGCTTAATAAGAACTTGGAAAGACCTTACTATCTGAACACCCTGCAAATTGAGGTAGCAAGAGTCGATAGACGCATAAAACCAATTTCGTGACTAACCCCTGATGTCATCATTGAGATTACCAAAACACGCAGGAGAGTGCAGGAAATAGGCACGGTTGGTTTCACACAAAACCCCACCAAATAGTGCAAGATTCTAGGGGTTAAAGGGATACTAGAGAGAATGGCCCTAACATACGTGGAAACCATAACCCTCTAATCATTCGGACCCATCAGAGCATGAGGGATACCAGGAAGTCTAGATATGATCAGAAAGCTCCGGAGCTTGGAACCGAAGACCAACATAGAACATGCGATGATAAAGTGCAATATATCCCTTCCTTGGGCAACAAGGACTGTCATTTTCACGAGAAAAAATGATTTCAAAATCGTCAGGCAAAGCATAGATGAAACAGACACTATCAGAGTAGCCTGAGAAGTTTTGTTTGGGGAAAAATGAGCCTCACAGATAGAAAGCTGATCACCGACCAACATATCACCAATAGACATCGCAAATAGGAAAGAAGAACGAAGAAAAATAGGCAATAGGGGAGAAGAAATAACACTAACAACAAAGATGACGTAAAGAAATGAGGAAAATAGCTACAACACCCTTTATACAACTGGGAAACAAAGATATCGCTCACGGAGCTACATACGGGACATAATGGCACTGGGAAACGAAGATATCGCTCATGGAGCGACATACGGGACACAATGGCACACCAAAACTTCTAGAAAATGTGCGCAAAAACGAACAGACAATGAAGTGACCAAGATGATCAGCCAACCGAAAGTTATTAAACATTAAGTTCAGTGAAATAGCGCAATTGAAATACCAACCATCACACAGTTAGTGGATACATGAACATACCCACTAACTAAGGGGGAGTAGCTGATGATACATCAAAATAGACCGATCATCACAACCGTACACGTGGCATAAATATCCATCACGAGAATACGACGCCCAATCTATTGGGCCAGCTCATAAAGCCCAAGAGGAATAAAGTCAACTACAAAGGCCCAAATGAGGCCCACCAATAAGGAGACATAAACAGGACCCGAATCTAGGCCCAAATGTATCAAAGCTCGGATCCAAGCCCTACATGAGTTTTCTTATAAAGAAGAAGAATGTTGCACCGAAAAGAGTCATGGAGGGAGGGAGTTATGCCTCCCCGAACGCAGCTTCATAAAGGAGGAGACTGTTACAAGAAACATCTCCTTCCGTTGCGCCTCACATGCTTAAGTCACGCAGAGAGCTAACCACAACCATTATAAACGATAAAGGGAACATTCAACAAAGGTATGCAACTTTAACTGAGTTTTGTCCAGATTTACATTCTTTTTCCAACATAGTTACTGACTTAAGCATCGGAGTGCCTTCGACCACCAAAATGGTGGTCTTTGGCAGTTTAAAAATTGTTTTGCAGGTCAAATATACAAGAGGACAACTTTTGGACGCATCATGTTATACAAGATAATATTTCATCATACTTGATGGTGTCAAATCATGTTCTCCTTGACCTCGACCTGCACAGGTAACACATGTGAGCCAAAGACCACCGTTGTGGCGGTTGATGACACTTCGATGCTTAAGTCAGAGAAGGCTTGAGAAATGTGTAATGTTGTAAATTGGGTTATGTAGTGTACCTTTGCTCCTCAACCTTGTGGCCTATTTATCATGCAAGAGTCCTTGTTCAGCTATGCCTTTGGTGGCATAGTTTAGGGAAAAATATTTTGCTAGAGATCATTTCCTTGTTGGGAGTCGTCCATGTAAGAGAGTTTCCCTACACGACTTGTACTCCGAGATCTGATAGGGATTCTTCCCTTGTAGAATATTGTCCATGTAGGAGAGTTTCCATGTACGACTTATACTCCGGTATTTGTTTTCTGATAGGAGTCAATGTATTGTTGGTCTACATGTCTTAAGTTAAACTCCTAGATACTTGCCTTATTAGGTCTCACGAGTATTGGGCTTGACCGTGCGACTTACGAGCTTAATAGGTCACTGCAAATTGGGTCCAACCTCTTGGACCCTGCCTCGGTGCGCTTGGATTAATATGGGCTTCGCTAGATTGGGCGCGCAATTAGGCCTGTTTTTCTTTATTGACGAGATCATTATGACATGTGTACGCTGCAGATTACTGGACAGTTTGCTATATCATCAGCTACTCCCCCGAGTTAGTGGGTCAGCTCGTCGGTCTACTAAGTCATGTCATGAAGGAATTAAGCGGTCAATATGATTGAGTCTGAATCATCCCATCTAGCGATGTACATCATTAATTGGGTATGTGAGTGTTAAAAAAGGCGGGATTCCTTGCTTATGCATAAATCCTCTTTTTTGCAGAATTTAGTTTCTTTACTTTTTCGATTCCAAAACTCTGCTTTGTTGTTTCGCTTTTGGATTTGTTTAACTTTCATAATCGAAAGTTTGTACATTCTTCCATGGTGGGCTAGAATCAGCTTCCCGATGAACTATTCGCTAAATGCCGTAAGTTTTTCAAAGAGAGGTCGATCTCAAAGGCGAATCTAGAGGGCATTCGTGAGAAGTATCGGATCCCTGATGATCTGGTGCTTTTCACGTGGTGCGCCAGTCAGACGCCCTTGTCTCATCTGAAATGATTTATTTGCTTGCACTGAGGTATGCTTCAATCAGGCGTTCATTTTCCCATTATCAAGGAAATTTGGCACTTTCTGGCGAATTTGGTATATCGCCCGCTCAGTTGTTTCCAAATGGGTACAGAACTGTGATTGTCACACTAAGCAGGGCGAAGGATGCTGGTGTCCGAGTGTCTCCTAGGGCGATCCAATTGTTCACCTCTCTTTGGGTGAACAAACATGTTGTGTGTGTGTTGAAGTCGCCGGTTTGCTTGGGCAAGTTGCCTGATGACTACAAGTTCTGGCAGAAGTATTATTTCATGGCTTTTGCGGATTCGAAGTTTTTTGAGCTTGATGGTCGTTTGATCGAACGAGAGTTCAAGCAACTGAGTGAGTTTAATTCCATTCTTGATCCCACTTGTGTTGATTACATACCGAACTATTATCTGTAGGGAAATTTCCAATGACGCCCCTTTCTCCTGAGGACAAAGTGGTCATGGATAAATTTTGTGACATGCCCCTAATGCAGGTGGAGGATGTTGTGCAGCCTGACAACATCAAGCGCAGCGGACTATGGGCTTTCTAGCATGAGGCTCCCACTCTTTTTAAAGTCTCAAAACCAAAGCCTGAATGCGAACCTTCTTCCTCGAGGAAGCTCCCGAAGGTTAAGATCCCTAGCTCATCAGAGAGGGCGGAATTGAATGAGGCACTTTCTTCGTCGGTGCTTGCAAAGAAGCCTCACACTGTGTCTAAGCCCACTCCCAGGTGGTTGGCCCTTCGGAAGGGGGGTTCAAAGTTGCTGGGCAAGATCTTGATGCGTTCACTAGGGTGAAAGTTATTGTGCCTGAGAGACATGAAGCTCAATCGAAGGCCCCTATTTCCCTTCCAGACTTAGAGAAGGCATATTTGAAAATGGCGGGGGTTGAAGATGCAACAAAGCTGAGCACTGAGTAGGTGAAGGTTATGAACAACCGGTTGCTACAGGTGGGGATGGTGCTTCATCAGATGCGGGTCAGACTCGTCCTATTTCTTTTGAGGACTTTATGTATAACCTCGCTCTGGAGCAGGAGTCCTCTTAGCCTGGCAAGAAGTCACATGTTCGTCGTCCCTATGGCGAATGGTCCCCTCCACATCGCCTATACTGTCCTCCGTTCCGATCTCGACCTCAACTTGAGGTGACGACAAGTCCGAGAGATAATTTACTTCCTTTTTTCCCCGTCAACTGCTTCCAAATCGGTTGGTGAGAGGAAGCCCATCATTGTAAGTAAGGGGAAAGCCGTGGAGGAGACCTCTGATGCGGTGAAAATGATAAAGGGTGGTGCTGTCGTGATTCCGATCACAAAGGATTTCCACCCACATGCGCCACTTAGTCTCTTTGCCTCAGATATGGTAAAGATGAGCAACCATGCCTGGCACCAGGAAAGTTGATTTTTTTATGCCTGGGAGAGCGTATGGACAAAGGGCAAAAACATCTCATGCTGAGGATGTCATATCTGAACCAAGTTGTCGTCGCTAGGATGGAAGTAAAGGCTGTTCATGAGAGAGTATACACCATGAAGTGAGTTTTCACGCATTTGCAGAAGTCGTATTCTGATACTCTTCACGAAATCGAGTCACTGAAGAAGCAACTTGAAGGTCGGGGGCCTACTCAAACAGATGTTGATTTGGAGGTTTGACAGACAAGATCAGAGGCTCAGAGGGTCCATTTGGAAACACTTGAGTACTGATTTGTTAGAGGCGGTGTCCACGAGGGACAGGTCAGAGGAAGAACTGAACCGTGTCCATAGTGACTTAAAACTTGCTCAGGAGACTGCAACCAAGACGCAGGCCGAGATGCAGGTTCTGAGTAACGATTTCTACTTGTATTTTTTTGTACTTTTCCTCCTGAATCTTCTTTTTGTTGCCTTGTCATGGCGTTGATCTTTAGAGTTTTGACCGCTGATCTTGTGGTTGCTCCTGAGATCAAACAATTATGGTCTGTGCTCTTTAGAGATCCAGAAGTTGTCTCGGTCAATCTTGTAAGTTGGCTAGACTTCGTGCGGGGGAATAATCTTGGTGGGCAACAAACTATTCACGCTAATAGATTAATCACCATTTGGATTCCTCAAGCCGTTTTCATTTGCTCTTGGCGGACTAGGCTGTAATTTGGGCTAGAAGTTGTCTTAATCAATCTGACTAAACTTTGGTGCGTCATTGTTTATGGTCGGACAATGATCCTGGCGAGTCACCTGAGTCGGGCTTCGTGAGCTCCAACTGATCTTTCACATTTTACACCATCTTTGTCTGCTCCTGGCGGATTATGTCTCAGATCGGACAAAAAATTATCGTCATCAGCTGTAACTAACTAAACTTTGGTCAGGTTCGGCGATCATTGTCCATAGTTACACAATGATCCCTGGCAAGCCATCTTGATTAGGCGTTGTGAGCATTGACTAGACTCCCACTTTCTAAGCCGTCTTCATCTGGTCTTGGCGGACTATGATTTAGAGCGGATCGAAAGTTATCGTCATCAGTCGTCAATGACTAAGCTTTGGTTAGGTTCAGGCAACCTTTATCTGTAGTTGGACAATGATCCCTGGCAAGTCATCTTGATCAGGCGTTGTGAGCACTAACTAGACTCCAAATTTCTAAGCTGTCTTCATCCATGCTTAGCAGACTATGACTTATAGCAAACGAAAAGCTGTCATCATCAGTTGTAAATGACTAAACTTTGGTTGGGTTCGGTGACCATTATCAGTAGTTGGACAATGATTCCTGACAACTCACCTTGATTCGGCGTTGTGAGCTCTGACTAGACTTTCACTTTCTAAGCCTTCTTCATCTGCGCTTGGCGAACTATGACTTAGAGCGAACCAAAAGTTATCATCGTCAACCGTAACTGATTAAACTTTTGTCAGGTTCGGTGACCATTATCCATAGTTGAACGATGATTCCTGGCAAGTCATATTGATCAGACATTGTGTGCGCTAACTAGACTCCCACTTTCTAAGCTGTCTTCATCTGCGCTTGGCGGACTATGACTTAGAGTGGATTGAAAGCTATCGTCATCAGTCATAGCTGACTAAACTTTGGTCAGGTTTGACGACCATTATCTATAGTTGAATGATGATCCCTGGCAAGTCATCTTGATCAGGCTTTGCGAGCACTGACTAGACTCCCACTTTCTAAGCCGCCTTCATCTGCGCTTGGCGGACTATGACTTAGAGCGGACCGAAAGTTATCGTTATCAGTTGTAACTGATTAAACTTTGGTCAGGTTCGGTGACCATTATCCGTAGTTGGACGATGATCCCTAGCAAGTCATCTTGATTAGACGCGGTGAGTGCTAACTAGACTCCCACTTTCTAAGTTGTTTTCAACCGTGTTTGGCGGACTATGACTTAGAGTGGATCGAAAGCTATCGTCATCAGTCGTAACTGATTAAACTTTGGTCAGATTCGACGATCATTGTCTGTAGTTGGACAATGATCCTTGGCAAGTATTCTTGATCAGGTGTCGTGAGCGCTGACTTGACTCCTACTTTCTAAGTCATCTTCATCTGCGCTTGGCGGACTATGACTTAGAGTGGACCGAAAGTTATCGTCATCAGTCGTAACTGACTAAACTTTGGTCTGGTTTGGTCACCACTTGGCCTTGGGCGTGTAAGTCTGACTTGGGTGTCCTGACTTACTTTGCCTAACAATCCGACATAGGGGTCGCATCAGCAGGTTTGATTCTTGAGCCCGGGTCACAATAGATTGACCATATTGAATTTCAACCAGATTTGATGAACAACAGTGGAACTTTAACAAAACAGATACCTTGGATTTTTTGATAGTATATCCGCAGGTGCTTTATATTTCGTGGTGCTTAAGGCCTTCACTGCTTGTTTGTTGAGTATGTATTGGACCACTCTTAGTGGGCTTAGAGTAGTCTGGGCTTTGCCAGGCTGGGCGCTTGCTTTGGCCCACTCGCTTGCCTGGGCCCTATTGACGAGATCATCGTGCCACATGTACAACGCAAATTGCGAGACGGTTTGGTATCGATTACTCCTCCTAGTTAACTTAATGAATGTGGACTCATGCACGTGGCCTTCTTATTTCTCATACGACATTTGATGCGGACATAACTACTAGGTGGCCTCATTTCATGGACCGTCGTGCCTATATATAGGTTGATTTTTACCATTTCAAGCATTGCCATGAACGCTGGACAATATGTTTCTCAAATGTGTCTTTCCAAAGAATGTGTTTTGGGTTCTCCAAAGGCTAAAGGAAGATCTTCATTGTTGGAGTCTTCGAATGTTATGACATTTGCAGCGATGAGTCTTAGCAAAGATATGCTATTGGGTGATGCCACCCGGTTTGGGTGAGCATCCAATTGGTTCCATGAGACCTCGTAATTTCTTCTTACATTGCAAATAAGATTATGGACTCCCCCTCAGGGGTTAAGTTTGTCTTCCATCTTTTAGTGCTCCCAGGGCGCCTCTCACCATCAAGTTTGGGAGATGATACCCGCATCCAACTTTGGGTGGTTGCTCCTACTGTATCTACTGGGCTTCACTCGTGATGCCACAGCCGGAAGGCAGATTGGCGGAGCTGGACTCCAGGGTTGTGGCTTGCGGTTCTGGGGTGCTAACTCTGCATAACCCCAGACATCCCTTTTTGAGGGACATCCCCATCGACCTAGTTTTGCTTTCACTTTCAAATCATCCTTGCAGGGCAGATTGGCGAAGCAAAACATCAAGCACGTACCTACAGTCTGCAACCTACTTCAGGTACTTTTGCTTTTACTTTCGAAATCCTCTTCTCAAGGCAGATTGGCAGAGCGGAGTCTTGACGTGCGTTTCAATGGATTCAACTTAGATACTCGTAGTGTGTAAACTTTTGTACTAGTCAGTCTGGCAAATATCATATTGGCTTGTGCGAACAATTCTTTTAGACTGAAAGAGAAAAGAAAAAAATCAAAACAATAAGACAGTTTGACTATGAGCGGGGACTATTCTAATCTAGCCCTGACGTTTTGCCAATGATAGTGAAGTCACTGAAAAGTGAACTTTGTGTGAGCGGGTCGTTCCTAGCTGGTTGTTAGCTTTCATAGTAGGCACCGACTTGTCGAAGTGCTGCTACTTAGCTTTGTATTGAATGGAGTGACAGACGGATGACATTTTCAATGCTAAATCCCAACTCATTACTTATTTGAGTCTTAGTTGTCAGAGCTTTGTCTTGGTCTGTAAGAGTTTGGTCATGTTTGGAGGTGGCATTCACGCCCTGATCCAAACGAGGAAGTGGAGGGTTGTTTTTCGAACAAGCCTTATCCCGGCTCATGTAATCCACACAAACTCCCCATTTCCCACTTTTCTTTTCCGCCGAGGTAGCACTAGCCTGCTAGTCTGGCTGGCAGACATTAGGTCTTCCCCTCGGACTGACTAAAGTTTCATTGTTCGTGTGGGGTGATTCATCTCCCTTCTTTGGGCCCAGGCTCTGATATGTTTGTCTCGCGGGCTCGAGCTGTAATTATTAACAATCGAGTTGTTTCAGCGCTGTGTAGTGGCAGTCTCTCGCTGATGGCTGGTCTCCTCGAATGGTTCCTTTTGCCTGGTGTAATTGATGCATTGATGTAAAGTAGAAACTACCGCCTCTATCTGATGGAGCCAAGGCCTCCCCAAGATGATGTTGTATGTGGATGGGGCATCAACCACCATGAACTCCTAAAAAAGGACTTTCTGTAGTTGTGGCTCTTCCGCCACTACTGTTAGTCTGATCTTCTCGATAGGGAGAAACCCGATCATTGGGTGACTGGCGAGAGTCAAGTTCTCCTCTTTGAGCTGCATACTGCGAAACACATTAAGGAATAGGACGTTGAGAGAACTTCCTATGTCTACCAATGACCTATTTATTTCTCATTTCGCTATGAGAACCGAGATGGTTAGGGAGTCATTGTGAGGTGCTTGGACACCTTGGAGGTCCTTATTCATGAATGTTAGCGATGGGATCGGGTTCTTAACACGTGTGTACTGCACTTGATCCTCATAGGTGGGCTGAGTCTGCATCTCGTGGAATGTCCTCATAGGTGGGCTTAGTCTGCATCTCGTGGAGCCTACCCCATGGAGAACATATGTAATGCTAGGAACTTCTTTTTCTATCTCCTTGATGACATATTTTTTTTTTGTCTGGTCTTGTCTTTTTTCGGGCTATAAAATTCCTTGAGCTTTCCTTTCTTGATCCAGTATTCAATCTCGCTTATGAGATTCTTGCAATGCTTAGTGTCGTGGTCGCCATCCTTGTGAAAGGAGCGATATTTACTGTTGTCTCGCCAAAAGGGATCTCCCCGTTGTTTGGCGAGCCACTTCACTTCTCCCCAATTCTATATGGTATTGAGGACGTCAGACATACTGGAGTTGAGGGGAGTGAAGGATTTGGACCCGACAAAGTTGGAGGCTTTATCTTGTCTCATGTGGCTAGAGTCTGGCTTGCTGTCATTTCGCTTCCATTTACTTCTGTCATTGTCCTCCTGTTTCTTTCCCTTTTTTTTTTCTCTTGGACCAGGGGGATGTTTCTTGTCAACTTCTCCCTTATTTTTGGCGGCTAACATCTCCTCAAGAGTGATGTATTTCTGGACGCTCTTCAGCAAGTTCGCCATGTCAGTCGGAGGATCGAGGGTGAGAAAGATGTAAGATGGGCATTTTCTCAGACCCGAGGTGAAGGCTGTGACTGAGGTGTAGTTGCTACAGTCGTCGATAAGGGTAAACTCATCATTGAAGCGGGTGACGTATTGCCTCAATGTCTCGTTTGGTTCTTGCCTGAGGTTGAGCAGGTAATGCATGCCCTTTTGATCCGTTGGCTGCCTACAAAGTGGGTGATAAACGTTTTGGCCAACGTCCTGAACGAGTCAATAGACTTCGGTGGGAGACTGTGGAACTAGGTCAACGTTGATTTCTTTAGGCCGGTGGGGAATGTCCGGCACATTATTGCTTCAGATCATTCTTTCATCGCCATTACATGGTGGTAATGATGTAAGTGGTCGGAAGTGTCCGTTGTCTCATCATAAAACTTTAGCTTTGGCGGGCTGAACTTCTTCGGCAATGGCTCGTTCATGATATGATCTGTGAACGGGGGAGACGGTGAGGTTATACAGTACGTCCAAATTGGTGGCCCCAAGCCGGAGGGGGTTCTGCGAGGCGAGTTTGTCGACCTTAGACACCGGGTCTCCGTAGGTCGAACCTTTGCCTTTGGTCCACTGAGAGCTAACAGAGGCATAGACTCTCATGAATGCGCTCTTCGTTGTCTCCTGTGGATAAGGCTCTTTGCGCCTCCCTGTCTCCTTTCGCAGGCGGTGGGTTTTGCTGAGTGAGTATCTCCACTGCTTGCGCAATTTGCTGCACTTGGACTATCAGTCGATCCACCTCAGAGTCTGTCGCAGCTGATGCCGACGTAGGGGCCTGGGGTTGTCGGCCTTGCGAGGCCGACACCGCCGGGGCTAGCGGCACTGTGTCGGTTCGAGCGTTCAAGGGCTCAATGATTTCTCCATTATTATGAGGTCTCGTGGTTACCATCTTTCTGGACTGTAATGTAGGAGTGTTATCAATGTTTTCTTAGGAATTTTGTTATTCCCATAGACGACGCCAAACTGATGGTATCAATCCCGTTCTATTTGACCTTGACCTACACAGGAAACACACGTGAGCCAAGGACCACCATTGTGGCGGTCAATGACACTCTGATGCTTAAGTCAGACAAGGATTGAGAAAGGTGTAATGTTGTGAAATGGGTCCTCTAGCATACCTTTGCTCCTCAACCTTGTGGCTTATTTATCATGCGCGAGTCCTTATTCGGCTATGTCTTTGGTGGTGTAGTTTAGCGAAATATATCTTACTAGAGGCCATTTCATTGTTGGGAGTCGTCCATGTTGGAGATTTCTCTACACGACTTGTACTCCGAGATCTGATGGGGATTCTTCCCTTGTATAGTGTTGTTCATGCAAGAGAGTTTTCATGCACGACTTATACTCCGGTATTTGTTCCTGATAGGAGTCAATGTATTGCTGACCTGCCTATCTTAGGTCAAACTCCTAGATACTTGCCTTATTAGGTCTTGAGGGTATTGGGATTGACCGTGCGGCGTATGTGCTTAATAGGGCACTGCAAACTTGGTCCAACCTCCTGAACCTTGCCTCGGTGGGCTTGGAGTAATATGGGCTTCGCTAGATTGGGCGTGCAATTAGGCTCGCTTTACTCTGTTGATGAGATCATCATGACATGTGTACGGTGAGGATTACTAGACAATTTGGTGTATCATCAACTATTACATAATAAACTTTTAATACCAAAATGAGTTCATAGCTGTAACATGATTGAGAGCCACTTGATAACAATATTGACCCTATGTCATATTAAAACTATAATTATTTATAAACGTGTTTACATGGGTGAAGTATCTTTCACGATCAACTCCTACTAAATAACAAATAATGGGATATTGCGGATAAGTTGCAAAATCAAGCTAAAAAATCGTGTGTTTTGCCCATGGTAAGCCATCACACCCCATTGACCGTGACTATCCTCAATGGATGATGAATCATACCCTCTTTATTGTTGGAAATGAACCATCCTTTCCCATTGACTTTGACTATTCTCAGAAGATGAACCATATCCAGCCGATCCAGAAAGACTCGTACCGTTGAAGGTGGATGAAAGGAAATCATTGCCAACGTCAACAAAACCATATGAATAGGTTTGGTCAATCTCATTCTCAT